>CM032228.1:147255000-147880000 GCA_019009955.1 Riptortus pedestris | reverse complement strand
AATACAGTCCATTTAATCCTTAAACTTCTAGCTCCCTGTTGCTTTGAGGAGAAGTCAGGGAAGCTACGAAAATTGTAACCATGAAGAACTACGAAGAGTTGAAGGTCTTGTTACTCCATCTTCGTCTCGTCATCATGCCTGCTGCCTAATCAATGGATAACTTCCCTGCAGCCTCTAAGATGGCTTTGCTTATCTTCTATTGAGAGGATTAGATATTATTGAGGAGTCAGGAAATTGATTTTCAGACTGCCTTCTACAGTGGTGTCGACTTCGAAGTCCTCCTTTCATCACTGATAAAAGAAAGAAAAAGGTTCTGAAAGGTTTAATTGAGCAATATTCCGGTGGGGCTTAGCGTTCCCACCCATATCTGCGACCCCCTCCCACTTCACTATACTAAGTCTATGATGACGACGTCATCTAGAATGTCTGTAGAAAAGGAAACCCAGTACACTACAGAAAGGAACCACTCCTCAGAAAGAGAGTCTATTGGAAATCAATCATACTTTGCCATTTTCTTTTCCACTACTTCCCAGCTTCCTGCACACGAGGCTCAATCCTGACAAGGCAAGCTGGAGGGCCTTGATGAGTCAGGAGGGTTTAAATGGGTTTATGTAGTGAATGCCACACTCAGAATGATTTTACGCAGACTTCAATAATCTTCCATGTTTACAACTACTTTATTGATTCCAAAATATTTTACTCTTGGTATAAATCACAAGGTACCTGCATCTATAATGCCACAGTCCAAAAATACAGATAAATAAACAGAATGCCACAGTCCAAAAAGACAGATAAATAAACAGAATGCCACAGTCCATAAAGACAAGTCCTTATTTTGATCCAGATCACTCTCCTCAAAAGTGTATCTCCAATTTTATGTATGTTTTAATTTTTCCTCTTTATGAATATATACAATCAAATGAACCAAGTTAATAGTTTCTCATAATCATATCTTACTAGTTAACACCAAAAGTAATGTTTTATTGAAATAAATTATCGCACATTTTTAGAAGCAAACATTTATATTATTTATTTATTTAAATGAGTCCCCCAGGCGGCAAAAAAATAAAACAGAAAAAAAGAGAAAAGAAATAAAGCACTAACGAGCAATGGAATTCAGTTATTCCTGATTTCATTACCATACCAACGTCCATATGTATGAATACATGTAATATAGGACAACATGTGTGTTATGAAAATAATATTCAAGGATATATTAATACAGAATTAAATTCAATATTTTAAATAAACCAAAAGAACGAAAACCAGAAAAACAAAAAATAAAATAAATAAAAATGTATCCACCCTTGCAATGCACAAGAAAAATGAAGAATAGTGTGTAGAAATTGTGACTATGTTGTATATAGTAATGTTTTTTAGATGTGTTATGATTGTGCCTGTATAATTACAGTTATCAGTCTAATGTTCCTGTAAGTCAAGTGAAATGTCTAAATCGTCTTTGTCTACAGTCGGTCAATATGTCATATACTGTCAAAGTTTCGTTGCAGTGTCTACACTTCGGTGTGTCCTTGTTTGTTATTAAGAGTCCGTGAGTCAGTAAAAAATGGCCACAACACATGTACAGTGCCTAGTTTAGGTCAGTATTGAGTGAATAAGCTAATAGTGCCTTTGCTTATACCGATTGCTCAATGAAAACTAACAATTATTACTCTAACAATAATACTTTTTTATGGTTACCCGAACATACAAATATTAAGGAAATTTAAATCAAAAGTTATTTTAACCCACGATATGAAAAAAAACAAAAAAAACACGCTAATATCACATAAAATAACAATAGCAAAAATGGATCTAATTGTTGGCATTTCAGTGGAACGATTACCAACTGTCCAACGTAATTACCTTAAATTAAATAAACAAAGATGATAGCGTGTTAGAGAACGGCTTATTACCCATAAAGCCTTGAGTAATTAGATTCATTATTCTTGTTTAGATTGGGATCGGGTCCTGCAGGATAGGGCTACGAAAACAGGATATAATGAAAATGGGATGTAATAAGGAAATTGATCTGTTTGGAAACAAAATTAATATTCGTAATGGAAATTTGCAGATTAGCTACTACCCTTTGCCTTCGAGAGAGCCAAATATTTCACCTATCTTCATGGTCATTTGTAATTATGCGAAAAGGATATTTTCCTTAGTGAACAGCTATTTTAGTCACACCACAGTCTTACTAGAAATAAATACATATTTAATTTTAAAACTTTGTTGGTGGAAGAATTACTAGAAGAAAGTATAAACGTTCCTTTTCATCATGTATTCAGTTGAGAGATCTCATAGCTTTGCCAAAGACAAACTCAGGAAATAAATATAATAAACCTTTCACTTTGCCTTAAGAAGATTTTGTAAAGAACAGCTGCCTTTCAAAATAATATATTTCAAAAAGTAAATTCGTTCTATAGTGAATTAGGGAATGTAATAATTGTGATGATGATGAGAAGAGTGTTTTTCAAGATATTTTGACAACAGATTTTTCCTAAATAGTGCTTCACCAGCATGCAATTCCGTGCAGTATCACTGCATTGTTAAGGGGGATTAATTCCTTAACCTTCCATAACTCCTGTTTGCATGAAATGAAAGGTATTCATTTCCATTAAGTGTTAAAATACATAATAAGATGCCTAGTAATATACCGAAAATGTTGGTTCCGAATGTTAACGACTTGGCAGAGCCTGCAGAAGTATAGAGTATTCTATACTTAAACGATATAATGTTTAAAGTGTCAATTTCGTTATATTTTATGGAGAAATAATTTTTAAGGATGTACGACATGGAGAATCGAAAGTAAACGTAGAGAACAAAATCATTTGTGAATTGAATTTTCCATGATTTCCCTTGCCTCGGCCGGGCGAAAAAATCAATGATATCTAATGGTTTTAAAATTTGATTTTCTATATGAATCCGTCTTTAAAAGTATGCCTTTCTATTGGAAATTCTATAATTAGGCACGGGAGAGAAGAACTAGAAAAGTTTATGAAGTTGACTTAGTTTGACTGAAACTTTATTCTCCATATCTAAGACCTGCCGAGATTCATTCCAAAACTCTTTTAACAAAAGAGGGGCGAGCAGTGAGTATGAAACAATATTTTGTTATGAGATAAAGAAGAAAAACACACATTCAGATAAAACATGCTAAACCTTTTTTATGGTTAAGAACAATGTCAGTATAACAATACTTATTATTTACTGTTTCTCAATGAATTGTTAGAGGAAACTATCCATTAATGATTTGATTTTATCGTGGCAAAGAACATCAAATGTTCTAAGTACTTTTAAATTGGGAGATGAAAAATGGTTCACCAACTTCTTGTTTTATAAAAATGGCCTAATTACCTATTACTAAGAGGAATAGTATTTTATAAGCCATGAAAATATTATTTCAAAATTTTTTTGTTAAAATACAATTACAAAACTTTTTAGTAAATTTAATAAACTGATGAGCTCAGAAACGGAATGAAGAAAAAACACACACGATATTATACTAATATGGCGCTAGGTGTAAAAACCATGAACTAACCACGACTGGATCGGATGAGTCGCCAAAACCGCAGAACCCTGTTCAATAGTGAGTTACCTCTGTCCGCTCTTGTTTTAACTAATGGAATCCATGAAAAATTAATTTTAACATTTTTTAAAAGAAACGGCATAGTTTTTTGTCATGAATCCTTCGTAGTAGTGTTAGCCAGAAGGTTCCTTCCCTGTTACCTGTTTATTAAATGTATTGCGTAATGAGTGACGTAGATATTGTGAAGATGTATGAAATATGTGTTAGTTGAGGTGGAAAGGGGTTGGTTAGACGTGTTGATTTGAGTAAAGCAGGGATTAGAGGGATATCGCATTCCTATCCCGCTCATTCACTCGCCCCTCACAAAGACCAGGTTCCTTTATCCAGGTTAATCCCGAGACACACAATTCCACTCTCTACATGCACAATTAAATATGTTGCTGCCTTACAGCAGGGCAAACTGTAAGCGTTTAAACTTCTTTGAGCAAGAACTGTATCTACAACATTCCTTATATAGGACCGGTAAATTAGATTTCCTTGGAATTCCCTAATTGCGTGTGTTTTCCCCAACTCCTAACTCTTAGTATTTTAAAGTAATAGGTATAAACACAATTTTTCCTTTTCAAGTTTTTGAATGTTCATACGAACGCTCATTAAAAGGCTCTCATTATTATCCAGGACTTCAGCTATTGACCATGTTGTGACTTTATCGAGGGTTTTAGCAGATTTCCCTTAAGGGAAATCAGCTATTGAGGTCGTACTCATGACGCGATTTTCGAAAATTTTCTTCAAATGTCCATCGATCCTACCCAGGAGATGACAAAAATGAGGTCCGTTCAAAATTATATATATATATATATATATATATATATATATATATATATATATATATATTTGTCTGTTAACGCTCTAGCGGTCGCAATTTTTGTTTGATCGTTACGAAACTCGATATTTAACCGTTTTATGTAAAAAGACAGATCGAGTTCGTTAATGGCTGAAATCGGACCAGAGGGAGGGGGGGTTTAAAGGGGGGGATTTTCGAAAATTCAAATATCTCCGTTATTATGCATCGGATCGAAAAATTGTACAGAACCAATCTTATTGCAAATTAAATTTACTATAAATATTGTTTTATACATTTAATCTCTATCTTGAATATTAACCGAGATATTTGCATTTTTATGAAGTCTGTGGTGGGGTATAGTTCGGATTATGTCGGCCATCTTCGTCATTTCTCGGTTCAGGCGGAAGCTTCTTCTAACCTGGCGTTTTTAACCTTACCTTACCTTCCTTACTTTGTGAGATTTATGCAAATACGTTTTGTTCATCCGCCCCCCCCCCTTCTTTAGTTCTTGGACTACTAAAATTTGAGTTATTAAAATATAAATTATTCTTACAATTCAGAAGCCGTTTCAGTTGGGTATTTATTTTAATTAACTGAAAGATTTCTCATTATCTAATCTAACGGTGGTATTGTGTTACCAGTATGCAGATTTCTCTATTGTAAAACTTCACAGGGGAAATCTGCTTAGTTTACGCAGCCCCTGCGTGACGGACTTTTTTATTCTCAGGTTGGAACAACTTGAAAAGCCAACAAACAGCATGGCTAACGAAGGTGGGTAGAAAATAACAGGTTTAACAAGAACTGTTAAACTTGAAATAATAAACCCAAGTTAATCGCGTTAATAACGAAATATAAAAATTACCATCAATTTTAATTTAGGTAATTCTGAGCTATTATCCGGTTAACTTCAATTCCCTCCATACTGTAATATTACATTAGTGTAGTGCTGAATATTAATATTCAGTCCTAATTATGTGTCGGAAAACGAAAATATATTAATAAACTTAATTTAGTAGTCGTCTGGCTCACTATCGGTATCTGGCTCATGATCGACGCTAGATAAATTTTGTAACACTAAAATTTCCAAAATACGCCATCGGTGGTTAAAACCGAGGGTGGGGGTTTTCTTGTTCTAACTTTAGTATAAAACAAGAGTACATCACATTTTTAGGGCGATTGGTCAGATCTACAATGGCGAGGACGAGCAACCTCGCGTCCTTCATGAACCAGATACCGATAGTGAGCCAGACGACTACTAAAGTAAGTTTATTAATATATTTTCGTTTTCCGACACATAATTAAGACTGAATATTAATATTCAGCACTACACTAATGTAATATTACAGTATGGAGGAAATTGAAGTTAACCGGATAATAGCTCAGAATTACCTTAATTTAATTAACACAATTACCTACCTCTATTTATTTTATTTAGCTATTCTTTAAACTTTTATTTATTCCTTATATTTATTACACAGAAAGAGGAGGTCGGATAAACGTCCATTTACAAGAATACCACGAAATGTTAATTAAAATAAATTAGAGTAACTCTGCATTTTACTAATTTAAATTAATCTAGATAAATGAAACTCTACGGTTAATCGGTTATTTCTATTATAATTCCACTGGGAAAATATTTTTTTCTCCATTTCAAGTCAAACTAAGACATATTTGTTTGTTTATTATTATTTACGTCTACTGACTAATCGGGACGGGTTATCTACAGGTTACCATCCTTTTCTAGCCAGGGTGAGCCTAAGGAGCTTATTTAATGAGTCCGTCCCTAAATAAATTTCTACTGCCCAGGGCGGGAATCGAACCCGCCACTCTAGGTCAACCACGTGAGATTAAGACCAACGCCATAACTCGCACGGCCAACCTGAGCCCCTAACTACTAAGACATCTGTTTCTTACTGAATATTCTTTAATTTGGCGAGATAATTACTACGAGCGTTCATTTTTTGGGGTGTCAACTAAAATGCTAGATGACAATCAATCTTTTTATTTATTCAAATCTCAGTAAACTATTTTTTTGAAAGACAGGAAATAAGAAATCGTATTTAGAATACATTTTTCATAACATAAAAGTTGTTTTGATAATTATTTTAAAATCCAAACGATATCCTTTGGTGTTGACTTGGCTTAGAATCGGTCATTCGCTTGTTACACATTCACACCTCATAAACGAAAAAGATCGACCTACATGCACTCACTGTAACACAGTACTGACCATTAAACATCTCCTGACTGACTGCAAACAACGTGAACATCTCAATTTACCGAACAAGTTATACCAACTATTAACAGAGGGTAGCCTGAGGGCTAATAACACACTCTTAAATTATTTAAAGAAAATTGAAATTTACAAGAAACTTTAAACCACACCTACTTTACTCTTTTCTCCCTCTAAGTTTTATTTATTTTATTCAAATTAAGTTACAAATTACACATGTTTGTATGTGTGCGTGTTTGTTTCTATGAAGAAGAGTGTGAAATACATTTTTAAACAAAATAAAATATAGCAAAATAAAATTAAGGAAGCGTTAAATAATAACTATGTAAAACTATCAATTTTGCGATTAGATTCAGGAATGAAGATGTCCAAGGCGCGCAACTTCTTCATTCCATCATCATTCTAGAATCTAATCGCAAAGTTGATAGTTTTACATAGTTTTAATTTAACGCTTCCTCATTTTATTTCGTTATATTTTATTTTGTTTTAAGTAGATTCTTGTGTTATTCTGGATATGAGAACTCGTTTAATTATACTAATTATTATATAACTATCATCCGAACTATGTTTCCTATGATAGATTGACAGTGAATGTAATATACATTTAATGATATACATCCATGATTTGTTATCATTAAAAATGTACAAGAAGGAAAAACGAATTCGTGATTAATAAAAAATTAATTTGGTTGGAGGTTTTTTCTAATTTCTGATAATACATAGTACGACGATTTTCAGCGTTGAGGTAAGGATAAAAAATTGTATCAACAGACAAATATCTAATATTTCATTTTATACAAAAAGAACACATCTTCATGTGGGTCTAAAACAACATCATTCGTTATTTATTTTACTTCGAGCCACAGATGTGACCTTTTCAAACTTATTTTAAAATATTTAATCTACTCCACACAGATACAATATATTGAATTAAAATAACTATTTTATATAAATGCAAAAGAATGTTTAACAATGTTATATTATATATCTTGGTTAAAAAACATATCATTGACAAATTTTTGGTGGAAACCCAGACCGGTTTATTTTACAAATTTAAACCAAAATACCTGAGTAATAATGCATCCTTTATTAATGAAAATAATTGCAAATCGTCACTACAAAAGCTTGTAAAAATTATTTTCGCGGCAATAAAGACCACTAACTATGTTGTAATATTTTAAATAAAGAAATGGATAATATATACTAATATTGCTCAAATATTTACCGTAATTAAGGATAGACTTATTTAATCTTTGAAAACATTTTAAATACTTATTTGAGTAATAAATAGGAATATAAAATGTTCTTCCATATAAATAAAACCCAGAAATTGTATTCATATTCAACGAATATCAACTATTTTCGTGGTTCATATTACTCTAATAAAAATAACTAAGAAAATTTATTGTTTTCAGCCTTCAGAAACCTCCCCTTCACCCACTACTCATCGGCTTTGAACATAGAAATTGAGAATTTGTGGTGAGATGAGATCACAAGTGTGTTATATGCGTAGGTAGGAAATCTGCTTAGTTTACGCAGCCTCTCCGTGATGGATTTATTTTGTTTTGTAATAGTATTCTATATTTCTTAGGAAATGGTGACATATATAAAATAATATCAGAGGCTATCAATTCGACATTCAATATGCATCCTTATTATTGACATTGTCCATTAATAAGTTTGTAAATATGTGTCAATGGAGTCTAGACGCTCTATAATGGATATAAGGTTAATGCAGCTAGGAATTGGAAATATGCTAAGGGGAGATATTGACAAGGTATATCTGGATACCGAAGTGTAGAGGTGCATTCAGGTCATATCTAGAAGGATTCCTGAGTGCTCCATTCAATTCCAATATGATGCAAGCCTCCTTTTCCCTTCTCCTTCTAACACCATTTGTCATTGTCATGGTTTTTATGACGAACAAAGCCCACCGCACTAATTACTCCCACCACTTTTTACGACATTTTTTTTCGTTTATGAAAAAAAAGGATTTTTTTTTTTATCAAGAGAGGCCGATGGAAGGGAAAATATGATAGACGTGTTTTAGAAGAAAAATGGTAACCCACTGCCTCACATCCTTTCTAGATATAATATAATCACCCATGTCAGCTTTATTTAAGTTATAAAAAATATTCCTTGATGCGGATCAAATATTTTTTAACTTTAATGCACGCGATAAATATACGTAACACTTTGATATATGGCAAACATGTTTTCGTAATTTATTTCAAATATAATAACTTATTTAGTAATACATTTTAAATCTGAGTGTGCTACCATTATTATTATTATTATTTATTAACGTCCACTTTTTGCAACTCAGGCTAATTGGGACGGGTTATCTACAGGTTACCACCCTTTTCTAGCCAGGGTGGGATTTTAGGATGTTATTTAATGAATTTCGTCACTAAATAATTTCCTTTGCCCAGGCAAGAATCGAACTCGCCACTCTAGGATTACCATGCGAGATTAAAGGCAACGCTTTAACTCACATGGCTAAGTTTAAGTTTAAACTAAGTTCAAGCTACTAGTTTAACATTAATTTAAATATTAGTTTTATTAGCCTTAATTACAGTGATGGTGTATAGACTAAGTAGTGAGTATGGTTCCCATGAAGGTAATAACAATTTATTTAGAGATTAACTCACTGAATAATACCAATGTATTACCCACCCAGCCTAGAAAAGAATGGTGGCTATAGATAAACTATCCTGGCGAGCAGGACCGGCTTAAAGTGGGTGACAATAAATAACACAAAATTAGAGACGTAAAGGACATATGTGTGTTTAAGAGCATGTGATTTTAATTAATTTATGAGATTTATGTTTTATTGATTTTGACTAGACTGTAGATTAGACTATTTATATTATATTCTTATTTAGTATCTGCTATTTCATAATATATGACAGATGTCAATGTCAATATGCAAACTGATAACGATGAAAAAATCAGCTACTTATGAATTCGCTGATACTATTCTATATTACTTTGCATTGTCATTAAAAAAGAAATAAAGGGAGTTAGAAAATTTATTTAACTTTGGTTATTTTTGATCATAAAATAATTTCTAACCTTTCATACGTGGACATAACTATTGCTTCCTGGGTTTTGCACGGTAAATATACAGTAATTAAATGAGCCACTTTATTATTCAATCTATCCTGTTAAAATTAGTACTTTTTAAACAATATAATGAGGACACCCCATGATCCTTGTCATACTGTACACCTATTAAATAAATAAAAACAAAATGCTTGGATGCACTTCATTTAGAACTATTTCATTTGAAATTCATATACGATATCTCTGATCTAATGCACCAGATCATAAAACGCCAGAGGGCATAAATTGTGGACTTATTTATGATAAAAAAAAAGGCCCCGCAAAATTTGTTTCCATCTCTAAACGGAAAAACTTGATTTTAGCAGATTTCCCTTAAGGCGAAAGTCTGAAAATCTAAAATCTCCTCGTTTAAAATACTTTTTTTATTTCGTATAAGTTAGTAAAAATTAGATAGGCATGACTGTAGGTCTTAATACTTTTGTTAAATTTAGAGTCATTTGCCTAGAATCCTACGTGAATAATAGGAATTTATTTAGTGTTGACCTTGCTGACTATTATCCTTAGACCCACTCTGCCTAGAAAACGTGGTAACCTGTAGATAACTCGTTCTAATTAAGCATAAGCTGGATGTTAAATTTGAAGAAATATGAAAATATATTAGTCTCATAAATAAATTACGTTTAATTAATGATAATGAAAAGAAGGGCACGTACAAGAGTAAAAGGAAGCTTAATTAACAGAGCCAGGTATCCGCCGTTGTCACTTTGTGCTTGATTAATGCCCTTATTTCTGTCAGGACCTCTGTACCTCTCTCCTATCAGCTGAAGCTACAGAATACCTACCACCATTTAGGAGATCTTCAAAAGTCATCCACCTTCCTCCTCCTTTTTGATGGGATGCACTTTTTTATAAAATATGAAAAAAATGATAATATTTGGCCCTACATCACAAGAAAGGTGTCGCACAGGCATTGGCGGGAGTTGATGTGGTCCCCTTGGCTTTTTTTTTTTTTTTTTTTTTTTTTTTTTTTTTTTTTTTTTACCCGAGATCCAGGGGAATCAGATGTTGGTTGGGAGACAGAGTGACCTGCCATGGTTGTCCCGACAGTTCCCCTTCTACTGAACACTCGAGTTCTATTATAAGGGGGGGTTGTATGTTGTTGAGGGGGTAAATAGAACTAAGGATTGTGGGTGACCGGGTATCTGGCGGTACTGGGTGGGTGGTGAGGATAGGAGAAAACGAAAGAAGAGAGGATAGGAAAGGGGGTGAGAAAGAAAAGAAGAAAGACTTAAAGATAAAAGAATAGCCTAACTTAACACTAAGACCACCGCATGCCGGTCACAGGCCCAAAGCGCGGTCGCTGTAAGCGAAGGAAGACGCCGAACTTAAAATCAAAACTAGACTAAACTAACTAATCCTAAATATCCTAAACTATACTAAACGGCCATATGATGATTGTAATTAGTGCACCCGTGACCGAGCAGTGTCGTAAGAATTCAACAGTCGGTAACGTCGACTAGGGGTTCGAAGTCTTCGACCGCCTTCCGCCAACGTACGGGCTGAGAAGAAGATTGGAGGTCACCTTGGCACAGTCCGTTCTGTACCTTTATCAGGCAAAGATTGGTACTTGTTTATTCACGTATATACTCATTTTCATTATGTTGTCGAGGGAGCACAAGTGAAGAGCTAATAGAAATCAAACCTAGAATACGACTGTGAAAAATTTAATAGTAACTCAACACGTTCGCTGTTGCAGTCTATATATGATTCACTTCACCGCTAACTGCATTGGTCCCCGGCGTCCGATGCCTCTCCTCACGTTAAAATCTGTATCGGACCCCGGGGACCGATGTAGTTTTCGAAGGTAACGCTTTCTCTTGACAATTCTAGAGAACTAAATAAATGAATTAGCAGAGCCATCAGTCCTCCAAACCAAGAACTAGTACTAGCAAAGCCAGGAATGGTCCCCTAATATACATTTTTTATCACATTGTCAGCTGTTATTTTCAATAAGCACTCTAAATTTGTAAGGTCTTCCAGGTCAGTAGTTAAACTAGAGAATGAGGGTAAATAGTTCATGTCTGCAATACTATCGGAACTTGAAATCACATCGCTCTCACTTTCACTGCTGTCTGCAAGAGACGTAGATAGTGCTAACTCTACTAATATCTGACCACGAGACATACTGAGTGCAACAAACAACGGTAAATGAGCGAATGAGGGGCATGAAAAAATACATTGAATAACATTTCTATAGAATTAGAATTGCAATACGATTGGATATATAAAATTATTTTATCATATTCATATTAACTGCGATTTTACGAATTTTCGGGTTTCCTCCCCACTAACCCAAACCCTTTCCTTCCGAGTTTAGCTATTAGTAGATATAATCTATATTTTTGGTTCAATATAGAGTACGGTACTGAAAAAACAAAAGTCATGTAGTCTATACATAAAATCATTATTGATGGAGAACTATTTGAGCCTATGAACATATGACGGTACTCTGAAAAAAGAAAAAAAAACCTTATATTTATGCTTACAATAGCACGTTTCAAGATATATTAGCTTATCAATAATATGAGATGAGATGAAGTGCGGGTTTACTAAAGACTAAAAAACTAAAATATCTGTGCTAACATTCGAGGTACAGAAAATGGACGTAAAATACCATTAATAAACAATTAACTGTTCAGCAAGACTGATCATATTCTATTGCGATTCAACTCATAATAACGGAACTATTTCGATTATTATTTTTTTTTGAAATTTCTCAATTTAATCCCACTTTTTGTTTGATCGTTATTAAACTTGATATTCAAAGATTTTATGCACAAATAAATGTCAATTTTGTTAATTGCTGAAATTGAACCCGAGAGTGGAAGGGGGGGGGGTATTTCGAAAATTCAAAATGTCTCCATCACTAAACATCTTATTGATATTTAAAATTCAGTTTACATTTGCTTCTTTTTACTATTGAAATTATGTCACTATGAGTCGTATACTATTACCAAATATTATAAAATTCACTTCAAATTACACCATACATGATGATTTCAAAGGAAAAAGTGACCGGTATCCGTGAAGATCATTAATCGATATTTTAGCCAGTGCATCTCAACTACTCCATTAATAGATAACGATGTCACTAAATTATATATTAAAATATTATACATAAAATAAAAGGATTAACACTTTTGGAGAAAGACCCGTCATTCTGAACGTTGGTAGCAGTTACCTCCGCGTGAGCTATATAATAACAGGTTTAACTGAACCTAAATGATTCTCAATAATCTCCCTACTCTAGTATCCACTAATTCTAAGCGGTCTAAACGTTAAACGCGGTTTAAACCTTACAAAATCAGATTCTCATGCAGAAAGGGTATCTACGATTTAGCTTTCACTACAAGTTTTAAGACTAACATCTTAACATAGCCTTTAACCTGATTAATTAGATTTTGCACACAAACCATTTAGGAAATTGGCGTTTTATTCTGAAAACGAGCGAAAGTCAATTACACTAAGTGATTTTTCGTTTATAATATTATTTATAATAAGATAAAATCAATATAATAAATATCATTGAATTGTGGACCGTTAAAAATATCACATGTAATTTTTATTGGAATACACAACAGAAATCATGTCTATAATCTTTAAATCTAGTCAAGAAAGTCTAAATAAACAACTCATTACCTTGAAGTTTGCAGCTTTGATTCAGCTTAAAACTTACCTGAAAATAAAACAGATAAGTTAGTGAAAAATGAATAAATATCATATAAATAAATATATATTTTTTAAAACAATCTATCTCTTTGAAATTTTTACTCACTAGATTTTTTTAAAATATACTCTTTGGAGGATAAAATTAATTAGTTAAAAATCTGCTGATATTATATTAGTAGAAGTTATCCTTTGGTGTAAGAGGAAACACAATCGCGCAAGGAATCAACTCAATCGCAATTCATTTCCAGACTCAGGGAGTTAGTTTTAACCCTCATGCTGTCAACAACCAGATTAATGTGCTGAGGAAAGTGATCGCGGTTCTAAATACCAATATAAGATGTATATGCAGTTTCGCAATCTACGTAGAAAGTACATACAAAGTGAGTTCATAATGTTATCAGCGTTTTAGAGATCAGATAGAAATTGAAGACAACAATTCTAAAATGGGGTGAAGTCCCTACTAACAATAAAAACACATAAATTTCGCTGCTGCTAAAACTCTTACTTTAGTTTAACTATGTTCTCCCAAGAAGATTTTCATCCATATACAAGAACTATAACAAGATAACAAAAAAATGTGCTAAAAACATAGTAAATGTTAACCAATCATAAAATGAAATTCTAAAACTCTTTTGGGGTACTTAAATCAGTAAACCCGCAAGTGATCGGAAACGCAATAAAGTATGCTGCCTTTCAGGAATTTGGAAAACAGAAACAACATCCTACCCAAAGCTATGAATGACAAGACAGGCAAAGACTCTCCTCAGCTTGGGAAAGGAAGATACGTTATATACAGATATGAGGATTCTTAAGGTGTAATAAACTTATAAAAGGGAAACGTTCTAATCTCGACGGTAGTTTGCACAAAAGCTACTCAGAACTGATGAAAACCAAACTGACAACAGCAAAGGTAGACACAGATGGCAAATGGAATGGACATTTCAAGCAGCTGCTGAGCAGTGGGAAAATCATATCATGCATGCGGAGCATTATTATCTAAACCTGGACAAAAATACCACATTTCTCGTATGGAAGAGAGCACCATCTACTTAAATTTATTAGTTATAATAAATGTCAATATCTCATCTTACCGATCATAATAAAAAGACCGCGTCCTCTGTAAGTATTTGTTATTCAAAGTGTAATTCCAAAGAGCAAGTTCGATAATCAGTGCCAGATTAGATACGTGCAGTCTGAACCAATGCAGCCGGGTGACTCTTCAATTGGCCTCTACCGACCAGCATCTCAAAAGAAAACTCCATTTAAATTTCCTCATATTCAGAATCAGCATCTAAGGTTCAGCCCAACGTCGGTTGCAGTGCTGTGCCAGAATCAAACTACACTATAGGATAACATAGATTCAATCGATTTGTTATAATTCCTTAGCAAATCTACCTTTATCTAGCATAAGCTATTCTGCGAATAACTGCTGAGCCAATAATAGACGTAAGTATTTTTGGTCTATACCGGTTGTGGGTTGTTTTCCTGGGTGAAGGTAACTTTAAAATACCTCGGGGCTAATGTAACCACTATAAACTTCCAGTTCATAACTGTTTCTAACCAAATGTTCTTCTTAGTATCTCTTGTGTCTTAATATTATGTTAATTAAGCGTTGTATAGAATTACACGTTTCCACCCTATTAGAGAAAGGCTAAGAATTTTCTTTAATGAGACCGTAAATAAATAAATTGCCCGTGAGGAAATTGAACCCACGACTCGTAATGGTCGTAAGGTTTATCTCGTATATTAAAAGCAACACCTGAAGTCAAATGGCCGGGCTTGAGCTTCACCTGAGTCTTGAGATCCCGGAAAGTCATTGTGAAATGTGAAAATTTGAAGCTAACAGATTTAGTTATTTGTGTGTGTGTGTGTGTGTGTGCTGGTTCGTGCGGATTTCATTCCTTACTAATACTCCAGATACCTATACGGTGAGATACAGTTGAACGAACGATTTAATGAAGATTTACTGATATGTTTGATGCTTCAGAACACCTTTACACTACAGCTCTTAATGACTTGGGATGAGCTATTTTTTCCGGGACTGAAGTTTGCAGGATGTAAGAGATTTGATGGTTGTGGAAGAAGGAAGAGGCAGGTAGGTACTGCAGGTAAGTGAAATAAATCAGTTATGGGAAGATTATATTTTTCTTCGACCGTGTGAACGCCAAGTGTTACTTCTGAATTGGGAATTTTGGATTGCGTAGATTTGAGCACATGTATGCGAACTACTAATAGCAATCAACATTGGCCAAATAATAATGTTGACCCATAATCTGGCCATTCTGAAAAATTAAAGTGATTGTGGTTACCTGAACACTTAGATATGCAAAATGGCATGGTATGTTTCTTTGAGATATTTTGGTCAATTATAACTGAGATGTTTCGGTCTAGAAAACAAAATATGATCACGCTACTCTGTGTAATACGAAGCTTGTTAAAAAAGATATTATAATCAGTGGAGTATTACAGATGAATGAGGTATATGCATCTATTACATATTAATAATAATCATTCTGACTACGTGCAATAGGACTTAATCTTCGATGTGTTCGCTACTACTACAAGACGGCTATCTTCGCAAAGGGGGCATGGCTTTTCTGGATTGAATGTGTAAATTGTCCTACCAACTATGAATCTATGATTTTTTTTACCTAATAAGCGGATTTGAGATATAACTTTAGTCTTAAAAAATGGCACATTTTGGTACAGGTACTCCTCGCCTCTGCCAAGAGAGCTAATTCGTCTAAAGTACTGGCTATATGTGCTGTTTAAAACTCTTTAAATATCTAAAAAAATTAAATGGTCTCGAGATCCTCTAAATAAGTCTTAATTTTTCCATTAATATTTTCCGCCCTTTCCAATTCCACCAGGTCTCCTATGCGCCCAAGATACCCTTCCAGTTCATTCACCCAATTAAATGGCATCGAATAATTGGCAGCTAATTCCTTTAGGCGCATGTAACACTGTCTTGATAGATCATCTGCCGACTTCTCTTGGAAAGGCCTGAACCCTTACTACTTAGAACGATATGATCACGAAAACATCTATCTAGATGCATGAAGAGCATGATTAGTCTTGGATTAAAAGCAAGCTTAGGGATCGGAGCGTGCTTTGGCAGAGCTGGAAGTGTTGTAGTCCGAAACAGGAATTATATAAACATTTAGGAAATTACATTTACATTTTTAATTGATTTTAGTCGGGATATGGTTCCGCATTGGCTCCAGTTGCACAATATCCTCACAGCTTGACGAAGGCTACACCTGTGAACATTCACAATATGATATATAATGCTAAGGTATGAGTTAAGCAAACTAATATTAATAACTAATTAATATTACCTCAGTTAACATGTTAAGTCAGGCATTTAAAGAATGCAGTCCAAATAATAGCTCTAGAAGAAAAATGTATTTATTGTACCAAATTCCATGTGCCTTAGCACCTCTAATACTGGCTCAAATCATAAAATAAAAACAAATATTGAAGAAACCTCTCCATCAAAAGGGAGGAGTTCTTCCAATATTTATTTTTCCTCGAGGCATCGGATGCTTTCATGTTGGAACTTTCGTTAAGCTTCGAATTCCAAGTCGATTTCTCACCGAACTCAACCAGAAAATGCTTCTTCAATATGACCTCGTTTCTGAGATACGCATTTTACCGCCAAATAAAATGTACAACTTGCAACAATTTTACTATCCAATTTAAAATTTTCTTTTTTTTTGTAAACTCCAATTTTCTTCGGGGAGTTATTGGGATAATAAATGAATACCGACAAATTAATTTCGTTTACAATATGACTTTTATATTTTATAAAAAGCAAGAATTTTAATATCCAGATCAAGAATTTAAAAAAAAAAAAACGGAATATGCAACGAAAGGAACTAGGTATAAGACAATAAGTTTAGGAAATATGACCTGCATACATTGCAGAGATACATTAACACAAATATTCTTGATTTCATGTTGATACACTTCTAACTAAACAAGAGGGAACTCTCATGATAGCGTTCCTAAAAATGATAGGCAGAAAGTGTATTGAAATAAACGTGCTGGCCGAGTGTCGCGCGCGGTAAAGCAACTCGTCCAACAGCGGGAACAAAAATGTCTCAACGAGAGAACCAAGAGGTCAATACGAGGATTAAAGTAGTGCAAAAAAAAAAAAGAAAGAATATTAAATATTATTTAACTGTAAATTTAATTAACATAGTCAAACTTCAATATATTATCCGAAAACTAAATTTAAATAGAAAAAGTCCGTCGCGCAGGAGCTGCGTAAAGTAAGCAGATTTCCCACGTGACGTTTCACAATAGAGAAATTTCACGAGAGCCAAACATTTAATGAAACGGTCGAACTAGCTTTTGGCGGGAAAGACACGTCGTCCGTTAGCCACCCAGATTTAATAAAAATGCAAATATCTCAGTTAATATTCAAGATAGAGAATAAATTTATATAACAATATTTATAGTAAATTTAATTTGTAATAAGATTGACTCTGTTCAATTTTTCGATCCGACGAATAGTAACGGAGATATTTCGAATTTTCGAAAATCCTTCCCTCTAAACCCCCCCCCCTCCCCGTGGTCCGATTTCAGCCGTTAACGAACTTGATCTTTATTTTTAGATAAAACGACTAAATATCGAGTTTGGTAACGATCAAACAAAAATTGCGACCGCTAGAGTGGTAACAGACAATTATATAGATAGATAGATACAGTTTTGAACGGACCTCATTTTCGTCATCTACTAAGTAGGATCGATGGATATTTGAAGAAAAATTTCGAAAATTCCGTCATGAGTACAACCTCAATAGCTGTTTTCCCTTAAGGGGAATCTGCTAATAAAATTGTAATAAATTATATTTCACATGAAACAATCCATTAAAATGTATAAGTAAAACAAATGTTATGCACGGGCTGCGTTAACACACTGGTGATCGATTATCATTAAATATTCTCTATTTATTACATAACACCGAAGAGTACAAGTGGGAATTTACTGAAGACAGAAAAAAAGAAAGGGCGAATATCTCGCTTAATATTTCAGTTACAAAAAAATCTATCTTCAACTTTTCTTCTTAAAGCTTTATAGGTAGTTTGTTCAAACATTAAAAAACATTTAAATATGGAGTTTCATAAAAATTAAACAAAAATATTGCGACTTCTAGAGCGTTAACATACATAGAAATCCTAATAATAAAATCAATAAGACACGGATAAAATAATAATAATTACAGGTAAAGGAAAAAAATGTCAACACTTCCACAGTTGGAACCAAGGCCATTTTTCCCCTCTACCTGCAATAGAATTCATTTCCACCTGCCAGAATACCAACTTAGAAATAATATTTAATATATGAATTTGAATGGAGATTGAAACAAAAAGGATACTGCTGTGTACGATTGAAGAGATTATAATGGTGGCGGGAGAGATCAGCTAATTAGGAATCAGGCAAGTTCCAACAACAGCATACTCCCCCCCCCCCAGGACGCCATGAATACATTACCACCAATACATACATTATATACCCGTACTGTACAACAGCACTGTGAATACATTAACCTCTATACTCACAGCATATACACACATGCTGCACAATGACTGAATGGATACATATCCTCTGAATACGCTGTATACACACACATGCTTTAAAACTACATTATGAATACATTTCCCACTACGAGTCCATTCACAGTATATGCACATACTATACAACTACAGTATGACTACGCCCCCCCCCTACCTGTCCACACATTATATTCAAATACTGTACAACTGCGTATATATATATATATATATATACACTACGAATACATTACACCCAACCCAAACTCACACCCTCGTGCGCTCGCACGCACTTACACACTGTATATACGCATACTATAGAACTACATATATCTGCACTATGAATACATTGCCCCCTATAATCACAGTATATAAACATATTTACAACTACATATATCTACACTACGAATACATTACCTCAACCCATTCACACACCCTCGCACGCACTCACACACAGTATATACACATACTATACAACTACATATGTCTACACTATGAATACATTACCCCCTATAATCACAGTATATAAACATATTTACAACTACATATATCTACACTACGAATACATTACCCCAACCCTTACACACACCCTCGCGCACACACACACACACACACACACACACAGTATATACACATACTATACAACTACATATGTCTACACTATGAATACATTGCCCCCTATAATAACAGTATATAAACATATTTACAACTACATATGTGTACACTATGAATACATTGCCCCTATAATCACAGTATATAAACATATTTACAACTACATATATCTACACTACGAATACATTACCCCAACCCATACACACACCCTCGTGCACTCGCACGCACTCACACACAGTATATACACATACTATACAACTACATATGTCTACACTATGAATACATTGCCCCCTATAATCACAGTATATGCACATACTATACAACTACATATGTCTACACTATGAATACATTGCCCCCTATAATCACAGTATATGCACATACTATACAACTACATATGTCTACACTATGAATACATTGCCCCCTTAATCACAGTATATGCACATACTATACAACTACATATGTCTACACTATGAATACATTGCCCCCTATAATCACAGTATATGCACATACTATACAACTACATATGTCTACACTATGAATATATTGCCCCCTATAATCACAGTATATGCACATACTTTACAACTACATATGTCTACACTATGAATACATTGCCCCCTTAATCACAGTATATGCACATACTATACAACTACATATGTCTACACTATGAATACATTGCCCCCTATAATCACAGTATATGCACATACTATACAATTACATATGTCTAAGCTATGAATACATTGCCCCCTATAACCACAGTATATGCACATACTATACAATTACATATGTCTACACTATGAATACATTGGCCCCTATAATCACAGTATATGCACATACTATACAACTACATATGTCTACACTATGAATACATTACCCCAACTCACACTCACACCCTCGTGCGCTCGCACGCACTCACACACAGTATATACACATACTAAAAAACTACATATGTCTACACTATGAATATATTGCCCCCTATAATCACAGTATAAAAACATACACACAGTATTTTGCATACTATACAGTGACATATATCTATAATGTAAATGCATTCCCTCTTATTCACACAGTAAATACGCATACAGGATAACTACCAAACTAACATTAAGCATGTTCAGACTAAATTAGCTACGCTAGTCTTACATCTGTTGGCCCGTTAATGTCAAGACTAGCGATTAGCTTATTCGATTAGAAGTTATGACGTTTCGTTTGGATATGAAAAATGACCCTAGGTATTTTATCACATAGCTTCTCTATTCTGAAGACGGATGTGTCTGTTTATAGTTTTTACATTTATTCCCTCAAGTTTTGAGTTTCTAGTCGGCGGAAAGAGAGCACGGTCTACATTAATTGTATTTACTGACTAAAGCTGGTGTGGTTTCTCCTGAATAGGTAGCACTCTTTCACACAAATAATACTTTTGTACCTAAAGCAAATGAGCCTGACTTAACCGGGAGTGATCAAGGGAACGAAGAGAGTCACAAGCACATGCAGTGGTTTCCCGTTGTCTTTTGCATCAGATCATGCGTCAATAAAGGCAGCACTTGAGGAAAATTCCAACCCCAGACCAATAAAGGCATCAATGGGGAAAAGCCGACTATAGGGTAGAGTTGTAAGAGTGTTGCTGCCTCGCTCTAGGCCGTTGCCTTTATAAGCTGACTTATGATGGAATTTGCCAGCATATGAATATGCAGGCTACACCTAATCTACCATCCAGTCTTGAACTACTTCCATGTTGTAATTAGAATTCATACATGGAGGAGTGTGGGTATAATACTGACACTATTAATTACATTATACCAATTATTTTCTTTGACAAATTACCACTTGGTAAGGCTGATTGACTTAAGGAGCTTTTATTCTGTGGAGATTTATTACTATTATACTGACTGAGAGGAATATTTTTAAAACATTGCTAATGCCCAGGAGGACGAAACGTCTGCTTTACGAAATAAGAGAATAAAGATAAAGCTGTTTTGAGACCTAAATATCCTTATTCTTGTCCTAAAATACTTTAATTGGTCTCAGTAAGAATTAGATGCAATTATACTGGACACCAGTTAACATAGCGAAATACTGGAAATTATACTCCAACTGCATGACATTAGTCAACTTATTCTTCAAAGAGAGGGTTAATGGCATATCTACCGAAATTCTCCGACACTCGAAATTTCCACACGTGAAGAAGGAACAACAGAGGGATCTGGATGATTGGAGAGAGAAGATTGTTACTGGAACCAGAATCGCTAAAGGCCATACTTAGTTGCAGTTTCTACTCAATAAAACCCTGATGTAATAGTATTATAATGTGAGAAACTAGTCAAAAAATAAACTATACACTTGGGTGATATGTATGAAGTAGCTCCGAAAGGTGGGCGGTATCAAAAACGGTACGATACCAACGTACGATGACTCCTTTGAATAATGATTTCAATATATTTCACATTAACCAAATCTCTCTAAACTGGATGAGCGCTGTCGGAGCTTTGAAATGCGTGGCTAAATATGCTGGAGTAATTAGAGCACGGTTTGACTCCATAACAATCAAATTATATCATCTATAAAGAATAAATATTAGGTTATTGCAATGTTCTATACAGAATATTATAATATCTAATATAAAAAATACTAAAAACTGCAACATTTGCACAAGATGTCTCAGTCCTTCCATCCAATAAATAAAGCTTCTAAAATTTAATTTTTTTAATAATACCTTCAATCCTTCCATCCAATAAATAATGCTTTTAATTTGTTTTTAATTGACCTTCAGTCGTTCCATTCAATAAATAATGAGTTTAATTTGTTTATAATTGACCTTCAGTCCTTTCGTTTTTTTATCGACCTTCAGTCCTTCCATCCAATAAATATGAGTTTAATTTGTTTTAGCAGATTTCCCTTAAGGGTGATCAGCTATTGAAGTCGTACACATGACGCGATTTTCGAAAAATTTCTTCAAATGTCCATCGATCCTACCGAGATGACGAAAATGAGGTGCGTTCAAAATTATATATATATATATATATATATATATATATATATATATATATATATATATATATATATATACAGTAGGACCCCCATTATCCGTGGCTCTATTAACCGGGATTCCAGTTAACCGGGGTTCAGAGTAGCTTTTTATTTTATTTATTTTTTTTTTTTTTGTTATAAAGTGTTTTTTAATTCTTACACCATTTATTTTATTTGTGTAATTTATATTTAAAATAAATGAATACGTAAGAATATTTCTAATGATTACAATAATTTTTAACTATGTATTGTTCTTAAATAATAAAAAATAAAAAGAATGGAAAAACACGGCAACTTGGTACAATTTAATGAATGAGATGTTTCGGCATTTCGGGTGACTAGTGGTTTGATTCATATTCTAGGAACGGTAATGTTTTCAAGTCTTTCTATGAAACCCATACTGCCCCTTCTGCTGTTTGCCTACAAACAAAATTCTTTGTCAGTTGTGCTTTAGTCTCCCTTTAAATTCAATCTAAAATGTCGCAAAAAAGAAAACGTGTTGTGTTAACACTCGAACAGAAGTTAGCCATTATAAACCGTGTAGAAAAAGGTGAAAGTGTTAAAAAATTATCCACCGAATTCGGAATCGGCGAACAAACCGTTCGTGATATTTTGAAGAAGAAAAAAGACATTTCCGGCTTCGTATCGTCGTCAGCCCAAACAACGTTTCCTCGGAAAACTATGAAGACTTCTACATTAAAAGACGTAGATGAAGCCGTCTATCAATGGTTCATTCAAAGACGTGCCGAGGGAGTTCCCATTTCTGGGCCAATGGTGAGTGAGAAAGCTTTATGGTTTCATGAAAATTTAAAAATTGAGGAGCCATTCTCCGCTTCTCAAGGATGGCTCCACAAATTCAAAAAAAGACACGGTATCAGGCAGTTGGCAATTCAAGGGGAGAGTCTTAGCGGTGATAATGTTGCTGCCACGTTATTTATTGAAAATTTTAACTGTTTGGTCAAAAAATTTGATTTAACTCCTGATCAAATTTATAATGCGGATGAATCGGGTTTGTTTTGGAAAATGCTTCCTTCAAAAACCTTAGCAGCTCATTCCGAAAAATATGCACCTGGTCACAAATCCAGCAAAGAACGGCTTACAATTATGACATGTTGTAATGCATCAGGAGATCATAAATTAAAATTAACTGTTATAGGGAAAGCGAAAAAACCTCGATCATTCAGAGGGACTGAAATAAGAAGTCTTCCGTGTGACTATTATAACCATCCTAAAGCTTGGATGAATCAGACGATCTTTTCATCATGGTTTAAAGACAAATTCGTACCTTCCGTAAGTCACCACTTAAAACAGAAAGGTCTACCAATTAGAGCTGTTTTATTACTCGACAATGCTCCTTCTCATCCAGCTGAGTCTACTTTGACAACCGAAGATGGACAAATTTTTGTTCATTATCTTCCACCAAATGTCACATCTCTGATCCAGCCAATGGATCAAGGAGTAATATCCAGTTTAAAGAGAAGGTATAAAAAAATATTCCTGAGATTTCTGCTTGAGGAGAATAATAGTACTGACTCATTAAAAGAAATCGTAAAAAAGTGGAACATAAAAGACGCCATCTTTTCAGTTTGTGAAGCTTGGGCAAACTTATCCCCAACAACATTGAAACTTTCATGGGGCAAAATATTGGAACAAGAAGATTTTGTTCAGGAATCCTCAGAAGAAGTTGAAACAGAATCATTTCTCGAAATCGCCAAAGCTCTCCCAGATTTCATCCATGTTGATAGAGATGACATGAAAAAATGGCTGGAAAGTGAAATAGACGAAGAGGGATTCGAACAGCTGACTGATAACGAAATAGCAGATCTTCACAGAAAAGACGAGCCATCGACTTCGTTGCAGTCTGATTATGGAAATATGAGCGATGAGGACGAAGATTCGCTTATTTTTTCGGAAATAAAGAAAATTAAACACAACCAAGCATTGGAGGCAACCGAACTTCTATTAAACTATTTTGAACAAGAGAACGCCGATTATAGCAGAATTATCTTGCTTCGAACAATGAGAAGTGATATTAGAAAAGAGATGCTTAATAAAAAACAAACTAAGATCACTGATTTTTTTCTCTAAATGAAAATTCAATATATAGTAAAACCTACATATGTATATTTATACTCACATGTATTTTTAATGTACAGAAAACGTTTGATCGTTAATAAATCTGGCATTCTACAGAGTTTTGTTTTTTAATTAACGTTCTTACCTATCACATTAAAGCAATAAAATATTGTAATTCGATTATCCGGGGTTTTCTATTATCCGTGAACACCCATGCCCATCATTACCCCGGTTAACAGGGGTTCTACTGTATATATATATATATATTTGTCTGTTAACGCTCTAGCGGTCGCAATTTTTGTTTGATCGTTACCAAACTCGGAATTTAATCGTTTTATGTAAAACGGAAGATCAAGTTCGTTAATGGCTGAAATCGGATCAGTGTGAGGGGGGTTTAGAGGAGGGATTTTTGAAAATTCAAAATATCTCCGTTACTATACGTCGTATCGAAAAATTGTACAGAAGCAATCTTATTACAAATGAAATTTACTATAAATATTGTTATATACGTGTATATTTATTCTCTATCTTGAATAATAACCGAAATATTTGGATTTTTATTAAATCTGAGCGGCTAACGGACGAAGTGACTTTCCCGCCAAAAGCTAGTTCAGCCGTTTCATTAACTGCTCGGCTCTCGTGAAATTTCTGTATTATAAAACTTCACGTGGGAAATCTGCTTAGTTTTCGCAGCCCCTGCGTGACGGACCTTTTTTAATTTGAATGTCGATCTAAATAATAGCAAACATTCATTCAACGAATCAAACTGAAAAGGCCAAATATGGTCTAGTATAATTTATGGGTAAACTGGCAGAATTCTTTTCTAAAGCATTACTCTAGGAATTAGATTTTCCAATACAACCAGCGGCAGTCTGCTCCAGTATTCCCCAGTGTTTTTGTGCTATATTTCGTCGGTACTCGTCCCCTCCAGGAAGGTTTTGAATGCTCGTAAGGACTTGTCTTGACCCCCGCAATGCTAAAATAACAACATGTCAGAGGAAGATGATAGATGAACCGCTAAAATATATTAGAAATCGTGCTTGGGCATAGATAGAGAACTCGGAAACAGTAATTTTGGAAGTTGACAACATCCATTTTAAAGAGAAACTCTTCCCGTCGGATATTTACCACCCGCAGTTTAAATTTTAGGCTCACTAAGAGGGCTCAAAGACAATAAGAGTTGAATTGTGGAGAGCTAACTTGCAAGTGTAACTCACTGATTTACAGTGTTGTAAAGTCACCAAGTCTAGCAGAACTAAAGCTAAGACCACATTCCTAATGTTGGGAAGCCAGCTGAAGTCTGTATTCATCTTACTCCACCCTCTTTAACCAAATTTCACCCGTTTTAACCTCAATTGTCTTTTCAATAATTCAATTAGTTTTAGTACTTTACATAAAGCAATAGAGAACTGAGGACTGGTCCGGAATTATTAATTAAGTATGTATCTTGAGGATTCTTATTATTTTCTAGAAGAAAAAAAAACTCTATTCTATTAGTCAAGGTACAATATTACATCTGTATAATAAGGATCTAAAAATAAAAAGCCCACCACTTAGAGACTGTGTGACAAAACAGGTGTCTCTGAACAGTTTTCTTTAAATTTTCACTGAGTACTAACCAAATATGCCAAGTAAATATCATTTAAAATTTAATTTCCTAAATATTTAGAGCAATACGAGAACCAGAAGAAGAAGTTACTTTCGAATTGTGGTGAATAGTGCAATATATCAAACATGGCGCATAATCTCAGCCTAGATGTGGGTGGATAGGTTAAACAACGGTTGTTGGTGTAACAAGGACAAGGCAAATTTCAAAGTGGGTCAGTACCCGCATACATCCACGATGCCATTGTGAGGAATAGAAGTGGTTTTCAATCTCTTACATACAGAAAGTTTTTCAATGCCTTTAAAATTACCTATGGACTCTTTAGTTAAGAACATTATTAATTATATCTATGTTATTAAGAATAATCTATTTAAGTGGTAGAATGGAAAAGAAGGAATAGTGAAACATGGACACCTCCAGTTAAGGTCATAAAAAAATTCAAATGCTTACCAAAAATACTTAGGAAAAATATTTTTACACGTTAATTATGACCTAGACTTAATATTAGTACACTCAAAAGTTTCTTTCGCGAATTAAAAGATAATATTGTGAGTCTATGAATTTTATAGGGCTAAGTCATTCCAAGAGATATTTAATAATTGTCCACGTTGCAGAACTAGTGCTGCATATTTCTCCCAGGCTCTAGCATGCTTCCATGTCATCTCTAGTCCTTTATACCACTTATTTGTCTAACCTACCCGTCTATTCCCCTTTACTATCATCTGAATGGACCTGTTCAAGCAAGCAAATAACCAATCACTGGAGGCCTCTTTCCTCATGGGCGCTGAGGAAATAGGGTGAATGTCACTGTTCAGAGAAATATCGAGAAGACATGGCTCATGGCAGTCATGATGTAGATGAGGGAGGGGTCTGAAGGTAAATACAAAATTCCAAAACTACTCTATATCATATTGACGGGAAAAGCTCTGATGAAAGCGAAGGGTGGGAAAATAGTTAGAATGTTCATTATTGATTACTGTCCTGTAAATGATGTCGAATATTTAAGTAATATTTTTTTTTATTGTCATTATAGACCTTTGATATCTTTAGCCGCCCAAGCGAGAATCAAGGGATTTGTGATCAGAGTTTTTACGTAGTGAGTGATCAACTCGACGAGTAGTCTATAAACTGATGGGCTCCATTTTAACGGGAGTGCCTGTTGCCAGACAGCCTGCTTGTGGGCGGTATCTAAGAGAGTCATAATCGATAGTCAACTCAAGGGGCTGTCAGATGTAGGTTAGGTTAATTGTGTTTTTTGGGCGAGGAACTACTGGGTTGTTACGCCCTAAATAAAGTCGGGGTTTTAACCATGTCTTGATGTCATAGATTCGTAAATTGCAATAAAGGGTCTTTTCATATTTGCCTGCTCCCTTGGATGCCTTATTTGCTTTCTCATTTCCTAGTATCCCAGAGTATACCGGATCCAAAGGAATTGTTCTGAATTATTAAGAGAATATAATGTGTCTAAGTAATTTCTAATGCGATTGAGTGTATGCCCTGATTTGTTTAAATTTTCTATGCTTTTCGGAGCGGAAAATGAGTCAGAGCACATGAATATCTTAGAATTATTGTATTCACTGGCTAATTTCAATGCTAAAGATATTGCCTGGAGTTCAGCTGTGTATATAGATGTGCATGAAGGAAGTTTATATTAAAGTGAAGCCAATTTTCGGTGGCTTCCGTTTCCAAGATGGATTTACTTGCGTTGAGTTGTTTAGTTGTAATTCAGGAGTTGCATTTTCTTATATTTCAAAAGGTGCAGAGGTTGGATTTACATCGATGAGTCTGATGTTTCTTGGTTTAAACACGTAATTGTAGGTTGGATTTGTAGTTTGGGTTTTGATATTGCTACGTAGGAGCTCATTAATTCTCTTCTCCGGAATGCCAGTGAGGGTTTTGATGCTCCCGCACAGAGACCGATGACGGGACTAGTTCTAAAGTCGCTTGTTGCATTCTTCTTGTAGATACTTAATATGTTTTATCCTTGATAGTTTGTATCAAGGATTATACCTAAGAATTTGACATTATCATTGAAAGATAATCTATTTCCATTCATGAAAAGGTCTGGATGAGAGCTAGTGTTCTTTTTCCTAGAGAATAATATTCATTTGGTCTTCTCAATTGAGAAGCGAAGTTAGTTATTCTCTGCCCAGGATTGCAGTCTCGTCCACTTCTAGTTGTTGAATTTTATAAGGATGGAAAGATCATCTACGAAGAGGAATGCTTTAACTGACCTTGGGATTACATCTAGGATGGAATTAATTTCAATAGAAAATAAGCTACAACTCAAAACACTCCCCTGGGGAATGCCGTTGGCTATTTCCCTGCAACTAGAAACTGAATCTCCAACTCTTACTCTAATAAACCTTTTTGACAGAAAGCTCGCAATGAAACCAATCAATTTTCCTCTACAGCTCCCTCCATATACAGTCCTTAAAATGGCGTTGCGCTTGATGGTATCACATGCTTTTTGGATGTCGAAAAATATTCCCAATGCTTCCATCTGCTCAACAAATAAATTTAATTTTTCTGATTCTATTTCAATAAATTTGTCTGTTGTTGATTTTTATTTACGTAACCCACATTGAATGTTGAAAAAAAGATTACAATTTTCAATTAACCACATCAGTCGCTTTATAACCATTTTTCTAATAATTTTGAGAGTCAACTAGCGAGGAATAGTAGCCTGTAACTTTCAATGCAGTGTTTATTATTCATTGGTTTTAACTGTGGAATGATTGTGGACGCCCTCCACTTTCGAGAGTATATTGAAGTTTCCCAAGTTGTTTTATAAATTCATAGTAGGATATCTTTTATTCTTTATGAAAGATTTTTTATCATTAAGTTGTGAATTTCATCCGGTCCTGGTGTCGATGCGTTTAATTCGTCAATTGCGCTCTGTAGTTCATATATTGAGAAAGGACAGTTATAGTCGTTGGGTAGAAAATTTCTTGAAGGCTCCACCACATCTAAATCGTGCCTAGGTCTTATTTCTTCATTAATATCCTGTACTGGAGATGGTATTGTAGCAAAATGGTTAACAAACGATTCAGAGGGGCTTTGTGTATTAATGTTTATTATTGTGTAATCATTTTTTATAAATGTAAATAAAGATGAATCTAATTGCAGTATTAGGTCGTCACCTGTTTTGTCCTGTTTGATTTAATGTTCTGTTTCCAAATAATACTTGTGTTTTTAACAAGGTTCATTGAAATAAATGGTTACAAACGAATGTTTTCAATATCATGAGTTGTTATGATAAAAACACATACGTATATTTGTTCTGAGCGTTTCACCTTTATTACTGTTTCTGTCAGAACAGAGAGTTAGTTCCAAATAGTTGAGTTTTATTGCCGTTGATTTTGTAACCAATTGAGTTTTATATCTAGCGGAAATTTAATCCCATTGTATATTCCGAAGCACTGGGATCAGCCGACTCAATGAAACGTTCAAAAATGTAATCAAGTTAGGAATAATCGTCGCGAGGAACATTGTGTTGGAATGAAGAACTCCATTAACGAATAGTACAAATATTATAATTTATCTTACTAGATCTGTAATTTTCTTTGACCATAATAGGTTCATGTTATTAGACCTCTTTAAAATATATTAATTTTTTTTACTATAACGCATACATTAATTAACAAATGCGGTATACATATTATTTAAGATTTTTTTTTTAATAGAATATCCCAATTTTAAAAATTGTACCTTTTTTTTTAATTTTAGACAACAGTACTGTCCTAAGTCATTTTTAGTCTCAACTTAATTTAGATTTACTTAAGGTGTATTAAATATACAAATTATCGAAAATATTGGGTTCTATTTGTAGTTTACATGGTGATATTAGTGTAGGTTTCATTTTGCTTAAAATCACTATACAATGAGTGGTATTTGTTTATACCCAGTTCCATTACGTACTCTGTGATAATCTAAGTTCTATTCTGTATTACAGTTTTTTTATAGATTATAATATTAATTTTAAGTTTAACTTTATTATACAGCTGTTATAATTTATTATATAGTTTTATCTTGTTTTACAGTAGTTATAGACTGCAATATCAGTTTAATGTTTCTATTATTTTTTTTGTTTTACAGATTTTATAGTTAATAATTTCTGTTTTGTTATAAGTTTTCTTTATTATTTATTATATTAGTTAAAAGTATTACTTAATTTACTGTAGATATATACTTGAACATCAGTTTTAAGTTTTTACTTATTTTCTATTAAGTTTTTATAATTCACATTAGTTTAAATTATATTCTGATTTTACATTTTTACTGCAATATTAGTGTTGTTTTACTTCAGACTCAGTTTTAAGTTTTATTTAATCCTTTTACTGCATATGTCGTTAGTTTGGTATTCTCTTCCAGGGAACTTTATGAGATAAGCTGGTTTTTCTCAATAGATATCAGCTATTGAGTCCGTGCTCATGTATGTACAGCAATGTTCGAAAATCTTTTCAAATGTCCCCTGATCCTACCCATTATTTTTTCAGTTTACTTTTCTTTTTTTCTAATGACCGCAATTGAAATCAAATACACGGGCTAATAGAGGGAGAGGAAAATATGATTATAAAAAATATTTTCACTTAAACAGACAAAAAAATAAAGATATAATAAGGAAAGACAATTTTTAAAAAATGTATCATAAAAATAAAATCACACTCATAAAATCAGGGGGGGGAGATACACTATAGAAGAAGAAACATAAAAAAATAATAATAAAAGAACAAATAAATAAATAAATCTTGTGTTGCCTAACGATATCTAAACATTTCTGGCATTGGTGGTCATCGAAGTCTTTTGCCCCATATGAACTAACACCAAATGCAGAAATTAGTCAAAAAGTAGGAAAACATTGTGTAACGCGTCAAAAAATATAAGGTGAAGAAAATCTTCCATGGTCCTGGAGGAAAAAACTTTTCTTCATGGATGCTTCATTTAGAGAATAAATGTTTAGAACAATAGATATAGTAAATTTAATTTTCAATAAGCTTGGTTCTAAACAATGTTTTGATCCGACGTATGGTAACGGAGATATTTCGAATTTTCGAAAATCCCCCCTTCTAAACCCCCCCCCTCCCACTGATTCGATTTCAGCCTTTAACCACTTTGATCTGGCTTTTTGCATAAAACGTTTAAATATCGAGTTTGGTAACGATTAATTAAAAAAAAATTAATTTTATTATTTAAAAATCCACAGCAACGACGGGTATAAACCCTAAAAACAGTGCCGGGAAATGTCAAAATATTGTGGAAAGTAAAGCCTTGCCAAAAAAATACCATCTTTATTCAGCCTAAAATGAATTCCCAGGCGAAGCCGGGACCTTAGCTATATATATATATATATATATAATTTTGAACGGACCCCATTTTCGTCATCTTCTGGGTAGGATCGATGGACATTTGAAGACAAATTTCGAAAATCGCATCATGAGTACTACCTCAATAGCTGATTTCCTTAAGGGAAATCTGCTAAAGGTCTTGTACAACTTTAATTGTTTTGTTTTTTTCGCCCCACTCTACACCCCCCCCCTAATTTGAATTCATCCAAAATAGTAGAGACCCCAATAAACTGTACAAGAGTCCCTAATATAAATTTTCAATATACAAAGAAAACTCTTTTTTGAGGTACGTTACATTCGTACTGACATCACGATAAAATGGTTTCTGGGTAGGTCAAAACGTAAAATCCCCGTTGAAATCTGAAAACAAAAACTTTTCGCAGCTACACGACTCCCTTTGCTATGCACAAGCAAGTAGAAAACATAGTAAACGTAATATCCCAAATTATTCTATGGACTCGAGAGCTGGGGCGCGCTGAAGGGTAAAGGGTGACAGTGGATAAATTGAAACACATACTGCAGTAATGTCGTTAAGGCTGTTCGTCATTCTTATCGATTGGATCGGTATTGGATAAAGTAAAATGGGAGGATAAACTCTATATAGGAAAGGGCTGAGTGGTGGGGAGCTCTCCCTGTCGAATGGTTATTAGAGAGAGAGGGCGTCAAAGACCTAACGAACGACCCTTAAGATTGATTCCTTCCCCCAGCTGTTCTTACATAAGGCTCTGGAGGGCCTCACGTAACGACGCTTCCTCACACCCACTCACTTAGAATAGCCTTATATTCAATTATGATCAACATCCAACACGAGGAGGACTACCCCCCCCCTTTGAATGTTAGCAGACTACCCTTTACAGAAATCAGTTATTGGGGTTGTGTGTCGCCATTTTAGAAAAAAATGTCCGTCACACAGGGGCTGTGAGTAGATTTCCCTCGTGAAGTTTAACACTAGATAAATCTATATAATGGTAACACAATATGTTAGGGCGTGCGGTTAGCCTTTGTGTTAATAATATGAAAGCATTAGACTGAAATAAAATTAATAAAAGAGATTATTTCTTCACCTTGATTATAACGAAGTATTTACTATTTTCTTGGAAAGATGAGGGTGACTAATACAAGCCACTATTTGAGTTCTCCAAAGAATCAAAATATATTAAATGAGTGATAGCATATACATAAACTTTATAGTAATGAGCCTTCTGATAGGTTAGAACAAAATGATAATAATTTGAAACAATTTAAACCTTATAAAATATAAACCTAGGAACTAGCCTTAAAACTAATGAAACAAACATTAACACTTATTGATAAATATGTGATGAAAACAAAGAAACTTTAACTTTATGAATGATGGCTGTAAAACATAGACAGAACACAATGGTTACCTTTTGTTTAGTTTGTAAACTTTAGCGGCAAGTCAATACTATATATACACTAGAAAATTATTGAAATGTCCTATATCATGAGTACTCATTCGATTGTTCACGTCGATAATGCTAGCATTATAGTAAATAAAGAGGTACCTTCGAGAAAAATATACTTTCCATGAGGCGGATTTTCTTTCCAGTGTTATTTGTGTTCCAAATCAGATTCCTTCTCCTAACTGGTGCAGAATGTTAGCGGAAGCCTCTATCTTCGATGCGGAGATTCTTTCTGAATACAAGAGCTGTGGGAGCCGAACAATGTTCACCTTTTTGCGGAGCAGAACACAAGCATGTACCCACAAAGGGACAATAGAAACAACAATGGCCGCTCAGCCTAAAAGCGAGCGCTTCATCCTGTACGCTAGCGCTGCAGTTTCCCCTCTTGGCCACCACCCACGGCGACCTCCTGATGTACGGCCGGTTAGTGAACTAAGTAAGCGGAAGTACGACTGAACACAATAGGGACGTCAATATCAAGTGAATAAATACAAACGATAATAAGAAACCTCCAGACGGGAAGTGCCTGAAACGTAATAACATTATTTATAGTACATTTAATTTGCAATAAGATTAATTCTATATATTTTTTTGATCCGAGTAGTAGTAATGGAGATATTTAGAAGTATTGAAAATCCCCCTCTAAACCCCCCCTCCCAATAGTCCGATTTCAGCCAATAACGAATTTGATCTGTCTTTCCACGAGTACAATCCAAGGTTTAAAATTATTCTTTTAAATCAATTTAAAAACATCTAAGAATATAAAGACTTATCATTATCAGCCTTAACGAATGTGGTAAACTCTGAACAACAGCCTTTCTGGTTGGCTCTTTAACATACTCACATATTCTGTCTTAAAATAATAATAAAACATAATAATAAACCAACAGACTCACTCTATTACAGGAGTTTTTATTGAAGAAGATTTACATCAACATATTGCTTTTTATTTATCCTAAGATTCTAAGGTGAGGAAAGCACCCTCCTTTCCCAGATATCAGATATACATAAATTTGAACGGTAGCCATTTTTTGTAGCAAACAGTTAAGTTCCGGGAATCTTCAGGAAGAAATTTATTAAAATAATGTTTCTCATTCTTAGGATGTAATCTTTCCAGTGCGGAATGCCACTGCGGTATATAACTCATCGAAAAGTAAGAATAGCACTCCATACTGCTACTTGTACTGTTTTTATGAAAAAGCTAGTTAAAAAATTACTCCTTTAAAAAATTGTAATTCCATAAAATATAAGCTTAATCATTGAAGTACCTTTAACGCCAGATAAGCAATGAGGTAAAAGTCCGAGACGCAGGTACTCCATAAACTAAACACACTTCCAACAAATAGCAAAAAAAAGTCATAACGCTGTTCATTGATACAGTTGGAATAAGTGGAAATCGCAGAAGTAGAAATACAATGAATAACGGAAACTAAAATTATTCGGTTAACATTCAAGTTAGAGAAAAAATAAATAGATCAACGAATGAAATTTTATTCACTTAATGGAAATATTTTAAAATTAGCTGAATAAATAAATTTCATTGAAATGAGTGACTCAACTCATCTGGATATACTCCAGAAAGTTAGTTAGGACTGAAGTGTTCAACTATTAATTATACATTTTCTAATAATTACATTTCATTATTAAACAGTTTGGTTTATCTTTTATGTCAGGAATGCAGCTAGAGGCAGGTGAAATTTATCCTGGAGCACGCTTCATAATTCATGGGCCGGTACTTGTTGCAGCCCTTTGTTCCCCAATCAGACATAGGATACCTGTCAGCTGCACATGGGGCCATATCTGTCGGCAGTAGTTGCCACGAATTATTATACCTCAGAGCTTGGCAACTCTCAAATGCCGGAAAATCATCACGGAAAGAAGTTTCAATGAGAGTCGTATTAATATTCGATTTATAAATTTTTAAAAGTCTATTTATTAACTAAAAAAAATAAGGAATCCTAATTAGATTCAAGTTAGATATAAAGAGAAATTCAAGAGGTATAAAGATAACACTATAAATAACGGGGAAATAAATCCCTGCAAACTGAGTGCACATATTGTTTAAGCATATTTATATACATAACATTATATACGCAATAGTGTATGTGGGATGAAAGCAATTCCAACATTTCTCGGGAAAAAAGTTAAGTGATAAAATATGTTAGCCATGATACAATGTGTAACATTGTTTTACTTAAATTATTTAACCAAATCATTGAACAATTCGAATATTCTAATTATTAATATGCCTGGTGGAAATAAATAATAGTGGTAGCTTAATAATAATTTAGTCATTATTGAAAAAACGAAGTGAGGGAAAAAGAACATAGCAACTGAATAACAACCTGCAACCTGAATAACACATTAAACAATCATATTGCGTTTAAATGCATTATGTCTTTTGCAATAAATATATTACCTAGCAACGTTTAATAGTTATAAATAGTGCATAAATATTTCAATTACATCAACATATCGGCAAAGGCAATAATGAAATTATTAACTGAAAATAATTGTGATTGGAAAAGATAAAAAATGAGAACACTTAATCGGCATTATATTCTATCTCATTCAAAACGCACGAGAAAAAATAAAATATAATTCATTGTACGTAACGTAAAGTGATGGAAATACAATATGGATGCATATAGACACCTAAAAAAAATGACATGAGTATACTCCCTACAAGATACACAGACGATTTAATTCAGTTCAGATTAGCATTGTGAGTTGAGGCATTAGTCTTAATCACATTTGGTAAACCTATAGTAGTGGGTTCGGTTCCTACCTATGCAATAGGAATTTATTCAGTGACGAATTCATTAAAAATAACCCCAGTCCCACCCTGAATAGAAAAGGGTGGTAAACTGTAGATAGCCCGTCAATTAGGTTTAGAACTGACGGTTATTATAACCTCGATCATCAACTGGAGCGTCCACTGACAAAAATAAAATCGATATTAATAAATAAAAATAACAATAATGTCTACAACCACAGACTTGGGTAAGTACGACATGGGGATATTGGCCCATTCAGGCCTTAACTCATTGACTGTCACAGCCTATAGTGAGTTAATTTCTTTGAAGCGTATGTTTCCCTGGGGCCTATGTACCAAAAGTAAAAACTGAAACTAGAGAAGTATAAAATATTAATGAATGCACATAAATTGCCTTTATTGATTTTTTTAAAAATGATTTACAGCGTGATCCACCAGTGGTTCATAACATATCTTAAATGATAAGTATGGCAGTCTGAACTCTGAGGCCACATAGATCATACCCACTACTGAGTAGCATTGCCAAAAATACACTGGTGGCTCATGAGGCCGCTAGTTAGGAAGTTGAAGAGACACCAGGTGGCTCATGGGCCTGCATCATACAGTCTGTGTACCAACAGTGGTTCACGTGGCTTACCAAATAGTTCAGCCATGAGCCACATTTGGCGCCCATGGCATTCAATGTGTTAAAGTAGTAGACATACCTTTAGCTTTACCCGAAGCCCTTTTATATCTAGTTTGGTAAACATACAAAAATACCACTCGAGCGTTAACCTATATGTGTGTGTGTGTGTGTGTGTAATAAAACATTTCAAAAGGACCTCATTTTTCTTATTTGCGTTATGAGTTCAACCTCAGTAGTAGATTTCACTTATTTTTATTCTGATAAATGAGTATCCTCTTTCTGAATTGTTCTTATCAATGGTAGAATGACCTTAAAAATCTTACGGGAAGAGATTAATTGCATGTTTGAGGTAACATTGTCAATGCGTTGTCAGAGAATTGCACCATATTAATACTGGGCGCCTGAACTCCATCCTTATCAAGACAGTTCTTTGAAGAATAAGGACAAGTTCATTGTGAACAATGGGTGCAGAGGAGAGATAAAGCAGGCGCTATTTTCCCTTTTTCCTTCCAACAGGAATAGGACTTCCCTTGGCCATCTTTTCAGTTTCCTCAATTTCCTTCGTTCATCCTTCTCAGGGCCATTGTTGCTATATTTTCTAAGGCTATCTACGATTTGTATTTCAGTTTTATTCTTCACCCTTATGTTTGTTATTTATGCTCACGACTAAATTTAAATCAATACGACCAGATAAATTTTGTATTCAGGTTTAGCAATAGAGTGATCGAGATAAACAAATTGAGAATGTTAAAATCTCCTTTTTGGAAAGGGGCATATTTTCCATCCCTTATGTATTATCATAAAAATGGATTTTTATTTAACCTAAACTTTTTTTTTATTTAAAAAGCACCTCAGAGATATTGATGACAGAGTTAACTTAGGACATATTTGACAAAGAAGGGGGGGGGGGGTAATCGTTTTAATTTCTTTGTATTATACTTTGGCGAAATCGTAGGGATGAGTTCTCTACTATCTAGCCAAAGTTCGATTTGGCAAATATTAAGCCGTCAAATGGCAAGAAGCAGGGATATATGAACAGATTTACAATAAAAGTAATGATTGGCTCGACGGTGTGATAACCATTTGCACGTCTGGCAATATTGGATGCGTGGTTAAATTATTCGGAGACTGATTGCTCCGAGGAAAGAGAAATAAAGTTAAATGTTATGTATACCATAGAACGGTAGAATAAGCGTCAGCCGTAGAAGTGTCTATAAGGAAGGCATGGAAAAGCGATGCCGCAAACATTTTATCACAGTAATAGTTCAATCAACCTCATAAAATGCAACCCGAACAAAAGAAACTTAAATTTAGTGAAACTGTTCATAAAAGTGTCCTTTTTCTAACAAGGTTTTCCTGTATTTAGGAAGAGATTGCTAATTATCTAAACACACTTTAGTGAAGATTTACCCAACTGCAGTTGGAGTAAAATTATCATCGAAACTCAAAGCCTTGCTTCAGGACAATAAGTAGTGACTCAAACCCTTGCTCTATGAGTTTGATGTTGCCAACATTTGTTTCATTTGTAAGAGAGGCCTATGATAGTAGCCGATACAAAATCGTAGCCAATGCTAGCAATGAGTTGTTACTTGTCTTCGCGTGTGAACCTGTTAAACTACGTGAGATTGCGATTTAGAAATGTTGAGTATAGAACAATCTGTTCCCAATTTTTCAATCGAAACTGTAGGCCGTTTAAGATTATGTACTCTAATGATGCAGTATATTTAAGCAAGTTGAAGTTAAAGATCAAAAAGAGTTTGGAATGAATTGTAGTTAAAGTAAACCATAATGCGCTCATTGTAAATTATACATTACACGTGCAATGATAAATGGTAATACTATCAACGTATTAACTAAAAAAAAATCAAGCTTGTCTTATTAAATTGTTGTTTTTTTTTCAATTAAAAAGAAAAATCTGAAGTTGGAATATCTCCTTTACAACACCGTATTAACTCGCAGGAGAGTCTTCTTAATGTCGGAAAATATAAGGAAATGTGCAATCAGAAGGGCAAAGGTTAAAGCCGGAATAAAAACACAAAACTCAAATACAATTTAATTTTAAATAGAGATAACAGGACAACAACTGGATTTCGGAACTACAATGATTAAAATACCACAAGGCAGTTTTCATATGCCTTGAGTAAATCTCTAGCCATGGTAAATTTGCTAAAGAGATTTCAATTTTATTTTGAGTACCATATCTAATTAATGTAGGCAATTTTGTTAGGATTTGTTCGGGAAACGTAAAACTCAATTTGTAATTATTCGGAGAATAACTGCAAGTTGAGTGGTTCTTACTGCAAGCCAACTGGCCATATGTTACTAGCTCACAGCACCGAAATAACTATGCATTGGGCCTAAAGTTATGAGAATCAACCTCAAGAAAAACCACTTGCATTGTTAGGAATAGAGAGTTAATTTTCAATGGTGCTTTAAACATAAGACCCTACTATTAAATATTTCAGGAAAAACCAATACCAAACAAAGAAATCTTGGATGTAGGACAATTGCAGTACTTTTAAAAAAAAAAAAAAATTGAGATGGCTCTACAGATGACAACAAAATGGACCGCAACAATGTTATAAAAATTATGCCAATCTCTTCCCAGTTTTATATAATAAAGAAGTAACATTGTTTCCCTATTTTGTTCAACAAATACTTTACTTTCTTGTTCTTAGATGTGTTATATTTCACCCCATCTTACAAACCGTTTTATATATATATATATCTACATGATTGATATTATTTTCAACTTTAATTTGATTGCCCACTGTGCAATGTACGATAAATAATTCTGTAAATTACAATGAGCGTTATTTTTACTGAACCATTTTTTTAAATCAAGGGCCGAAAGGCCGATGACCAACTTACTACTATCATTTATATCCAACTATTTAAATACCTTAGTTTATGACAAACTTTTAAATTTGTGTTATTTATACAACTAATACATCGGTATAACATTGAATTTATTCGAAATCGACCTTTCATCTTGTGTAACACGTATCTGGCTTTCACGGACCTTGTTTTAGATGATTACTAATAAGAGTGTGGATAGAAATAGATTAAGAGGATAATATGTACATCATTTCGAAGGTTACTGTTTTCATAATATTATCCCTTGTGGCACTAGTTTACATTTCATTTTATCCTTATAACACCAGACTCCTGGAGCAAACACTGACTACACCAGCGATAATAGAATGTTTGATGAAGTCTGGCTGACATGGTTGTCGATAACCCCTTCATGTTTTCCGTCCTTGCTAAATAGATAAAGAAAATAAAAACAGGGCTTGGGCATGGACTTAAGTATATAACACTTTATAAAGCAAATCTAAAAACATTCTTTCAGAATACAAGAAACTATCTCCAAATAAGTACACACTTTTGTTTCTATTAACTGCCCTTCTTCAAGTGCTTGATCATGCTCAATTGTAAGGCAAAGTCCAGGCGTCAGCAGAGAGAAAATTTTCTTATGCAGACCAAGAATCAAATTTGAAATTACGAAAATGCTGTAAATGATAACCGTAAAATTGCTAGAAATCGGCAATAGACAATCAAATAAAACCATCAGAGTAAACAAAAACAGTTTCAATTCATGTGGTCACTATGTTCAACGCTTGGTTTAATGCCCCGGTGCTCTAGATTAAAAAAAGTCATTGACAAATTTTGCCAACATTTAAAAAACTACCATGATCTTATTATTAGAACGTGTGAGTGTGTAATATATATATACATAAACATACACACACACGTATATATACGTATATATAATTTGCTCTGAAACCTTACTGTATTTATTAAAAATTTCAGATTAGCACATAACACATGGAATATTTATCTTCAACCAGAAACCTTAATAACCACCACGTTACTTTTTGTCGCCATCCTCATGTATATAGATTATTCAATAAATTATGAAATTTTAGGAAGTATAATAATGATGTTTATACACACCAATATGTATGATAAAGTCTCTATGGATATTTTCAATACTTGTATCATGGAATAAAGATGAATCGAAATCCCAATATCCCTGACTTTCCATCAGCATTCCTTTCCTTGAAGACACGAATAGATGAAAAGCATTGGAAATTCACAAAGGGATGTAGGTAAGAGCCGCATATTGAGGTTTCTTAGATTCTAGACTTTTACCACCTATATACAGTCTTACTTAGAAACGGAGAATAGAATAAATAAATAAAAGGGTATACTAAAATATGGACACCACTGTTTAACACAATATTCCAGGCAATTTGATTTAAATCCAATTCTAGTATTTTTTGCTTAAACAGAATAACTTCTTGGCTGATCATCCTACCGCATCTTGTAACCCGTCCAAAAAATAAGTTCACACTCATGCCATATACACCATTTTTGAAATTTCATGATATATTAATTAGTACACTGTCATATTTTAATTCACAATTTAAATATGATTTTAAAATTAGATATTAATCTCGACGTTGTTAAAATTTTGTTAGTCATTTCATGTCATTTTAACTGTTTACTGCACCTAATTTATAATAAATACTCATAGTAGTGCTGCTTTTTCACCTTAAATATGAATAGAATATGCAGTTCAAGCATTGAGCTCTAAAATATTTACAAGATTATTACACCAACTTCACTATTTACAATTTAAATATTTTGAACTGAAACACAAGTTTTGTTTATATATTTTATATTTTGTTTTCAATATTCACAACTTATTAATCACTTACTTAATACTATGGTATTGTTTACAATTCTGAAATAAATTTGTTTCTTTCATGTAATTAGATACATGACTATAAAAAAAACAGAATTATTAAGGATTGCAATTGAAGCTAAAATTATATTTATATATGTATATATATATATTTATATATATATATATATATATATGTATATAGAAATCTTTCGAAAGCTGGTTAAGATCGTCAACTGCTTGGAGTGAGTCCTTTGATGACCCTGAAGCATAGCGTGGTATATTTATTTTGTCGAATAGACTCTCGTGTTGTCTATACTCTTCTATTATGTGTTTTATTGTTAAAGGAAGTATGCAGGTTTCACCCACTGGTGGGGACCCTTTCTTAATTAGATATATATAACAAAGACACCCCCTTCTCACCCTACCACCATCCACCATTGTCTCTTGTATTTTGGAGAATGATTGATCGTCAAATCGATAAAAAAAATCACTAATTTCTTAAAGCCAAAAAAATGGCATTTCACGAAATTGGGTACGGGATGAATTGCACTCTGAGGAAACGAATAACATATGTAAAGAGTTAAGGTTATTTAATGAGTAATCTAGTAAGCTCTTTTTTTGTTTGTTTTTTTCCCTCATAGTAACCCTAAGAGAAGTCATTTATTTGACTACGTGTTCCATTGCCATATGGCCTTACTAACCAAATCATTAGGCAAGAATTTTTGTTTTATATTATTAATGTTTCAGTAGAACCATTTATTAGTGGTTGTGGAAAAAACATCATTACTCCAGCGTGGCAGATATGTAGAAATGTTTGATGAGTTTTCCTTAATTTTCTTTTAGCGCGTGCTCAAGGTATTTTTTCTTTTAGTAGTATAATCTTTATTTATGTTTATCTTCAAATCTTTTGCATTCATTGTCTAAGCTTTTTATCAAAACTCACTACGTGACTACGGTTATAAGACTAATAAGCTTCCATAAAATCGCCAAATTGACCATTTGGAAAAGCTATCAAGAGGATTCCTATAACGTTTACCGCACCTTCTATGATTAGAATCAAACTTTTTCACTTCCTTCTACAAAGACAAGGAAATATTTTAAGAGTGAAAATTTTTGTTTTCAAAGATTTCAACGGAATTATCCGTTACCATCCACCGATCTATTTTGTAAACGTGTACCTCGTTTAACACTAAAACAGTTACCCGTAGAATGTTGAAATTTGGATTTTAGGATTGTCATAACTTCTACGATTGAATTTCACCTTTCCAACGAAATTGGACTAAAGGGAGGGGGATTTAAAGGGAAACGAAAATAAGAATTCTCTTTCCTGTACAAATTACAGGTACAACAAATTTTAATGGACACGTTTTTGTTTGACATGAAAAAATCTAGAAATTAAAGTCCAATCAATCAGTTTGTTTATTTTTTTTTAATAAGAGTACAGGGAAGTCATGTAGTGCCCACATCATTTTTATTTTTACAGGTTTAAATTTCCAATGAGCGTAATTGCCAAGAAATGGTTGGAAAAAAGCAAACCTTTGTTTAAGTAATTGTGCACGACAAAATAGTGTTTAAAATATTTTTGTCCGCATTAAATGGTACTATTGTCGAATTATGTTTATGAAATTTCATAAAATATGATGGGTTAATTACAATAGTTGTTGGTTGGAAAATAGCTAAGACTTATGATCTTAGATTTATAGAACTGAAACTCTAAGGTTTGTTTGAAATTATATTTACATTTGGTGGAGATAGTTTTTTCACGTTCAGGATTTCAATCATATATTGGCAAAGTCAACTATCCCAAACTACAATAAAGGTTATATGGGAATATGATTTTTGTCAGGAGTGAGTTTTGGTTAATGGTTACTAATTAAAATATATTTTTAGTAGGATAATTATCTCTAAGAGGAAATTAAATAGATTCCTCTTTATATATCTTTATATTAAAATTTAAACGAATTTTGCGCCGGTTTTGCAATCTAGGAAGCAGCTGTAGACCCGCCCCCTACCGGCCTGTAGCTGAAACTTGTAGCTGAATAGATGTGCCCTAATTCTTTGTATTCGGTTGTATCGCAGGTACCTTCTCTCTTTCTCTCAGGGAATCCGTTTCCCTTCATTTCACAAATACAAATTTTCAAGCCTTGTCTCAGCTTGCTATCATCGGAGATTGGCGAGATTCCAAATTTCCCTTTGAACCTTTACCTTCACCTTCTACCTTTCCCTCACCCTTCACACCGTTTTTCTTGAACAATATGTTGCAGAAGTAAGCCACATGACAGGCTTTTGCAGTTCGAGAAAAAACAGGTTAGGTTTTCAATCCTCATGATCTTCATCGAAAAACAGCTAAAATATACAGAGCTCAGCCATTTTGAGACTACGTTCACAAATTCACTCCCTTAATGCACGTCGAAGTTTGTTTTTGTAAATGCACTTTTTGGACAAACTGGTTCTTACACCAAACTCATCAAATGTTGTAAATAGTGACTTGGGAAGAAACGACTTTCTAAAATAAATAGACCTAGTGAAATAGCCCATTAAACTATGACCTGTTACCATTTGTAGTGAGAAACTACAAGGGAGTAGTGAGTGCGATGACCCAGAATGTTTTCGGTGGAGCTGCTACTCTTTGTCAGAGGTTAGTATAAACAGCCTTTGTTGCTAAGAAGGATCATCCCGTTTCCCTAATACTCTGGGAGGTGGGACTATTTAAACAGCTAATGGATAAACCAACCTCTAAATTCTCTCCATCTCAATTTATCACGCACTATTTACATATATTCCATTCTAAACACTGCTTCCACTGCTTGTGGAATTGGCAAAAAGGACAATGCCATCACTTAAAAATCAATCAAATTATCCGGTCTTATATAATTTATAGAACATCCATGATTCCAAACAACATTTTGTACTTCTATATTCTGCAAATTCTTTTTTTCGTCTTGACCATTACTATAATTCTCTTTCTAGCATTTCTAAATAGCCTATTATTGTGAGTCGGATCGAAAAATGTTATTGAAGAAATCACGTTACAAATTTAATTTACTACTCCTTTTCATTGTATGCACCCTTTTCTACTAACAGTTGCTAAGGATCGAGCGATTCCAGTGTTAATAGTTGCACATTGTTTAATCAATTATAATTTTAAGAGATGGAGGTGTGTTTTTTTCTTATTTGTAATATGTCTGTTAATGCAATTTCATGTACAATAAATTTTCCTTATTTATATTATATATATTTTTATGGGTTTTGTTATTAGTTCATAAATTGGTTTTATCTGGTTCCTTTTAAAGATTGTTTTTTTCCAAAAGTACGTAATATGCTTTTTTTAGTAATTGTAGTAGGTACTAGGGCACACAATTGTATGAGCTTTCCTCTATATTCTTCATAATAATTACATTATTAACCTGGTTTTACTGAATTTTCTGTTACTAGTCTTTAGCATACTGAGATAACAAGACAGTCACGTCTTGTTTCTGATGATAGCGGATCACTGAGAGGAATATGATTTATGAGAATGTATTCTCTAAATTCTGGGTACCTTTAAAACCGCTGGTCGCGTAGAATTCAAACTCAAAGAAGAACATTTTCATTGTGGGTAGGGTCTGGTCAATGTGTATCTTATATTCTAAAGCTATGAATAAGGAACACCACTTCTACTTAAATCAACTTTATCCTAAACATATGGTTTTCAGTTACTTGCGTCATCTTCAGTATATTTAAACTTATAAGAGATATATGAGATAATAAAAACGTATCCCAAGTTATTAAAATAAACACTGATACCTTATGGGTTATATATTAAAACGTAAAAAAAAAAATGAGAGCAAGACAATAAATTTCAGTCATCGAATACAAAGCTTTTCAACATTTTTGTAATTCCTTTACCATTATCTGGAATTTCAGAGTAAATCTGGGTATAAATAATAACATAGATACACTTTATAAGCATAGAAAATATATGGATGTGAAATAAAAGGGCACACTGTTATCTTGGGCATCATAATTTTCAAATTAATTGGTGGACCTATAGAACTTTTTTTTCATCCCTCAGTGATAACACATATCTATACTACATTTATATATTTTTTTCAGATCATACAGGTGCTGCTATAGGGCTATACATTTTCTTATTTTATTTCTCTAATTTATTGAGTATTTCGTTTATTTGATACAAATGCTCCTCCAACCATCGAATCTAAACAGAGGAACTAAATTTATAAATAAGGCATGCGTTACAGGGGGTATTTTATCTTGTTTCGATACCTCTTGGGAAAAACTTATAAATTCTTGTCGTGTGAATTTAAATCGTCTAGTAAGCTTGTCAATACAATTTTTAGTAGTTTTGATGTTAAGCAACCCAGTCAATTTGTAATAGATAGAGCTATAAATGATGTCATTCCTAACTTGCAATGATTAAGGTCTTCTGGTAATGATCGTGTCATGGAATTTCCTAACAACGTTTTCCTACTCATGCTGCTGGTTTTCAGGCTACCTCAACCGCGAAATGAGAGAAATAATTTGACAATACTTGTATCGTCTGAAGAAGTATATTAAAACATGCAGTATTTCCGTGATGAAGGTATTCCTTTATTAGAGAAAATATTAATTAATACAGTATATCCCTTTAAGTTATAATAAAAGTCTTTAGACAAAGGAATTTATATAAAATTGTATTCGAAACAAAGGTGTTTATTTTTTTATTTAATGGGTAATTTTATAAATAAGGAGGAAAATCCTCTAAATGCGGTCTTGGTTCCCACATCACAATACTCTATACGTGTTTATAGGCTTGTTTATGGCTGTTTCATGAATTTCAAGTCTATAATTATTAGAGAATTTCATATGTTTATTTTCTAGTGCTTTCAAACAAACGGGATAATTGTCTTTGAGGCTTGAATTTGTTCTTTTACTTGGTTTGTGAGGTATACCGTGGTTTTTGTTAACTAGAAGTGAACTCAATAAGTCAATAGAATTATAAATGATTCTTGTCCTAGATATCCAATGCCTTTGATGACATACCTTATAGTCATTAAGTCAGCTGTAGTAATGGGCAATGCCGGGCTTATATCGGGAACCAAACACACTGGAATGAAGCATGACCGTGTAGATGGCTAAATTCAGGGTTACAGAATGAAATTAAGTGGGCTTCCTAATACTCCGAGATGGCTCTCCGCTTTCTACGTGAAGGCTATCTATTGGGAAAGTTCGGAAAGCTTCTGTCACGTGCCGTAAGCAAGCATTATGGGTCGTGTCTATTCTAGAGGAGGCTGAATTATGTATCTTTGATCTCAAATGAATCTTCGGCCGAATAGATGCTGCGAAGTGTGGCTCTATTTGATCCCTTTCTTCTATTGTAAGTTTAATTTTAAGAGCATTTGTGGCAAAGTACAAGCCAGGGATTGTCTATCTATAGATCTAAATAATTGATGCTGTCAGTAATACTTAATTTTTTCATTAAATATCAAAAGAGGGTCATAACATTTTCTATTCGTATAAAAGTGAACGCAATTTGTCAGGTTAAGAGAGCTATTCGTATTTCATTGCCCCCTGTAAACCCTCACTTCTACCAATCGGATTTTTTGTTAGAAATAGAGAATATATGGTGAGATGAGATTAGTAATGTGCCATAATAGAACGCGGGAAATATGGTTAGTTTACGCTGTCCCTGCTTAACGGACTTTTTTTCTAATTGGTCATACTAATACGTTGATCTCTATTCAGGGGAAAATATTTGAGCTATCTATATTCTGTAATATAAACCTAAGAGACATTCTTATGCTATGGGAAGTATTTGTACTAGCATTATATATGGAATAGTTTGCTGAAGGTGTTGATATCCATTAATTTGTCTAGAGACCAAATTCCAATTCATGGAATGTGAATGTTTGATTATAGGGGGATCAGGTTTGTATTTGTACAAGAAAATATTGTACGATGCAGTGACTACTGTAGACGTTTACCAGCCGAACTAAGGACGAAACTTGAAGAGTACAGAGACTCATTGGACCATACATTGAACTCAAGTACAAAACAGCATAAAAAAAGTCATTCCGCTACAATGAACAAAAGAAAATTATGTGAACCATGCGAAACTAAAAAGAAATGTAGGTTTACTAATTACTCTTGTGAGATTTGCAAAACTAAAATTTGTTTACAACATAGTTCCATGCTTTGTCCTAATTGTAATGCAGCTCTGCAAAAGAAATAATAATTAAACTGCTATTTTTAAAAGGATTGGTGCATTAAAATTTAGATAATTTTTAATAAGTATTATCTAAAAGTGATTTCGTGCTACTTATTTTTGAATGAAGTTATATTTAGATAATTTGTTTATATTGTTCACAAACTGAAATGAATTATGTATGATTAAGACGTGTGCATTTAAGCAATTTCGTTTGATATTTGTATTTTTTAATTATATTTTAAAAATCATCTTTCACGGTTTCAATAATAATGAATCTATAACCAACTTGATTATTTTATCAACTAAGATTTTTTTTATTATAATACTTATCAAATTGAAAATTATTTACTTCTTTCAAACAAATACTTCCTCTGTTATGGTTTCTAATCACACAGTGCACATTTTAGTACAAAATATATATTAAAAAATTGTATTTCCGTAAAAACGGTTGAGGTTGTATCTCTGAGATACACGCGCCCGAAGACGGAAGATTCTTGACGCGCCCGACCGAGGGTTAAAAATATCCATCTTCCTTAGAAAATGTCATAATCTTATATACCCTATATTATAACTTAAGTCATGTATGTGTATGTGATTGAGTAAGAAATTCGTGGGCAGACTTACAGAAAAACAAGAACGCTGATGACTTTTGCGTTTAGAGTTCTACTCTCCATTGAGTCGAGTAGCTCCCTCTCACCTGATCTGTTTCGACTGCATAAAATTGGCAAAGGTAAAGTAAAATGATAAGAACATGATTTTATAATTAATTTACTACATTATACTCTATAATTTAAACGTGTAATGAGTTTGTAATTCTAACTGATTTAAAATAGTCGAATGGTCAGGACTTTTATATCCAGTGTTAATTACTTTATTACATTAATTAGGAGTTGGACTGAGGGTTTGTGGAGACTGATGATGTTTATGTTGAGAAGAAGTTGAGTAGCATGTGGTAAAATCGTCGTCAGGCAATGTGTAGCTTGGTTGTTGCTGTGTGTATTTTGTAGCGAGTAATGCATAGCCTCTTCCTTCATGGCTCAGGGTCTACATTTATGACAATTAGTTCTTCATAGTTTAGAGGCTGAAATGGCAGAGTTGGGCAAAATTGTAATTACAATTACAAGTCACAAGTTATAACTACATTAGTTGAAATATAGTTACAATTACAACTACTAATGTAATTAGTAATTGATAAAGGGCAACTACATTTTTCAACTAAAGTAATTGTAATTGAAATTTCACAACTACAGTTAGTAGTTGAGAAAATCAGTAGTTCCAAAAACAACTACAGTTAGTAATTGTAACTGTAGTTGTAGCTGCAACTACAGTTACTTGGGTAGTTACTTTAAAAAACTGTGTGAAGCACTAACTGAAGTAGTTGAGGCTGTTAAGAAATAACTACATCCAATGTCTTTATATTCAAAAGTTTATTATATTACATATACTACATTATTATAATAACTAAAAATAATTTTAAACTAACGAAAATAATATGTAAATTCCTTTTTTATATTTTCCCGAGTCGAATGTAATTAAATAATACGTTTAAACTTTAAAACATTAAAGGGGCTCATGTTAGCCATGTGAGTTAAAGCGTTGACCTTTATCTCACATGGTAAAACTTGAGTGACGAGTTCGATTCTCGCTTGGGTAAAGGAAATTATTTAGTGACGAAATTCATTAAATAACATCCTAAATCCCACCCCGGGTAGAAAAGGGTGGTGACCTGTAGATAACCCGTCTCTATTAGCCTTAGTTGCAAAAAGTGGACGTTTATAAATAATAATAAACTTTAAAATTTAAACAAATTAGCCATTAAAATTACTCTTAACTCAGAATTTTTCTAAGACACGCTATTTGATTTTGGGGCTTTTGCCATCGCGGCAAAAGAAAATAATCTCTCTACTGCCCTGCACCAAAACAAAAAGAGCAGTTTTGTCCTCACTTTCGCTGCCACTCATAGTAATTTGTTTCAAAAATCTTTTGGTTGCTGAGGTCTGGTGACGGATATAGAAGACAGACTGGAGTGCCTCGCGAGAGAGTGACAAGAGGCGATCGTCGGAACAAGAGAGTGCGGCGATACGAGCGTCCAGCTTCAGTTATTCTGACATATTCTGGGCACCAATTAAACATGGCTCGTCTCAGATGGCCCATTCATCACCACCACGAATGTAAATATTTTTATAGAGGTGATCAAAATATATTCGCTCTTTGGAAGGTAAAAAACACAGCTGATCTATAGATGACATATATGTAGTTGCAGTTATTACTCAATAACTACAGTTGCAATTACAACTACTAATTGTAATTGTTTTTATAACTACTTTTTATTTCAATTAGTAGTAGGATTTATGAATACCAACTACAATTTCTGTAATTGCGAAACCAAGAAAATGCAACTACAGTTACCAACTACATTTTTGTAACTATAGTTGCAATTACATAACTAGTATTTATTAGTTGAAAAAGTAGTTAATTACAAAAGTATTTAGTTACTGCCCAACTCTGTAAAATGGTACTCTGTCGTCGGCATAATTCCGAGTTAACCCTTGGACTTTTCTGGATTTTATCGCCAAGTTAAATCGACAGGGTGCTGACTGTCCACGTGGATGATCTGTCATCTGTGAATCTACCACCCGATAGATGTCACCCGAGCTAAAAAGCTAGATAGAGTGTTCTGGACGCAACAATGACATTAATCTCAAGGTTACTAGAACCTTGAAAAAAAAATCATTCCCACCTCACTTAAACAGAATTACTGAAACCCTTTTTCTGTTGTTTCTGAATTGTATTTATACAGTATATATCTAAATATTGGAGGATTGATCATAAGAGTAAAACCTACTGTTTTTTAAATGATCAAGGGATGAGCATCCAAATATATTTTCACAAGCATAAACAACTAAGTAAATATGACATGAATGAAATTCATAGTTATATATATGGCATATTCTTTATAATAGTCTCTGCTTAGTAAACTGTCGACATAGAGCTTTTTTTTTCTAATTCAGCCTTTATGAAACTTAAAATTTACATAAAACTGCTGTAAAAAATTATTTCCAAAGATTCTGCTGGATTATTTCAGAAAATAGAAGAAGACGAAGGGCATGGAAAGACTGAGAGCTGATTGATTGTGGTAATGATTGGATTCCCTTATATCTGATCTTATTCCCGGATAGGAGGGAACGGGTCCTAAGGTAGGGGGAAATAAATTGTAAGCCGATAAAGAAGGGACAAGGATCGACAGGTTCCCTATGGGCCATTTCCACCTTGATATCTGTCTATGTGAACATGCCCGTCCTATGTCCCTCAATGACCCCTCCACATAAATATACACTTCTTGTGACTATATATCTATATTGAATATTATATGTATATTCCTTCACACATTGCCCATTTGCCAAGGGAGCTATTCTCAACCTGCACCATATAATGTGTATATAATATGTAAGCTCAATTAAATAAAAATACGTAATTTAAACTCCAAGTGCTACAAAAGTAATTTTTTATTACTGTAATAAAACTCGGAGCCAAATTATAGCCAATTCAGTCTTAAAGAATGTTATACCACTTTTTAAATAAAATATTAATTACATCCAATAATTTAATGGAGTTATAGTTCATATAAACAATTATTCTTAGACATTGCTAAATATTGGATTATTAAGTGCTTACAATCTACTGGGCATTTAGCGTACCTGTTTATCATTCCTGGATTAAATACTTCTCTAATTTCTGTTGTAAGGTACCGGTCCAAAATAGGCGTTCTATAAATCTGTTCATTGGTATTACTTTTGTTTTCCTTTATTTACTTGCTTAAGAATACAATTATTAAAGCAGTTCTTTATTCCGTTTTCGTCTTTATTGTTTGGATACAACAGAATTTTCGTATGACAGTTTTCATAGATTTCACCACTATCATTAACTTTGTGAATAAGTGAAGATTTCTTATCATTTCAAATGCTTTCTAAATTATGTGTATATATCACTTAAAGTTGTTTAAATACGAATGTACTACCGGTAAATATTATTATATTGGCTGAACCCGCAATTGCAAGGGGAAAGCTATTAAAAATAAATTGATTCATTAAATGAACATGAATTGAGTGATATATGAATACGAAACCCAGTGCTAAATGACCCTTGACGGTTTTCAATCCTACCTTAATAATGAATTATATTTCGTTAATAGAACCTAATTAAAATTTTCAAATAAATCATCGGGTGTATAGTAATTACTTTATATATCAGACCGTTCCTCCGTTTGGAATAAATATTATCAAACCAAATGGTTAAGTAATTTATGGCAATGTCTTCAAAATGGAGTCTGTTTTGAAAATGTTTTCTTAGGTAAATATTAATCCTCAGTACGTTTTAAAATATGAGTTTATTAAATAAATTATTAATGATCTTTACGACAGTTCACTAATATCAATGTAAGGAGTTAATAAATCATATTTTTTGTAGGAGAGTATTGCGTATATTTAATTCAAAATATAAAGAGGATTGGTATTTCCAATTAGAAAAAAGTTTAGTCAGTGTGAAACGAAACGTATAATTGAATGGAACAAAATATGGTATATGGATTATTATTTCTCTCCCTCCCCCCCTCTCCTCCCCTCTCTCAAACATAAGAAACGGAATTGACTTTTCCCATGGAAAAAAATGAAACAGTTCTCGCATTCATTTGAAACAAATAAGCGTTTTTGTATGCCTTCATTAACCCCTCTTTCTTACATTTCTTATTTATAATAACTTATACAAAATCTATATTTCATCTTCATATTTATTCTCATTATAAAGATAAATAATTTATTCCTACTGTAAATATATAATAAAATAAAATATAGTATTAGGAGCAGGCGAGGAATATAGTCTATTCCTGAAGACTTTCCAGTCTTGCTGGTCTGCCTACCGTAGTACTCAACACTTTTTACTTCCCTGAACGATGTTTGATAAGTATGTATCGTAATCAAGAAAATCTTCGGTTTTCTATTTCAACGAAATAGCCCGTTTTGACCATCTCTGAACCCCATTTAACTAGTTTAGTCTCATGAGATAAAATTTATAAAATAAATACAAAATATATTTTACATTTCCTACTTTATACTATATATGCAAGTGCCACCAGATTGGTGACCTCTTTTTTTTAACGCCCTCCTACATCCATTGAGAACCAGCTGGTTTCAAACTCTTAGTTCTCTGTACAGAAGTTAGTTCTCCGTTTTCTTTGTTCAGAAACATTTTAACGTAATGTTCACATTAGACTAGATTCTTCTTGGGAAATATCTCTCTCATATATTGAAATAAATTTGACATATCAAATAGTTTTGTGAAGTACAACGTATTACACGATTCAAATGTTAGGTCAAAATGTTATTTTTTAAAGTTCACATTATGGTTCTAATGGATGGCTGATCAACAGGTTACATTGACCGGCGAGGGACAAACGCTTTGTAGTCCAGAAAAAGATGAACTTTTTTTCTTCCTTTCTTGACATTTGTATAATAGAAAATGACATAATACTACTTTATATGAAAAGTATTTTCGTTAGTAATGTTATTATCTCGTTTACATTATGCTCGCTTACTATGTAATATAAGATTCTCCTACCATAAGAATACGAAAACCCTAGCACTTTATATAAGCATGAGCAATCATAAAAGATTTGTTAAATTCGTACTGCATTAACCAGCGAAATTTTATGAAATGTGAATATAAATAGCGCGTGGAGTGTATTTTTGGAAAAGTATTTTTTTTACTATGCCTTCCCTGCTCCATATAACCTTTAATTTAACACAATAATAAACCATTCTCAATCTTCCATTTACTAAGAAAAGATAACATTTTCTATTTACATATTTCATGGCAATAATACTACCACTTCAGAGATTATTGCTTTTGGACTTTCTCGCCTTTTATGGTTGTAATTCGTAAGTGCAAATTTAATGGCCCCTGAAAAATTTGGTATTAAATCCACAAAAGATATTGGGCAAAGGAGAAATTAATATTTACGAATAAAATTGATTCACTCAAATGAAATGTGGAGAATATTACGTTATTGGTTCTGAAATATTTTGAGAAATAATAAATTCATCAAGTGTCGTTTCTTGTGAAATATGTTCATTATAGTGTCAACATGAGAGATAAATAGATTTTATATCAATAACTATAAAATTCAGTGGCATTTTAAAGTTATTGAAATAAAAGCCATTCTTAAACAATGTTTTTGAGTGGAATAACATTCTTTTAGAACGGTTTCAACCTAAAACGAATAGAGCCCCCATTAATATTAATTACGTAATTGATTAAATTACTCTAAATCTAATAAAATACATGGTAATATGCTAATGCAGGATCTAATTAAATTAATTGATAATGTATTCACACCCACCACATTATAGTAATAGCTAGCAGCTGTATATCTATTTGACATATTGGTGTTGATACACATTTCAACTGTAAAGATCGGATCTATATTGATATATGACGATTATTATTTTAATTGCAACATTTCGTAATATCATTATAAGCGTGTGGATTTCAAGATTGATTTTAGATTTATATAGCTTCAACTAATCATATACAAATATGGATTTGACACACATGCATGTTGCAGCAATTTAAGGAATTTGTAAGATCTTCAGCGTCTTACGGACCCATTTAAATGTTTAATTTGTAAGTTTTTAAGTCTTCATTATATATATAAAACACACCTTTATGCATGAGAACGTTTCTCCACAAATTACTTTAATAATCTAATTATGATTTTGCTACATTTATGTCAAAGACGACAGTTTATAATTTTCTAAATGACCGAAAGTGTTCGTAACGAATCCAGTTATCAATGCGATTTAAAATGTACTAGTACATTAAAAATGTATTTCAACAACCTCTTCGGAAAAATAATTTTTGATCTCATTTTTATTGACTCCTACTAGTACGAATGTAATTTAAACAATATTTGGATATCAAACAAAAAGAAAGAAATGCGATGCTCGACTGACTAAAAATGTAAATAAAAGAAACCACACGTACTCTATGTTAAGCTCATAATAGTTATATAATTGGACAACAAAAAATTGACAACCTAGAAGACACAATTGCATATATTTTAACTTTCTTTTTTCATACTTGGTCAACTTCCTTGATGCACGACGTTAAGCTGTCTGTCCCACCTTCTCCTGACAGAAATTTTCAGAAAATCCTTGAATACATACTTCAGTATTGAATTGAACAGGGTTAGGGTTAGACATTTTGATATCTTAAATCCAAACACTGGCCAAATATTTATGAGGGCACGAATCTGTTGGTATGGCGACCTACACATTTTGCAAACTACCGGATTTTAATAAATTATTAACTTGAAATTATTGTAAATAAACACTTTGATAATAATTTGTTATGTCGTTTAGATTTATCACTGAAGGAAATTCTTATACAGTCAATGTGCTGTTCATTAATAAATATTTTTTCATTAAAGATATCAATGCACATTCTTCAGGTTTATGTTTTTAACTGCCATTAAATAATATAGCTATGTCTAAAGGGCACAGCTCTAGGGCTAGCGAGATATCTGTATTATTTAATTTGAAGGTTAGTTACGACGAGGTATAGCAGACTATAGGAAGTTTAAATTTATAAGTACACTTATAACTGATTATTTAATACGCAAAACCATATCCAGTTTTTAATTGAAAAATGGCACTAATCAAGAAATAAGCATTTCTCTCTAATTAATTTCATCATCATGGACAGTCTAATCCCTGGGACAGAAAGAAACAATTATTATTTATTAACGTCTTTATGCTACTATGGCTAATTGGGACGGGTTATCTACAGGTTACCACCCGTTTCTAGCCAGGTCTAATGATTTTATTTAATGAGTTCGTCACTGAATAAATTCATATTTCCCCAGGTGGGAATCGAACTCGCTACTCTAGGTTTACCATGTGAGATTAAAGCAAACGCATTACATCATCACATGGCTAACCCGAGCCCCAATTAGAATATCAGTGCTAATATTTTTAATTTATTGAATTCCTCGGTGAACACATGTACACTTGCTTTAAAACAAATGTTTGTGCTGGTAATGGAGGGCACTATGCAATTAATAGTTGATAAACCTTGTTGAGTGGTCTCTCTCTCTCTCTCTCTCTCTCTCTCTCTCTCTCTCTCTCTCTCTCTCTCTCTCTCTCTCTCTCTCTCTCTCTCTCTCTCTCTCTCTCTCTCTCTCTCTCTCTCTCTCTCTCTCTCTCTCTCTCTCTCTCTCTCTCTCTCTCTCTCTCTCTCTCTCTCTCTTTTTTTTTTTTTTTTTTTTTTTTATCCTTCTCTGCCCCCGCTTTACCTTAAGGCTGCCCTTATACAAGCGGTACTTTCCAATTTCTTTTTTGAATTTTGATTTCCGGGATTTTAAATAGGTCTGTGGTAACTCTTCCTTGGTGCTTTCTAAGCAGCGAGGATGAGCTTTGTGCATTAATAAAATAAGTGGTTATAGCAACTATTCGGTTAAATTTTTGGGCGCCCGCAATTGGAATGCCGCTGCTCTGTTGAGCGGAATTCCAATATACCTTTTAAACTAATTCTAAGTCCTTAATTCTAACTATTTTAATAATGCTAACAATTGTCTATAATATTTCTAAACTATATTATATTCTAATTTGTTACTTTACACTAATTAAAACTATTTTAGTTATTTATTTACATATTATTATTTATTACTTAATTTATTTATTTATTTATTTTTTTTTTTGTAATACACTATTAGTAAATTTCTTAAATGCTATAAAAATGTCTTTGCTTTCAACAAGTTCTTTTAATGCTGTTGGAGGCCATTCAAGAAGGGAGAATTCTCCTGCTAATTCTAGTCTCTCTCTTGTATAATAAGTGCAGTCCAGTAATATATGGCGTGCATCTTCGATTTCTCCGCACTTGCATTTAGGATCTTCCTTCCTTTTGAAAGTATGTAGTTTGGCGTTAAAATCGCCATGCCCCGAGATTATCTGAGTTGTCCAGAAGTCTGGAACGTACCAGGTTGCCTCCATTCTTTTGTTGACGAGTGGGAAGAACTGGTGTGTCCATCTTCCTTTGGTTGAAGAGTCCCAGCGGCGTTGCCATTCTTCCACGGCCACTCTTCTCATGGCAGGGATGATTTCTTTTAGGCGCCCTTTGTTTACTACAAATACGCTATTTGCAATCTTTGCTGGAAGACCTCGTTTCAAGTTATATTTTCCGACCCGCAGCTGAAGTTCAAGGTCTATAGGTAATTGTCCCGCTATTACTTGGAGTGCGTCGGTGGATATTGTGCAATACGCTCTTGTTGTAAGAAGTAGTGCTTTTCTTTGGGTTCGGGCCAGAAGATTTTTCTCATTTCTAGTAAGGTTGTTCCCCCAACTAGGGATCTCTCTCTCTCTCTCTCTCTCTCTCTCTCTCTCTCTCTCTCTCTCTCTCTCTCTCTCGCTTTCACTCTCTCTCAAGATTTGTTGCTAACTACATTAAAAATTTTTTAAATACATATAGTTTATTGTAACCACATCAGGGTCCAGGCATGGGCATAATACGTGTACAGTTTTACATACAATAACATCTGACATCAGAAAGTCAATAGATCGTAGGAATGTAGTGTTGTGGGTTTCACTGGATTTCAATAAGGCTTTTGAAACAGTAAATCACCAGTTGCTCCTAATGGAGATTGGTGCTATGGGCATGGGCGAGCAATTACTCAGTTGGATAAAATCCTTTTTAGAAAATCGGAGGCAAAAAGTTAAATTAAAAAGTCCGTCATGCAGGGGCTGCGTAAACAAAGCTGATTCATTTAATTCAGCTAACAGGTATATATTCAATGCTAAGAGAGATGAGCATATAACATCATACATGAAAGCTCTGGGATGGCACACGCCTAAGGTGGATCGGCGCTTAGACATATTATGTCTTTCAAAGAAAATCCTAGATTTTGGAGTGCCCAAAAATCTTTATGAAGTTTTTATTCCCATGCATAGTAAGAGACTGGTAAATAATTTCAAACTGACAGCCTGCAGAACCAACATATTTCGTCTATCTTTCTCTGCTTTTGCGGAAAGAGACCTGAATGCTTTACCGGAAGAAAAAAAAGCATCATTATCATTCCGAAGGGCCTGCATTAATCATTTTCTAACGACCTAGATGGGGATATGACATGTACCATAGTTCATCATAATGACATTTGTATATTAGTTTTATTTATATTAGTTTATATATATATATATATATATATATATATATATATATATATATATACTAGCTCAGATACCCGGCTTCGCCCGGGAATTCATTTAAGGCTGAATGGTGATGGTATTTTTTTGGCAAGGCATTACTTTGCGCAATATTTTGACATTTACCCGTCCCAGTGTTTAGGGTTTATACCCGTCGTTGCATTGGATTTTTTTAATAATAAAATTAAGTAAGACTTCACTGTCCTCCATATTGTCATATTTCCCGTCTCCTGCGCATTATGCATAGTTTTGAATTATTAAGGTCAAAATATTAACATAGATTTGAATTCATTTTTCCATGTGAGGTACCTGGTAGTTCATATTGGAAAGAATTGATGAGCATATCAATATTATACGCAAATTATTTGCTTCATACATTGTTCCGGATAAATGTATAAAACATAAGTTACTCTAAATAACAAAGTAAACAACTTTTGTTATGTGCACGTTTGACGAAAATAAATAGACAACGAAATATCGCGAATTTGTATTTCAGGCCTCCCTTATAAGCCCCACTCCCGTTCTAACCTAAACATTTTAATATAGCTTATAATCGTGGAAGTATTAATGCTAATTGTCATACCGAGTTTTGTTAAGTTAGTTCAATCATTAGCGCCCAATAAAATAGTTGACTCCTGCTTTAGTTTATAGTGTATATCTCATATATATAGTGTATACATTGTTAAAAGGCAAAAATGAAGATCACAAAAGCTAAGGTACCCGGCGATGCCCGGGAAATCATTCTCGACAGGTATTTTGATAGTAAGACTTCAATGTGTACAATTACACTTCCCTCCACGACGTAATGATTTTCCGAAATCGCCAACCCTGAAGGGTAACTTTTGGGGATTAATAGAATAGAAATTTTATTTTTGAAGGATAAATTAAAATGTGTTCCTAATCTATCCTTCTACACTTTTTGACTCACCGTTTTTCAATAGTTCTAACCATAATCATGGGTAGCATTTATTACAATTAAATATCATCTATAATGAACATATATCCTTTCAAAAGCCAATCCGAGCTCACATAGTATAGGCAAAGTTTTGCACGTAAGATTATATTTGTAATAGTGAATCTCACTGGAAATTGCTTCCAGTAATGCTAGACGGGAAATAAGTAAATTCAATTAACTGGTAAGGCTCCCGTCATCTTCGCTCCCGCATGAGACTTCTCAACATTCTTCTACTTATATTATTGATGCAAAACATTATTTTATAATTTATCTACCGGATGAAATTAAATAATAGTGGTACCCTGAAAATATCATATCGAGTTTAAACGCATATTGTTTTTTGTCATGATGACATTACCATTAACGTTTAATTGTTATTATATTACATATTTGTTTCAATAACATCGAGGTACATTATACAAATTAAATAATGGAAATGCTCTTATAGTTTATATTTCTATTGGAAATATAACAAATAGAATATTTGCCGAAAAACAAATAGAAAATATAAAAAGCGAGTTTTTCATTTCAGCCTCTCTTATAATCCCCACTCCCCTTTGAACCTAAAATTTTTAATATAGCTTATAATCATGGAAGAATTAATGCTAATTCACACACCTAGTTTTGCTAAGTTCGGTTCAATCGTTAGTGCCCAACAAAATTGTTGGCTCCCGCTTTAGATTTTAGTGTATATCTCGGTTTATACTTTTCTATACGACAAAAGTGAATATAACAAAAGTTACTTAAAATAACAAAATAAACAACTTTTGTCATGTGCATGTTTGTCGAAAAACCAATAGGAAACGAAATATCACTACTGTTAATTTCAGGCCTCCCATACAATCCCCACTCCTGCTAGTCCCTAGGAATGTTGGTATGGCTTATAAAAATCAAGGCGTCAACACTAATAAACATACCGAGTTTTATTTAGTTCAGTTGAGTCTTTTGAGCCCAATAAAATTAATGACTCCCGCTATAGTTTTTAGTTTATAACTCATTTATACTTCGGTAAACGACAAAAGTGTATATAACAAAAGTTATTCTAAATATCAAAATAAACAACTTTTGTTATGTTCGTACCTGCCGAAAAACCAATAGGAAACGAAATATCGCTATTTTTAATTTCAGGCCTTCCTCATAACCCCCACTCCTGTTCGTCTTAAAGAATATTAATATAGCCTAAAGTCTAAGTTGGGCTAGTAGTAATACACATACCAGGTTTCATAAAATTCGGTTTAGCCGTTTATGCGTGAAAAGGTAACAAACAAACAAATAAACAAACAAACAAACAGACACCAAAGAAACAAAATGCAGTTATGGTGTCTATGACATGTGAAACGAAAAGTTATCGAGAAATTTCGCGAAAAAAATCAATGTACAGACAGAGGTTACAATTTTATATATATACTAGCTCAGATACCCGGCTTCGCCCGGGAATTCATTTGAGGCTGAATGGTGATGGTACTTTTTTGGCAAGGCTTTACTTTGCAAACTATTTTGACATTTACCCATCCCAGTTTTAAGGGTTTACACCCGTGGTTGGAATTTTTTAATACTAAATTTAATTTTTTATGTAAAACTTCACTGTTCAAACCATAATCATGGGTAGCATTTATTACAACTAAATATCATCTATAATGAACATATTTCCTTTCAAAAGCCAATCCGAGCTCACATAGTATAGGCAAAGTTTTGCACGTAAGATTATATTTGTATTAGTGAATCTCACTGGAAATCGCTTCCAGGAATGCCAGACGGGAAATAATTAAACTCAATTAACTGGTCCCGTCATCTTCCGCTCCCGCATGAGACTTCTCAACATTCTTCTACTTATATTATTGATGCAAAACATTATTTTATAATTTATCTACCGGATGGAATTAAATAATAGTGGTACCCTGAAAATATCATATCGAGTTTAAATGCATATTGTTTTTTGTCATAATGACATTACCATTAACGTTTAATTGTTATTATATTAGATATTTGTTTCAATAACTTCAAGGTACATTATAGAAATTAAATAATGGAAATGCTCGTATAGTTTATATTTTTATTGGAAATAAATAACAAAGTTAGTTTCTAGGAAAAATAAATAAATGAGGAGGGGGTGACGAAGATTTATAACCTCACTAATCCGAATCATACTTTGAACTATCATATAAGACGAAAACATAACATCATTTGTCATAATATTCATTTATTAAAACCCCTTAAATAAGTACTAATATAATTGTAGACTCCCGTTTAGCGTATATCCCGTGTTTACCTCATTTTACGACAAAAGTGAATGCACACAAAAGTTACTCTAAATAACAAAGTAAACAACTTTTGTTATGTGCACGTTTGCCGAAAAACAAATAGAAAATAAAAAAGCGAGTTTTTCATTTCAGACTCTCTTATAATCCCCACTCCCCTTTGAACCTAAAATTGTTGGCTCCCGCTTTAGATTTTAGTGTATATCTCGTTTATACTTTTCTATACGACAAAAGTGAATATAACAAAAGTTACTGAAAATAACAAAATAAACAACTTTTGTCATGTGCATGTTTGTCGAAAAACCAATAGGAAACAAAATATCACTACTGTTAATTTCAGGCCTCCCTTACAAACCCAACTCCTGCTCGTCCATAGAAATGTTGGTAGGGCTTATGATAATTAAGGCGTCAACACTAATAAACATACCGAGTTATATTTAGTTCGGTTGAGTCTTTTGAGCCCAATAAAATTAATGACTCCCGTAATAGTTTTTAGCTTATAACTCATTTATACTTCGGCTTACGACAAAAGTGTATATAACAAAAGTTAATCTAAATATCAAAATAAACAACTTTTGTAATGTTCATATTTGCCGAAAACCCAATAGGAAACGAAATATCGCTATTTTTAATTTCAGGCCTCCCTTATAACCCCCACTCCTGTTTGTCTCAGAGGATATTAATATAGCCTAAAGTCTAAGTTGGGTTAGTAGTAATATACATACCAAGTTTCATAAAATTCGGTTCAGCCGATTATGCGTGAAAAGGTAACAAACAAACAAACAAACAAACAGACACCAAAGAAACAAAATGCAGTTATGGTGTCTATGACATGTGAAACGAAAAGTTATCGTTAAATTTCGTGAAAAAAATCAATGTACAGACAGAGGTTACAATTTTATATATCTATATATATATAAAATTGTAACCTCTGTCTGTACATTGATTTTTTTCGCGAAATTTCATGATAACTTTTCGTTTCACATGTCATAGACACCATAACTGCATTTTGTTTCTTTGGTGTCTGTTTGTTTGTTTGTTTGTTTGTTTGTTTGTTTGTTTGTTACCTTTTCACTCATAAACGGCTGAACCGAATTTTATGAAACTTGGTATGTATATTACTACTAGCCCAACTTAGACTTTAGGCTATATTAATATTCTCTAAGACAAACAGGAGTGGGGGTTATGAGGAAGACCTGAAATTAAAAATAACGATATTTCGTTTCCTAAAGCTTTTTCAGCAAATATGCACATAACAAAAGTTGTTTATTTTGTAATTTAGAGTAACTTTTGTTATATGCACTGTTGCCGTATACGGAAGTATAAATGAGTTATACGCTAAAAACTATAGCGGGAGTCCACAATTTTATTTGGCACAAAAGACTCAACCGAACTAAACCAAACTCGGTACGTGAATTAGTACTAACGCCTTACTTATAATAAGCCATACTAACATTTCTAGGGACGGGCAGGAGTGGGGGTTATAAGGTAGGCCTGAAATTAAAAATAGCGATATTTCGTTTCCTATTGCTTTTTCAGCAAATATGCACATAACAAAAGTTGTTTGTTATATGCACTTTTGCCATATACGGAAGTATAAAGGCGTTATACGCTAAAATTTATAGCGGGAGTCAACAATTTTATTTGGCACAAAAGACTTAACCGAACTAAATAAAACACTCAGTATGTGTATTAGCACGAACGCCTACCTTATACTATAATAAGCCATACTAACATTTCTAGGAACGGGCAGGAGTGGGGGTTATAAGGGAGGTCTGAAATTAATAATAGTGATTTCCTATTGGGGCTTCGGCAAATATGCACATAACAAAAGTTGTTTATTTTGTTATTTATAGTAATTTGCTAACAATTAATTCAAATGTATGTCAATATTTTCTCCTAAATAATTCAAATCTATGCATAATGCGCAGGAAACGGGAAATATGAAAATATGCAGGACAGTGAAGTCTTACATAACAAATTAATTTTATTATTAACAAATCCCCAGAAACGACGGGTGTTACACCTAAACACTGGGACGGGTAAATGTCAAAATATTGATCAAAATAAAGCCTTGCCAAAAATATACCATCACCATTCAGCCTCAAATGAATTCCCGAGCGAAGCCGGGTATTTGAGCTAGTATATCTATATATATATATATATATATATATATAAAATTGTAATCTCTGTCTGTAAATTGTTTTTTTTCGCGAAATTTCACGATAACTTTTCGTTTCTCATGTCATAGACACCATAACTGCATTTTGTTTCTTTGGTGTCTGTTTGTTTGTTTGTTTGTTACCTTTTCACGCATAAACGGCTAAACCGAATTTTATGAAACCTGGTATGTGTATTACTACTAGCCCAACTTAGACTTTAGGCTAAATTAATATTCTCTAAGACAAACAGGAGTGGGGGTTATAATGGAGGCCTGAAATTAAAAATAGTGATATTTCGGTTCCTATTGCTTTTTCAGCAAATATGCCCATTACAAAAGTTGTTTATTTTGTAATTTAGAGTAACTTTTGTTATATGCACTTTTGCCGTATATGGAAGTATAAATGAGTTATAAACTAAAAACTATAGCGGGAGTCATTAATTTTATTGGGCACAAAAGACTCAACCGAACTAAACCAAACTCGGTATGTGAATTAGTACTAACGCCTTCCTTATAATAAGCCATACTAACATTTCTAGGGACGGGCAGGAGTGGAGGTTATATGGGAGGCCTGAAATTAAAATAGCGATATTTCGTTTCCTATTGCTTATTCAGCAAATATGCCCATTACAAAAGTTGTTTATTTTGTTCTTACAGTAACTTTTGTTATATACACTCTTGCCGTATACGGAAGTATAAATGAGTTATACGCTAAAAACTATAGCGGGAGTCAACAATTTTATTTGGCACAAAAGACTCAACCGAACTAAATAAAACACTCAGTATGTGTATTAGCACTAACGCCTTCCTTATAATAAGCCATACTATTTCTAGGGACGGGCAGGAGTGGGGGTTATAAGGGAGGCCTGAAATTAAAAATATTGATTTCCTATTGGGGTTTCGGCAAATATGCACATAACAAAAGTTGTTTATTTTGTTATTTAGAGAAATTTGCACAACACTTCTTTTTAATAATTCAAATCTATGCATAATGCACAGGAAACGGGAAATATGACAATATGCAGGACAGTGAAGTCTTACATAAAAAAATAATTTTATTATTAACAAATCCACAGCAACGACGGGTGTTAGCCCTAAACACTGGGACGGGTAAATGTCAAAATATTGTGCAAAGTAAAGCCTTGCCAAAAGTATACCTTCACCGTTCAGCCTCAAATGAATTCCCGAGCGAAGCCGGGTATCTGAGCTAGTAGATATATATATATATATATATATATATATATATATATATATATATATATATTTGTTTAGTATCTTTATGTTTGTTGTATAAGTTTTAATTTATAAGTAGTTTAGTTTGATTTATAAATAGTAAACATGATAACATAATAACTATTGTCTGTAAGAGAGTACCACTGGTCCTATGACAATAAAAGCATCAATCTATCTCCCTCTCCCTTCGTGTTTGAGTCAGACTATGTTTTTGTAACAGACCTTCAGTGTTTTTATGGCCGCCGAGAGAGCCAAAATAAATCACACATGTTTACTATTAGTGGGGAGCTTAGATGAAAGAGTTGATGAGTGGGAGGTGAGTAGGTGGAGAATTAAATCCAGCAGATGTGGTTAAGGGGAGACCTGTATATTAGAGCATCAGGAAGGTGGTTAGGACAAACCAGCCGCTGGTAATTGCTATTCTCACTCCTTCATTACATCCCTCCTATTCCTACTGCAAAACAATTCCACCTTTATTATACGCCTGTTTTCATATATAAATGCCATATCACCAGAGGTCGTAATCCCCTTCACCTCTGAATAATGTTTTCTAGTCTGACAAAAATCAAGGGCCTGATTCTCTGATTAACAGTCCATCATGCAGGGACTGCGTAAACTAAGCTCATTTCCCAAGTACTACATTTATTCACAAATATGAAAAAATCTGACGAGTAGAAGGGGGAGGGGGGAGGTTGCTGAAGACAGAAAACAAGAAAGTAGGAATAACTCGCCAAATACTAGAGTTGCTCATTCGACTCATAATAAAGGAGATATTTTAAATTTTTCAATTCTCCTCACCTCTAAACCCACATCATTAAAAAATTCCGTCACGCAGGGGCTGCGTAAACTAAGCAGATTTCCCACGTGAGGTTTTACAGTAGAGATATCTCACGAGAGCCGAGCAGTTAAGGAAACGGCCGAACTAGCTTTTGGCGGGAAAGTCACTTCATCCGTTAGCCGCCCAGATTTAATAAAAATGCAAATATCTCAGTTAATATTCAAGATAGAGAATAAATGTATAATAATATTTATAGTAAATTTAATATGCAATAAGATTAATTCTGTACAATTTTTCGATCCGATGTATAGTAACGGAGATTTATCGAATTTTCGAAAATCCTCCCCTCTAAACCCCCCCCCCTCCCACTGGTCCGATTTCAGCCATTAACTAACTTGATCTTTCTTTTTACATAAAACGACTAAATATCGAATTTGGTAACTATAAAAAAAAATTGCGGCCGCTAGAGCGGTAACAGACAAATATATATATATATATATATATATATATATATATATATATATATATATATATATAGTTTTGAACGGACCTCATTTTCGTCATCTACTAGGTAGGATCGATGGACATTTGAAGAAAAATTTCGAAAATTCCGTCATGAGTACAACCTCAATAGCTGATTTCCCTCAGGGTAAATCTGCTAAAAGTCAGATTTTAGTTAATAACAAATATTATCTTAAGTCGTGACTAAAATACGAAAAAATGTTAATTGATGACGTCATCATCTCATAACATTTCCTTGTGTCTCACAAGGTAAAAGTTCAATTAAAACTATATTGGTATGTAACCTTGGAATGAAGTGATTCCCTTAAGGGAAATCAGCTATTGAAGTCGTATTCATGACGTGATTTTCACAAATTCCTTGAGAACACGAAAATGAGGCCCGTAAAAATGTTATGCAAATATGCCTGTTACTGCTCTAGCAGTCTCAATTTTTGTATGATCGTTACCAAAATTCGATATTTAAACGGCTAAAATCGGACCAGTGGGAGGGGGGTTTAGAGTAGAGAAATTTCGAAAAATCAAAATATCTCCGTTATTATAAGTCAAATCGAAACATTGTACTATTATTATTTATCAACGTCCTCATTTCGATGCTGTAGTTAATTGGGACGGGTTATATACGGGTACCCTTTTCTAGCCAGGGTGGGACTAATGATTTCATTTAATGAGTACATCACTAAATAAATTCCTATTTGTCCAGTCGGGAATCGAACTCGCCACTCTAGGTTTACCATGTGAGATTAAGGCCAACACTTTAACTCACATGGCTAACCTGAGCTCCTCGAAACATTGAATAGAATCGATATTTTTGAAAATTTAATGTTCTATAAATGTCACTATATACATTTTTGCCTGGTAGACTGCTATTACGCTATGTAAAAATTTCTCAATAAATGGGCTTCTGCAGAAAAAATATATACTACCGATTTAGCACATTTCTCTTAATGGAGATCAGCTACTGTAGTTGTGCTCAAGACGCGAGTATCGGGAAATTTTCTTAATTTCAATATTATATATATATATATATATATATATATATATATATATATATATTTGTCTGTTAACACCACACAAGGAGGTTTGAGGGGGTGTTTTCGAAAATTTGAAATATCCCCGTTATTATGTTGTGTATATATCCAATGTTATTACAAATCTAATTACCTATAAATGTTGTCTCTATCATGTATATTAACTGAAGTATTTGTATTTTTTAGTTTTCAGACTTTCATAAACCCCCGCTCTTACTCATGTCAGATTTACACTAAGATGTTATTTCATGGACTTCATTATTCTAAGCTTAAGTATAAAATATGGTTTTCAAGAGATCTTTATTCTGCGAGAAAAATAGAAATATTTAGTGTTATGATGTCATCAAGTCTTCAGTTGCATTATTTTGACTCGAAAATTGCTATCTGATGTACACGGTACTCGTTATTTAACAGTTTCATTCAACACTCAAGATCATATCCGTTAATGGCTGAAATCGGACCAGAAATAGGGGGATCTCGTTTTATGAGTCTGATCGAAAAATGTTGTAGAACCAGTGTTGTTTAACTGTTCATGTTCTACAATTATTGCTCTATACATTTTTTCGTAATTCAAATATTAAGAGATTCGTGCTTTCTTGGTTTTCTTCAGTAACCCTCCCCCTTCTACTCATGGAATTTTTACATAGAAATAAACATTACAATGTGAGGGTAGATCAGTTGTGCACCACACCAATCCGTGGGAAAATTTCTTAATTTACACAGACCCAGCGTGATAGAGTTTTTGTAAAAAGATAGATCTAGATGTTATTGTGCTTCATTAGTGCGTTTTCGAGGGGAAAGGAAGCTGCGAACTTGTTCTGAGCCTCGGAAACGCACTAATGAAGAACAATAACATCTAGATCTATCTTTTTACAGGCGTTACTGCGTTTTTTGTTCTGTAATTTGGTGTGGATGAGGTGGCGACGCCTGCAAATTTGCTGAATATCCGAATTCAGGAATACCCGGAACCGAGGAAGGTGGCTTTATCGTGTTTCATATTTGGCCGACTGGCGAAAACATCTCTAGTTTTTTATCTGCGGCCTTTCCTCGAATATTGTTTTAAGTTTTATTTGTTTTACAAGTGAATGCGTGAGAATACATTTAGATGGGACCGATTCCCACACGTATATTTATTTCCGTATCACTTATTGGTTTATTTCTATGCATTTCTCAGTCAATTACATTCTCCAGTTTGGGCTCTCTCCAGATACATCATGTGATGTAATTGTTTATTATTTTATTCCCTCTTTTTTCCCTTTGTATTCTCCTGATTATATCTTGTTCTAGGGCTTTTTATGTTTACTTTTTTTAAATTTTATTCGTCCTTATATTTATACTTTAATTTCAACTCAGTGGCTTGAATTTCAGGAACGGAAAGTTCGTCAGCGCAACGTTTTAATAAATTACTTAATTGCTTTGAGGATTAATTATTTACAGGGTACAGTAGTGATGCAGAGTAAGACATCGGTTTCTGATTAGCATTGATGGTGAATGCACCATTGTTTTTCTCTTGTACTCAGCTCTCCAGAACGTGGAGGAAGGAGTGGAATATTTATCGGCATGTATGCCTGAGAGTGACCACGCTCACCAATTCTATTCAACAAGGCTATGTTATTTTAGCACTAGGATGCCAGCCGGCTCCTGCTGACTACTGGCAGGCTGTCTTCTGTCGTCTGCGTGGACAACTTCAATCTTCTTGATTCTCAAATGAATATCTCAATGTGTCTCTAAAAAAGTTGAAAAAGCTCTTGGGAGTTCTGGTTTGATCCTAAATAAGTATGTTGGGCTGGGGTTTAGGTCCTCATGCCAACGAAGGGTGGTCAAAATCAGCTAGTTAGGACTCTAGTGGTGAAGATATCTGGGGCTACCTTGGCGTTTCATTCTCCCATCGTGGATGGAGTCATTTATACGTAGCTCGATGGGCGTCTTTCCTAAGATAAGAACTACTGAAACCGCAGCAAAAAATAAAAACTTAGAAGATTTAAGTTCTACCCTCGTGGTTCCATGGACAAGTGGTGGGAAATCCCAATCATTTGGGGCTCCATTAAATAGATGAGGGAATAGGCATTTTTCACAAATGTTTGAATCTCGAGCCGCATTCCTGTAATACATTCATTTATACTGGTCGTAGGAATGGTGATAAGAGTATCCATTAGATGGACTACTCATGAATGGACTAGGAGTTTGGAGAGAACTGGTCATGTATTGGGAGAGAGGGGGCAAATCTTTAGATAGGTCAAGGAGTTGGAGGATGGTAGATGCCACCTGGTAATGCACTTGATTTGAATGAGGTATATATGAATGTGGTGTTAAGAAAATGTAATAAGGTGACTGCCTTTAATAGATGTGATGGCCAGGACGGAAGAATTGTCGGGAAAGAAAGGAAATAGAGGAATTCAAAGAAAAGTCCGTAATTATTGATCTACATGTGATCACTGTGGCTCATGGAAAAAATTGTTTTTATCGTTAAAAAAAGAAAGAAAAAAAGATGACCAACTGGAGCTAAATATAGCAGTTGACTATCTTCGTGGAACTTTGTATGCGTTGGCCAAGTTCAGTACCTATCATTTAGAACCAAAATCGTTATTCTAAACACAATTTGTTCTTTACATTTTTACGGCAAAAGAATCATTAACAAAGACATTGAAGAGTATGGTGAAAACACAATGTCAAAGTAAACGTTCCTCCTAGTTGCTAATTCGAATACTCAAATAGCCTATGTTGGACCTTCAGATAGTTGGCTCTTAATCAAACAAGCCTATAGAAATCTTCGTACCCGTTTTTGAGTGATTGAGTAAAAAACCGGTAGACAGAGAGACAGACAAGATTTTAAATTTTAATGACATTGTTCGTAGAATGATGTGAAAAGTTGAAAAAAAAAATGTTTCCCGCCAAATTTAAATAGAAAATCAGACAAGCCTTTCGAGCTGTATTTATTTAAATTAAAGGTTTACTGTTTACTGTTTAAATTTCGGATGTTTTTATTATGTTGATTTTATTATTATAATTAACTTGACATTTTAATACATTTTAAAATATTCATTTGTTGTAGTGATCATTCCTAGTTTTCAATGTTCGTTTTTGCGTGTTTTTAGTAGATTATTTTAGTTTATTTTTGTAGTCTTGTTCTTGCATAAGAAAAATCACCTTGTCACTGATGCTCTCAAATACATAATATTCTCTATCTTATTGTGAAGTTGGAGATGACAGGTATATCTCACTGGAATGACAACTCCCACAAAATAAAATTCAAACTAAGGATCAATAAGAAGGTCAAGTCCTCTACTGTTTTTTAATATTATGCAGAGTGTATATGTCGGCAGTCGTGGTCCAGGCAATGCAGCTTTAATCAGGCACTGAGGATGGAGCGTTGACTCCGAAAGTGCACTCTGCATAATATTAAAAAACAGTAGAGGACTTGGCCTTCTTATTGATCCTTAGCAATTGGTTCCTCTACCATCCAGCATATTCCAGAGATATAAAATTCAAACGTTAGCAATCATGAATTTTGCAGTGTTGAGGCCCCCTATTGTGACAGTTGCGCGAAGGTTTCTGGTAACTCAAAACGGGCCTTTTAAAGAATACTAAAACATAGACTTCAAAACTCAATCTGATTTCAAAGGGCTTCTTTCTTAAAAAGTATATTTACTGTTTTAAATCGTCCATAAAGATGTTTTATAGTTGAAAAAGAGTATGACGTACTCCATTCCCTTTTGTCACAGTGCACTTCTAAGTAAATAGTTCTGTATTTAAAAAAATAAACTATTGAAATTAAATAATGCGCATTCATCCGTGACTATTGCTATAAGTGTTATTCCAATTGAATTTCGCATCAATATCCCTTGATTATATTTTGTGGACCCTAATACACAATGAAGGTAAAAGCGACTGATGTAATATACATGTATATAGTAGATAACTCAGGAGAGAGCTGGTAGTATCGTACTACAATGTTTAATTAAGTTTCACGGGTTGGAAGAGAGAATCATGCTGAGACATTGTAATAAACCATTCCTAGCAAACTAGATTACAGGCTCCCCCACTCCTAACAACACACCAGCAGTCATCATATTTTCATTGTAATTACAACCTGTAGCACATTTTTCACGTTGTAAAAATACATGCTATTTCCCACCTGCTTCTACCATATCAATAATACATTAATATTAATTAGTATTATATATATATATATGTAAGTATGTATGCATATAGTGTATGAGTGTGTTGATCGTCATTAAAGTCAAAATATAATGTACCTCACATAACATAAAGTCATAGTAAATGTTATTTATATACTTCCACATTCTACTACGGAGACTAATTAGGATCTGTCATTTACAGGTTGCCGCACTTTTCTAGTAATGGTTGGATAAATGAGTTAATCACATCATAAATAAAATTAATGACTTCATCACTAAATAAATACCAAGTAAAAGTAAGACTAACGCCTTAACACACATGGCTAAACTTGAGCCACTAAATATAAAGGCAAGTTGATTAATGTTCAAAATCTGTCGGACCATAAATAAAATGGTTTTTGAAAAGAGTTAAAGTTGAAAATTGTTCATATTGCTGGTATTATCAGTCCCATTGAAACAGTGATGTTGAAAATTGGCGATAAATTCAATTTTAGTATCAAAAATACACAGTGCCAAAAGTGATTTCAGATACCGTCTTTTGAAGTGCACAAATGAGGAAGGACGCATTTTCGAACATTTGTAACTGCTAGCTGAAAGTATTGTGGTACAAAGAAAAAACTGGTTTTTGTTTTTTTACATGAAACTATGCAGGTGCAAAAATTTATTCCTTTTTGAAATAACTATTACGTAATTAGTTTTAAATAAATTAATCCTAAGAACTTTTTTTTTGTTGAAGTAAACGTTTTTTGGATTTATTCAAGAATACTTTTTTCGTTATTTTGTTTTAAATACTTTTTTTTTCATTTTCAGAATCCATTCATTTCCCATTAGACTCATTTCAACGGTAACTTTGTTAACTACAACATTTATGTCGCAGTATTTTTCAATAAAATGAGCTGCTTCTGAAATAAAGACTTGTGCATTTCACGGCGAAACAATGAGTCAAATTGAAAAATTCACGATACAAACTCGTTTTAGAATTTGATTTCCTACAAGAATCCGCTATAAAAAGTAGAACGTTCCATTGGAAATTCCAAGTTATGGTAGCTGGAGAAGTCCTGGAGAATGTTACTAGGTTGAATAAGAATTGAAAGGATTTTTCAGGGTTTCCGATCATGGCACACCAAGTCTCAGCCTTGTATTAAAATAATTGGAGATTTTATGGGAAGTTAGGAGAGCCTATATATATATATATATATATATATATATATATATATATATATATATTTATAATTATTCGTCATCTTCTTGGTAGGAGCAATGGATATTTGAAAAATAAGTTTCAATAATTACCTCATTAGTACGACTTCTAGAGTTGATCTGTAAGGGGGAAATCCGCTAAAAATATAATAGAGAAGTAACTTAAATTAGGACAAGAGTTACCCCTTCAAACTATGAGCATTGATATATTATTAATAAAATGGAAAAATAAATTAATTAAATACCTATGATGAACCCCTTATAGCATTGATTTCCATCTTCAAAATGTAATATCGATAATGTGATAATCTCTGGAGAATGTAATATTGAAATATAATCATGCAAAGAAAGACAATGTTTAAATCTTTCTTACTGGTAAAGCTTTTCAGAAATCAGATTGTTCGATAGCTATAAAAATAAACGAAGCTATTTAATATATTTTTTTTTTATATCACGGAAAGCTCTAACATAATAATTCTGTTCAGTAAAATTGATAGCCACGTAAAACTGCAACGTGTTAATAGAGAGTATTTCAATACATTCTGAAAATTGATTAAAATGCTCATATAATTTTATTATAGCAATTTTCTCACGAAGTAATTGGATCCAGTATATGTCTATTGTTTATAGCATACCTAATATTTTTTTAGGGCTGTTAAGTATAAAATAATTTTATGGAAATTGTCTTAGATTTGAAAGTACTTCTGATTTTATAATATGGAATAATTTAAAGAACATTAACTGATTTTCTTTATATTTTCGCCTAATATCAACCTCTTTGTTTAGAATCATAACAGTAAGAACCACATTTACCCCTCTACTATTTCCCCCATCGTTTTCTGAGTTTTTAATTTAAAAACTCAGAAAAACCTTTTGCTATAATATCAATAGAACAATTGACCCGGGTTTCAGAAAATGTTTAACTAGGAAGAAGAAAAATATTAGAAAAAAATCTGCCTATATTCCTTCATTTTCGTTCGGAAAGTGCCGTAACAAGCCTGAAGAAACTTAATAAAGTTAAGTGGATGGGATAGGAGGGCAAGAAGCACTTGCCAAGGTAAAAAGGCTAAAATTGGGAGAAAGGTTCTGAGACAGCCATCCCATCAGGAGAACCAAGGTGGCGAACTCTTTGAGGAAACTTGTCGCAAGGATCAATGGGCCGAATTCCGAGGGTGGGCACACCTTTGTGTCCTCAGATAAGAATTCGAATTCCCCTTTCGTCTTCTTAGAGTCCTCAAGGTTTAGTTCAAATACCTACTATAGGTCTGCCACACGGAAGTAATTGTTTCCAGCTTCGGCTATAGTTTAAGCCATTGCGGGGAAAAGATTTATAGGGTTGCCTACATTCTAATAGGAATTCGTTAGGTAAATGAATAAAGTACAGGGGTCAAACAACTATAATTGTATGTAGAAAACAGTAAAGGTAAATAGTAGACAAATCTTCTTTCTTTCTTTAATTTTTATTTCACAATCATCGAATTAAATCATTTTTTTAAAGTTCGTTTCCTATTGCTCTATTTTAGCACATTTCCCTTTAGGTTGAACTCATGAGGCAATTTTCGAAAAATGTTTTTAACGTCTTATGATGCTACCCAGTAGATGAAAATAATTAGGCCTTTTCAAAACTGTTGTATAAATATTGATATTATATGAGAGGGAAGATTATGTTCGTTAATAGATGAAAGCAGATCCAGGGGAGAGGTTTTCGTTGAGGGAAATCGAAAATTCGAAATGCCTCCGTTATTATGAGTCGAATCGGAAAATTGTATATGTTGTTCTAAACATTTTGTTTTACCTATCTTGAATATTAACTAAAATATTTGCATTTAAAAATGTCTAGCCTTCAGTAAAACCCCTCTTCTACTCAGCGCATTAACAATAACCTGAGATGTCAGGAAACGTTTTATTCAAAGCTTAAATACCAAATATTGTTTCCACTGAAAATTTGAAAGATCTTTATAACAAGTTGGACCAACATTTTATATAATACATCTTGTTAAAAATTTAATTTACTGCAACTATGGTTTCTCTTGTCTGTTTTCTTTAATTTGAATACTAACCGAGTTGTTTGTATTCTTTTGGTTTCTGTTTTTCGTAACTCCCAATTCTACATTCCGATTTTCACTTTTAAACCTTCAAAAACCACAGACTGGATAGCAAAACTTCCAAGCTCAGTGGAGAAGGGTGTGGGTTTATTAGCTAAATTTAACTAGCCTCATATCAATAGGCGGAAAAAAATATACTATGGGCGCCACGTTGTTTGTTCTCAAAGGTAACAACGAAACCAGTATTACCAAAACAAATCAGTTTATTTACAATAATAACTCAACTATAATTATCTCTTGAACAAAAAAAGGAAACTACTAAATAAATAAATGATTAAACAATACTTCCCATGGGGACTTTTTAAATACAAATTAATAGGTCTTTTCTTTTGTATTGTGTATACACAATAAACATAACTTTGATGAGATTATCTGCTTGTCTTCCGGCTGTATTAAACTGTAATCTGCCAAAGCAATTATCAGGAGCCAAATCCTCACTCGATCTTGAGGTGGACGCTGCTGTCTGCTGCTCGCTTGTCCCCGGCGATCGCTTCTTGTTCGGCTCTCGCGCAGCCTGCCCCGCGCACGAATCTCCCGTATGTCTTCTATCTCAATCACCCGTCTTCAGCGACGATAAAAATAGCCCGTAACAACTATCTTATCACTATTCATACGATGTGTCAGCTTAAATTTGAAGTTTTGGTTACATAGGCTTCTCAGTATGGGTGAAATGGAGAATAGATGTTGAGATTAGATTTTCAACTTTTTATACTCTAGTACGTGATAACTGAGCTTGCATAACGAACTTTTTCTTTGTACTTTAATGTAAAGAATTAGGAAAGAAGTTTAGCATTTGAGCAGTTCCAAATATAGTTCATTAGCTCCGAATATATGTCTATTAATAATTCGTATATTGCTGGATGTAGGAGTGTAGGATCTGAGTAACAAGTCTTAATACATGGTAGTCTTAAGCTAAAACAATTTGTAAAACTGATGTTAGCAATTGAATTTATGTTAAAACATTTCAAATGTAATTTTTGGATACATCGCATGGACTTAAACATGTTTCTTTTTGTTTTGTTTGATAGCACCTGATGATGAAACCTTAGTCCCGAAAGGCCTTGTGCATTAAAAAGAAATTGGCGTGAAGACCTCCAGTTATTAAGACCTATTTTCTGTATTTATTAATGATTTGATATTTTAACTTGAAAAAAAAATCCACTAATGATTTAAAGTACACAAAAATAAAAACCGAGCTCGAAGATATTAAATGTAACCAAGTGGCTAGATCATGTATTAGAGTTCAACTTGAATAATGTGTTCAAAAATGAGGGGGGAGGAACAATATAAATGTTGCCAGTGGCGTATAATTTATGATAATCAGTGACCTCAAGAGAGGTCTAGTGGGCTACATAACCACAGGAATTCAAGTTATGTTGAACTTCTAGCTTTCACACGCCCTAAATTCTCAGAGTTATACGGCCCACTAAACATACTTGGATTCACACAAAGTTAATTCTAATTTAATTGGTAATTGAATGCATTTATATTTTGTCGTTAAGGAAAATAAAATTGAAGACATCCGAATTTCCAACGAACCAACTTAAATAGTACATTATTGTTAATCTATTTTTTTATGAGATATATTCATGATAGTGAGTCTACAGGATTTAAAATCTTGAAGCCAATATAATTTTAACTTTTGTTAAATTTTCTAGTGCTCTTCTTTTTATTTTCAAATGTTATTTGAGGTTATTGCATATTGCAAAACAAGGCAATATGCGACTATGTGAAATCAGTACATATTTTCTAGCCAGGATCTTATTTAATGAGTTAATTACTAAATTTCCTATTGCCCACGCGGGAAGTGAACCAACGAAACACTTATTTATTCTAATTGTTACCGATTATACCTACGCTAAATATGATAAATATTTAATAGGCATATTATTATTTTCGTTATTTCCAGCCTTGGCCATGATTCTTATTAGTGCAGAATTAGTAAAGACCATGCAATTCATGGATTTTTAAAGAAACATTACAGGTTTTACTAATTACTGGCAATATTTCAAAAGTTATTGGAACAATTACAGATAAACTATTATCTAACTATTATGCTATGGAAGTAAATCACGCCATATAAAATAATGTATACAGCAAGTAAGAAGTAACAATTTTAGCTTTAGGTTTTAGAAGAGCTATTGAATATGTCTGCAAATTTTTACTAACTTAAAGAAATTTACATATTTTAGCTAAAAGTTATTTTCCATATCGAAGTGCTCGGGGTTGCGAAAAAAGTGATTGATTCAAGGTTGTCTATAAGGCTCAAGTTGAGGGTCCAGAGTATTGGAAAATCTTATAATTCAAAAATATAAACACGGGCTTTCCTCAAGATGCAAGTCTAATGCAATTTTTGTGTAGTGTTTACAGATATATATAGTTTTTAACGAACCTCATTTTGGTCATCCCCTAGGTAGGATAGGAGGGCATTTGAAACATGTTTTTGGAAATAGCGTGTACTCAGTACAACCTCAATAGTTGAGCTCCCTTAGAGGAAATCAGCTAAAAGAAAAAAAAAAAAACTTTTCCAAGAGAGAGAATTATAGCACACTTATTGGAGAACATTACTCCATGAAGAAGAAGATTGGTTTCCATTTCAAGCAATGGCTACTACACGGAATTTTTTGAATCCAAAATTTTCCACTATTTTCTAGCCAGAGTGGGGCTTTCGTAAGCCAGTGAACACTTTATTTTGTGAGTCCATTACTTAAGAAAATCTAAACACCTCCGAGAGATTCGAATCCACTGAAAGTTCTGCAAGTGTAATACATGCAATGTAATAAATAAAAGTTAAATGTAGATAAAAATCGTCTAATAGTTTAGATTATGACTGGAAAAAAATGCTCTGTATTTTTTAAGTTTTGTCACATTTAGATTTTACCGAGGTATATTAATTTATAATACTTTCCATTTAAAATTTATGATTATTACGAAGAAGAGCTTAAGTATAGTTTGTAATAAATATTATGGTAATAGCTCTGAGTAATTGGATTATTCTTGCCAAAATATTGGGTTAGAATGAAATATGTGAATAGGGCTTGACATAAGGAAGCTATGATTCTTTCTCGACCGGAAGAGGAACTGACCTCATCCTTCCCGGGCAAATTCATACAGTCCCAACCAAATCCCTGGGTCGAATAGCAATATATATTCCAGGCAAGGATGGAGGATATAAGGGACAGCTTCAATAAGGACATTTTTACCTTGGGTATCGAATTTCAAGGAACAAAATTCATTGATGTGTACTGACTTCATGAATAGTCTAGACGTGCCGTGCAATGAACCCACAATTTTTAAATTATACGAAAGTTCTCTTTTAGCAGATATCCATTCAATAGAAATCAGCGATTGAGGTGAAATATTTCTTCAAATATCCATCAACTCTACCTGTATATGACAAAAATGAGATCCATTCAAAATGTGTGTGTGTGTGTGTAAACATATATATATCAAACAAAAGCGGTGACTGCTGCTCAGTATATATAAACATGCCTGTTAAAGCTCTAATTGCCACAAATGTTGTTTCATCGTAGCCAATGTCTAAACTGAAGATCGAGTTCGTTAACATTGATATCAAAGCAGAGGGAGGGGGCGTTTAGAGGGGGGGGGATTATAAATTCGAAATATCTCCTTTGCTATGAGTCGTATCGAAGAATTTTATTAAACCAATCTTGTAGATAATTTAATTTTAAATAATTGTTGTTATATACACTTATTCTCTATTTGAATATTAGCCAAGGAATTTTCAGCTTTTAGTACCCATCCCTCCGTCTTACTCATCTCATATTCATAATAAGCTGATGTATCATAAAATCATATTTGTAACTTAAAAATCATATATGGCTTTCATCAAATCTTTAATATTTGAGAAACATTCAAATTACATTTTCTCTGTATTATATTTTTAGAAAGCTTAATATTTACTCATGGATCCCATGCTCAATATTTAAACAACTCATATAAAGCTAAAGATAAAATTTATTAATGGTCATAATCGAACCAGGCGATCCGGAGGGGTTAGAGGGGGTTAAAATTAAAAATTTAAATTATCTCCGTTAGGTTTTTTTTAATACAATATACCGCATCTACTATTGTCATTAGAGGTAGATGGATCTATATTTGTGGAACAAACAAGTTTCAGTTAAAAATGCAAAAAGCCTTTTTATGTCCTCCTCGTCGTCTCTTAAGTTCGGTTTGAGGTTCAAAGCTCTTCTTGGAAGAATGTATTTTTTACAATTAAGGAGAAGATGGACATTAAGTTGGACATTACAATAATCGCAGGTTGGTGGGAGTAAGCCTTTCAATGAAAAACCAAGTGTTAATTTTGTGTGTCCAATTCGGACACGAGCAAGAACAACCTCCCTTTTTTGGATTTTTCTACTTGCAGTATTCCTTGTTTCCTTCTTATAATTTCTTTTATTTGTCGCAGCTTATTGTCATATTTTTTCGTCCAGACTGACTTCCACCTTTGAAATATGAGCTTTTGGAACTCTCGTTTCCAATCATCTGGGGAGATGAAGTTAGTTTGATTCGGGTCGAAAAATATTGTTTAATCAATCTTGATAATCATTTATGTCTTACATAATATTTTATTTATTTCAGCCTTCAGATAACTCTTACTTCTACTCTAGGAATTTTACTTATAAGCAAATGCATCTCTTATCATTATCAGTGGAGAAATAGATTATCGAATTTCTTCAAGACAACATCGGCGTACCTTCCAGAAAGACGAAAACCTGGAATCTTTGTGGCAGACATTTTATATAGAAACTGATTATCAGTATTTAGTTTGAATCAATTAAACGGCTTTACTGATAATTTCACCAAATTAACTTAAATAAGAACATTGATGGATCAATCCAAACTTGTGTATATTCTATTCTCAAATGCTCATAATGAATATTTCCAAGTCATAATGGTGGAACAATTCAATAAGAGTGTTTGTTCATTATTTTTTCTAATTAAAATATTTTTTATTATTATGTGAGGCCCTGAAATACATACCATGTAACGTGTTGTATAATTTAAATGCGAGGGTTTCTCGATTTAGAACCACCGGGACGTTCATTCCCCTACCCGCGAATAGTTAGAGACTAAACCAGCTTAGTGCTGCTTCTTTTGTACCCCAAATTGTGACAGATTCATAGATTTAGGTTTTCACGCAGGTACCTTCTATCTCGTTCCGTGGGATCCGCTACCTTTGGCGTACGAAGTAGCTTAGTCTCAGACTCAATAAGCACGAGATCCAGAACTTACTTCTCCAGGCTGCCGATCATGGAGGATTGCTGAGATACACCTTATGTCCATTACATTTTGTGCTTCATCTCCATTCTTTCTCTCACCCTCCTGTGTCGTTTCTCTCACTATTAGCAGATTTCCCTTAAAGGAAATCAGCTATTGAGGTTGTACCCATGACAGAATTTTCGAAATTTTTTTTCAAATGTCCACCGATCCTACCCAGTAGATGACGAAAATGAGGTCCGTTCAAAACTGTATATATATATATATATATATATATATATATATATATATATATATATATATATGCTATATAGATAGATAATAGATATATCTATCTATCGATTTGTCTGTTACCGCTCTAGCGGTCGCCATTTTTGTTTGATCGTTACGAAACTCTATATTTAGACGCTTTATGTAAATATAAAGATCAAGTTCGTTAACGGCTGAAATCGGACCAGTGGACGGGGGGATTTAGAGGGAGAGAGTTTTGAAAATTCGAAATATCTCCGTTACTATCCGGCGGATCGAAAAATTGTACAGAATCAATCTTATTGCAAATTAAATTTACTATAAATATTGATTTATTCTCTATCTTATTTTTATTAAATCTGGCGGCTAACGGACGAGAGTGACTTTCCCGCCAAAAGCTAGTTCGGCTGTTTCCTTGACTGCTAGTCTCTGGTGAAATTTCTTTGTAAATCTGCTTAGTTTACGCAGCCCCAGCGTGACGGACTTTTATTTTTAAAATGTTATTTATCAAATTGGGCTTGTTTTAATAACTATAGCCAACAGCCTTCGTCGGACCCTTAACACAAAATAAATAGATAGATAGATGTAATTTAATATTCAATACGGAAGGAAAATATGAGAGAGATAGAGGAAAGAGTTACTTGTGCATTCTTGGTTTTAGCAGATTTCCCTTAAGGGAAATCAGCTATTGAGGTCGTACTCATGACGCGAGTTTCGAAAAATTTCTTCAAATGTCCATCGATCCTACCCAGGAGATGACGAAAATGAGGTCCGTTCAAAATTATATATATATATCTATATATATATATATATATATATCTATATATATATATATATAGATATATATATTTGTCTGTTAACGCTCTAGCGGTCGCAATTTTTGTTTGATCGTTACCAAACTCGGAATTTAATCGTTTTATGTAAAAAGGAAGATCAAGTTCGTTAATGGCTAAAATCGAACCAGTGGGAGGGGGGGTTTAGAGGAGGGGATTTTCGAAAATTCGAAATATCTCCGTTACCATACGTCGGATCAAAAAAGTGTATAGAACCAATCTTATTGCAAATTAAATGTACTATAAATATTGTTCTATACGGTTATTCTGTATCTTTAATATTAACCGAGATATTTGGATTTGTATTGTGAGTGTGGTTGGCTATGTTTGGGAGTTTCCGCCGAGCGCACTAGCGCTAGTGTGGCCGTTTCACTAACTATTCGTCCTCGTTAGAATAGGTTATTACTAGGCAGATTTCTCTATTGTAAAACTTCACGTGGGAAATCTGCTTAGTTTACGCAGCCCCTGCGTGACGGACTTTTAGTTTTTAGCAAACCCTTACGTCTACTCACCGGATTTATGGTCAGAAATAAAAATTATGTGGAAAGAAGAGGACAATAGTATGTCGTACCACCACGTGGGAAATCTGCTTATTTGCGAAGTTCATGCGTGACAGACTTTATGGTCACCATTAATTTCCGATAGTTTTCGCGTTTAGGTATTGCCTGATACTTCTATAGTTAAAGACCATTTTAAGCATACAAATACAAACTTTAATGCAAATTAGAAACATAGTATGGATCGTGAAAACTCACATATCGAGGGATAAACTCAAATGCTATGAAATCGAATAAAAAAACATGTTTCTAATTAAGATAATCAAAACGACACTGCATAATAGTGCTTATAGTGCTTACGAGACTGATATTTAAGGTAATAGTTAAAGAAATTAATGTATTTAAAAGGAAAAATACATGTTAATATTAAAAAAAGGGATAATGTTTGACTTGTAACTCGCTCAAAATTAGAATTTTTATTTTCAAGAAAGGTTTATTTTTTCACTAAAGTATCCTTCAACATTACTTAAAATAGCATTGAATTTTATTTTTTAACCCAGTTTTTGTATCAGGAACAAATTTAACAAATCCTACACATTCTTGGGAAAGCATTATTAATCAACCCTTCAAAAACTGGTAACACATCTTGTATATAATAAGAGCTCGAAACTTTAAAATATAATTAAATTATTTTCTAACTTAATGGCAAAGGTCACCAATAAAAACACACTTCATTCCGCACAAACTTTATTCATATTGCCCTGCATGTTTCGTGCCTCCTCTTCAGGGGCCATTCCTTTTTAAAAGATAAAAACATTTATTAAAAAAAAAATAATTCATTGGTACATACCATGTTAATAAGTGTGTACAAAAATTAAATATAATTATTAAATTTAATTACATATCCCTTACTTACAGTTCTTAATTCCTCTTATATTCGTTGAGATAGTCCCTTCCGCATTGGGAGGCAGTTGAAACTGATATTTCCGTATCAGGTTAAATCAGCTGACTATAGATAGATTATTTTCACATCCAATTTTTATTGATTGATAATTAAATTAGTTAAAATTCCCAGTGGATAGGTACCTGTAAAATACAACGAAAATTGATGGATTAAGAGTGAGCAGGAGCTAGTCCAGGCCTGAGGGTGCTCTCTACCCTTTCCAGTAACTTCACTCTTCCCTTTCACAAGCACATTATTCCAAGGATACTCTTCAAAGTTGATGGGATGATAAGTAGATATAGAGCATATTTACCTGTAGCATTAATTTCCCCGGGGACTATCACAATGCATTCAATACTCCATTGAGTACATCAGAATTTGTTGATTTTTATTAATAAATAAAATAAATGAAAATAAGTTAAATGCTTCCGGTACTACACTACTATCACCTGACCTATAAATAACATATACAACAAATAACATATATAACATCATATATATATACATACATACATACACACACATAAATACATTCAAACATACGTACATTCATACATACTTACACACACACATACATACATATATAATGTATATTATATTTCTAGCCGTTTATTAAAACATTGATGAACTCTCAATTTCCAGCATATAACATATACCGAGTTAATAGATAAAAGTCCGTCACGCAGGGGCTGGTAAACTAAGCAGATTTCCCACGTGAAGTTTTACAGAAGAGAAATCTGCCCAATAACATCTGTAGTAGTAAAGGTTCTCTTAACCTATTCACGAGGGACAAACAGTTACAGAAACGGCCACCCCCCTCCCACTGGTCCAATTTCAGCCATTAACGAACTTGATCTTCCTTTTTACATAAAACGATTAAATTTAGTGAGTGTTACTCGGATGACGACTGCTTTCAAAAGTCGACTCTCTTTGAAAGCAATGCTCCCAAGGGTCAAGGATCCTGTTGACTCACTGAACAAGTCGGGAGTGTACAGGGTAACATGCTCTAGCTGTGAGGCATCGTACGTCGGTCAGAGTGGAAGAAAGATCAGAAAGAGCATGTTACCAGAGACACATAGTTCCTCCACATCAAGAAGGAGGGTCATGAGAAATCTGCTATAAAGTATGAGATGCTCTATGAAGCAAAAAAAGGCAAGACCCTGAGCATAGACGAAAACGGGGAGAAGACGGGAGAAGGAACCAGGTTGAGGCATGTCTCGGATGCCTCTCTCATGGCTCTCCGGTCCCGAGTTTTTTTTTTTTTGTTTTTTTCTTTGTGGTTTTTTTCTTTTGTTTTTTAATTTTATTGGACTATTCGTTTTACTATTTATTCTATTTTATACTTTTTAACTGTAAATATCATTTTTTATTTTAATATTATTGAAATTGTTATATAAAAAAAATTTTAGGTTGTAATTTAAAGTTGTATGTTTCAACTCTTGACCATCGACATGTACATATATTTTCTAAATTTCTCAATTAAATGACATATTGTACAACGTTTTTATGGTATTTGTTTGCCAGCAGGGCACTGATGATGGAGCGAATGCTCTGAAAGCGCTCTGTCACAACGAAGCGTTTTTTCCTACCTGAGATAATAATTCCTTCACCATCCAGCACCTTAAAAAATGGACCTCATTTTCGTCATCTCCTGTGTACGATCGATGGACATTTGACGAAATTTTTCGAAACTCGCGTTATGAGTACGGCCTCAATAGCTGATTTCTCTTAGGGGAAATCTGCTAATACTGTTGAAACGAAAATTGAGACCGCTTGAGCACCAACAGGAAAATTTTTAGTGCAGTTTTGAATGGAATTCATTTACGTCATTCCCTGAGTAGAATCGATAGACAATTGAAGAAATGTTTCCAAAACCACAGAGTACACACTCAATAGCAGATTCCCCTTAATATGAACTAGAATGTCAAATTGTTATTTATCTGCAAAATGCTCAGCGCATGCATTGTGTAAACCAATGCAGGACAGAAACGGGATGAGTGGGTACCTTGTCGTCAGTCTTCAACCATTCTCACCCTCTCCTAACCTTGAGGACTAATGATGGGAATGGAAGAATCCTACTATTCAGACCCTCAGGCAATCGCCTTATTAATAGAGACGCTTATTGTCATTTCCAACCCAAGGGGTCGAGAAGATTCTTCGTTAATCATTTCTGACACCTCTGAGTAAGAGTTCAAACGACGACCCCCCACATCTGGGACTGACAACCGGAAGGCGGATCGAGACACCGCCCATCAGTTTCTGGTCCGACCGACTCTTGACGAGTTCCCACCAACCCCATGGTACCAGTATGGTTATTCTCTGAGCATAGAATGGTTGCATACTCCAGGACGTGCCACCACTACGGTCCCCCTCCCCACCAGTCATGACGACGAAGGACGCCGCTGTCATACCCTGAAGGGGTTGGTTCTGCTGCCACACCCAACTCCTCTGGGTACCGGGTGGGACATACTTGGGCACTTTGCAGTAAACCCAGACCAGATCCCCCGGCATTCTATGTCTCGCTATGCCCCCTGGTGTTTCACCATCGTGCGGATAACTATCACACCATATAATCAGGTGAGAGGTGCAAAAAAGAGACATACAAGCTGTCACTAATGTGAGCTACAAAGATATGATAATTGTACTCTAATATGTACTTTTGAACGAAATAATAGTAAGGCAACACTTATCACATGTCCACTCTGCCATTGACAGGATTAAATAAACTGAGCTCAAACACACACACACACACACATACATATAAATATATTTACACATACATACATAAAGAGCTTTGAATGCATATTTAGGGAGATGTTCTATACAGGAACCTTTCCAAAGTTGTCCACCGGAGATTCACTTCTTTTAAGAAAACAGATATCGCGTTTCGGCAAGTTTCACGCCAAGGTGCCTGAAATTCTTGCAGGGATTTAGATAGCAATGTAACTAATGTTTAAAAGTTTAGGACATAATACTTCCATTGAACGGTTTTATTAGATTTTTTTATTATTACCACTGTGGCCCCTAAAAACATTAGGGTGGATTTTATTTTGTTATATCATGAAAGAACTAGGAGTGCAATCTTACATAATGATCTTTGCCATTGTTATTTGCAGTGCAGTTTCGGCTTGTCTTCTGCATGTAGCAAAAATAACGCGTTTAGCACCAATAATCTTGAATTCATTTCATTTGCTGGTTTATGTCCCATAGCATTAGGAAAGGGCTCTAAAGAGCCCTCTCCTCAAATGGCACATTTGTTCCAAATGCTTCTATCTTACGATTGATAGGTAACCTTAGATGCACAACATTAATAAAACATCGTACACAAATCTCTTTTGTATTACTTTTTTTATTAATTGCTTTAGTGTGGGAAATATTTTCTGGAAGATGAATTGTGTAGTATAATTAAACATAGTGATTGTTTTAATTTGGGATCCTGAAATGAGTCGGAGCAATAGAAATATATCGGTATGGCATAATATTTCATTTTCTCTGTACTTTTAGGTTTAAGAAACTGATTGATTCCACCAGGAACCTCTTGGCCACACTTAAATTTATTTGTGTTACCCTTTTAGCTTACTACCAATTCTATTTTTAAAAAAAATTGAAATCGTTCACGTAACAAACAATTTTTTTTTTGTCATTATGAAATCAACACTCTAATCTGTACAAGAATGAGCCTATAAACAATTCTTTTTTTGACAAATTTTGTGATTATTATGTCATTTCTGTACATTAAAGCACTGAAGATGAAGTATTAACCCCGAAAGGACTTGCTCAAAGGTCGGTTTTTATGATTCAAATATTTTCTGATAAAGAGATCTCACCATGCAGCTCTCAGTTGGCATATACATGAATAATCCAGAAGGTTTTCAGATGAGATGGATGGCATTCAAATGTTTGGAGGACATTTTTGATTATTTGCTAGTAAGGTTAATTAATTTCGTACCAAACAAACATGGAACTTGATTACCTTAGATAAGAGTAATTAACGATGTTCAGACAGAGTCAACATGGATTAACGACATCAGCACGATCTTGGTAATTATTAATCCTCGTCCATTGTTATCAGAGTTCGGTGATTAGTGGGTTCAGGATACGGCGTCCATGACTCACTCTGACATCGTGTACCTTCCCACTTCCTTCATTCCTCTCATTATCAAATTCACCACAAGTTCACGTCCGATGTTTGTAAAAGACTACTTACAACCAATTCAATACGGCCTAGCATCATAATATTATGAGCCCCACATAATAATATATACAGATAAGAAACTACAAAAACGATGAATAAAAAAGAAAGAAATATCAGAAAATCGGTATTAATTCAATTTTGTCAAACTATGAGAGAAGGAGAAGTAAAAAACTTAAGGAACGAAATATAGTAATTAAAAGTAAAAATCATTCCACAAGAAAACTTTGGAAATTTAATATCGGTTGGATAAAAGATTAAAATGCTTTCCTTGTTTATGGGTATAACGTGTGACATATTGAGGCACTGATTGAAACAATGCCAGTTTAATTAAAATTAAAATTTTAGTAATAAAACTCCCAACTTAAGCAGGAATTGAAAAGGCAAAATTAGAAAAGAAAAGTAAACTGTCAGACCAGATATCGTGGAACCCCGAGTACAATAACATAGAGTTGCATGAAAAACAATGGGTGATGGGGGCGAAGGTTGGATTGTGCAATGGAGAGGTTGGTAGGAGTTGTAAAAGAGCTGTTAGTGGGAGGACAATGGACTACTTCTTTGAATTCATTAAATCGTCTGTAGGCGGCAACCTATCTGACATACTCTTGCTTTAGACACACAATAGGCGATCCTTGGTTAAGGAATACCTCTGTACTAGTTATTAAACTAGAAAAGTATGATGAATGGAAATGTTGTGGCTCGCATGGAAAAATGAGGATTTGGTTGAAATGTGGTTGTCAATTGAGGAAGTGTATTTTTACTTTTAATCCATAATGAAGCATTTCCTATGGAAGGATTTTCTTTTCAAAACTCCATAATATGCATATTAAAATATTTATGGACATACATTTTCATTGATTCTGGCATATATTAAGTTCATTTAAAAAAGGAAAGGTTCTTGTATAAAGACGTTTACTTTATAAAAGGTGGCTTTGCAAGTATTGCACGCATATAAAGGACAGAGTCTAAACCTACCGATCCTATAGCAGTTTTCTCTGTTATAGTTAGATAGAACTTCCCTCCGTCTGAACAAACAGTCAGCGATAAAGTTCAAACTGTATTAGGAGCAACTAACTTTTAAGTCCTCATAAGCCTCTGTACTAAGTATACTGAGAAAGCCCTTCACTTACCGCATGAAGTCGACCTGAATTCAACTATAATACTAACAGTAAGCCAGTCGCAAGGAAAATGCAGCATTCCCGGATCAATGGCCAGTTAAGAACAAGGGATGTTTCAATAATGTTGCCCAGAACTTTAGTCGTTGAGAGTTCCTTAAGTGTACCTTATGTCTTCAATGACTCCTTAGATTTGATATATGCCCAATAATTATTTGCGTTTTGTTTCCATATCAAGGGTTTATTCTTCTGCACCAAGAAAGCTTGGGCAAAAATCAACTAGTTGTATATAATCATCTCAAGAAATGAATAAATATGCTGCACTACTTATCTAGAAGTTGTTCATATAACATTTCACAATACAATATATAATAATATAGATATTTTTTCTTAGGGTTTGGTCTGCTTTGAATCTTCAACGGAAGGATATAAAAGTCTCTCAGAAATAGCGACTGACTTAGTGCTGTGAAGATGCACCGAATAGACTCTGCCTTTAATAAAGGAGAAGAATCAAGGTGTTTAACGACATTTACGTTTTTACATTTCAATTGGGGACAAGAAATGTAAATCAAGGCGTTTTTATTTATGAACTTCGTACAGTGAGGGTTCAAATCCCGAATGGGCAATATGAAGTTATTTCAAGCTTATTATATCTATTTTACCACCATGGCTTTGCCTGTAGATATCCCGTAACGATTATCTGTAATAATACACAGAGGACGTTAATAAATAAATTAATTTTTTTTCTCTATAACCCCAGCCCTCTATGTATGCTTTTGGAGTTTAACGAAATTGAACTTTAGATTTATATGAAACTGTTAATTGTCAACAAATGATCCAACAAAGGTTCGACGTTGAGGATGAAATAACAAGAAATTAAGACGTTGCATTACATTCATCCATGTTTTTGTAAAGATCCGGAGAAAATAATCTTCAGTTATCCAAAAAAAAAAAAAAAAATCGAATTTGGCAAACATTAAATACAAATTGCACTCTATCACTCCCCTTCCCTCCCCTCTCACCCTCTTTTGTAAAACTCGTAAATTAATTAGTATTAAGCAGTATTAAGAGAATTATAAAAATGTTTTCTTTTGTGGTTAAATATTAATTTTCATAATATTAAATGTATCAAATCATGCAATAATGCCCTTTATTATTATTTTTGTCCCGCTTCATAATATGTATTTACTCCTTTCATATATTTGTGAAATATATTTCTATACATTGAAAAATGATTTTCTTTACGTCATTCTTCATATTATTTTTAGTTCTGCCAATGACCCCTACTGGTAAAGCCAAATAAGGAAAAGCTTTAATTGGTTTCAATGTAATCATAAATGAATGTTTCAAAAGTTTGATTGGTCTTTTACCACGAATTCCAATCTATAACTTCTAGTTACCAGTACTTTTAACAAAACTGCAGGTTTTGATTTTGCTCATTATTTATACTCGTCAATAATTTTAGCTCATCGTATCCCTCTATATAATTTTTATTAAGAATAGGAATGATATACGCAAAGTATTTAGAAAATAAAACCAAATCGGCAATAAATGCAGTCTTTTTTCAAAATGCCTATAGGAAAGCAAACTAGATTTATATTTTTAGAAAAATCGCAAAGTTTCGAAGCAAACCAAACGTACCGTAACATATCAACACATATTGGCGATGACAATTGGTGAAGAAGAATAGAATGAATTTTAATACAATCCTCTCTAGATGGTATTTCATGATTCTGTTCAATCAAATACGAGCAGTTTTTAAGACGAATTTTTAACTTGACAATAGAAATAGGAGTAGGTGGTTGGTATATAGGATTACATTTAGGAGGATAGTTTGATTGTGCAAGTTCCTATACTTCTATCGTCTTTTATAGAAGTCATCATATATATACGCACTTGTTTGTCTTCAACAAGATTTAGGCCAAATTTTCAACCAAATGAAAACTTCATTCAACCTTTTCAGCCAAAAGCTTTTAATATGCGACCGTAGCCCTTTTTCCAACAAATTCAACCATTTGTACAACCTTCTATTCCCAAATGGAATAGCCAAAATACACTTCCAATGAATGGATTTAAACCTAAACCTAACAAAACATTTATTTCTCCAAAAAAATAACATATTTGGAGTCAAATAACCAAAACATTTCGGGAATTAAGAACTAAGTTGTAACCCATGCAGGAAGAAATAAGCAGTTAGACAGAAACAATAAACAAACTTACAGATCATCTTTATTCCTTAAAGAATTACTAAAATCCTAAAATAGTACCTCTTCATTGGCGTAGATTCGAAGAAACATTTTTTGTAAGAACACCAGTGGTTAATTGTAATTTTATAGTAAAAACGTATTTTAAAATGGCTTTCGCGCTTCCTGAATACTTAACTACTGACATTAAGAGGTTGGCTAATTATTTGAAAATTGACGAGAGAGAGGTGAAGACTGGTCTGGTCGTCGTGAGGACCTGTTACCTCAGGTTCTCAGAATGAAATGTGCCAGAGAAGACTCAGATCAAGAGACCGCTATAAGATGTCGCACATGGTAGTATAGCTGGCACTAAGCTGAGCTGTCAGGTTCAGCAGAAGCATAAAATGAATGATGTGGGTCTGATTCAGCACGCCGAGGTACAGCAGAAACATGAAATGAATGATGTGGGTCTGATTCAGCACGCCGAGGTACAGCAGAAACATGAAATGAATGATGTGGGTCTGATTCAGCACGCCGAGGTACAGCAGAAACTTGAAATGAATGATGTGGGTCTGATTCAGCACGCCGAGGTACAGCAGAAACTTGAAATGAATGATGTGGGTCTGATTCAGCACGCCGAGGTACAGCAGAAACATGAAATGAATGGTGAGGGTCTGATTCAGCACGCCGAGGTACAGCAGAAACATGAAATTAATGATGTGGGTCTGATTCAGCACGCCGAGGTACAGCAGAAACATGAAATGAATGATGTGGGTCCGATTCAGCACGTCAAGGTACAGCAGAAACATGAAATGAATGATGTGGGTCCGATTCAGCACGTCGACGTACAGCAGAAACATGAAATGAATGATGTGGGTCTGATTCAGCATGCCGAGGTACAGCAGAAACATGAAATGAATGATGTGGGTCTGATTCAGCATGCCGAGGTACAGCAGAAACATAAAATGAATGATGTGGGTCTGATTCAGCACGCCGAGGTACAGCAGAAACATGAAATGAATGATGTGGGTCTGATTCAGCACGCCGAGGTACAGCAGAAACATGAAATTAATGATGTGGGTCTGATTCAGCAAGCCGAGGTACAGCAGAAACTTGAAATGAATGATGTGGGTCTGATTCAGCACGCCGAGGTACAGCAGAAACATGAAATTAATGATGTGGGTCTGATTCAGCACGCCGAGGTACAGCAGAAACATGAAATGAATGATGTGGGTCTGATTCAGCATGCCGAGGTACAGCAGAAACATGAAATGAATGATGTGGGTCTGATTCAGCACGCCGAGGTACAGCAGAAACATGAAATGAATAATGTTGGTCTGATTTAGCACGCCGAGGTACAGCAGAAACATGAAATGAATGATGTGGGTCCGATTCAGCATGCCGAGGTACAGCAGAAACATGAAATGAATGATGTGGGTCTAATTCAGCACGCCGAGGTACAGCAGAAACATGAAATGAATGGTGAGGGTCTGATTCAGCACGCCGAGGTACAGCAGAAACATGAAATGAATGATGTGGGTCCGATTCAGCACGTCAAGGTACAGCAGAAACATGAAATGAATGATGTGGGTCCGATTCAGCACGTCGAGGTACAGCAGAAACATGAAATTAATGATGTGGGTCTGATTCAGCACGCCGAGGTACAGCAGAAACATGAAATGAATGATGTGGGTCCGATTCAGCTCGTCAAGGTACAGCAGAAACATGAAATGAATGATGTGGGTCCGATTCAGCACGCCGAGGTACAACAGAAACATGAAATGAATGATGTGGGTCCGATTCAGCACGCCGAGGTACAGCAGAAACATGAAAAGAATGATGTGGGTCCGATTCAGCACGCCAAGGTACAGCAGAAACATGAAATGATTGATGTGGGTCCGATTCAGCTCGCCGAGGTACAGCAGAAACATGAAATGAATGATGTGGGTCCGATTCAGCACGCCGAGGTACAGCAGAAACATGAAATGATTGATGTGGGTCCGATTCAGCTCGCCGAGGTACAGCAGAAACATGAAATGAATGATGTGGGTCTGATTCAGCACGCCGAGGTACAGCAGAAACATGAAATGAATGATGGGGATCTGTCTACCATCGGAACTAGAAGAAAACCAATTTACACCCTGAAGGAAGTGCCTGAAGAATTTAAATCACATCAATGATAGTACATAAGTGAAATGATTTAACAAGCAAAATAACAATACAATATACAATTTATAGACAGAATAAATAAAAATTAATAGTTTACGTATAAAAAAATAAAACACAAAATAAATATATTACTACCGTGTTCATGAAATTTAAGAATATTGTAAAAAGTATTGTAACTTATATTTCATATTGTAAATTTATTTTGAGAAATAAACTCTATTTGAGTAAATACTAATTTAAGCATAACTATTATAAATAAGAATGTTGATGATAACCATAAAGCCCTAAGAATATTTATCTACACCTTTTTAAGCCCTCCACTTTCCGGAGTCCTAATGGAATTATGTAAGCCATGTGCACTTTTTAATATGAACCACTGTTAAGGGCTCAATATAAAAGGTTTAATAAAGGCCTCAGATGTTAAGGTAATTTGGTTCTTTAAAGTTCAAACTTTCAAGATGGATATTAACGAGTATGAGGCCTATAAAAGAGTAGGACTCCAAGATGGAAATAACAAGCCTAGAGAATAGGAATTACTTCATTAGATATTCAATTTAAAACGAGCGAAAATAAGGAACAAAGAATAATGAAGTAATGAAAATCCGCGAAAATAAAATGGATAAGTTCGATGACAGATATTGGTAGTCATTAGTATTCTTCAAAACAACTCACACCAGCCTTAAACTCTTTACGCTAGCGATGCCTTCGGGATCGGTATATGACGATTCGGATTTTTAGTTGTATAACTATTTTGGAGAATCGTTGTTCAATAAATTGTTTTTGGTTTTTAGAGTTTAAATTCTTGTTCTTGAATTTATGGACCTTTGAATCCCATCGAAATTTGGCTTAATAAGTTTCTTAAACCAGCCTTTAAATTTCTAAGTTATATACTAAAAAATATATACTATTTTTGGAATTAATAATAATCAATAAAAACTGGGGAAATATATTGAGCCATAACAAAATAAAATATAAAGATATTTTTATTGAAGGCATAAAGCTTTGTATGATAAAATGGTTATTTTAGATTCCATCAAGACATATTTAGAAAGCTTTGCAGAATTCAAATGTGTAATAGTGAATCGGTGTCAATAAGTGGTAATGTAATGAATCATTTTCTACAGAATATTGTTGAAGGAATTGATATCGACATTCAATTTATGTACAAATACGTCTACGATTTATTAATATGCATACACAATGATAATATAGATAGATTATTTAATATTTTTAACCTAAAATGCAATTTAAAATTTACTAAAGAAGTAAAAATAGATAATAAATTGTATTTTTTGGGCGTTGAAACCGGCAGAACTATTGAAAATAAGATGGAATTTAAATGGAAGGAAAAGAATAGGGGCAAAACTGGGTACCAAGATTTCTTTGCCCTCCCAAATCTCCAAAAATAATAATTTTTAGAAGATGAGCGTTGGGAGCCTCCATTAGGATGTAACCAAAAGGGAAATGACCGTTTTACTATGAATAAGAATGAAACATAATCAGAATTTGAAATTTTCCAATTTTATGAATTTTGAGGAATGTTCGGGTAAAATCGGGTACCTACCCGGTTTGATCCGCAAGTATCCGCTTTTACCGGAACATCAATATTGAACTTTTTCCCCCCTCAAAAATTATTTTATTAAGAAAGGATAATGAGAATAACAAAATAAATTCAAAACTAAACTTTATTATACAATAAAAAAAATTAAAAATTAATGGGCAGTTTTTCTTCAAGTCTGCACAGAAATCGCAAACAATATCTTCTTCACATTCGTCTTCTCGGCCGCTACACACTTCATGTGCCCATTGTTGGCAGACGGAGCATCGGATCCAACCCATCTTGTCTGAGTCAACCATCAACGAATTGCAAAAAATGCAATCATCTGAGGGATCCTCATCAGAAGATGACGAGGTTGATTCATTCTTTCTTTCTTTTTTTGAAGTATTTTTTTCTAATGTCTTGTTTAATTTTTTGGTTGGGATATTAGCAAGCTCTTCCTCTGATCCTGAAGATGTGATCCTCCCACTCCTTTTTCTGGTCTTATTGTGAGATTTCTTTTTTCTTATCTCAGTTTGCCCACCTGAGGTTGTTGGCTGGCTAAACAGCTGACGTTTTGCAGTTTTATCTTTTGGTTTGCCAGCCTCTTCCTGTTCTAGTGCAGCTTTATATGGGGTGGATGTGAGAATGGCTGTATTTTTCATCCTCTTATCGCTTGTGTTCTTCTGAAGCCTTTCATTTTCTTTTGGAGGGGTCATAAGCATGATGGGAGAAATCTTGAAACCTGGTGTTGGATCATTTTTTGATGACGATGGCTGAGGAAGATAGTCCTGAATAGATGAAGGAACTGTTCCTGATGGCAGAGGTTTTGTCACAGGACAATTTTTGGAGGCCTCATCAGCAGGCGATGCCGAATCATCAACAATTGCCGCTGATGGAGGTGCAGCAATGGGCCTGTCAGTTGTATCAGCGGGGGCATACAGGTGGTCTGGAATCGAGTCTCTATCAAAGGGCCATATTCCTGTTGTTTCGAATCCCTTAACTGCAGTGCTCATTATAGCAGCTTTTTGGAAAGCTTTTGAAAACAAACGAGAAACTTGGTAAATCGTTACCGGCCTTCCTGGGTTTCCTAAAAGCCACTTCCTTACCTCTTGCTCATAATAGGTGCTCAGAGGTGCCATAAATGAAACGTCTAAAGGCTGCAACCTATGTGTGCAATGTGGTGGGAAACATATTACTGTGACGTAGACTTCCCTGGCCCTGATGATAAAATCAATATTTTTGGTGTGAGAGGCATGCCCATCGAGCAACAATAATACTGGCTTCTGAGGTGTAGGATTGGAGAAAGAAATAAACTTTTCAAACCAAAACATGAAGCTCTCCTTGTTTATCCACCCGCTTGGATGAAAAAAATCAAATGATCCGGCAGGAGCCCCATCCATAAGAGTAGGATTACGGATTTTTCGAGGGAAGATAAACATCGGAGGCATATAGTTTACCGCTGCATTGAAACGTGTCTCTACGGTCACCAGAACACCTCTCTGCCGATGACAATGCTACTACCTGTTTTTCCCCCTCAAAGCTAACACTTTAGAGCGTTTGTTGGGGACGGTCATGATTCCTGTTTCGTCAACGTTATATATATCACTTGGGGAAAAGTGGTTGTGCTTGTAACCCTCTTCCAATAGGTCATAAAATGACTGAACAACAACGCGATTAAATCCTTTTGCACGTGCTAGAGATGTGTTCTCAGGATTTCTCAAAGATATTTCCTTGTGCCTCCCCAAAAAACCAGTCTTTTCCAGCTCTACGTTTCTCTTTATTGAAAGGATGAGGAATTCCATTTTTTTCTGCTAGTTGAAAAGCAAGTTCTCTCAGTGTTAGTCCGAACAACCTTTCATCAAAGAGTAAAATATGCTGAACAAGTTCATTTTCTTGTGCCTCAGTAAAAACGGTTGTATAACGTCCCAAACGTTTAAAAGCAGCTGTCTTTGGACTGTAATTATTTGCACGTGCCTTTTTTATCCTGTCCTCTAATGTGGACTGAGGTACCTCAAAAGTTTTACTGGCTTTTAGATAACCCATCCTGCCTGCCAGCACTTCCTCAATTGCACGACTCATGTTTTCTTGTGACCAACTCTGTTAGTCTTTCTCTTGCGTGATTTTCGTGGCATGACTGCTACCTACAAAAAACGAAAATATGACCCCAATTAAATATTTTCAAGGCAGGGAAATAAAAAATCATTATATCGTTTAGGTAAAACCTGGTACTTTAGCTCAAACCGGGTGGTACCCGGTTTTACACGAGCCCTAAGTACCCGGTTTGACCCCAACAAAGAAAAAAAATCAACATGGCCGTACTCCCGGCGAGATTGAGCTAAAAGAATGAGGTTAACGGAAATAGACCATAAGAAAGTGCTGAAAACTATTTGTGACTTACCAGAATCGTAACTTTTTCTTCAGCGTCTACAATCCAACTCGAAACTTCACTGAAATTGACATAAAAGATCACTTTCTTTTCAATAATTGCTCACCGATCAACGCAACAAGTGGTGTGACAGACAGGTCACTCATGAAATACTAATGGCGGGATGCTAGGAACGTGATTAGAGCCTTCCCCGCTAGGTAGCAGTCTGTAACTGACAGAAACCTCAGTACCCGGTTTGAATCGCCTACCCGGTTTTGCCCGACATTCCCCTACATTTTGTGGGAGAATGATAATTATTTTTCAAGCCATCCAATGTATTTTAAGAGGAATTTACACTAATGCAGAACATGAACAACATTTCTTAGAAGCTCCCGAAGTACTTTATTGGGATGAAGAACAAATTAAGGCAGATATTCAGGAAAAATAGCTACCCAGACGAATTAATTTGAAATCAAATCAAGACAGAATATATCTACTGCAATAGGAAAGATCAAACTGTACAAAAAAAAGAAAAGTATTTCTTTGATTTATATTTGAAGAAGAATTAATTGAAGATAATTTTAATAACCGACGCAATAGAAAAAGAAATGGCAATGTTTTTAATAATGATAACTTTAAAGTTCCAAAAATTCAAAGCAATTGTAACATAATTTTAATAAAAAAAAAAAAGTACGATACTGATGGTAACATTATTACCAATCACAATAAAATTTAATTAGTACAAACAAACATTAGTTATTTCACTAAAAATGAAAGTAAGAATAAAATAGCGGCCAAGGAAAATATAAATAAACGTAGAGAAACAAAAATTTACTGTACGGTGAATGAATTATAACCTAATAGTAGCCAGGAAGGCTACATTTTACATGTAAAGATATTAGACAAATCACGTGGAAATATCCAAACAGTGAGAAATAGTTTCAGCAATATATAAAGGATAAATTGAAAATAACAGATACAATGTATAAACAAATATAAACCGTATGGATTGCAATAAAAGTTATATAGGGGAATCATCAAAATTACTCAATTGAAGAATCTGACATCAAGTAATAAACGTTGATATTAAGGACAATAACCACGGGATTAAATACACCCATAACTTTGATTTTGAAAAAGTATTGTAGAAAACAAAAAAGAAATATAAGTAATAGGAGGATAAAAGGGAATGTGCAAATCATAAAAAATAGAAAAAAAGTGATAAATAAGAAAACATAAATTAAACATGTTAATATATATTTCCATTTATTAGAAACTTTAAGGCAGCTTGGCTGTTCAGTTATAAATTTCCCATTTCCTATTTAGACTTTACTTCATTAGAGATTATCGATATATTTTTATTTCGTGACGTGTTGATATAAATCAGCTGACTCGACCCGCCATACTTGGAAAGTCATTCTCTGACTGGCATGGTTAGCAGAAGGACCTCTATAAAGATGTTGTCGTTAGCTTAGTTACTTTTTGGTATTATTTTTTCTCCTGATGTGCTTTTAGTAATCATTTGAAGTTTTCATTTTATGTTGACCTTCCGCCATAGATTAGTTAAGTAAAGTAAAATAGGTCATATTTTTAAAATGACTTTTACGATATTACTATTTCAGCCAATTACAAACACGATAAGAGTTTACATAAAAGGTTAAATATAAAGATTGGTATAGATCAAATAAACATTTTCGAGTTAAAAATAAAACTTTAATCAATGCACACAACGAATTTGCACGTATCTCTGATAATAAAGGTCTCTTGAAAACAATATTTAGGGTATAACCTTAGAATAAAGTGGTTCATGATATAAAAGCTGATTGTTAATAAGACATGACTAGGAGTGGGGGTTTACTTAAGGCTGAAAACTAAAAAAGTGCAAATTTCGCGTTTAATATTTGTGTTAGAAAATATATATATTTTAACCCTTATAGGCCATTTAAATCGCAATAGGATTAGTTATGTACCTTTTTTTCGATTGGACTTATATCCCTCCTTTTAACCCCCCCCCTCCCAGTGGTCCAGTTTCTGCCATTAAAAAACTTGATCTTTCTGTTTGCATAAAACGATTGAATATCGAGTTTGGTAACCATCATACAAAAATTGCGACCGCTAGAGCGGTATCAGACACATACATTTATATATATATATAACATTTTAAACAGTCCTCATTTTCGTCATCTCAAAAGAACAGAGGATTCAAAATATCTCCATTATTATGAGTCAGATCGGAAAATGTTATAGAACCAATCATGCTATTGATGCTCTAATTGTTTTACATACATTTCTTATTAACTCAAATAATAAGCGACCAATAGCATTTTCTTGTTTTCAGCCTTCAGTAAACCCCCACAACTGCACATCGAATTTTGACTTAGAAATGGAGAAAATACGACGAGATGACATTACTAGTGTGTCATAACAGCAAGTCGGAAATCTGCTTAACTTACCCAGGACCTGCGTGACGGACTTTTGTTTTATGTTCCTGAATTAACATGTCTAGGCGGAACAAGTAGTTAGTGAATGACGCTTAAATTGTATTTTCTTAAATAAATTATTCAATGTATTAACACATAACAATATGAAAGAAATGTTTGAAGAAGATTTTTATAGAAACGATTACAAGAAATTCAAATTTAAGTTAAAATTGTCCTGATAATATTAAAAAAAATATCAACAATATTAGAAGTTCTTTGAACTCTAAGAAATAGATAATAAATGAAAATATAATATGTTGAGCTATCATTCAATGAACTTGAGCCAGGAAATGTTTATGTGAATATCTTAAGTAGGGGGAAATGAAAACATGGAATAATACAATTCCAAAGAGAGCAATCATCACGCAAATAAAAGTTTGAATGGGTCGATAAGTTCATTTCGGAATTTTTAAACAATGTCAGGAAGGTTATGTGGGTTTACGTTAAGGACGATGGACCCTCGTAAGGGATTAAACGACATAGATTTAATATTTATTTTAAAATTTAGAGCATGAAGAGGGAGTAAGGTAGTATGCATGGCTAATGCACGAGACAGACGGATTCTGACGTAATTTGAGTGAATATCTTGGAAGCAAGACCGTATAAATAAGAGAAATTGTGTGACGGATGATGAGTTGGACTTGAAGACAAAACCGTGTTCGCCATTTGCCAATTCCCCTTACAGCTGAGGTACGTATTACAGTCAATGCGTTAACATGAGAATGAGACCCGCCTCATTATTACATATTCCATTTACATACTCCAGTACTTATAGTAAATACAATTTATTAACTTGGTAAAGCCATCCTAACTTCTGAACAAAACGGAAATCCCTCAACTATTAACAAAAATCTCATGTTAAAACGGTCAACCAACCAAAGGATCTGCGGAAAGCAACTACGTGTTCTCTATGCTACTGTATCCGTCGCTAAATAAGTTCTTTTTGCACACCTGCGAATAAAACTCAAACCATCAAACTGAATTCCAAAGTATAATTATTTATAGATTTTCGTACTCTAGATCGAAGATTATATCAACGTTACGCTTTTATAAAGTAATCGTAATAAATATGAGTAATTTGTTTCATGATTAATCATTCAGAAATAGCTAATAACTAGTCTGTATAGTTCGATTTGTTTGCCATTAAGCACCTGTGAGTTATTCAGGTATAGATTATGATTACTCTTGAGCGCTGAATACGTTTACTATAAAGCATCCGCGACTTACAGGAATAGGTAATTTCTAGTCTGGACCGCTGAACACGTTTGTCATTAAGCATCAGTGAGTCATACAGAAGTAGCTGATGATTAGTCTGGACAACTGGATACGTTTGCCATTAAGCAACCGTGACTCATCAGGAGTAGCTGATGATTCTGGACAGCTGAATACTTTTGATATTAACCATCCGTTAGTCATACAGGAATAGCTGATGATTAGTTTGGACAACTGGATACGTTTGCCATTAAGCAACCGTGACTCATCAGGAGTAGCTGATGATTCTGGACAGCTGAATACTTTTGATATTAACCATCCGTTAGTCATACAGGAATAGCTGATGATTAGTCTGGACAGCTGAACACGTTTGCCATTAAGCATTCGTGAGTAATACAGGAATAGCTGATGATTAGTCTGGACAGCTGAACACGTTTGCCATCAAGCCTCAGTGAGTCATCCTGGAACAGCTGATGATTAGTCTGGACAGCTGAACACGTTTGCCATAACCATCCGTGAGTCATACAGGAATAGCTGAGAACTAGTCTGGACTTATTAAATTTCTCCCTTCATGTACTTTAGTTGCTTAATGGTCTTTAACTGTGTATTTTATTTCTCTGAGTTGCCTAATATCATTAGATACATCGCAATAATATCTAAAAGCTTCGTCTAAATATTTTGGGCTTAACAGTTGTTTAGTGGGATTTTTTTTACATATGCGTAGCTTATGGGGTTGTCACACTAATAGAGGGAGTAAACACTGTGGAAGATGAAAAAAAAAGTCCCCATATAGTGAGTGCTTCGTCGGTAGAGCTTGGACTTTCAGGAATAATTTAAACCCAATTTGTTTTCCAGTTGGACGGAAAACCGGCCCTCTCTCTTTTAAGCCAATACAATTATGTTTGAACGTTGAGAGTAATTGCATTTACTCAACATGTCTGGATTTTTTTGGCTTCCGTTCTTGTGTGTGCTTTATTTTTTCCAATTTAAGAATCATTGATTTGAAGATGATAATTTAAATTCCCACTAAATTGCTAGAAATTGATTAAGTAGAACTTGTAACAATAATCAATCAATTAGCTTGGCTGATGGTTATAATATAATGCAGTCTTATTATATTGGTACTGATGTGTTTATTTGTCTATCTGGCAGAGCGTTTATTCATAACATTATCCGCAATGGAGTGTAAACAAATAGCATATATACTATTCCTTCTCTGACAATAATTATGCAATACAACTTGACCCTCACTGTCTCAGTTATTCAGTGTGATTCCAAGTTCTGAGTGTTACATAATCTTTTAATTACTCGAGCCACTGGATATCTTGACTCTAGCTGATACTAATTGAGTTTGTGACTTACTTTTAAATTGCAAACTACTAATGAAAAAAATTCTTTTCATTTTCGAAATTAATCTACGTGAGGGACAAAATTGAAAAGAATCCTTTGTTAGTTTGTTATTTTTATTTAAATCAGGATCTCTAATAATTGTCGTTTCCTTTCCCTTTAGAAGATTCCTATAGAACAACACGGACAGTAAATATTCATTATTTTGAATGGAGAAAGCCTGATGATTTTTAATGGAAATAGAACAGCTGAAAAAAATATCTTTTTTTAGAACTTATGCATTGTATATATGAATTGTACCCTTGAGGCAGTCGAACTCACCCCCTGTAATCGTTTTTATTATTATTTTATTCCGTGTGTCACCACGACCTCTAGTAATTGGTGAAAGTGTATTTTAGTCCCCCCTTGGAGGGGCACGATAACGACGGTGGCCAATTTGTTTTTCAAACCCTATCTTTTTTAACACTTTAAAATTTCCAAAAAACGCCATCGGTGGTTTACACCGTGGGTGGGGGTTTTGTTGTTCTAACTTTATCTTTTTTAACACTTTAAAATTTCCAAAAAACGCCATCGGTGGTTCACACCGTGAGTGGGGGATTTGTTTTTCTAACTTTATCTTTTTTAACACTTTAAAATTTCCAAAATACGCCATCGGTGGTTAACACCGAGGGGGGGGGGTGGATTTTAATTTTAACTTAAATTTTTTTAAGTTAAAAATGCTCTTCCCACATTTTGGGGGCATTCGTACGTAGGCGATAAGAATCCCACTTTTATGCACCATTCAATAACGACACGCTTTCCCTGCACTTCCAATTGAGTAAAAAACTTTGTCGTGCACTCACTTTGTTGAGCTATAGCTAAAACGGAAACGATATGAATAGTAAAAAGTCCGTCACGCAGAGGCTGCGTAATCTAAGCAGTTTTCCCACGTGAAGTTTTACATTGAGTACCCATTTCGAAGTGTGGCAGCAATGTAGGAGGCACCTAGCCGTGAGGCCTTAATCCAACCTACACCTATCCAACGCTTCATGGTGACTGAGGATTCGCCACGATGGTCAGAAGCGAATCCTATGGAAGGGACAGTCTCCTACTACCCAGCTCCCCGGAAGTTTTACAGTCGAGAAATCTGCCCAATAACATCTGTAGTAGTAAGGGATCTCTAAACCAATTCACGAGGGACAAACAGTATACGGAAACGGCCGCCAGAGCTCTCGGCGGATAGTCCTGAACAGCCGACTCCTGCCGACCACGCACAGAATACAAATGCTAATATCTCGGTTAATATGCAAGATAGAGAATAAATATATTGTGGAGGGGCGATGCGAGAAGTAATGAAGAAGTCAAGGCCAATTTAACTAAATCAAATATATTAACAACAATAATAAATAATGATACGGTTATTTACAAGGTCCATTCACGGCCACACTTCAGACTCCCGTTTTCACAGTCAATAATTACTCACTGTAACCTAAAACGTGGTTCACTACGCGAATGCCGATAGGAGACTCACTAAGTTATAGGGACTTCTCTATAGCAACGTATAGCAACGAGATACTCGCGAACATATGGAAATTATGACTAGCTGTCAAGGTTATTCATTCGCGAGTACCTCGCCGCTACAATATATAACAATATTTATAGTAAATTTAATTTGCAATAAGATTGATTCTATACAATTTTTAGATCCGACGTATAGTAACTGAAATATTTTAAATTTTAGAAAATCCTCCCCTCTAAACCCCCCCTCCCAATGGTCCGATTTCAGCCGTTAACGAACTTGATCTTTCTTTTTACATAAAACGACTAAATATCGAGTTTTGTAACGATCAAACAAAAATTGCGACCGCTAGAGCGGTAACAGACAAATATGGTCTATAAAACAAGATGGCGGCTAGGGAGGACTAAAATACACTTTAGCCCTAGTCATTTCCTACACTCGCTCACTTACAACAAAATACCCTAGAAATATTAAAAATATTTAATAAATAAAATTGACACTGAGGTTTTTATAATATTTTCCTCTCAGGAATTTCATAATATATTTGTTTTTGCAATTTTTACGCGGGATTAATAATTGAACATGCTAAGGAAATAAATACTGTTATGACGGGTTTTCATCCCTCAGTTTTATTAGTAGCCGCTTGAAGATTAAAAGTCATTGACATAGTTTGGGATATCAGTTCTTTGAATTTCGGAGAAGAAATTATTTATAAAATCCCAATACCACTCCATGAGTAGACGGTTTTCAAATTCGACATTGAAGGAATGGGTAAATTATTAATTATAACTATTATTAATGGTTTAAGAAAGAGCTAAGCTAGAGCTAGCTAAGAAGTTATAGCTTTCTAAAAACATTATTTTCAAATAACATGAACATGGTAGTAGTGTAAATTAAAATCGTTTTTTTTTTGTTTTTGTTTTTTTTTGTCAATATAGACAAACTTTTAGCAAATTTCTCTTAAGGGAAATCAGCTATTGAGGTCGTACTCATGACGCAATTTTCGAAAAAAAAATGTTGTCCTATATATCATAATTACGGGTTGCACTCATTATTATTAAATACTATATAACTACACCAATTTCTTTCCGAATACAACGATTTAATAATTCACATTTCAAAGTATAGTGCACAGTATTACTAAAATTATAACGATTACATTACATTTTAACCTAAACTATGGTCAAAGCTTTTGAAAAACCTACTAACTTTTTTGATCTGAATAAATCAGACTATATCAGCGGCAATAAGCATTATAATTGGTCAGAAATGACCAATAATAGCCCAGATTGTTCAGAGGATCATCCAACTGGAAGAAATTTGTGGTATGAAGATTGTGCTACATTACCATTGACTGCTCCTCGTTATCTTACAGTTAAAATACTAGATTGACACAAGTGGGTATGCTTTTATTCTAATCAGATCAAAGTTAAAAAATTAGACTAGATGGCACATTATTACTAGACTGTCCCAACGATGATGTTTCCTTGAAACTTTTAAAGAGTAGTAGGTATGTTTAATGAAATAGAAATTTCAGTTAAAGCACATAATTCACTTAATAATTCAAGAGGTGTCTTCTACTGTAGTGAACTACGAGATCTTCAGGAACAAAACATACTTGAAGAACGAAAGTGTCAAGGCGTTGTAAGTTTAAGAAGAATGGGGAATGTCAAGAAGTCATCTTTGTTCTTGGCAAAATTTGGATTTCAAATCTTCCTGAACGTATTCTGCTGGGTTATCTGTCAGTTCCAGTGCGGATGTACCTACATCCCTTCACCACTAATATGCTTTACTTGTGGGCGTTTAGGGCATCACAGAGAGACCTGCAAGAAGGAACCCGTCTGCAGAAAATGCACAGAACCCAAACACGATGGACCCTGCCTTCAAACTAAATGTTGCCTCTATAGCGGTAATCACCTTACTTCCGAAAAAAACTTGCAAAATATACGCTAAGGAAGTCGAAATCAGGAAGAAAATGGTGACGCTAAAAATACGCTATAGAGAAGGAAAGCATATTAGTGTTAAAGAAGCGGAGAAATCATATGCTTCCAAAGTTAAAAACACTCAAGCCGACTCAAATATCCTAAACACTTTAGTGACTCTAATAGAAAAATGAATGATAGACTGGAAAGCCTAGAAAACATAATTTCTGCGAAACCATCTTCTATACCCAGAAAAACACCATTGCCGAAATCGCAATATGAAAAGGAAGTTGAAATCATCCCACCTACCGAAGAGCTCCAAAAAGCTTTCTCTCAGAAAAGTGAGAAATCCAAAAGAAAACTCGTAAAACCTCAACTGGAAATTCAAGCCAAAAAGCAAGGGAAAAAGGAAATCCCAAAAGAGAAAAACAAACCAAAAAATAGTGACAATGAAAGCTATAAGCAGTGAGAATGTTCAAAAGGAAAAAGCACAAAAGTGTGAAAAATCTCAGTATTATTTATTTTCATTCCTCATTTCAAATGTTTCCACTTTCGTTCTTTTTATATCACCTTTTATTTAACTTATTTTTACCTTTACATTTGTTTTATTTTAGATAAATCCAAAAGCAATGTCACTAGTCCAATGGAATGTTAATGGCATCCAGACACACATTGGTGATCTCAAAAACTTGTTAGCTCACGTTAATGCTATTGTTGTTTGCATATAAGAAAGTCATTTAAGACTGAACAAAGAATTCTGCCTACACCGTTTTAAAACTTAACAGGTATGACTACTCCTTGGGAGGTAGAGCTTGTGGAGGGGTTGCTATATTTGTTAGTAATAATACATATAGTGAACCCATCCAGCTGAAACAACACTACAAGCCGTTGCTGTCTCAGTATTTCTCCCATTTAGAGTTACAGTATGTTCACTTTACCTTCCACCAAGCGAACCCTTAGACATACACGAAATACGAGACTAACACAATTACCTAGTCCTTTACTATTAACCGGAGATGTAAACGCCCTATCTATAATGTGGAATTCCCCTGTAACCAATAGTAGAGGACAAAAACTCCAGACCATTTTCGAAGACTATGATTTGATCCCACTAAATACTGACTCCCCGACACACCTCTGCCCCAAGACAGGTACACTGAACAACGTAGACATAACACTATCCACTCCATCAATACACTCGCTTTTAATGGCACGTCGACCAGGACTCCCATGGAAGTGATCACTTTCCCATACATATATAATTAAACTTGCTTCCTCCTATTTTTAATACAATTCCTAAATTCAATACAAAGAATTGATTGGAAATCTTTTCAAAATTTGATCACTAACAATTTGGATAACACAGTTTTTGAATCAATAGACCATATAACCTCAATAATTATAAACACATCTGACCTTACAATACCTAAAACTTCGACTTTCTACAGAAAAATTTCTGCTCCATAGTGGAATGATGAGTGTAAAACTGCTGTAAATGATAGAAGGAAAGCACTTCGTTTATTTCGAAGGGAACCATCCGAATCTCATCTCCTAGATTATAAAAGAAAGAAAGCGAAAGCACGGTGGATCATTAAAAATAGTAAAAGGAAATGTTGGGTTGATTTTGTAACTAGTTTAAACCGACATACAACTACTGACATCTGGAGTAAGATAAATCACAAAAAATATCGCACTCCAGTGACTGGTATCGAAATTAATGGACAAATTCTGACTGACCAACTAACGATATCCAATATTCTAGGATCACATTTTAGCACAATTTCAAGTAGCAGCAACTATACTAGACGGTTTTTAGATTTTAAAATTATTTCCGAAAAAGCAAGCTTAAATATAGTACAAATTACGACCACCCACTTGACGACGACTTCACGATGCACGAATTAAAACAACGTTGACTAGTTTACAAGAGACTTCTCCCGGACCTGACCAAGTGACTTATAGCATGTTGCAAAATCTACCCGAACGTGGTATCATGGTCTTTCTAAGCCTACTTAATAAGATGTATAAAAACGGCACCTATCCTAAATCATGGAGTGAATCTATTATTATTCCTATTCTTAAAAACCTGGGAAAGATAAAAAGTTAAAAACTAGTTACCGTCCCATTTCACTAACAAATTGTTGTTGCAAACTAACTGAGAAAGTGATAAATAAAAGACTCATTTGGTACCTTGAAAATGAAAATCTTATTTCCCCTTACCAATGCGGGTGTAGACCTTAGCATTCCACATAACATCATATAGCACATATGGAAAGTGCTATCCTAAATGCCTTTTTAAATAATCAATCAGTATTAGCGGTCTCCTTAGACATCGAAAAGGTCTATGACATGGTGTGGAATCGTTTAATTTTAACTTTAATAAATTGGGGCATACAAGGGAACATTTTACTTTTTATCAAAACTATCTCGCCCAAAGAACATTCCACGTTAACATAGGTACCGCTTTATCGGATGCTCTCCCCCAGGAGAACGGAGTGTCTCAGGGAGGATTACTACGCACAACGATGTTCAACATTGCTATAAACTCAGCCACAAGCTGTATTCCCCAAGAAGTATCATACTGCTTGTACGCTGACGATTTATTCATCTACACTGCATTTAAAGACCTAAACACAGGTCAGCAAGTCATACAGAACACCATAAATCAACTAGAAAGGTGATCTATTCAATTTAAAAAAGTAGTAGGTGGGTAACTTGGGAACACCCCCTCTTCTATGGTTACTTTACACCATAATTCGATTTATTTTTTATGGTTCTTATTCAATTTAAAAATCAATGCCTTATGGTTACTTTCCACCTATAAATTAATTATTTTTATGGTTACTTTCCACCATAGTTCGATGTACCTAAGTATACCACCATCAAGCCATCTTCTAAGGTTACTTTCCACCATAATTCTATTTATTTTTTAAGGTCCTATTCTACCATTAAAGTGCCCTGTAAAATATTATGGTTCAGTGTACCACCAATATCAGTCAGAAGGATAATAACGCTAAAACAATAATTTCTTAAATTATTAGCTGTGGTCTCTGTCTACCTTAACTTAAGTTATTTTCTTATGCTTTAAGTCTTACTAAAAAAGTGCAAAAATACCCCTTACTCCCACTCTCCTTTTTTGCTCAACCTTACTTTGCTTTCCTTGTTATCTTACTACTTCTAGTAGATTCGAGATCTTTCTAGGAGTGTTCAACTCTAGCTTTTTAGAGTCGCTTTTAGCCTGACACTGACAACCAGGCGTCTATAGCCATCGGTCAACAATTCCGGCTTTAATTGATAACTTATTTATGTACGCAAAGTAAGGTGAGCGTGAGGTATTTTTGAGAATGCTTGGACGTCACTCAGTTACTCAGCATTGAAGCCAGGCTTGGAATGTAGTTAAGGGCCCATCACTACACACCGCACCAAGCTTGTACTGAGAACTGTATTCTCACATAGATCTCATTGTTCCTTGTATATATACATCACCTAGCACACTCTACGCTAGACGAGAACTTACATTTTACTACTCGTCCAATTACTATCACTATAGAGGTAATATCAGTTGTTGTATTAACTATCAAATACATGACTTAGATCAATCTCATGCTACTATCCGTTTTGAGTTAATGCACTTGGAAGAGCCTAAATAATCAGGTTTTTAACAATTATGGTTTAGCGATGTAGTAGCTCTATCTACTCTCCTACGTACGAACTATTGCAAGGTCACATGCCGCCGCCGCTCTGTGTTATCAAGCGAAATGATAAGGATATGACTCAATAGCTGTATACATTTTCCTCGTTCCTTTCCTATACGACTTTTAATAGATATTTATCCATTAAAAATCAATCATGATTATTTTTTAATTTTCGATATTTCATGTTCAAGTTGTTTTTTAGTAACGACATCATTTTCGTCCTTCCCCTCAGAAACAGTGACTATCCTTCGTTTATTGAAGCTTACATAATTTCTTGTTACCCTGATAGCTGACTTAAATTCATTCATATCCTTCTTCAAATCATTAATCGAATTATTGATTGAATTTATTCCTGCTGAAAACGACTTCTTCATCTCGTTCGATAAGTCTGTAGCAATATCATTTTTCACTTGGTCAACTATTTTATCATTAACGCTAGTCAAAACATCTTGAAGCATTTTATCATTAACAATTTCCGAAACCATTTCTTTCAACTTTGATTTATCTACTTCTGAAGGTGACTTTGAGCCTGATAATCCAGTCATGTAACCTCCAGCCACATCAAATAAAATAACGTTTCCAATATTCTCTGTCATTCTTTATTTTATGAATAATTTTATCATATCCTCCGCCATCTGAGAGTTCCTTCAAAACGACAAGACAAAGATGTCCACAAATCGGAGGGTCCTCTGCTCGTTGTACTCCGTCATAATTATAATACATGTTCTCCTTTCCTAAGTAAGTAACAAGTTCCTTTGGTGGTGGGAGATTACCATATGAGTCAAAGTAGTACTTGGTGTTACCATTCTTAAAGTAGGCTGTCCAATGAGTACCAAGGCCATGTGCATTGTCTAAATTAATGATACCACACTCCACATCCTTAGGCTTCAAAGGTAGCTCATCTCTCATAAAAACGCCCTTAAAATGTTTTATCTTTAACTGTTTCACGATGGATAAGATGTCAAAATTTGTTAATGGTTCTAATTTCTTCGAAATTAAATTTACTTTTTTTTCGTATTTTTGTTTGGAGCCCGAGAACCCTTTTTAGATGTCTTTAAGCCAGAACCCAGTTTAGCTTTGGCAATCTTCTCTTCTTCCAAGTTGTGCCTCTTCGTCTCTTCAAGTTGTGCTGCTTTATCCTTGGCATCGATGACTGACGTAGCGACTGCAGCACCGCCACCCAGCAAAGCTCCTAATGCTCCCAGCCCAGCAAATACTAATGGTAAGAAGCCTCCAGATTTGAAGTTCTCGTTCAGCTGCTTATATGTCAGCCTAACTCTTGCACTTTTACCATCTTTACCATTCTTCTCGATCTTGTTGATCTGCGTCTGGGTTAGTTTAATAGGTTCACTCCCTTTCTCGACTTGTATGGTTACTTCTGATTTCTTCTTGAAAGCAGTTTTAATTTTGTCCGCTTGTGAGGGACTAATTTTAATTTTATATGTTTGATACTCTGTCATTTATTAATTGTGAAAAAATAAATAAAATATTTCAGTAAATAAAGCAATGGAGTGTAAAAGTACTGAGCATTTAAATAAACTTTTTGAGCAATTAAGCTCTGAAACTATTGATGAAATTTTAGAAAGTATTAGGGTAGCGCCAAATGACAAGTGCTGCTTCCTTTTGCCTGCGCCTAAAAACACACAAGAAGCTGAAGCTATGGAAGCGTTTCGTAGGACTTTAGATGAATTGGATGAAGTTTGTGGGGATCCGACTACATTTCCAAAATTATTTCCTTTCCTACGTGATTAATTCTTCTTATCAATTTTTAATGGTTTTTCAACCATTAAAAACACAAATAACTTCTAAACTAGGTATTTACTTGTAACCTTTTATACTACGAAGGAGAGCCTCCTCGAGTTCTTTCTTAGCTTGAGATCTACCTTCTTCAATTAACGACATCCTCACGTTGTTCTGGAGGTCAGCCGAACCTTTCTTCACTCTAAATTCGCTCAAGATCCTTTCTTTCAGGGAGTCATAGTTACTCCTTTCTTGTTCAATGCTACAGAACTCTTCTTCGTTTACACACCCGTCAGCAATAGCCTTACTATATTTTTCTTCAATTGAGTCAAGTTTAGCCTTAGCCAATAGCTCGATGGCAGCATGTTTGTTTATCTTGTTTACAATATGGTTACCTGAACCCCTTAATATGGCCGCACCAGCTGTCATTCCTAAAGATAAAGGTACACCAATAGGTAACAGCGCCGGAAAGGCTACTCCTGCTGCTCCTGAACCTATTTCTCCAATTGTTAGGAAGCATTCAACACCAAATATTGCATGTTTAAGCTTGAGGTACTTCTTCTTCAGTGCACTTCTGTTCTTCCTTTCATCGTCCAAGTATTTGTAACTCATCATTATCTTGTTAATCCTGTAGTTGTTGGCATTAAAGTCTGGCATATCCAATTTAGGATATAAACATTCTTGAAAAGTTTTATAAAAGACCGAGTCTTCGATACTACGGCCACCTTGCTGCCTACGGCCGCCTTGCTGCCTACGTAGCTCAACTTCGTCAAGCATAGTAGGTGCTGAAGGTTTTGAATCCCCTTCGTTCCCAATTTGTTCATTCATTCCTGATCACTTTATTATAACATTTATTTTAAAATTTTTATTGAAATATTACAATTAATAAAGGATTTTATAACAATTATTAAAATGGATTATACAAAGTACTATGGAGACATTGAAAAGGAGCAATATAAGCACTTTTTCCCTTCAAACAGCACGGAACTGAACCTGAATCGCGAGAACCAGAAAATAGAGTTCTTAATCGATGTGGGGGACAATTTCGTTGCTTCAAAATTCCAATATTTTATTGGAGGTACCTTAGCATCAACTGACTCAGCTCACCCTTACGGTCCGAATACTGATATCAAATTGGTGGATAATTTTATCCCTCACCTTTTCCAAAAGATTGAAGTTAAGAAACACAACAAAATGATTGATTACATTGACCATCCTGGAATCTTGAGCACCGTAAAGGGGACTTTAACTTACTCTAAAGACGAAGCTCTAGGAAAGGGTAATGGTGGCTTCGAATCTCACGTCAAACACGGCAAGTTCTTTGCTGTAGGCAACCTTTCCGATTTAGGTTTGGGTTTCTTCGAAGATGTGCGACTTCCAATTTACAAAGGAGGCTTCTTAATAACCTTTCTGCGGGCAAGTGACAACGATGCTATATTTAGGATGAAGAGTGATGTTTCTGTAGGTAAAATAACGATTACAGACTTCATAATCAGAGTCCCAATTATCGAGTTCAGCGCTACAACAAAAATTGAACTAGTCAATGAGTTAACCAAATTTGGATCCCAACCATTCAACTTTCGCAAGTGGGAATGCATAGAGAAGAGAGGGCTGAGCGGAACCACTTTCTCATTTGATATAACCAATATTTACAGGAATGTCGACAAACCCAAATTCGTGGTTGGGTTGTTCCAAACAAATAGAGCAAACGACCAACTAAAGGATAGCTCAAAATTTGACCATACAAACGTCAGAAACATCAGAGTTAAAATCAATGACACTTTCTACCCCGAAGAGTTACTCAATTTGGACATTGATGGAGGTAATTATGCCATAATGTATGAAATGTATCAGGACTTTAAAAGGACATATAACTCCAAGTCTGAAAATGTTTACTACTCACCCTCTGATTTTATCCAGAACAGACCAATGTATGTCTTTAACGTTAGTAAAGGCCCTAAAAATATATCACAAAGTAGAAATAATGTTATCATTAACTTTGACTTTAACACTCCGCCTCCTCCAAATACGACACTCTACATCGTGATTGTTTCAATGCAGTCTTTGGTATACGACGTCGTGAGAAACAATGTGGAAGAAGTTTAAGCAAGCCTTTCACAGAAGATAATTATAAATATTTTTTTAATGCTTCCATCAAGCATTAAAAAATTAAAAGAACATTGAATCATTGTCCAAATCCAATCCCATTCCTAGGTGCCTCTTGGCCTTCATAACATTAGTAGTAACGTATGCAGCAACCTTCTCACCCAAGTCAGCATCTTTTGATTTGACTCTATCCCAAGCTGCATGCTCCAGGACTTTGTCTGCTTTGTGTCGTTCCTTCACAGTTGTATGATCTCTGTAGAATATGTCGTGTTCCTGAGCCGCTGCATCCAACTTATTCACTGGTTTATCTCCGCGTTCAAGCCTCTTTTCTAGCTTTGTGAAGGGTCCAAGATAGTTATATCCCGGCCAATGCATTTCTGGTAGAGGAATGTTGTTTAAAATGTCGTTCAGGAGACCATTCCCTATCTTTTCATCTGTCAACACCGATTTTGGTAAAGAACAGGCTACCCTTATGAGGTACTCGGTCCCTTTCTCGTCGTCAAGTTTTTCTTCCAACAAATTCGTTATAAACTTTAGCACTCCTACTTTTTCATTGTGAAAATTATTATTACCCGCATGCTCAGCAGCCTTGATTAAGCATAACCTGTTTATAAGTTCATTCAAGTTGTTAATGTACATCACCGACTTATTATTGTATTCAATCAGCCCTGACCCCGAGATTACCCCGCTTCCTCCAACTTTGTTGTCCTCATAAATTTTCTTCACTAAACGTTTATACTTTCTGGACTGTGGAGCTTTCGGCTTATTTGTAGATGGGTCGTTCTTCTGGTAAAATGCTGATCCTTTAATTAACATCTCTCTGTAGTTGTTCAAGTCTTCATCAGTAAATAGCCTATTAATCCCACCTTCAAACAAACCACTTGAGTCCTGGGTTAGTAACCTCCAAAGACCCGTTGTACCTTTATACTTCTTACCGTCCAGTATTAAATCGTCATGCTCAATATCTACTTTTTTGCTTCCCAACCTAAATTGACTTTCTTCTTCATCCCATTTTAGACCATAATGTTTATCAGTTATTTTCGGTAAAAAGGCAGCTCCTATGGGGCCAATAATCTTACTTTTAATGTACTCTATTGGAGGGTCATCGTAAATTGATGAAGCCGTGGTATCCAAGTCATCGCCATCTCCAGAATAGACCTCTTCTTCACCTTTAGGAAGGTTAAATTTTACATTCTTACTCCCAAATGGTGTGCTTTTGCCTTTAGGCATGAATGCAGCCGGAGTCTCAAATAACCTTTTCTCGAAAGATGTCTCTGGTTCAGATGGAGGTATCTCCATATCGGCGATGTTTCTAGTGAACGGGACCAGGTCAGTGATTAGGGTCTTATTTTGCTCTAAAACATTTTTGATATTAGTATCAACTTGACTAAGCTTGTCACTTATGGTTTCATCTACCTTCTCTAAAGCCTCGGTGATTGGTCGATATTCTTTAAGTCTGCCGTCTTCCTCCTCCTTCTGTTGCTTAGCAATCTTCTTATACTTCAGTAGTAATTCTTGCTCAATTCTCTTTAGCTCTTTGGCCTTTTGGGCAGTTATCTTTTGATCGTTCATTTATTAATTACAAAATTTTATAAAAACTTTACTTTGAGTTCAGTTTGAGTTCACTTTAGTTTGAGTTCACTTTACTTCGAGTTCACTTTAGTTTGAGTTCACTTTACTTCGAGTTCACTTTAGTTTGGAAGTAAACTCTTTCCCAATTTGAATTTGTACTTTCCGCAGCTTGGTTTCTTAGTCAGATCAATAGTTACAAAGCCATAATTCTGATTGAATACATCGCTACAACAGTTCCGAAATAATTTGAAATTTTGAAAGTCACTCCCAACAAAATCGTCGTATATCATGTTCATGTAATGATTGTTTTGTTTAAAGATGCAAAGAAAATTAACATTGTTCCTAATAAACTGGCGGTCAACTTTACTATAGCACTGAGTCAGATATATACATGAAATATTCTTATGCCGACCCATCATAAAGTATCTGTGTATCTCCTTCTGGTTCTCCTTCAAACAGTCGTCAAATATTATTAATGAGTTAGGTTCACAATCATCTACGGTTATCATATCTTCAAAATCGTTGTTGAAGTATGCAACAGTCTCCCCAATCTTGTCCTCTACTCCTTCGAAAATATCCTTCATATCAGAGTATATCTTTTGATCAATTGTTTTGCTGAATACATAAAGCTTTTTGTAAGGTAACCAGTCTCTATAAATAAAATTGCAAAGTAGTGTGGTTTTGCCGCAGCCTGAAGGGCCTACTATAAGTGCTCTTAAAGGATGGGGGATGATGTCATTACAAGTTTCAACAACGTTGTGGTAAACAACAATGTCAAACTTCTCTCTGTCTTTTCTTTTAGAATTAGTTTTCCCTTTTAATAAAGAAGTCATTTATTAATTAGAAAATGAAGATTATAAAAATCAGGGGAGATTCGAGTGAGCTTGCTTTGCACCTTTCACACCCAATAATGTTGGACGACTCCGAAAGGTATAAAATAGGACTCGTCGGTTTCTACTCATTTAATAATATTTACAATGTTTGTAAGGATTGTAAGCTATATTTCCATTTCTATGGTAAAGACCGTTCCATAAAAATACACACTGTGGTCATTTCTGAAGGTTACTGGACCCTTAAAGATATGGAAAAGCATGTTCAAGATGAACTGGCCGATGTTGCGGAGAGTGGCCGAGCTGAACCATTTACTCCATCAAAGTTCACCATGTCATTAGTCAATAATCGTGTTCGTATTTCCTCACCCATACTAGTCGAGTTAGGCCCATCATTGCGGGCGCTTTTGGGAATATCGACTGTAACATTCTTAACAACCACTGGTGAACACACCCCCAAGCTGAGACCATTCGAGGTTCTTGAGGTTCATTGCAACCTTACCGAATCTAGTATATCCAATCATAAACAAGATCCTCATGCTCACGAACATTCTCAAATATTATATTCTTTCTTCCCCAATGCACCTTTTGGATACAAAATTGCCGAACGACCTCAAAATATCTTGTATGTTCCCTTGACGGACCACATCCGGAAAATAGATTCCATCAAACTTACTTTAAGGAATGAAAAAGGTGACATGATAGACAACGGCACCACCGACACAACTGTTTATTTGTGCCTGATAAGAGACTAATACATACATTCTACTTTTAATGGTCTAATTTTAACCATTAAAAGCTTAAAACTAAAAATTTATTTTAACTGTTTCATAATTGTGTTTTTAGGAGTTCTTGGGTGTAAAAGGAGCCTATAATCTCTTCCCCAGATAAATCCTTTATTTTGTATGTAATGGGGTTTGTTGGTAGTACTTCTGCAACAATAAATATCTCCCTACTCCAGTTATGTTTGTATTTACTAGAGAATTGGTTTTTAACACTACTAATCCTTACTCTATCTCCGACTTTGAAATGTGAAATCATGTTATTTTCAGGTTGCTTATTCCCTACATTTTGTAATAGCCTTATGGACGTCTCGTTATCTTTGTTAACACTGGCTGGAGTCATACCGATTGTTCTGTGGACATCTTTGTTATTGTAGTCATCAATCAGCTTTTGTAAAATATCCACCCATCTGAAGCTGTGATTGTACTCAAATTCAACCCTCATTTTGTTGTTTAAAGTACGGTTGAAGCGCTCCACAATGGCTGACTTTTCAGCATTTTCAGTGTGATACAACTTTACGCCATACTTAGCCAAGAGCGCTTTAAACTCTTTATTTTTAAATTCTAAACCTTTGTCTGTGTGAAGTAGCTTAGGAGGGTTGTGGTCAATTGATAAGGCTGTTTTAATAATTTTCTCAAAGGCATTAGATACCGCCTTCCCATCCTTCTTTTTTAAAGGTTCTGAGAAAGCATACTTGGAGAATGTATCTATTACGTTGAGGATGTACTTGTAGCCGTCATTATCGCTCTCATAGTTGGACATGACAACGAGATCAGCAGCCCACAAATCATCTATTCCTAGGGTTACAATAGACCTCTTTGGGAAGTTCTTCCGAGCAGGCTTGTGTAATTCAATGCTTTCAATCCGCCTTTCTTCTTCATTTAAGGCAATTTTAGGCTCTGGTTTATACTGGGTTTGAAGCTTAATAAATTTACTCTTGTTTGTCTTACAAACCTTGCACTTGGTTGAAATCCTCCACAGCCCATTACTTGTTTGAACTAATTCAGGGTCCAGATTCATGGTCTTCTTTTTGCACTTGTGACAGTGAATCAGTTCTTCTAGATCAACATTAACTTGACTCATGTTTTTATTTATTTATTTATTCTATTTTTTTTAATATTAGATATCTCCCTACAAAGGAGTGCTTTATAAATAATTTTTTTTTCTCAAATAATATAGTAAATAAATGGCTTGTAATCTATCTGAAGAGGCACAGCGTTTATGCGCAGAAAATGGTGGGTTTTGGGAACTGGTTAAAAGCCCGGAGTTTAAGTTTTATAAGGAGAATAAAGAGGCTTTGGAGGATATTATTTACGAATTGAAGGAGTATAGATTTTGTAAAATGTTGGCTAGAGATCGTTTATTTGGTAGGGGTGATCAGCCGCCACTTCAAACGATTAAACAGGTAAAGACACAGCTTAAAGAAAGAAAGGTTAAGGTTCCTAAAAAGGCTACTGAAGGCGAACTCAGAAAATTAGCTTATAATGATATTAAAGCTGAACTGAAGGTAAAGTTTGAGACTGAATTTAAAGAAAACTATTAAATTTTATCCTTTTTTAATGGTTGTAGACCATTAAAAATATTATATGCTACTCACCGTAAGTCATTTTTTTCATTCTCAAAAAATTGATTTTTTTTTTAAATAATATAGTAAATAAATGAATATGTCGGAAGGAAAGAAAACTAACTATGCAGATAAACACTGCAACAAGTGTAGTATGACCATTACTTCTAAAAACTGGTCCAGACACTTGAAATCAAAGAGTCATCTCAAGAATGACCCCAACAATGAAGAGAAGGAGGAGCAGAAAAAAGAACAAATTACTTGTAAGGCTCTTAGGTCCATGGCAAAGGATTACAACCTGCGAGGTTATTCAAGATGGAAGAAAGCTCAACTAGTTAATGCAATCGAGAAAGCCAAGGATGTACTATACAAAAAGAATGATTTAGAAACCTTAACAATACCACAACTCAGAGAGATTGGACACACTCAAAACATTAAAGTAACTTCTAGGATGAGAAAACCACAAATTATTGAATCTATTTTAAAAACTCAAGACAATATCTTTCGTAATAAGGTAGCTCAAGAGCTGAGCTTTCATGAAGACTTAATAGAACCACCAAAAGAAGAACGCAAACCACCATACGTCATCACAGAGTCCAACACACGATTCATTAAAAAATTTAATGCAACTGAAGTAGACTATACCATAAAAATTGATAAGTTAATGGAAGTTGAAAATGCCATCAACGCAATGATTAAACTGGCCAAAGAGAAGGGCAACTACAAAAAAGGAGATAAGTTAACTATAGTAGCAAGCAACCCTAATTTCAATCACGATATTTCAACTGTTGTGCAATCGGACATCAAGGCTAGATCCTTCATGAACCATATCGGTAGAATTCTGTCTTCTAACGAGAACCTAAACATTACCCAAACTAGGTTTAATATCAAGATTGTGAATATTCCAAGTGGTCAAGGTAAGTCTAAAATAATAAACCTAACAGATGACGTGAGAACCAAAAGATGCATTACCCAAATCAAGAACAATGATAACTTGTGCTGCCCAAGAGCCATAGTCACAGCCCTCACATACCACTCGAATGAGGTTCTCGGTAGGCAACTAAGCGATATGGATATTAAGCAGGTCAGAATGGGTAGACAAATTCAAACTGAACTGACTCACGAATTGTGCAAGAGACTTGGTAATTACAATGAAGAAGGTTTCACATTAGAGGATATAAAGAATACTGAAAAACTATTAAATATTCAAATAAAGGTTGTTTGTGCCGAAAACTTCAATACCATTATTTATGCGGGCCAAGAGACTGATAGTAAAATTTATCTATACAAAAACGGGAACCATTTTGATGTTATAAACAGTATGAAAGCATTTCTCGGAAGCTGTTATTATTGTGATGCTTGTGACTCACCTTACAATAACAAGGATAAGCATAAGTGTAAGAAGAAGGCAAATGTCTGTATCTTGTGTATGAAACCAGCCCATTCGAGGGATAAAAAGAATAAGGTCTATTGTAAGGATTGTAACAGGTATTGTTACAACCTGGAGTGTCTAGACAACCATGACCAAGTGTGCAAAGACGTTTACAAGTGTAGAGGGTGTAATATGATTCTTCAGAGATCTAAGGAACACAAATGTGGATACTCTTTCTGCTTTAATTGCATGGAGCCTTGCAAAACTAACGAACATCAATGCTATATCCAGCGCAAGCAACAGAAAGGAGGAAAATGTGATACAAGGTGTGTTTGCACCGCGACAGATAAGGAAAGGTTTTTAGAACACTTTGCCTGCAAAAACAAGCATAAACTTGCCAAAAATGCAAAGCTCATTAGGCTTCAGAAACAACTGGGGAACGGAGCCATTTCAGAACAAGAATATAAAGTACTATATAGAACTACCCTGACGGAAATTATAACAGATGTTAATGGTTGCGGGTATACAGAGAAGTATATTTGGTTCGATTATGAAGCTGAGCAAGATACTGGAGTTCATATTCCTAACCTGGTTGTAGCCCATTACATCGATGGTACCAAATTATCTTTTAGGACGAATGAAGAGTTCTGCAAATGGTTGATTTCTAAAAACCATCATGGGTATACAGCCATCGCACACAACGCAAAAGGGTATGACTCTCAATTCATTTTAAAATACTGTATAGAAAACACCCTAAAACCATACACTATTTACAGCGGGACCAAGCTGATGATGCTTGAGGTAAACGGTTTAATCAAGATTATAGACAGCCATAATTTTGTAGCTTCAGCCCTGAGCGAGTTTCCTAAAACATTCGGACTGAAAGAACTTAAAAAGGGTTACTTCCCTCATTTCTTCAACACAAGACACAATCAGAATTATGTAGGACCATTGCCAGATACCAAATACTATGGGGTAGATACGATGAAGGCGAAACCTAGAAAAGAGTTCCTTGAGTGGCACCATCAAAAGGTTAAAGAAAAGTATGTGTTTGACTTTCAAAAAGAATTTATAGACTACTGTAACTCTGATGTAGATATTCTGCGAAGAGGTTGTTTAGAGCTGAGAAAACAGTTTTTAGATATTGCTAACATCGACCCATTTCAGTACATAACGATAGCGAGTGTATGTATGGCCATCTACCGCTCCAAGTATCTTCAGGAAAATACTATGGCTGTGATTAAGCGTGATAAGAAAGAAATGTTTAGTGAAGCTTCTATTACGTGGCTTAGTACCTTTGAGAACGTACAGCACGCTTTGAATGGCGGCGAAGTCAAGATTTGTGGAGCAAAGGTTGATGGGTTCAACAAAGATACCAATACAGTATACCAGTACCACGGCTGTTTTTGGCACGGATGTTCTGATTGCTATCAAGAAGAGGTTATTAACAATGTCAACAATGAGACTATGGGTGACTTGAGGGAGAAAACTAGAAGAAGAAGTGACCAAATTATAAATGGTGGCTACAACTTGATCGAGATGTGGGAATGCAAATGGATTAAAAGTAAAGAATATAAGAAAGCTTTGAATAAGCGTACAACAGTAGTGGAACCTTTAGATCCTAGAGATGCATTTTATGGTGGAAGGACGAATGCAAGCAAGCTTAAAGTCCAGAATAAAAAGTTAAAATATATAGACGTATGCAGCCTCTACCCTACTGTTCAGTATTTTGATTACTACCCTGTTGGCCATCCCATAAAAATATTTGAACCGAAAGCATATAACGAAAAATGGTATGGTTTGATTAAGTGCAAAGTATTACCACCGCGTAACCTTTACCACCCGGTGCTACCTGTTAAGAAGGATAAGCTGATGTTTGCTTTATGCCTTAAATGTGTTGAGGATAAATGTACCAAATGTGATCACAACGATGATGAGAGGGCGTTTGTTGGAACATGGACCACGGACGAAGTTAAAAAAGGTATCGAGAAGGGGTACAAAGTTGTAGAAGTATACGAGGTTTGGCATTTCAAAGAAAAGAGTAATGATCTGTTTAAAGGGTATGTGAAGGACTTTATGAAAATAAAGCTGGAAACGAGTCCTTGGAAAGATGACTTTGATACTATTGAAGAGTATGTGGCAGCCGTTAAAACGTGTTTAAACATTGATTTAGATAAGGATGCTATTGCGCCTAACCCTGGTAAGAGGGCTGTTTCTAAGATTTGTTTGAATTCTTTATGGGGTAAATTCGGACAAAGGCAAAATATGACGCAGAGTGAATATGTGATAGACGTAAAGAGATTTTATGAAATTTTGCTGGACGATAGGCTTGAGGTAAGCAATATGATATTCATAAATGATAATGTTGTACAAGTGACGTACAAGTACAAGGACCTGTTCGTTGAAGACTCCTTCTCAACCAACGTTTTCATTGCCGCGTTCACTACTTCAAATGCAAGACTTAGACTTTACGATATGCTTGACAGACTAGGGTCCAACGTAGCTTACTATGATACCGATAGTGTAGTTTATATCGATGACGGTACAAATGCAGTAGAAACAGGATGTATGTTGGGGGAATGGACTGATGAACTAGGCAAGGATGATCATATCACTGATTGGATCTCTACGGGGCCTAAGAGCTATGGATACTTGACAAGTAAGGGTAAGGAAACTATGAAGGTGAAAGGTTTTACTTTAAACTACGAAAACTCCAAAGCATTGAACATACAAACTATGACAAATATTGTTGATAAGGATATTGATAAGGTTAAACTGAAATATAAAATGATTACGAGAGATGTAAAATCCAAAAACTTGATTAATAAGGACGTTAGTAAAGAATTCAAATTCGAGTATGATAAAAGAATGATTAAGCCCGAGTTTAATGGTATTATTGAAACTTATCCCTGGGGATATTAGATAAAAAATAAATGGTAAGTTAATGGTACTCTAGAGCATAAGAATAAAACATAAGTTAAGGTAGACATAGAGCATAATGAAATGAAATATTGAAATAATTTTTAAGGCTAGTTTTAATCTTAAAAAAGATTAAGGCAATAAATAATGTTATGGTTGATGTTAACCACAAAATATATCTAGACTTATAATTAAGTTAATGGTACTCTAGAACCATAAGATAAATAATTGTGTTAAGGTAGTCATAGACCACAGCTAATAATTTAAGAAATTATTGTTTTAGCGTTATTATCCTTCTGACTGATATTGGTGGTACACTGAACCATAATATTTTACAGGGCACTTTAATGGTAGAATAGGACCTTAAAAAATAAATAGAATTATGGTGGAAAGTAACCTTAGAAGATGGCTTGATGGTGGTATACTTAGGTACATCGAATTATGGTGGAAAGTAACCATAATTCATGAATAATTTTATAGGTGGAAAGATACCTTAATTAAGGTTAATATTTTACAGACTCTATTGGTGGTACACTGGACCATAATATTTTCCAGGATAACTTTTATGGTAGAATAGTACCATAAAATGAAATAGAATTATGGTGGAAAGTAACCTTAGAAGATGGCTTGATGGTGGTATACTTAGGTACATCGAATTATGGTGGAAAGTAACCCTCAAAAATAAATCGAATTATGGTGGAAAGTAACCATAAGGCATTAATTTTTAAATTGAATAGTTAAGGTAGAATTGAACCATATCCTACAAATTTAAGAAATAATTTTTTTAAGGTTAAATAGAACCATAAAAAATAAATCGAATTATGGTGTAAAGTAACCATAGAAGAGGGGGTGTTCCCAAGTTACCCACCTACTACTCCTTTCTAACTACACCATTACACACACAGATTCTTGGACTTGGCAGACGTTTAACATGGGTGCCCCACCTAAAAAGTCTTCTCACTAAATGCAAACAATCACTGAATTTACTGAGGATTCTTAGTAACACAAAATAGGGAGTCGACAGATGCACCATGCTAATGCTTTACCAGATCACTTATCGCTCCTTTACCAGATTACTACTGGACTATGGCAGCATAGCACATTCATCTGCCAGTCCAAATACCCTCCGACTGCTTGACTCGATAGACCACACAGGAATACGAATATCAACCGGAGCATTTAGAACAAGTCCTGTAGATAGCCTTTGTGCAGAACCTGGTGAGCCACCATTGGCATACAGACGGCGGATGACAAATTTGATATTTTTAATGAAGTCCCTAGACATAGTGCCCTAGCACTAAATAAGTCTTGTGTAAATACTTTTTTAAACAACCCTTTTATTGACACATATTCACAAAACAAAAACCTCTTTTAATAAGACACATAGAGAACACAAAAGATTTTAATATTCTAAGCACAACTCTTTACACTGAAAGACATTTGGGACCTTGGAGAGTAAGAAACATAAAAATTGATCTTAGTTTAACAAAGTACATGAAATCTGAACCTTCTTCTTCTGAATTTTATAAAAAATATTTTTTATTCAATCACTAGCAACAATCAAAATTCGTTATTTGGCTACACAGACGGATCAAAAACTAAGACAGGGACCGGTGCAGCAGCAGCTGTAGAAAATGCAGGGTATAAAGTAAGATTAAATGATAAAGCCTCTATATATCCAGCCGAACTTGAAGCTATATTTCTAGCTAAATCAAGACTAGAGCAACACCCAACCACCAAAATACTGCTGTACACCGATTCTCTTAGTTTTTACTCTCGATAGGAAATCTTTGTAATTCACGCCCACTTATTACACAAATCTACACAGTCTACACAATTATAACATAATTATGATGTGGCTACCGGGCACACAGACATAAAACAAAGTACTGACATCGACAGACAACCTAAATTAGCAGCCAGGAAAAGAGCTGTGGACATCGACAGGCTGACTGCACAAGACATGAAACGGGTAATTAAAACACTACTCAACGACTGAAGAACCGACTGGCTACAAACTCCGAGAAATCCTAGACAACTCAAAACAAAAAAAATCCCTGGAAAATCTTACCAGACGAGATCAAGTGGTGTTGACTAGGCTTAGAATCGGACATTCATAACTCATAAACCGTAAAGATCGGTATGCACTCACTGTAACACAGTACTGACCATTAAACATCTCCTGACTGACTGCAGACTACGTGAACATCTGAACTTACCCAACGACTTGTACGAACTATTAACAGAAGGTAGCCCACATATAAATACACTCTTAAACCACTTGAAGACAACTGACATTTACAACAAACTTTAAACCTCACCTACCCCACTCATTTCTCTACGTTTTATATCTCTGTATAATACATTTTTAAACTTGTGTCTTAGACTTCCATCACCCTCATGCCAGGATTTATCTCAAAATTTATAGTTTCACATAGCTTTATTTTAACATTTCCTTAATTTTATTTCCATATATTTTATACTATGTTTTAATAATTTTGAAAACATTTTTTCTTTATTTTAAAATTTTAATTTAGAGAATTCAAATAAATGGTAATGAGCGACATCGCCTAGTTGTGGAGCTCTTCAAATAAATAAATAATAATAATAATAAACAAATGGAGGAAGGAAATGTAAGCCTTGACATCAGGCTCAAGATAACTAAATAAAGTTTCCATAAGATAACGTTTTTGATCAAAATAAGTTTACTTTAACATGCTTACTTTGTGTATGTTTCATCAGAGCTCGCCAAACCTAGCACATCTTTCACACTATCAAAAAAAAAAGCAGACTAAGGGAGACATCCTTATAAATTTCCTTGGATATGGAGTAGAGAATAGTTGATTGAAAACCATCAATGAAGTTGCTCCACTTAATGGATGAACTGATGTTTACAGGTCCGAGATTCTAGACTCGGTGTCTCTATACCTCCCTCAATCCACTAGAATCCAGTCGTACACCAACTCGCCTCCTGCCTACATCCCTTTCAAGGTATTTATTAATGATGTTTCCCCTCACTCAGTTTTAGTTGTCAATGTAAAAGGCACATTCGTTTAAATGATTTTTTTTTAATAACTATTAATTTGTGAATTTTGTATTTAATTATTAGACAACCTTTATACTTATAATTTAAATTGCTGAACTTTTTTAGTTAAATAAATACGTGTATGACTATATATTGTAATAGTAATGCATATGGTTTTAGTTATTAGGTGCAGCTCAAAAGATGACAACAAGAGGCAGATAGAAACGTTTAGTGCAATAAATGTCAATTGAACGATTTGTAATATTTACTTTTACACCCTGGCCTAGAGATCCTTCATCAGAAGTTCCCATCCACCATAGTAAATTGAGAAAAGTCAGTTCCGCAGGGGCTTCGTAAACTGGGCATATTTGCTACATTCTAGCTTCACACACTACTTATCTTATCTCAGCATATATTCTTTATTTAAAAAAAAAATCCAATAAGTATAAGTGGGATAAGATAAAATCCTAGTTGATGACGTTATCACACAACGTATTCGTATGTATCTCATTTAGTAAGAAAATCCGGCATCCAGGACTGCGTAAACAACGCAGATTTCCCACGTGCTGGTGTAACACACTTGTGATCTCATTCTCTATTGAAGACTCTCTCTCTGAAATAAAGAAAGTAGAAATAACTCGCTTATTTCTTGAGTTACGAAATAATTTATAGACAATTGTAGAGCATCAGTAGCTTAACAAGATTGGTTCTATAAAATTTTGCGATGCGACTCATAAGAACAGCCATATTTTGAATTTTTCAAATTCTCCTCTAACCTCCCCCCTACACCACCTCTGATTGCAGCCATTAACTAATTCAATCTTTAGCGTGGAAAGAAACAGTTAAATATCGATTATGGTGTAGAAGAAATAAATATTTTGTATTCATGACTGCAAAATCCTAATTGGTAACGTCATCGCAATACTCGTATGTATTGCATGTACCACACAGTAAACATTCAAAAGAAACAATGTTTGGTATTTAAGCTTGGAAGAGAAGAATGTGGAGAGGTTAAAAACAGAGTACTTTCGGGGCGAACTGTCCCATCTTCAGTAGTTTAGATTTGGTCCCTATTGAGCCGACATCTCCGGCAAGACTCCTAGAGATGTCGGCTCAATAGGGATAAGCACTAGAGCACTGAAGATGGGACGGTTCACCCGAAAGTACTCTGCAGTTAATAAAAGAAGTGTTAAGAATGGAGGTGTTTTGACCTTCTTAGCCTTCCGTTGATGATGAACCTCCACCAGCCAGCCCAAATCCCAACTAGGGAACTAATTAAAAGTACATTGATTAAATTAACAATGAAGTAATAAGTAGACCTACAGAAACGATTGTAGAATAAAAATAAGAATATGAAGAAAAATCCCCAATAAAATTAACTTTAAAAAAAAATTAAATTATAAAGATTAAATACTTCCAACGATCGTTTAAAAATACAAATGTAAATGTTAAATTAAAAATATGATATTACTTGTTTAGATTTTTAAATAAAAGTGCATAGTCTTTGAATAAAAACATAGTCTTATAAACTTCTCTTTGCCAGTAATTCATGTAAATCGTGTAGTACTGTTAGTAATGGCGTTGTTTGCAAGTAGCAGTATATGTTTAAGTTTCAGAGGTGCATTGGAGCATCAACAATTCGGCCTGGCCTTTTTCGTCAACGAGTTTTCTTCAAGTGGCAAAATGGTGTCTTTTCAACTACCTCATGAAAACACGTGCGCTCTACATTTCGGTAGAGCTCCTTAGTAATTATCAAGTGAACATTCTCAATTAAAAAGATCATTATCCAATAAATAAATGTTGAGCAGATATAAATGAGGGATGAAATAGCAAGTATGTCGAGTGAGGTAGAATCGATGCGAAATAAATTCCCTATAAATAAATACATTCAAGTGATGCTGATGTTTTATCGATACTGGCCTTATAAATGTCGGATAAAACGATGCGCTGCAGGAGTTAAAGGGAAGAGCCGCCATGGAGGGAAGTGACTCGGCTAAACAGTCTATCTAAAGATTTCCAGCCGAGCTAGCTCATTAATAAATATAGAACGATTTATCTGGGAAAGCTGCTTACATTAGATAGTCCTCTTCTCGCTGATTTACTGTTCCTCTAAATCAAATTCCCTTCTATGCATTGAGCCCAACAGTCTTTTCCCTCCAGCAATGAGTTTAACATCTTTCCACTGATCTGACCTGAAGGGAACTACAATTATCTAACCCACGATGTACAAAACCATATTTTAACTTCTTCTTTAAAGAATGATTTTACCTAGAGATATATTTCTTGAAGTATTATTATCAGCATTCAACTTATCAATATAAATATAGGCTTACTGTCATAGCACTACCATTAGATTTTGGGTTTTAGTATTATTATTGTTATTTATTTACGTCCACTTTTTGCAACTCAGGCTAATCGGGACGGGTTACCTACAGATTACCACCGTTTTCTAGCCAGGGTGGGTTTTTAGGATGTTATTTAATGAATTTCGTCACTAAATAATTTCCTTTGCCCAGGCGGGAATCGAACTCGCCGTTCTAGGTTTAACACGTCAGATAAAGGTCAACACTTTAACTCGCATGGCCAACCTGAGCCCCTAGGGTTTTAGATTCAATCTATAATGAAAATTAAGTTGCTGTAAGAGGACCAAGTTCCTAAAAGACCCCCTTAAAGGATTAGCAGAGAGAGGCGCGTATTTGGGAAGTGCGATATAGATCGTCGTAGATAGAGGGTCGAGCTCCTACTAGGCCCTTCCAGTCCAGTGTCGAAGGGCCCAGCCAATTCTCCATTGATGAATGCCGATGACCTATATAAAGAACCGGCCAGTCAGGAGCGAGTCAGTTTTCTTCTCACCTGTCTTGATGTTCACATCAGTGCTACAGTGCGACTTAGTGCAGTGCTCTAAAGTGATTTTATAAGAAGAACAGTGTTGTGCCGTGACTGTAAGTAACAGTTTAGTGCCGTTTTTAAGACAGTGCAGTGCCGTCTTTCGGTGTACTTCAGTGACCGTGAATTATTGGACTGTGTAATCTGAAGAACAGTGACGCTATCAGTGTATACTGTGAGTAGTAATTAAGAATAATTACCAAGTGTATTGTGCATTGTCAAATAAATTGTGCAGTGATAAAAACTGTGAAACTTGTGAGTATTTAATTTTAATTTAATAAGGTAAATTTTGTTTTATTGTAATTTTCCAGAGTTTCCTCACCACTAGTGTCACATAGCTTCTACTATATACCTACATATATAATGGATGCAAATATATACGTCTAGGGGCTCAGGTTACCCATGCGAGTTGAAGCGTTGCCTTTAATCTCACATGGTAAGCCTAGAGTGGCGAGTTCGATTCTCGCCTGAGCACAGGAATTTATTTAGAGACGAAACTCATTAAATAAAATCCTTAGTGCCACCCTGGCTAGAAAAGGATGGTAACCTGTAGATAGCCCGTCCCAATTAGCCTTAGTTTCAAAAAGTGGACGTAAATAAATAATAATAATAAATACGTCTATGAAACTCTTATATGATATTTCCATAGATTTCGACATTTATGCTAAGAGGTATTCTAGAAGTAGTTGTGTCAGTTGATACTCATCATTTCTTTTGAGATTCCCTGATGACGCCAGCAGGAAAAAGCCGATAGGAAATATCACGACACGGCCTATACCCAGAGTCCTCATTAACCGCTTTGTATGACAGAATGAATATTTTTCATCATTATTCACATTATGCTATTACCACTAATGAGGGAGGGTTATCTGCAGGTTATCGGCTATTTCTAGCCAAATTGAGAAAACAAATTTTATTAAATGAATCCGCCTCTCAATGCATTCTTATTTGCCACCCCGGAAATCATCCCACCACTCTAGGTTTGCCTTGAGTATTAGACCACCAACGTCTCAACTCACGTGAATAATGTGAACCCTTTAAATTATATTTCAATATGTCAAAGATTATTTGATTCTTCGTGTTTGATTTCTCAGAAACAAATTTTATCAAAACTGAAATTTTTCTCTAACTAGTCGTCCTCCTGCCAAATAAGTGGTAATATACCACTTAATATAGGTTCCAAAAATTTCAATATTTTAAACTTGTATAGAATGTAAAATAAAAAGTCCGTCACGCAGGGCCTGCGTTAACTAATCAGATATTCCAAGTCTGTCACGTTTTTGCATTTATCTCAAAAATTAAAAGTTCAACGAGAACAATATTTGGTATTTAAGCTCCAAATACAATGTTTCATAACATAAAAGAGTATTGTTAATATGAGATCAGTAGGAGTGGGGGTTAATGAAAACCAAAAACTAAAACGTGCAAATATCTCAGTTAATAATCAAGATATTGAAAATATCTTCATAACAACATTTATAAAACATGACATTTTCAATAAGATTGGTTATATACATTTGGTCGATCCGGCGCTTAATAACGGAGACATTAAGAATTTTCGAAATTCCTCCACTCTAATCCCCGCCTCCCCCTCTAAACCCCTCCTCCCCCTCTAAACTCCTCCTTCCCCTGGTCCGATTTCAGCCGTTAACGAATTTGATCTGACTTTTTGTATAAAACGATTACATATTAAGTTCTGTAAAGATAAAACAAAAATTGCGACCGCTAGAGTGGTAACAGACAAATATATATATATATAGTTTTGAACAGACATCATTTTCATCATCTCCTGGGTAGGATCGATAGACATTTGAAGACAAATTTCGAAAATCGCGCCATGAGTACGACCTCAATAGCTGATTTCCTTTATAGGAAATCAGCTAAAACCACAAGACACCACAAAATCTAGTTATCCGTTCTTTTTAACATGATTGAAAACACATTTTACACAATTTCTTGGTTATTGTTTAGAGTCTGTGCTAAGAATGTATATTTTATTACTAAAAGATTGTTTAGAGGTATTGATTAAGCAATTTCGACAAAAAAAGAATACATCAGTGGAATCACAAAATTGGAATTGACTTTTGGAAACTTTCTAGAATTCGGGGAAAAAAGGAAATAATTCTAATGCCATTTACTAAGGACATTCCCTAATGTCTAAAATTGATTTACCGAATTTTTATTGTCTGCTTAAATGTCTCAACCTCAAACAAGGTGGGAGAAAAAGGTGAGTCATGAAATATTAATGTTTACCAAATGTCTCAGGCACAAAATATCTATTTATAGATTTCGACCTGTTACAATTATATAGGCCCTCCTTCCGAAATTAATAATCAAATCTCTTGCAATTAATACCCTTAATTTAAAGTAAACATCCACCTAATTAGCGGTATGTTATCAATTCACAAGGTTAATTATAGAACTTTTTGTAAGATAGTCATTAGCGAAAGAAGTTTTGTTCATAAACCCATTTTAATAGAAATAAATCTTAATATGTTTTTACTTATTGTTTTTTACATTTACATTTGGCTAATTTTCTACTCTCAATAGGACATTTTGATAATCTCTCTCGATTTAGTCAACTATATTTATGAAGTATATAAAATTTTAATAAAGTCTAAATTAGGAATTAATGTTATGGTCAGACGAAGGAGTTAAGAATCCACTTTGGATTTTTGGGCTAAAATCCAATTATTTCTATCAACCAACAATCACATTATTGTTGCATTTAATCAAATATTAATTAAAAATGATCGAAAATCAATTATTTTCACTAATTTTTATCAATTACTATAAATGAACCCAAATATAAAATATAATATTCATTCTTTCATCGGTATTATAAAACAAAAAAAATAAAAAGTACCCTACAGTTATCATAACCTTTCAAAACTCTTAAAGGATGGTCAGGAATCTCAGAAGAGGTTTATAATTAAACATGAAGTACTCGGAAACAGACATTATATGCGGCCTTTCCGGTAGGCGAATGGGTCTTTTTACTTTACCCAGGTAAACCACACCAGGTTTTTATATCTAAAACAGTGATTAATCTCATTAAATTAATGCTAGTGAAGAACAGATGATTAAAGTAATGTATTTAAACTAGCTTCAAATGTAAACACAAATGGCAGTTTAATATAAAATTTGTTGAATTATTGATTTAGGGGGCCAATATGCTTTTAATGGTTTTAATATGCATTCAAATATATCCTCGTCCTTGTATCTTCTTCTCTAAACAAAATCACATAGGTATGAGTCTAGAAGGGATTTTCAACTCTTTCTTGAAAAATTTCTTGGTTCAAGTACGCCATTCACCCAAGTATAAATAAACAAATATAGCACTTTTTAATTATTTGGAGATCTTCTTTGGGAAAAGAAGCTTCATAAAGTGTCCTCTTTTACATGTCCGTGTTTGATGCATTATTCCGAACCTTTGAATGCCTTAAATTCCACTTCTTCTGATTTAAGGACACGACAGAGTTGTATCAGATTCATTATTAACATAGACAACTTCAACGTTTATTAAAACTTGTTAATAATACCTTTTCTAAAATTAGGAGGTAATAGGTAGGTAACCTCCTTTATGTACATTTTTTTTTATTTTAAAATAGACATATGTTATTACATAACCGTATGATAAATCACTAATAATATCAAAAAGTAACTGGTGTGGCTAAAGTAAAAAAGACCCGGTGAGTGTATTAGGATAGTAGGAATACACTAGAATCTTTTCCCCTAAGACGGACACAATTAGGTAGATTCTTGAGTGAAATATGAGTATAGGTCCTTTCTAACCTTTCAACTAATTCATCTAACATAGTAGTCAGGTTAATGTTGTTAAATTATTGCAGTCCATAGTAGGAAGGAAGGTTATCAGAATGTCGAGCATGACACTGCATAGAGCTTTCTGCAAAGTTAGAATCAGTTTGTGGTGTTTTTGACAACTTTTAGTATGGGAGTGGCGCGAGACAGAAACTGTTACCTGTACTGTTTAACGTCACTCCCAAAGTAGCCAATCATTGAACAAAAACCACTCCTGATCGTACCAGATTGAGTAGGCTTACACAGAATATGACAGGCTGGAAGAGAATTGATCTGCATAAATAGGAAAAAGTGAGACGAGAGCTCCCACATGGGAAACTAGTGGCTAAGAAATAAGGTGTTCCCATTTTTAGCAGATTTCCCTTAATGGATATTAGCTATTGAGGTCGAACTCATGACGCAATTTTCGAAATTTTTCTTCAAATGTCCATCTATCCTACCTAGTAGACGACGAAAATGAGCTCGTTCAAAACTGTATTATATATATATAGCAGAGGGAAATCTGCTTAGTTTACGCACCCCCTGCGTGACTGACTTTTTTTGCCTTTCAAGAACTGCACAAAGCAGCTATCTTGTAGAGCAGACTGTCATGTTTGGTTAAGTGGGGAGGATGTAACCTCAAAAACTGTTGAAGATGTTATATGGTACTTCTAGAGATTTAGCATGGGAGTATGGCTCTGAAAAATGTTGATTAATGACCTGAATGGAAACGGAAGTTAGGCATCGGTTTTAGTTAAGCCTAATTGGGAACCATACCTATTTTACTAAGCCGGATGTACCCTCAAGCAATAATGTGCACAATAATTAATACATTTAACTGGCCAAAAATAGAATTAAATAAATATTTTATGTACTAAAAACATTTTCTCTTTATTTATATTTGGATAGGTTAATAATAAATCGTTATAGCCTATAAAATAATAATAAAATGAGAAAGAGATATAAATAAAATGGAACCTCTACTCTTCTATAGAACTTTGATTTTAATTCAATAAAGCTAATGGCTTCCGATAAAAGAATGGCGATATTAAAGAATCATATTTTACCTAAAAAAATAACCTTGTGGATATTGACACCTTGTGGCTTGAAGATAAGGTAATAGAGTTCTGAGTAGAGTCCTTAATGCTTGCGAAAGATTGGCCTACATGATAGTAAAAGTGGTGACAATAAATTATTAAGAAAATGTCTCCCCAAAATAACCAGATACGTGGTTATAGTAATTTGATTTACAGTACTGATACTAGTTAAAATATACAGCAATGTATTGTATAGTACAACAGAGACACCAATTATATCTTACATTTCTTATTTTTAAAATGTTATGATTAATTTGTTGACAGATAGGTAAAACACCACTAAATATTTCTTGATCGTGAAATATGAAACATTAAAAAAAAAAAAAAACAGTGTGAATTTAAAAAATAAATGTTTTTGTTTAATACAATAATTTATGTTGCTCCCCAAGGCCGTTTTGTGGAGTAAATTTCAGGTAGAATAAAGTAACGTGTTTGCCGTAACAGTTTTTATTTTTCGATAAACAGTTTTCTACTACAGTTTTCTCACTGCCATCATCAGGCTCTATAATTCAGAAATATGTGCACGTAAGCAATATCATTGACAATTTATTTTTAACCTTAACTATATCAAAAACTATTGACAATATTAAAAAAACAAAACAGATAATGCTGCTCTTACTTTAACAATACTAAACACTTAATCTTTTTTATATAGTACATGTTATTCTAAAATGTAGTGTTTTTAAAACAATAAAAAACAAAACTACCAAAACGCAAAAGAGAGGACCAAGACGACATATATTTACTCAACCAAATATCGATATGACAGGGACGAAGGGCTGTGTGAAAGATTAGTAACCTAAACTAATAAGGAATTTTCTCACTCAACTTCCGTATTAAGATTTTTAGAATTTCAGGATTCAAACATAATTTTAGCTGCCTACACCAATCTGTTGTATAATAATAACCTCCAACAAAGGTTGGAGTATCTAGTTCTTTCCTGAGCATTGCAGCAATTGGTCTCTACAATCAGTCAATATCTAGTTTTATATTAGCATTAATTACAGAAATGTTAACGTTAATAGCTTTTCAAATTTAAATGTACACACATACTTTCGAAATCAGTGGCATTTGCAGATGTGGAGTACTTCTAACAATGACTATATCATTCCGTCAAAGTGTTCAATAGAGAATTGCCTTTAAAATACACGAAGAACATTTGAAAAGGGGTTTATTGTCCTCTCGATTTCATATTATAAATTTTTAACCGTAAATACATATAACTTGTTTATTGTTATTAATTAACGTGCACTTTATGCAACTACGGCTAATTTGGAGTAAATGGTTTTCAGAAGAAAATGATTTTTTAATTAAACTAATCAATAATTATACCATTTGCAGTATTTGGCTTATTTTAATATTAAAGGACAGCAATTATAAACGGAACAATACTGCTACTGCAAACAGGAGCACTCTTTCTCTCTCACAACCATTCAAGAAGATATTCTAGCGTTACCATAAGACCAACAGATTCGCTGTATAACTTCGTTCTAAAACCACCTGATGTTGAAAATTACATGAAGAAGTAATTATAGAACAATATTTACAACATACGCTAACAATTTTACCCTAGTCATTTTTTAAATGCTTAAAGCTCTAAGCTCGATTCCCGCCTGGCAAATATGAATTTATTTAGTGACGAACTCATTAAATAAAATCCTTAGTCCCACACATGCTATGAAAGGGTGGTAGAAGTAGATAACTCGCCCCAATTAGGCATAGTAGCATAAAGTGGACGTTAATAAACCTCTAAATCAAAGCCTATTTTATAATGGCCTGATGGTTCTGTCTTGCCATCCTCTCTAGGGCCACGTGTAACTCCATCCCGCTCTTATTTTTTCCTTCTGGTAAAATTTATATTACTTTTCTGAAGGTCCCGGGGTTCCTTCTTTCTATTTCGTTCATCCTTCCAAGTGCCCACCAATCTACGTCTTAGAGCTTCATGTATTTGGCAACGTTTGGGTGCTTTTAAATAGTGACAACTAAGGTGGCGATAAACCCTTGAAATACTACTCTATAAAAACATCTAGCTCTGGTCCAAGTAAGAGTCCACACGTTAGAGACCTGTAATAGTCTTTTAAGTTCCATATAGTAGACTTTTGTAGCTCTAAAGCAGCTAAAAATGATGTTTCATTATAATATAGAAAAAGATATATACGAAAATATATTAAAATTAAGTATTTGTACATTACAACCTAAACGTAAAAAAAAAATAAAAACTGAGAGAATGAAAACTGTATAATCTCATATTTTACTGATGTAATGTTTACAATATATACCTTTGCACAGGAAAAGCGTATTTAGAAAAGTCCAGACATGAACAAGCAACAGTAATCACATAAACATTACTGAAATGGACAAATACACGCCCTCAAACGTGCAAAGACTTAATTTAATAAATTTATGTTATTTTACTTTTGATCAAATAATCCTTTATGCCATAACTTATAAACATCATATATAAATTGGCAACTGTCGGCTCATACTTCGAACTAAATTTCTGGGCTATTAATAAATTGGTTTGTTATGGAGTCACTTAATATATGTTTTATAGTGAACGTCGTTCGATATATGGGTACATCTTTCGTAGCAACAAGATATGAATGTGGAATTCATGTATGCCCTGTGCGTAGTCGTATAATTACTATTTCTTGCCGTAAATTATTTTAATCCTCAAGTATTTGTTTTTCTTATTTCAGAGAACGCGTCTTAGTGTGACGCGTCCAAAGTGTCAATTTTTTTATATTCAGAAAATTTGTTTCGTTGCTCTGTCGGCTGTATTACTACGTGTTATACCCACATTCTCGAGCAATAAATATAATAGATAGTAACTGGTTTTTTATGTATTTATATTGTCAACAATTTCAGAAACAAGAGGATTGGTCGTATTTCAGTGTTCCAGTGATTTTATTGAACTCAGTGAGTCTTTAAAAATAACAATATCTCTGTGAGCCGTGATCACAATGAGTTCTAGCGTCCAGAGATTAAGTGACTAAATTTAACGCTTACTGTAAAATAAGGAATACGAGGGAAATCAGCTATTGAGGTTGTACTCATGACGGAATTTTCGAAATTTTTCTTCAAATGTCCATCGATCCTACCTAGTAGATGACGAAAATGAAGTCCGTTCAAAACTGTATATATATATATATATATATATATATATATATATATATATATATATATATATCAATCTATCTATATATTTGTCTGTTACCGCTCTAGCGGTCGCAATTTTTGTTTGATCAGTACCAATTAGTCGTTTTATGTAAATCGAAAGATCAAGTTCGTTAACGGCTGAAATCGGACCAGTGGGAGGGGGGGTTTAGAGGGGAGGATTTTTGACAATTCGAAATATCTCCGTTACTATGCGTCGGATCGAAAAATTGTACAGAATCAATCTTATTGCAAATTACATTTACTATAAATATTGTTATATACATTTATTCTCTATCTTGAATATTAACCGAGATATTTGCATTTTTATGAAGTTTGTGGTCGGGTATAGTTCGGATTAGGTCGGCCATTTTCGTCATTTCTCGGCTCAAGTGGAAGCTTCTTCTAACCTTACCTGTCGTTTCTAACCTTACCTTACCTTCCTTACTTTGTGAGATTTATGAAAATACGTTCTGTTCATCCGCCCCCCCCCTTCTTTAGTTCTTGGACTACTAAAATTTGAGTTATTAAAATATAAATTATTCTTACAATTCAGAAGCCGTTTCAGTTGGGAATTTATTTTAATTAACTGAAAGATTTCTCATTACCGTTTGTATTTAATCAGGCTGGTATTGTGTTACCAGTATGCAGATTTGTCTATTGTAAAACGTCACATGGGAAATCTGCTTAGTTTACGCAGCCCTGCGTGACGGACTTTTTAATGTTTTTGCATAAAACAAAACAAATCCGTAATATTCTACGAAACCACATCTTTAATATTGTTTAACCATTTTTAGTTCAGCGCATTCAGAGCGACCTCAAGGTACCTTATCGACATAAATAAAACTCTTGACATTGCCTGATATTATAATGACATCCCCGGGGAAAGCTTCACTTTTCAGACCATTCTATGAACAATAGGAACAAAATTTAGAATCTTCTGTGTCTGTCTGTCTGTCCAATGAGCGACGAAGTATGCTTATATGAGATGACACATTGAATGGTGAAACAAGATGCAAAGAGCACTTAAGCCTCCCTGTTCTATTTGCAAATTCTATTTGGTTAAGGAAGCAGGGGTAAAATGAATGAAGGGGGGCTCGGAACAGCTGGTCTATTACCCCGTGAGGGGATAGCATGTAATCTGCCTTGTATACTGTAGTGGCAGTCAAGTAGTTTCTTCTCTACAACACCTTATGTCATGGCGAGCAGTTGTACTATTTTATTAATTGAAACTCCAATTAGTATTGAATGTTTGAATGAAAATCCCAAGTACAGGTTTTAGAGAAAAGTTACTAACGAATCAGAATAGTTACCAGTGACCATAGACGATGAAACCAAAGCGTCATTTGGTTTATTGCAATCGCTTGGGATGAAATGGAATATAATCCACCGAGAATCGCAACAAATCAATCCAGGCCTTTCATTAAGAGTACTCATGTTTAATGTCATTGGCAGATTCCCAATCCTTTAAAAGTTGTGTAAATATGCCTTAAACCGATGAAATCGCACGTTTGTAAGGCGGAAATATGTTGTATGTTCCTTTTCTGTAGTGTGAAATCGTAAGTATATTGTCATCTGTAGATTTTCCTTTGTGGAACCAGCACTGGTACGAACCAACAATTTTACTATTCTGCCTATGTAAATATGTAACAGCCCTGTTATATACTATTTACTACTGAAATTCATAAATCACCAAACCAAATTCTGAATGTTTTAAATCATATTTGGATACTTGTAAATCGAAATCAAATTCAAAATTCATCAATTATATCCTTTTATGAATTTTGTTACAAGATTTGCTACGTAAGTATTTAAAACTAATGTTTATGCCCCAATCTAGAAAATTATTCAAATACAATTAAAAACTGGACACAAGTTTATAGATTCTTTTCTAAGTGAAATAATGCAATGCCCGAACGCAGTACTCAATTGTTTAACATAGAGTTAAATTGCGAGTATGCAAAGATTATCCATGAGAATGGTTTTCGTCAAATGCCTTAAAAATCAAATATATTTTTATATTACTAAAAAAACTCGCATATTTTAAACAAATCTGATGCAGAACTCCCTTCTGCTCCGATTAAATTAAATAAACAAAATATATGGTTTCATTTAATTTAAATGTAACATACTGTATCTCTTTGCCAATGTATTGGATTAAAAAATGTATAGAACATACATTTATGGATTTTTATAATAAACAAAAAAGGTCATATACAATTTTTTTTAATTTCTTATACGGGTAGAGATATTTGCTATTTATAATTTTCGCCATACCTTTTCTTTATTCGATTTAGACCAAAAGGGAAGGCATTATAAAAGTCTCAAATACCAAGTTTGCCAGTTGTTTGTTGGTTGCAAGACTTGTTTTTGTCAACGGGTACTGAAGATGGAGCTGTTGCTCTGAAAGTGCACTCTGTCAAAAATAAATGTTATTGTAGAGGAAAACAGGTCTACTGAGTACATCCAGACTTATTCGTTCCACTACCTTCCAGCTTCCCTAGAAGAAAGATGTGTATATATATATATATATATATATATATATATATATATATATATATATTCTCACGACAAGAGGTTTGAATGCATTCATCAATTGATCCAGCATCATCAATTAGTTGATTTGCTAACGAGGAAAATCTGTCGCACTATATGGACAGGACAGCCATAACCTCGTAACATAAATATACTTGGTCTAAAATTGTTGTCTAGGCAATAATGTTGATTGGCATGAGAGGAACTCCAACTGGGTTGAGGATTACACGAGCAGCAAACACACTCACAAATTGTAATGAAACACAGGTTCGCTAGGTTTTATTTTAGCCTACTAGTGTCGTTAGGGCTGATTTAGATGGAGCACGAATGGCTGGGACTATTACCACTATAAATATATGTGTAGTGCACATAGGACAGGCTAATCCAGCCCATCTGCATTGGCACCCCTCACACTTCAGCTGGTGTAATAGCCCAGCTGATCCTGCTACCCTTAATACAGCTGTCCCGTTTTACTCCCTACTTCCCACAACCATGTTTCTTTGCTTATTCCCGGATTATGAATGTCTTCTTTGATTACTTTCAAACGGAAATCCTTCCGCAAAGATTCCACAAAGAACTTCCTTAAGTGGGGAATACATTAACCTTAAGTCTGAATCAAGAGCTAGAATAGCCTATTCTGTTAATTCATTTTACCGCTACAATGGCGATTCATCTTTTCATTCAGGACATATGCCTTCCAAGTATAAATTCTAAAATAAAATCTTCATCAACTAAGAGATTACTTTAGCAAGATTACTTTTAATGAGTGGCTACTCTTGAAGATTGCTAACTTGCTTTATAAATTGCTTCTTCCTATTTTTGATATTACATTCATATTTCAAATATGTCTACTCTTCTGGGAGCGATGATACCCGGTTAGGTCTTCCAATGAAGAAGTCTTTTGGCGGACTTAGAGTTACCCATCATTTATTATCTAAATATTTAGTTTTTAGATAATAATTAACAATTATACTTCTAAACGTTTGTCTACATTTGTGGCTATCTGATAACAGGCAACTAAAAAAAATTACATTTATAATATTAAGAAATTGTTTTTTTAATTTATTAAGAGCTTTACAACTAAGTATATTTTGTACTGTAGTCTCCATACAACGAAGCAAAAAAAAAAATTACCGTTAAAACATATCAAAGGATACAATTAGTATTCATATATGAATGAATTAAGCCTTAATTATAGAGACTATACTAAAATAATGGATTGCAAAATTAATATACACATATTCAAAAAGTGTATTAATGTCGTACCAATGAAACAATAATAAGTAAAGTAATACGAAAAATTCATAATTCGTTTATAATATATTACAAAAGCAAGAATAGAACAAAATTCATATCAGAAAACGGTTTAACATCAAAATACGCTGTAATATTCTAAAAAATAAAGAGCATTAGCATGAGAAAACGGGGGGATTAAATGAACCCTAAAAACGAAAAATATACAGATTAGTCCCTTAATTTTACAATTAGAATTAAATATGTACATCAACAATTGAAGGAAATAGCATGGTGAAAAAACTAGTTAATTAACACGTTTCGATAAACACGATGGCAACTGCATTTGAAAAAAGTCCGTCACGCAGGGGCCGCGTAAACTATATTTCCTACCTGAAGGTTTACAGTAGATAAATCTACATAGTGGTATCACCATATAATGAAGTGGTTCATGGTATAAAAGCTTATTATCGATATGACATAAGTAGGAGTGGGGGTTTACTGAAAGCCGAAAAATATAATATCCAAATATCTCGGTCAATATTCATGAAACAGAAAATATGTATGGAAAAAACATTTATAGATCTTTCAATTTGCTATAATATTGGTACTATACACCTCTTCGATCCGCCATTCAGCTAGTGTTCCATCGATTCTACTCAGGCGATAACGAAAATGAAGTCCGTTCAAACAATATATATATATTATATATATATTTCTGTTAACACTCTAGCGGTCGCAATTGTCGTAATCTCAGGGGTAGGACCAATGCTCATTTGAAAATTTTTTAAAAAATCGCCCCAGCTAACGCTCCTTGCTAACGTTATCAAGCTCCCATAAATATACGTTTTATGTAAAAATAATGACCAAGTTCGTTAACAGCTGAAATCGAACCAGTGGGGTAAGGGGTTTAGAGAGGGGAATTTCGGAAATTCTTAATTTCTCCATTTTTATAGGTTGAACGAAAAATTGTGCATAACCGATCTTATTGAAAATTGAATTACCTATAAATGTTGTTATGAGCGTGTTTTCACTATCTTGATTATAAACAAAGATATTTCCATTTTTTTTTTAGTTTTCGACTTTAATCAAACACCCACTACTACTTAAGTAGTATTTCCAATAAGCAGTTATATTATGAAACACATTATTTGAAGCCTAAATACAAAATTTTGTTCTCATTGAACTTGTACGTTTTGAGATAAATGCAAATACGTGATGTACGTGGGACATCTGCTTACTTTCCGGAGCCTCTGCGTGACAGACTTTTTCGTCATCTCCTGGGTAAGATCATAGGGGTAGGAGGTCATGAGTACGACCTCAATAGCTGATTTCCCTCGAGGGAAATCTGCTAAAATGGTGATGCACTTGCTCGATTAATGATATCATTATCATCAAGTTGAGATATAATGATTGGAGCAATGGTGATAAGGAGAGAGAAAGTTCTAATACGATACTCGCTAGTGAATAGAATAATGCAGGGGAATATTCGTGGAATTTGTCAGTAACAGAATACGTATACACGAATGATATCAAACCAAATACGGATATCACGAATACAATTATATGATTCCCAATTACAGAAATACTATTGTTCTCATAACCATGAATATAATTAGCTTTGCAATCACATCCAAAAAAAATAATTATTACCTCTGTAAATATTACCGTACTCGTATTTGGTGAATAAATATTGCTTATCTCTTGTTATTTAGACCAAGAATACATACGTTAAAAAGTTTCATACTCTTCAAGAGCACCTTTCACTCATAGAACCTTTACTAAGTGTAAGCAAATAACTACTCAGAATAAAAATGAAAATGTATTGCATTGTAAATGTTCATAATTCAACAAAAAAATTAGATTTTTCAAGCCGAATAAAAATAAACGGCGTACCTGAAATAAACTGCTGGTAACAGTTCTTAGAGGTTGATTACATCACACACCCCATCCCCGGTAGATGTCTTTTAATAATTCCATGTACAGGAGTGCCACAAAGGCCGATGTCACAACTACTATGTTCACTGGTTTCTCTTATATTATTATTAGCAGATTTCCCTTAGGGGAAATCCGCTATTGAGGTGAGACTCATGACGGAATTTTCGAAATTTTTCTTCAAATGTCCATCGATCCTACCTAGTAGATGACGAAAATGAGGTCCGTTCTAAACTTTATATATATATATATATATATATATATATATATATATATATATATATATATATATATATATATTTGTCTGTTACCGCTCCAGCGGTCGCAATTTTTGTTTGATCGTTACCAAACTCGATATTTAGTCGTTTTATGTAAAAAGAAAGATCAAGTTCGTTAACGCCTGAAATCGGACCATTAGGAGGGGGGGGGGGGGTTAGAGATGAGGATTTTCGAAATATTTCCGTTACTATACGTCGGATCGAAAAATTGTATAGAATCAATCTTATTCCACATTAAATTTACTATAAATATTGGTATATACATTTATTCTCTATCTTGAATATTAACCGAGATATTTGATTTTTTATTAAATCTGAGTGGATAACGAGTGAGAGTGTTTCCCGCCAAAAGCTAGGTTGGCCATTTCCTTAACTGTTCGGCTCTCGTGAAATTTCTCTATTGTAAAACTTCACGTGGGAAATCTGCTTAGTTTACGCAGCCCCTGGGTGACGGACTTTATTATTTATTTGAAGTACCGCTACAATGGCGATTCATCTTTTAAAATGTTAGAATATAATTTTAAAAAATTAAATAAATATTAAAATTGTTACAAAAGTAAATTTTACAAATGTACAAAATTAAATATAAATTGTTAGTATACTATATATTCACAACATAAAGGACAAAAATAAATAAAAATAAAAAATAAATAAAAAAACTATAGAGTTATAAACCGGAAGGTCACAAAACATAAATCCCACGTTCAGCGCTTGCTCATATATAACTTTCATAATGGTAAATAATAGCTTTTAAATTGTAAATAATAGCTTCTCTTAGGATGAATCTTTTTTCCACGGGATTAAAATTATCACATGAACATTACACATAAGGAAAACGAGATGCATCTTTATTTCCTTTTGTAGGGGATTTTGGGCATGGCAGCAACACCAAAATGCAAAATAAATAGCACGTCACACTGATACTACATTTTACTAACAATAAGTGAAAAATAAATAGTAATTAACACTCTGAACAAAAATGAAAATTTATTGCATTGTAAATGTTCTTAACTCAACTGACAAGTTAGGTAAAAAACAAATGGTATATCTCAAATAATTCGGCTGATATCTAGTATTAAAATTTGATGGCAATACACCACAATATTTACGTCAATCTGCCCATTAGTCACTCTGAATGATGTTCCAATTACTCAGATATCTCAAATTCGTTACTTAGGACTGATACTGAACACAATTCTAACATGGAAACCTCACAGTACTCTAAATGATTTAGACTTGTGCTCCGGCTATTGGACGGTAAATCAAATCTACCTCTTTATTGTAGATTATGAAAACCAACTCCTTTCGAATCCAGATAATGCAATCCAAAATCCTCAGAATAATTACAATGCACTGTATCCAACGCATCCCTCCTCATGTTTTGTTCGACATCGAACGCTAAATAAGTTTACAAGTTCCATTCCTTTCTAACCGGCCACCTTACCGCGACATTATTCTCGAGGCAGATTAGTCAGGCATCACTCAAATGATTAAATCATCAGTTTCAAGGGATCATCTTAATAATTAGAAAAATAGTCTCAAAATAATAATAGCCAAATAATAAAAATAATTCATTTGGAAGTGATTTAATTCGTTTCCAAACCTCATGTTTTCTCAAGCCATTTCTACCTGTAGTCAACAATTTACTAAAGGCATTACATTCTGGTGTAAAATCAAATAATTAGATCTATGAAATATGTTTCAGGCCGAGAATTGAAATGCTCTAGAAGAAGGATTAATTCGCCATTTCGTTGTGATTTTGTTGGTTTGTTTCATAATGTTTTTGGGCGAAAAACTACCAGGTTATCATCGCCCTGTTGTATCTATAACTCACGTTTTGGCATCCTCATCCATAACGGCATTTTAACAATACAAACGAGGATACAAAAAACTTGTAATTTAAATTTCTTTGTACAAATTCGTAATTTTCGCAAAATTAAACAATTTATCTAGCTTTTTGGGGTCATCTCCAAGGGCCAGTTCTATATCATTGGAATGTATCATGGAATCGTTGTGATTTTGTAAAACGTTATTGTGAAAAATCAGATCACCAGCCTGATTTCAATACTGGGTTTCCTGAAGAAGAAAATGATCTAAAACGAACTAATCAATTAAATGAAGGTGGATCAACCATTCACTTGATTGCCCAAATGAAACTTAGTTCTAATCTTTATTCCATAATTTCTCATTTATTCTTATAAAACGACCCAAAAGTGTTATGACTCTTAAGGTGTTTGACCTCCTCCCTTTCTATTGGACTAACAGTCTTTAAGGAAGGGATGCCCCTTTGCTTGGTGAATTTACGAAAATTATATCTCTATGAAAAATTTCATTAAGAAAAATGTGTAGATAACTGATACCTAATAAATAATCTCATACCAGTTGCTTTAAACTACCAAAAACCCAAAATATGAAGTCCCTCATGAGAAATTTTACCGTTAACTCTTACGCATACGAAAATCCAGATGGCATTTGGGATTACGTGTTTAATGAATGCATGACTTTTTCTGGCACATATTGTTTCTTGAAAATCATATATCTAATTTCTGGTGATATGGGAGGTATTTCATTTGCAATAAATTGCAGTGTTTCAAATTGTATTTTATTAAAAATTAATTTATTATTATTATTCTAATTAATTTTATTTAAATTTGCAACAAGATTGACTAAACATATTTCAATCCAACATATTAAATCCTCCATGTCCCCTTTCCCATGTTTGATTTCAGCGCTATTGCAGAATATATTATTTTTACATGAAACGGTAAAATGGCATTGATCAAAATTAGATTATGTGCTCTAGACCATATAGTCTTGAATAATGATAATGACATCACACGGAATATATTTGTATGTATCTCACATAGTAAAAATTCAGTCAAAACAATATTACGTATATAAGCTTGCAAGTTGCATTCGATATAATTCGTAAATATATGTATTTATAATCATTTATATTCAGGTAATATTTTTCTATTTTTGTCACTTTACAGTTAAGAATACATATTTATTAGATGTACTAGCTAAGGTACCCGGCGCACATTAGTGCGAAGCCGGCAAAAACCTATTTCAGCAAAAGTTGAAGTTTGGTTTTGAGAATTTGATTTCTTTATAGTTTAGTGGTTGTACCTTTGTGTTTGGGTGGCCTTTTTAATTAATGTAATTTCAATTGCCAATAGAATAACATTTAAATCGACATTCATGTTTTACACAAAATAATCTAACTTCTAAGCCAAATTTAAAAGATAAATTCTGACCCTTAAGACTGTCTATTGACAAATTTCATTCTGACAATGTTAATACTGTATGTTTCAAGTTTTTGGTTGGTTTCTAATTTGTTTTTAACCCGTTACGTATAAGCCCTTAAAAAGAGTTCTAACAAAATAGAGATCAATTCCTAAATTTCTTTCTTCGTATAAGGTTTCAAAAAAAGCTCCACAAAGCTCCAAGCTCTAACTTATATTTTCTTCAAGAGTAAGCCTATGAGTAACTATTTTATAAATATCTCACCCACCTTCGTCCACTTTTGTGAGAAATTGAGGTTTAAAGAAAATTTACTAACAATAAATACCGGGCATTAAGCGCTCTGTTTATTCAGGATGTTTACTAAATGGAATTATAGGATCGAGGATTTATTTATTACTCGTATTTCACTTTTTCAGTTCATGTTTCGAAGTGCTTGGGCGAACTTATAAAGTAATTTTTAAGGTGTTCAGAATATTTTAAAATGTCGGATTTTACAGTTCCTTACAGTGTTTTATGTAATGTGCTTTTTGAAACAAGCCAATCTTTAGACCTTTTCGTCCAGGAAAAGTACCAGCATTTGCCCGGCGAAGTTATTTCGCTAATTATAGCTGAAATTAAAAAAAGATTCGTACCTCATTTTCAACAGCGACTGAGGCAAGTGCATTACAAAAAGTCGATATTTTTAGAAAAAATTAGCTCCTGGTTAAAGGGTGAGTTTAATATTTCTTTAGCGAATAGAAGCCCTAAATCATTTTGTGATTCCGTTTGCTGTGGTGGTCGACCTACAAAAAAATTTGAAGAATGTAGCAGCAGAACCAAAAGGCATAAAATTCAAAAACTAAGAGGATCATTCTCTCAAAAACTTATACATTTCTGCCGCATCTTCAAAAACGGAAAATAATTATAAAACTTTTGATCCAGACACTGCGTTAGCATTGATCACTCTAGCCAAGCTCTCAAAATATCAATATGAAGTGATCAGGAAAGCTACAAAAGATCTAGGTATGTTAATTTTTCCTAGTTATAATAAAATTGTAACTGCAAAAAAACAATTTTATGTAATTCTATTACAAAACAACATTTTCAACAACGTCAACATATATTATAAATATTACAAAGCATTTTTTAAAGTAGTTTAAAAGTTAATAGGTTTTTGCCGCTTATTATGGCTTTTGGATCACTGTGCGGCGATGCCCGGGAAATCATTGTTGACTAACTAATGACGGTATTTTTATAGCAAGACTTCAATGTGTACAATTACACTTCCCTCCAGGTATTGTTTTTCCGAAATAGCCAGTCCTAAAGGGCAACTAATTGGAGACTAATAGAATAAAATTCTAGTTTGAAGAATAAATGAAAATGTGTTTCTAATATATCCCTCTCGACTTTTTTGAGTACATAATCATGAATATCATTTATTACAATTAAATATCATCTATAATGAACATATTTCCTGTCAAAAACCAGTCCGAAGTAAATTCAACATTGTTTTCCTTAAATTATTGATTCCAAATATTATTTTAATAATTTATCTGGATGGAATTAAATAATAGTGGTACCCGAAAAATAATTTCATTTAAATTCAAAAATCTAGGTGAGGGGAAGAGATCTTAGCCCTCCCTGCAGCCTAAGTAATACTTTAAACAATCATATAGAATTTAAACGCATATTGTCTTGTCTCATAATGACATGAACATTAACGTTTAATTGTTATGATACTACACATTTTTTCAATGACATCAAGATATCGGAAATAAGTAATATATTACCAAAACCAAAGAGTTTGATTCCAAATACAGACAACAGAGGTTGCAATTTTATATATATATATATATATATATATATATATATATATTAAATATTTCAATGTATTTCTATCTGAAGTTAAATACATATCATTAAGGAATAACCCATGATGTTTTTGTTTTACCTTTAAAAAATATTAAACATTTCGAGTTTAAATTGTAAAAGAAATTATTTTCATAGAAGGTGACTGTAGATACTTTTTTTGAGTGTAGTTTTATCTGTATGCCTGAATAATTGCTCGGGCTTGGGTGGATCTTTTGCTTTTCAATTAGACTTGGTTTACTAAAACACTCCTTTGGCGAGCGGTTTTTAGTGCTAAATTTAATAAACAAAGACCGTGGGGCTGAGAGTTAAACTCTAGGATGAATTAAATGGAGTAGTCTATGTGAGAGCGGGGATTTGAGACCTATAAAATGTTGTCTCTAATTAGAAGTGGCCTGCTGTTTGTCCTGTCAGTCGGCTGCCACACCTATATTGTCTCTCATCACCTTCTCTATCCTATTTTAGGAGTGAGATAGCAAGAATATTTTCCTCTATTCTCTCTCCTCTTCTCTCACTCTCTACCTTTTCTACTCATCAGGAAATATTAAATCATACAGGGCACTTTTTGCCCTGATAATGTATTATTTATAGAAGAGTTTAACCAATTAAAAAGTAAAAAGTCAGTCAAGCAGGTACGGCAGAATTAAGCATATTTTACAAATTCCATTCTCTACTTTCCCTAATAAGAAGCCTATGTTAAAAAATATTTTAAAATCAAGTGATAAAGTTGCTTTAAATGGAAATAATATGACCAGGAGTTTGGGGCAAATGAAGGCTGAAAACTAAAATATTTATACTAATGTTAATACTGGTTAACACAACACACACACACACACACACACACACACACACACATATCACATTCACGTCATTATGTTGAATGTTTAAGAAAATTGTTTCTCGAATACTACCAATAGCCCAATAGCTAATTTCAGGTTTATCATTTTTCGCGATATTAAATTTGGAAAATATTGCTCTTCTTACAGGTTTACCGAGGAGAGTGTGTGTGTATATATATTATAATATATAGTTATGAACAATCTCATTTTTCTCATCTCCGTGGTAGGATCAATACACAATTGAAGAAAGTTTTCGATAATCGCCTCTGCAAACGCTCTAGCTGTCACAATTTTTGTTTAATTGTTACCGAACTCGATATATAAACGTTTTATGAAAAACTAAAGTTAATTTCGTTATTGGCCAAAATTGGGCCAATGGGAGGAGAAGTTTATAGGAGGAATTTCGAAAATACAAAATTTCTCCGTTATTATGGGTCGAATCGAAAAATAGTTGAGAACCACGCTTGTTGCAAATGTAACGTTCTATAAATGTCATTATAGATTTTTCTCACTCTTGACTATTTGCATATTTTAGTTTTTGACCTGAAATAAACCCCCTCTCCTACTCATGTCATATTAACGATAAGTTGTTATATGATGAACCATTTCATTCCAAGGTTAAAAACCAAATATTGTATTCATTGGAATGTTACTTTGTCAGATACATGTATACGTTATATGAGTACGCCTTCAATTAAGATACTACGTTCTTTACTGGAATAGGTTTAATTGATCTATACCACAATCAATATTTTACCGTTTAATACAACATTAAAATTAAAATTTCATGGCTGAAATTAATAGGTAGTGAATTTGAAAATTCAAAATAACTCCGTTGTTTTTAGTCGTATGGATAAATGTTACAACACTAATCTTGTTTTATACATTTAGCCCAAATATTAACCGAGATATCCGTTAATATAACTCAAATAAAAAATTGTTTTACAACCAATCTCGTTGATAATTTTATACTTTTACAATTGTTGTTTTGATCATTTCTCTTTTACTCGAATATTAATCCAGGTATTTTCAATTATCTCTTTCGATTTTCTCTTATTTCATTCCTGAGCCACTACAAATGTTATATCCTTTTAAACATCAATTCATGTTCACTTAGGCTTCTTTCCTGCTTGATGGGCCCCTTTAATAAAATCTGGATGAAAATACCGTAGTAATCGTCATTTATAAAAATGAAGATATATGAAATGCAGAAATTATTAAAATTAAATAGAAAGAAGGCATTTGACTATTTAAATTTCTTTTAATATTGGATAGTTTTGATTTTCTAAGACTTTCTGGGACTGGTGTTCTGCCCCACTACCCCGTCGCCCTTTTCTGTTCATTAAATGTCCGTGCGTCATCAAACTGTATCCAATATGAAGCCTGGTTACAACTTCATCCCTTCTGCTAGATTGCTTACTCTCCCAGCCTCTCGCCATGGCTTTTATTGCTCCTAAGGACCGGTCCTATTTCATTGAGTCGCTTCCCGTTCCTCCAGTACGTCTATTCCTGCATTTTTATTAAATTCAGGGTTAAGTTTCCTTATGATTGTTTTTATTAGTAAAATTATGAATATGGTTTTTCAATTAAAATAGAAATTTTAAAAGACTTAAAAGATATTTATTAATATCAAATTAAGTTGGGGCAGAGATAATACCCATGATCTCGACTGCACGTACAGAAAGTCCAGGCAGAAAATTCGAAACGCATTTAAAATACAAAGTACATAAACTTTCCAGAAATATAAGTCTTCGCCATTATTTAAATTATTATCAGGTTAGCATGAGGCAAAGCCTTCTATTCAGAATCGGTTACTAACCGATTACTACTAATAAAATAATTCTGAATGGCTTCTCTTATTGTCCGGTAAGTGCTATTTCAGGTAGTTGTGCCTAAAAAAACTGACAAAATTCTTTATTACTGAATGATTTGAACATAAAAACTTTTTTTTTTTTTTTTTTTTTTTTTTTTTACCCACCCTGGCTAGAAAAGGGTGTTAACCTGTAGATAACCCGTCCCAGTTAGCCTTAGTTGGAAAAAGTGGACGTTAATAAAAAATAATAATAAAAACTTTTTCTTCCAATTTTTACGGTCACGGTCTCCAATAAAAATTGGAAGAATATATAAATAATATTGGGTCCAGAGTAAGAAGAATACCATTTTCTTCTAGTCCTTTGGTCCTTTCATGTACTATTTTAAATAAGCTTTTAGATGGGTATTTCATCTTATTGGCAAGTATTACGTAAGGTTTTACTATAGTTGAAAATAAGAAGAGTTATGACATACAATGAAACTTAATGCTGAACGAAAATTATCTGAATAAGAAGAATATTTATTTACTTTTATTGTTTGTTCGAACATGATAACCGTAGAGGTGAAAACATATTTTGTGGTGTTAATTTTGAACTTGGCACTTTGATCATTTACGATGAAATCTTGTCTCTGGGTACGAAAGGCAAAATCAAAATTATAAATGGCTTTTAAACTGATCTAATGAATTCAGTCCTAACGGAAAAGAACTTCAGCTAGAGCCTCTGTCAACATTCTGTAAAATAATTAAAGACTTCAAGATGTTTGTAATTCTAATGTAAATACTGAGAAAACTTTCTTGATGATTATTTGGAACTTATCTTTGTATTTTAAATAATATTGTTATTCTTGAGAATAGTACTACTTACAACTTACAACTGCTAAACATTCAATTATGCTCTATCTTTTTAATGCCAATTCTTGATTTTGGTTTCAACACTTCAAGCTCATAAATACAGAAACGAGGAGAAAGAAGTCAAAAATATTCCAGTTAGAGGATATATCTTAGTAATATTTTTATAAAAGAAAATATAATTAGTTAAAAATAAAGATATAAAATGTGATTGGCAGGGGAACGAAATAGAAATCAGGTACAACACCCTCCCCCTCGAAAGAGGTCATGCAAGCTTTCGAGGGAAAAAATTACACTAACTCATCACCAAAGGACAGAAAGGTAATTTTTATTCCGTCAAGGTGAAAACGCTTGATTCTACTTGTAGAGGCCGGTTTGTCACAAGATTGAACAGGCACAGAAACCAGAACAGTCACACTCAACAGCACTGCTCAATATCACTACCATCGGTAATGCGAGTAATTTCGCTATTATGTATTCGATAAATACGGATCGAAGGCCGTTTAGGGTCAAGTCTTAGAACTTAGAGAGAAATATGACGCGTTACCATAAGCGTGAGTTACGTCTCGCCTCCTTGATAACCCCATCGAGCACCATAGTTATTCTCAGCGGTAACATCAACAGCGATGAACACTCTCTACCACGTGTTGATTGATGTCCCAGCTATCTTAGGCGGGAGACTAGAATCTTCTGGAGCAGCCTTAAAGGTACAGATGCTACTGTAATAGGCCAATAATTATTACCTGGGTCTCTGGGTTGTTTTCCTTTGGTATGAGCACACTGCCCTGGGCTCAAACACCTCCGCGATAATACGCCCAGAAAGGAAATACATATTTAAAAGTCCTCAAAATTCTAACTGTTAATCCATAGGGACGAAGATCTAAAGTGCTATGCAAGTGTAGTCCTCCTCTATTTTTAAGGTATCCGAAGTAAGACCATAAGAATATAATGAATGAGCTCTTACTAGGAAATAGTCTTAACTGATTATCAAGTAAGGTTCGGAAGAGGAAGAAGCATGTCGGATCTGATATTTACCTTCAAACAGATGTCCAAGTTGGGGAAGATGAAAACACCATATTCAATAACTTTCCAAGTGGCATACGTTTCAGTTCATAGAAGCTCTCTTTAACAATGACGGAACTTAAGGTTCCAGGCAAGAGCCAAAGACTCTCAGTTTCGAGTGTTGCTTCAAGTTAAGATGGCATGTGAGTGTTGAAGCAAACTGATTTCTTCGGAGTCCAATATGGAAGAAGGACTACTTGTAGGTAACATGCAGGATTTCTTGGCATAGGCAGACATTGTACCTGTCCTTAAGATCAATGAACAGGATGAAAAGTCAATTTTCCCAGATCTGACATCAATTGTAAACGAAATAAACTTGCAAGTAAACTAAGCAAAATTGAAATATATGGTAGTCTGGAAAATTTGTGGACAAGTTGAATGTAGGAATCAGATTTTTATCTTTTACTTTTAAATATTATTATTATTCATTAACGTCCACATTTTGCTACTATCACTAATTGGGTCAAGTTATCTACAAGTTACCATTAGAAAATTTAAGAAAACTTAACGGCCATATAAACTTCTGTAATCTAACCAACCTTCTTAGTGCTTTTGACAATATAAAATGTTCTAATGTAATCTTATGGCGTTTGAAACAACTGTTAATTCTTTATCAGTCAGTTGTTTGACATAACTGTCAGCATTTGACAGAATGCGCACTGCAAATGTTTAACATAGATGCATCGGTCAGATTTATATTGATCGAGTTGTATTGGCTGCTAAAATATTCATGTCAACGAAATGACACTTTCGGACTTAGGGTGAAAAAATGAATGAACAACGTCATGGAAGCAGTGTATTAAAAAGGTCAAGACGTTTTGATTCCTCGGATTTCTTTGATTCCGAACGAAATACCTTTCGACGTTAAACGGTAACAATTTGCAGTGCGGCTAGCATTTGAAATGTCTATAAATAAATCGCAAGGGCAGTCGCTAAGTGTTTGTGACATCAATCTTTGAAATATATGTTTTTCACATGGCCAGTTTTATGTCGCCTGTTTCCGGGTCGGAATACCAAATAAACTATACATATAAGCACCAGAAAATGAAACTAAAGATATTGTATACCATAACGCATTAGAATAATAAACACTATGTTTTGGAATAATTGTTTTTCTTATACCAATTATCAATATACCAATTCGAATTCAATAATCATAGTTTAGGCAGGACAACATCTGTCGGGTCAGCTAATATATAAATGTGTGTGCGTGTATATATATATATATATACATACATATATGAGATTTATCCTGAAACCAGATTTCACTAATACGAAAAGTAATGCCTGATCTCAGGATTTGAAAAATAATGGGCTGTCTAATTAATAATTAAATGAAACTGGATGTTTGGTTTTATTTATTTATTATCTTCGTTTGAGGTTTGATGAAGTCGAAAAGAGATAAAAACTAATGGAAGATATGATTCCCTGGGCGTAATAAAAGCAACAATAAATATAGTTCAAATAATGATTAATAAATTGGCTTGCGATGAGATAGGTGATTCCAAGTGTAATAAATAAGTCAGCCTTTCATCATACGCTTTCTTCGACGAGATTATTTATTGAGCAGTTAAAATTTCATGCCTTTATCAGTACCTCAGGAGTAGCATCTCTCTCAGCAGTCATGTTCCGTATTAGATCCATCAAAGGGTGCTCCAGCTTTAACTATATTGTAGCGAAAACTTAATAAAATAACCCATTAAATTGGCTAATTAATTGAGAAAGTGGCGAGTTCAATTCCCGCCTGGGGAAAAGGAATTTATTTAGTGACAAACTCATTAAATAAAATCCTTAGTCCCAACCTGGCTAGAAATGATTGGTTCACCTGTAAATAACCCCCAATTAGTAATAGTAGCGAAAAGTGAAAGTTAATAAATAATAATAATCAATTAATGGTTACGTAGCGAAAATATAAACAATTAATTAACATATTATTATTTAACTGGTTAAGTTACCGCTACTTTTTGACGGGTTATCTCACTATACTGGCTAATTTCAATGACATTTGTAATTTGTACACACTTAAACAGCTCTGGACTGGCAGCTCTGTGGGCCCACGCCAAAATTAGTTGTTCCTCCCCCCCCCCTCCTAACGGAATGTTTGATACCAAATAGAATACAAAAAAAACATTATTTAGTGATAAATATATATGTATATATACCCTTACAAGCATGTTCTAATAAGACTATTTTTAATTGATATTAATAAAATAAGTAGCTGATGAATTAGAGGTAATAAAATGCGTATATATAATCCATACAAACATTTATTGTAGGATTGTATGCTATTACAAAAAAATTAATAAATCTATATTTACCTTGAATAATAATTCAAGGCATTAGTTCCTTACAAAACATTACCAATTTAAAAAAAAAAAAAACAACCTGTAAGATTAGCATAAAGTGCAAAAAAGAATTGTAACATTTGTTAATAGAAATATTTATCAGCGATTTATTTACAAATGTAAATAAATATTATTTGGGGGGTTAATTAATAATAAAATTAACGCCTTTTTAAATTTAGGTTTTTTTCTTTTATTCCATTTAAGGACCATGGGCCCCCTTATGGCTTGTAGGTACTCGGCATTTTCCAATCTGCTGTTCTGGCCAATCCGGCGCAGCATTTTAACAAAAGAATTATGGATAGACTAACACAAATAAAGGTAGACATTTATACACATCTCTAAATAACATAGAACAAAGAAAAATTTTATAAGTAATTAATTATAGAGTACTCAAGTGCTGACAGGGAATGGATTGATAAGAACTTATTTACATAAGTTTAAATTGTTGAATACAGTCAGTGCATATGTGACGGACGAACAGAACAGCCATGTGACAATTTAATACATGACTGTAAACTAAAGACCAAAAAAACAACTAATGAAAAGAATAACGCTCAGTGGGCATAATTGGCCCATTGCAATGTGAGATTTGCTTTCGTTATTTTGTTTTTTTTATTTTGTAAACTCACATTTTTCATTTATATATTTTTCAATTGTTGGACATGATGTTTCCATGTAATCTGCGAAATGTGATATAAGATGGGCAACAAAGTTTACCAAGTCCAGAAAACATCGTATTTCATGAACCTTCGTGGAAGGCAACTATGTTATTGTTTCAATCTTTTACATGTCTGGAGCAATTCCTTGAAAGTGAATGCCCCGAGAAAAAGTAAGATACGTTTGCCCCAGTACCCACTCTTCTTGATTTAAAGTTAGCCCGTTTTCTAGAATAACTTTTCTAATACCGGGTCAGTTTTTAATATCAGGAGTTGATGGCAAGAGTCAAACGTTTATACCTGATTTATCCCCAAATATGTAGAATCGTTGATAAATAGTGTAATTCTCATACTATCTTCCATCTTGTGAAGATAACAATTCCAATTATGACAATATTATCACTCCATTTATCTTGAAGGGAACTCCACGCGCGCGCGTATGTATGTGTGTGTGTGTGTGTGCATGTCTCTACATGATTAAAGGAATAGATACTATTTGTAAAATCGGCCATAATTCTTCATCTCTACATCTTTTCCTCCACTTTTTTAGGAACTATATGTTTCGCTGTTCTAACGTCATCTTTAGTTGTATCCTAACAGTAGTACGTACGCTTCCTTAAATCTAAGCTTACATCAAGTTGATCCCTCCAGCCCCAGATCCTTCTAAATAGTCTATTAAACAAAGGAAAACATAGAATGTTTAGTAAAGTAGAGTGGAATATTAGATCGAGTTTTTTTTTTTTTCTTTTTGGCCTTTCTATCGACATATTAGAGTTCATTTTTAACCTTCCACCAAATCCCACTCTTAGGACAGACCAATGTAGCGAGAAAACCGAGTATATGTTTTACTATTCCTCTGAATAGTACAAATACCGTTATTCCCCCAAAAATTAAAATCGAAGATGTCAAACTCTTATAAAGGGTTTCCTTCTATATACTTAATGTGAAACATAGGCCAGAGAAATCGCAGAGAAACCAAATTAGCTGTAACGGTGAATTATCAAGATCTAGACTTATTTGCTGGCTTTCTGATTCATCTGGCCTACTAGAACCCTATTTCAACGTTTCTATCACCAAACATTAGTTTGAATTATTCATTAAATTCAATAGTAGCATTTATTAATCTGAGTCTTTTGGCTTTTCTGAAAGAAAAAAAAGTTTCCCTTTTGAAACCTCTCGCGAAATTTCTCTACTATTTTTACTCTCCTAATATAGATTGCTTCAAGTGCTCTGATGAACATCTTATGAAGCAGATACATTGGCGTGTTTAGGTCTTTATATATGTTCTTAGGCTACTAAGAGACTTACAAAGTTATGGGATTATCCAACCAATAGCTAAAGATTTTTATTACTACACACTATTTAATGACAGTCTTCTTTCGTTTTATTCAAATTGGAAGAAGTTTTGATTTCCTTGATTGGCTTTACTTCAGATTTAATTTTCTTTGAAAATTCTTATTTCATATTCTTTTTAGATTGAAAATTACTATTACTCCTTTTTATTTTCAAACTGATTAATTTTTCATTCTTTATCAAGAGCTCACCTTCCTAAAGCTAGACAATATGTCACGATTCTTCACAAAATAATATTTATTTTCTGCCCAGGACCCCAGATACTGGGCTTTCCTCGGTTATTTTAAATTTGCCCTTTTGAATTAATAAAATCTCTTCTGATTCACCCTTAATTAGAGATTCGTTATTATTAAGTTATTATGCGGATATTTTAATAATTCCGAGTTGATTCCCTAAACTAAATTATAATTTCTCTCCTCAATTTAGCTTCAAAATTGGAAGGTGTTCCCTTATCTTGGACGCAAAATTCCGTAACTGTTTGCCGAAAAGCTTCTCTAAAAAATAAAATATATTTTTCTTAGAGCACATTGGCGCATTTATTTGTTTACCAGGTTAAGACATCCGCTGATTCGGAAAGATTGACAAATATTTCCAACACTAGTCCAACCTAGGTCGACTTGAAAATTTATGATAATGCCTGGTACTACTAAAATAAAAAAATACTGGTACTACTAAAAGTTCCTTACATACTAACTTCTGTCTTCTAATAACGTATGCCAGGGTGTATGATGAGGATGATTTAGGGTTTCAAACCTGTTTTAATATTATGTTCTGCGTCAATGTTCATATTGAAGTGGCAATTGGTGGTTCAGGATAGCAATGTGAGTAAGAACTTGGTCTTAATGAACTTAGCGAGCCTAGGGTCGTGGATTCGATTCTCACCTGGGCAATAGGAATTCATTTAGAGACGAACACATTAAATGAAATGACCTACCTCACGGTAGCCATCTAAGGATGGGTGGTGGCCTGACTTTAACTCGCCCCATTTATCATTTGTACCACAAAACGAATATTAATTAATGACATTTATTAAGCAATAATCACTGACACTCTTTAGTAGTATTTGATATATAATAATATCTATCATAAGACACTATCAACAGGTTATACTGTAGATGTCACAGCTCATTTATCCTTCTTGGTTTTCAGTTATTACTTCTCGCCATTTTATTGATACAACAATATCCGCATTTAGTCTTAAGATCTCCAGGCAAAATACTATTATTAGAGGCTAAAGTCTCAAAATATTATTAAAAGGTTGTTGTAGCAGGCACATTTAATCACTGGGCCATAAATAAAAAGCATTAAGTGTAGCTATATTTCTCTGTTTTCTGCTTCAGAAGTTATGATATTACCATTGTTGTACAGTCGTACAAGATTCTATTGCTATATTTAATGACTTCTGACATCATTATGTTTCACAATAGAATTATTAAATCCTGGACCTCACCTATGACAGGCTCAGTGGACTTTTTTTTCATAAATGCAAGTATCTTCTTTTGTATTTTTTCAGTGAATCATATATTGTGGACCCTCTATCTTAAAAGAATACTTCACCCATCAGTGTTCATATATTGGGGTTCGTTATGAATTACATGGAACTCTATATAGTCATTTTGTTTAAGATTATTTTCTTTAGATAAACGCGTGTTTCTTCAAATTTCATTGCTGCTCTCCTTGTGTCAGATCAGGGCGGCAACGACATATTTGTTTTGGTAGGGTCTTTCTTTTTTGTATTATTACCAAAACTAGCTTATTACGCAGCACCTCCTCAATGGAAGAGGATATAATGGTGATATCATTTCTCATCGATATACTGCACTAAATCATTTTGGTCCAACTCTTCACTCTCTTTGTATTTTCCAAACTTGTTTTCCCTTAGTTTCCCTTATGCCGTGTCGACCTAATAATACCACAGAAAATAAAAAATAAATTGTTGGTTCTCAATTTTTTATGATTGCTTAATAATATGATTCAGGGCTTTAAATGGAGTGGATTTCAGCCTTTATTTGTTACATATCAATATCCAAACAGAAATAATTGGAAATGCGAAATTCGTTTTCTACGGATAAAACACGGTGGATAATCAACAAATATTGAATATACGCCATGGGCAAATAACAGGGGATTTAGGTCTGTGTTTAATTTATGGTAGGAAAAGTTTCGTCCAGCTTCCCAAGCACTTACGCTTGGCTACAAATGAAGCATTTGCCGCTCTATTCCACTCACAGATAAAGCTATAGTTCAAAATAATGTTTAGTGTTATCCAAGAAAACCATTGCTTTTATTGCCTGTCTGAACATATTACATAACGCTTTTGTACCTGAAACTATTATTTTTTTCTTATTCTTTTTCTGTTTTTAGCTACTTTAAATAATTCTTACGGAGATTTAATTTGTTTTTGTCAAAACTATTTAACTCAGAAGCAGCTGAGCTTTTAATAATAATTCATCAATTTAAATATCAACATTGAAGGTAAATCTATTTAAATATCCACGTCGATCCCGTGGAAGTTCTATCATATCCATACACAATCAAAACATATATCAATAAAATAACTACCAATTGGCCTTTTATTTTCGTTAATTCAACACTGAATTTGGGGCTCAGGTTAGCCATGTGAGTTAAAGCGTTTCCTTTAATCTCGCATGGTAATCCTTGAGTGGCGAGTTCGATTCTTGCCTGGGCAAAGGAAATTATTTTGTGACAAAATTCATTAAATAACATAAAATAAAATAAAAGTGGACGTTAATAAATAATAATAATAATAACACTGAATTTAAAATGTTAGAAGTGTTGAAAAACCGGTGAGTGCCGGTATTAATATGTCTTAAATTACACATACTCTAGATAAACAACTATACAGTAGACAATCAACATCTGAAAGGCAATTAATTATTAACACTTTATTAAAATAAAAGTCCGTCACTCAGAGGATGACTAAGCAAATTTCCCATGCACTGAATTGCATACCAGGTACAAGGGTTGCGGACAATTGCATACAGGTCAGTAGGGGTATACTGAAAGCTGAAAACAAGAAACTACGAATTTGCTGAATATTTGAGTTAAGAGAAAAAAGTATAGAATAACGATTGTAGAGCATAAACAGTTTAGTTCTAATGTTTAGGTCCAACTGAAATTAACAGAGATATTCACAATTTTCTAAATCCCCTCTAACGCACAGCCATGGACGAATGGAATCGTTAGTAGTGATTGATAACGTTAAATAATTATTAGTTATAACTAATATATGGTTTAGATCAAATAAACATTCTCGTACTATCTGAATCACTCGACGTATTTGCCTGTATCTCACATAATAAAGTCTTTTGAAAACAATATATTGTATTTAAGCATGGAATAAGATGTTGGCTTATTGCTTTAAATACGAATCGGGTTCGTGGAGAGTAGTGACCCGCCCCCCCCCCGTTCACTTTCTTAATCTTAGTCATGGATACGTTACATTAATGAGAGTTATATATTTTGCACTGATAAATTAGTTATTGTCACATTCTGATGGTTTAATTTTTAGAACAACTCCAGTCGCAATAATTTAAACAAAACTATGTTGAATTTGCGCATGTTGTGAAGCGGAAGTGGTGGCTCTCCAATATTGTCTCTACAATCACAGTCAGCTGTAGGCCAGCTCTGAATACATCCGCTGATTTGAGCCGGCATTGAGCGGGGGAGGGGCTGATGATGAATAGTAATGACGAATACTATCAATGGCTATTATTTACATTGTTTTAAATAATGAAGAGGGATTGAGTAGGAAGTGAGTTTACTCATAATGTTTTGAACAATGATTGGGATTGATTTGTAACCGCATGAAAGATTTGTCAGAAAGTCTCAGCAATAGTACATCGATTGTTCGTGGTTCCAGGGAGCTATAAATTTGAATAAAAGTAAATAGAAAGTACTTATTATAGTCTTGCTATGAATAAAATTCAAACTTATTATTCAGTCTAAATATTTCTCGAGGAAAGCTAAAAATTGATAGCGTTAGTTCAATAGGACATCAACTAATACTTATAAGCAAGTAACTGCTAATAAATTAAGTTTGATTTTTTGTAATTGGCAAGCCAGTCAACGGTGTCATATCCTAAAGGTATTTCTTTTGTTAATGTGTTGCTTTGACCATTAGATCCTATTTCATCACTTATTTGTTTTATTGAAAATTCAATGTGTTTACTTCCAACTTACGGCTACTAATTGGTATTAATTAATGTTCCTTGAGAGAGCCACCAGAGAATTAAATAATAAAAATTGTCGTATTTTATGAATGTTTTTTTAGGAAATAAACTTTTTTTAGTATCTTCCGTTGGCTGGAGTGAGTGTTTAAATGGAATAATGTTAATTACATTTCTACGGGTAACCATTTTCATTTCCACTCTCAAATAAGTGTAATACAGTTAGCTAATTACTTCCTGCTTCCGTTACTATGTCATATTTCTGTAGAATTAAAAGAATGCCTGAACAGAGTTTTATCACATTTTTTCTACTAATACTAAAAAGTATATATCGATTTTAAATTTTCATGAAAAACGATATTTATTTGTATCCATGATAAAGCATGAATACATCAGTGCTCACCCATATCCATTCCATGTTTCATGGATAAAATACTACAACAACTACAGTCAATTATAACGATGACCAATATAGGCTGAGTAATAATTTTTAATTATGAGTGGGAGGATTCCTACGGCGCTAAAACCCATATTTGTCAGTAGCATCGTTAACGATGGTTGATCAAATGTTAAGAACAAATTGTGTTTAAAGTCTGTTTTCAGTCCTAATAAAATATTGAAATTAACTATTCATTTGGGTTTTAATACAAATATAAAAATAAATATATAGTATAAAGAATTCCCCAACACAATAAATATATTGAGGTGCAAATAACTCCAGACATGAACTGGGGATCCCTAAACCCAATATTGTCCCAAAGGGAAATCTTTAATAAAGGTATAAGACTAGGCGTCTGGTTCTAAGGCCCGTCAAATCAACATACAGGTCGTTCGGGCACTGACGATGATGCACTGCTTCGAAAGCGCTCTGTCGCATCAATAAAAAGTCCGTCACGCAGGGGCTGTGTAAACTAATCAGATTTCCCACGTGATGTTTTACAATAGAGAAATTTCACGAGAGCCGAGTAGTTAAGGAAACAGCCGAGATAGCTTTTGGTGGGAAAGTCACTCGTCCGTTAGCCGCCCAGATTTAATAAAAATGCAAATATCTCGGGTAATATTGAAGATAGAGTATAAATGTATATAACAAACATTTAATTGTCAATAAGATTCATTCTATACACTTTTTCGATCAGACTTATAGTAACGGAGATATTTCGATTTTTCAAAATTCTCCCCCTCTAAACCCCCCCTCCCCCTGGTCCGATTTCAGCCGTTAACGAACTTGATCTTTCTTTTTACATAAAACGACTAGATATCGAGTTTGGTAACGATTAAACAAAAATTGCGACCGCTAGAGCGGTAACAGACAAATACGGTATATATATATATATATATATATATATATATATATATATATTTAAATATATGTATATATATACAGTTTTGAACGGACCTCATTTTCGTCATCTTCTAGGTAGGATCGATGTACATTTGAGGAAAAAATTCGAAAATTCCGTCATGAGTACAACCTCAATAGCTGATTTCCCTTAAGGGAAATCTGCTAAAAGTTGTTACTGTGGAAGTATGGCTATATTTCATCTACCTGCATCTTTTTTTATGCAATATTAGAATGAATATTGTCAACAATATTGTACATAAACTCTTCATTATATTCCTCACACTGATTTTATCAAAAACTGTAAAGCAGAAATTTGTTTAGAACGTATTTTTCAATTCTGTCATGTTGTTTAAATTAATGAATTCCAACATTTATCTCCCTACTCCCGGTTTCATTTTTATATAAACCCGTCAACGTCGAAAAACTCACACGATTACATTCGATGATCATCACCTCATACTTCTTTGGTATTACAGCAGATTGCTGGAGCAGAATTTTATCAAATGCATTTCTATTAATCCTAAGATGACGCGATCATCTTGAAGGGAAACTACAATTACCAATAACATTGTTAATATTCGTTCATTAGCGTTTCAATGCCTTACGCATAAAACAATAATATGACTTTAACTTGACGAAAATAAACGGATTATTCAGTGCTATACAGGTTAATATAATCTTTATATATCCCCTCGATGCCGTTTCTATTTCTTCCCGTCAACAACGGGTAACATGGCTAGTAAGTGTACACACACACACACACACACACACACACACACACACACACACACACACACACACACACACACACACATACACACACACACACAGCACATAATGAAAGATAGATATACAAATAGGTAGGCTGATTCATTGGTCAGTTAACTTTTAGTTTGCCTGTCACTATTTTAGTTTGACAGTAAGTATCCAATCTCAAACTTAAACATTAATTTCAATAATGGCAGAAATCGGTCCAAATGAAGGTGGGGTATTATGCGAGTGAGGATCGAACATTCAAAGTAACTTTGTTATAATAAGTCAGATTAAAAAATGTTAAATAATCAATCTTTTTGTAAATTTAATTTTCTATAAATGTTGTTCTTTTCATTATCACTAGCATTAACTGGGACATTTAAATTTTTTTTAGAATTCTGCCTCAATGAACCCCATCACCTACTCATGTGATTTTCGAGTCAATAATCTGCTGATTTTTCGATTCCTGATTGCATAGGTTTCTTATGACGGGAGTATAGAGAATAGATGTTGAGCTGAGATCATCATATACCAGCATTTGGGAAATCTACTAAGTTTACGCAGCCTCTGCGTGATGGACCGTTTACTTTGAGTAACTGAGTTACTAAACATATCGTGCCCAACTTTCATTTCAATTTCTGTTAACTTATCCTTCTTTCACATTGGAGAATTCTGTTTAGTTCACACATCCCGTGTACGACGAACTCTTTTTTTTGTAACAGTAAATGTAGAGTACGATTGGATAGTAAGAAAAATCTTTCTGATAGTTTCCAGTATAAGGGGCAGACAGGGAAAATGTGCTTAGACGTTTCTGGTTCCCTTTAAAAACTGTTTGGAAGATGCAACATGTCCACGGCATGTTAGATATTTGTTATTATTCGGTCCAACTTCAGCCCAAGCTGTAACCCTTTCCCTGACAATACCGCCATTATGATGTTGGTATTCTCCTATCTTTAGCTGCCTTGCTTTATTACTAATAATTTTAAGATTTTGTGAAATATTCCTGCCATAAGGCCTTAATTGAAAAGCCTTTAAAGTACAGAGATAGCTTAACAATTTTTTACCGTTAACTCAACTGTATAACTATATTTATGTTGTTCCTTAGAAGTTATAGCTCTATGTGAAGGGATAGAAACATTATCATTCATACTTATTAATTTCGTAAATTTTCTAATTTATTTTTTTTCTCCGTTGAGCCATGTTTGAAGTGTCATTAAGAAATAACTTTTTAGCATTATATCCATCCCTTGATTCTTTAATGTCTCTGATCTTTTTCAATCGACACTAGTTCTATCGAGTTCTTACACTTTCCGTATTTAACGACTTTTAATTCAAATAATTTTAAATGATATAGGAAGAAATTCTGTTTATTTAATTTAATTGAAGTCATGAGCTTTAGTCAACAGACTAAGAAGAAATTCTACATAATTCACAGAGTTAACTCTTAAGTTAAGTCTTAATTTAAGTTATTTTTTATTCTTAACTGTAAAGGTAATTTACTTTTCAGAAAAATTTTTAGCGTTTCACAGTAGTGTTGTTGGAATTGAAGAATATTGTGTAATTGAAGAGACGAAAACGTCCAATTCTTCCCAAGTTTTATTTTATTTCACAGCTAAGCGCTTTGGAAGGCTATTGTCTCCATCTTCAGAGCTACTTGCAAGCACTCATTGGGATAGACAGCACGTGAGTCACTCGTGAAGCATTGGACGTTTTAGACTCTCCAAGTAATTTTAGTGTCCCAGCCGTCATTTTTTTTAAAGAAATATGATTTTTTTTCTCGTTATTATAGATCAATTTCTAGGGGCTGTGGTACAACAACATTCTTGAATATTCCTAAACACCAGTCAGTATAAGAGTGGGAATTGATCAACGTGAAGTTTCAGAACATAATTATCTCTCTCATATTTTACATACAATATTAACTAACAACAAATCGAACTCAAGAAACCATAATCAGACTCAATATTGAATTGGTTTATAAATGAGTGTTACTTAAATAGTAAAATATTAGTCTACCTTAGAAACCCCACAACTTTGAAATAAAAAGCTGGTTGAATTTACCCCAATTAATCAAACCGATTCCCCATGTTTACTCAATCAACAAAAGATTCAATCATTCATCAGAATTCTCGTTGATTCAATTTTTATTGACCCCAGTCTGTTGATTTAAAATTACTACTTTATAGTCCATTATTCATTGTTGAATAAACTTTTTTACTAATCAGTAATGATTGCTCGTTAATGAAATTAAAAATTCCCTAAGCCATCAAATTTATTTACCTGCTTCTCGAATTCTTAGCTTTCTGATGATCATTTAAAAATACATTTCATTTAGTTAACAATTTGTGTTTTCTTAACCCATGGCATTATACATTTTTAGTCATTTATCTTTAGCGTAGGCACATAGAGATTCGTTATAGCCATCGGCTCATCTGTATTTATCTTTACAACAATGAAGGTAAATTTACGAAATAGGTATAAATATGTAACTTTGATCTTCATCACTTGCGTATGCGAAATTCCGTTTGGAAGATCTAAATATGAGAGGGAGATGGAAACCTTTCCTCAATGACCTGCACCCCCAAATTTTAATGCATAATTGAAAAACTCTATTTGATTATTATACAATTATATAATCATTTCAAGTTTTAAATGGAAGACAGCAAAATTTGAATGATGGAATGTTATTTAGGATTATTGTTAAAGTCGTCTGACTCCCTTTCGTTTTATTGTTCATGGCTACTTCTTGGATGCCATCTCTCTTACACTTATGAAACATTCGTTGTTTTAATAGCATTGTGTATGCAAGCCCTTCGGCATTACCCGTCAATGGCATTTCAATTTTAAGAGGTGCTGGTTCATTGAAAATGTTATGTTATATCAAGGGAGGTCCATCATCACGGAAGGATCAAAAGGCCAAACACCTCCACTCTTTATACTTCTTTTTTTACAGACAAAGTACTTTCGGGGCGAACCGTCCCATCTTCAGTGCTCTAGAGTTGGTCCCTATTGAGGCGACATCTCCGGCGAGACTCCGCGAGACGGTTCGCCCCGAAAGTACTTTGACTGTAATAAAAGAAGTATATAGAGTGGAGGTGTCTGACCTTTTGATCCTTCCGTGATGATGGACCTCCACCAGCCAGCCCAAATCCCAAGTTATGTTATATAATTTGAATTCCGGAGGACCATTGAAATGTATAAGATGGTTATTGCTATGATACTAGTATATTGAATATTGTACATAATTTATAGGGAATGATCTATGGCAGAGCATTTGATATTAGTGAGTTAAAAATGGTTACTTTATGGGATGCTGCTGAAATGATGTCCTGGATCTCTTTCTCCCTCTTGCTCCCTCCATCCTGGTCTTTCACCTGAATGTTCCTTTACCCTACTTACTAGATAAGTAAAAGGGGTGATAAAGGACTATTAGTCTGCACGCTGCCAATGATGAGACTATGCTTCTCAGCCTGTCCTCTCATCTGCCCTTTGGATTCTAGGATGTCCTCTCAAGTAGCCCAGTACTCTTCAGGGGTATCCTTGGTTGGCCTAGATGATAACAGATGGGACTGGTGTTGGTTTTCATTACCACTTCAATTTTAAATTGGACAAGCATTATGAAAGCAAAATGTTTTGAATAACAGGGGGTGCTTTGGCGGATTATTTGTATGCACTCCCTTCCTTTTACCAGAATGTTTAGGAATGTTAGTAGAACAGCCCTAGTCTGACCAATATACTCTCTGCTCCAGAGGAACTATCCTCTGATCTTTTGGTATGAAAATTATATTTTCTCCCTGGTCCAATAGGATTTCCCTTGAGGGTGATCTGTTAAACATGTCCCTCATGTCAAAAAAAAAAAAAAAAAAACTATCAAAGAGAGACGACTGTATATGAATACTGTTACATGCAGTATCGTTTGCAAAAGAAACAATTGAAATGCCTTAAAGTTTAGAAAGTAAAGCGTGATGACAGTATTTTTAACTGACAAGAAATAGTACTCTTGACAGATAAAAAAACTGTCATCACGCTTTACTTTCTAAACTTTAAGACATTTCAATTGTTTCTTTTGCAAACGATACTGCATGTAACAGTATTCATTTTCAGTCGTCTCTCTTTGATAATTTTGTTTGACATGAGGGGCATGTTTAACAGATCACCCTCAAGGGAAATCCTATTGGACCAGGGAGAGGGAAATGTAGGGGGGGGGGGGGGATTTCAACATATATAAAAATTTTCACTATAATGGGACTGATTGAAGTATATAACCAACCTTACTGCAAATTTAATTTCCTAAAGTTGTATTCACTATTTATTTATCTCAAATATTAACGGAGAAATTTATATTTTTAGTATTCAGCCTTTAGTATTCCCCCACTTCTAATCATATCGTATTAAGTATAAGCTGATACATTACGCATGAAACTTTCTATTCTAATGTTGAATATCCTATACTGGTTTCTTTTGCTATATGGGAAACTCAAATATGTACGTTGTGACGCCCTCAATTAAGATCATGCGTTTTCTGCATGATTTCTTATGGCAATGCTCGATATTTAACAGTTCCATTAAAAACAAAGGTGATGCCTGCTCTTGACTGAAATAAGACCATTCGGGGGAAGAGGGTAGTGGGGAATAAAACAGAAAATTCGTAATATCTCTGTTATTATTAATCGAACGAAAACAATGTATATGACCAATCTTATTCCATATGTAATTTCCTATAAACATAAATCTATTCAACAGTTCTGTATCACGAACATTAACCGAAATAAATTTGGATTTTATATTTGGGGCTCAGGTTAGCCGAGTGAATTGAAGCATTGTTCTTCATCGGGAGTGGCGAGTTCAATTCCCGCCTAGGCAATATGAGTTTATTAATTGACAAACCTGTTAGTCCCAACCTGGCTAGAAATGGGTGGTGGCCTGTACATTACCTGTCCCAATTAGCTGTAGTAGCAAAAAGTGAACGTTAATAAAAAATATTGTTGCGAAAATTAAATACATGAAGGATTGTCAGAGATGGAGCCGCGTGTTTGGGAGGTGCGAGGGACATAAAAGGAACCGACCGAAGACTAGTGACGCCAGCAGCATCTAATTAGGGCCGCGTATGTTCCAGGAACTTCTGGCCTTTCCTATCTAGCCCCTTCTGGCCATTCTGTATGATGTTTGAAGACAGGTATATATAAGGGACTCTGACAGTGCCCGAGTCAGTTGATGTTGGCGGTCTTCGAGTGATGTGCAGTGCGGTAAAGTGTTTTTATTTGAAGCACAGTGTTGTGCCGTGACTGTAAGTAACAGTTTAGTGCCGTGTTTAAGACAGTGCAGTGCCGTTAAGTTCGTGAAGTAAAAGACAGTGCAGTGCCGTCTTTATGTGAATTTCAGTGACCGTGAGTGAATTATTGGACTGTGTGACAATAAGAACAATGACGCTATCAGTGCATATTGTGAGTAGTAATTAAGAATAATTAACCGAGTGTATTGTGCATTGTTAAATAAATTGAGCAGTGATAAAAACTGTGAAAATTGTGAATATTTAATTTTGCAATCCAAAAGAACTCTTATTAACAAGTTTATTACTGGTTTTTTGTAATAAAACGTAACAATATTAATAATGATAATTAACCGAAATATTTGCATCTGCTGAAATGGAATGCTTTTTCTTCGGACTTGGAACGATAGCTTTCTTACTCTTTCTAAATAAATTTTTAACTCAAGATGGTGAATGAACACAATAATAATTACACGTATTAATAATTGTAAGCAATAATTTTTACATGACTGTTACTGAAAGTCCGGGATAACTGATTTATTGATTTATAGTAAAACCCTTTATCAAGAACCACATTAAATATATTAAACTTATAATATTATGAACACAGTTTCATTTAGTAATTAATATAAAGGTTCCAATCATCCTCATATATTTTATCTCTACCTTCAAATACATATTTCAGATAGTGCTATTAAATGAGTGAGCTCTGAAGGATTGTAGCTTTGCACTTCTTTGGTCAGATTATACTGGATTGTTGGAGATGGAGAGTGGATGGTTGTAGGAGCCACATTGTTATTAGACAAGAGAGGTAAGTTGAGGACAACTTGTTATACGAGAAGTTGGCGGCGGTTTGGCGGCGTTCATTCTAATTCCAGTTGTTGTTGTTTCCCCCCTCTTGTATGTATACCAGCTGGTCGCCCCATACGCAAACCTTATTCTCTCACTTTGTATTCCCTCAAATATGAGTTAAATTTCTTTTATATTAATCAATAACACTTTGAGTTTTAAATAATTGTATACCGTTCAACTGGCCATCACAGGCAAAAGCCTACCACGAGGCTTAGGTGAAAATTCAATCAATGCATGCATCTTAATTGAGATAGCAAGAACTAATCTCAAATCCCTCTGATTTAACTGATTGTGAGCAGATGCCTTAGTATTCATTCCGTATTCAATCAACTACTTTGTATCTGCAACTGCTCTCCTGCTATCAATTGCAGAGCCACAATTCCTATTTGAGTATATAAATGCTCTTATAACCGTGTGCTCAAACCGATGAAATATTGTTATAAGAGTAACTACAGCATCGATATGAAGCTCTTACTTGAAAGTCCGTCACGCAGGGGCTGCGTTAACTAAGCAGATTCCCATGTGCGCCACGTGTTTGCATTTATCTCAAAACTTAAAAGTTCAATGAGAACAATATTTGGTATTTAAGCTTCAAATAAAGTGTTTCATAACATAATAGAATATTGTGAATATGAAATGAGTAGGAGTATACTTTACAAAAGATCGAAAAATAAAAAATGCAAATATCTCAGTTAATAATCAAGATAGCGAAAACATGTACATAACGCCATTTATAGAGCATTGCATTTGCAATAAGATTGGCTCTGTACACCTTTTTCGATCTGAAGCATAATAACGGAGATATTAAGAATTTTCGAAATTCTTCCCCTTTACACCCCCCTCCCCGATTGTCCGATTTCAGCCGTTAACGAACTAGATCTTTCATTTTGCATAAAACGATTATATATCAAGTTTGGTAACGATAAGACAAATATTGTGACCGCTAGAGCGTTAATAGACATATATATATATATATATATATATATACAATTTTGAACTCACTTTCTTCATCTCCTGGGTAGGATCGATGGGCGTCATGAGTAGGACCTCAATAGCTGATTTCCCTTAATGGAAATCTGCTAATAAAGCAGTAAATGAGACTCTAGTTACCGACAACAACACGTGCGGTTAGCATTATCGGTGAAGGATAGATAAGCTGAAGTTGTTTAAGTGATTCTTGTTATATCATTGATTAGCTGGCAGTGAACAGGGAGAGGCTGTATGTTTTGTTTTCATCCAAATAGATTTCCTTCATATGTGAGCATCTCGGCTACATGCAGTTCTCTTTTGCATAGGATTATTCCTGTATTACTGTCTCCAAGGCTGAGATAAACAGCTGTGGGACAGGTAATCTCCATGCCTCAATCCCGGCTTAGCTTCAAATCCCTCAATCATGCCCCCTTGCTACATAACTCAACAATGGGTGCTATCGATCTTCGATGTTCTCTAGGCTAAGTCTTAAACATTCGCAGCTTTGAAGTCAAAGAGCAGGGTGTGTTACACTCCCTAAAACCTCTTGCCGCTTTTTTCAGAACGAATACTTCATCTCCTTCAGAACTCTGCTTGATAATCACCCACAGTTATTGTTGTAAGGTAAAATTCTTTAAGCATTATGAAATGTACTGGAAGCACTTTGATTTATGTCATATACATTAAAGGAGATTTTTATAGGTATTCCACAATGAGTCCTGCTTTCCATTAGTTCAGGATCCAGTGCCTTCTTCAGGTCTCCAGGATAAGCCCCAGTATTTGTCACAACAACTGATATTTGAACAGCTCACCAACCGATTCTTCACCGTGATCCATATGTTCTTTGCCTAAGTTCTAATTTATAGCCTATCCATATAATTCTATCGTACACCAATGACCTTGTATTGAACTGCTACTAGTTTTATTTTTTCATTTCGGCTTCTTCTCCAGTAAGCTGGTTCACCCTCTCTTTTATGTCAAGGCCCTCCTCCATTGTTATGGTTTCCTCCCCATGTAAATACTACCTTGGATAAACGGCTTCACTTTTGTTTGCATTCAGATAATCCTTAATGCCTATAATTAGTATGTTGCTCTTTTAGCTTTTCCTAGAATGGAATGTTTGTTCGGTTGTCGAATACATCTCCCTGATGCAGATTTTTAAACAAAAAGCATTGCATGCTTTTTTGATCCAGTGCCTATTCGTATTTAGGTCCTTTTCAGTACAACATCACGCCGAAAGCATTACGCTACTATGGCTACGACTTCTGTTCTAGTTACATACTCGCTCTCTTCCAGCAAGAGGGAGGCTGAAGAGTACACTTAGTAACAGAGAGTACTTATTTATATTGTTTTAATGGGCTCAAACCCAATTCATAAGCCAATCTAAGCTCCTATAACTTATTATTAAATTACCTCATTCTTATGAAATATAGACGGTCGTTCCGTCACAGCATATTTATTGCAGATTTAATATTGGTTTATCACATACAAAACGTAAAAAGATAAATCAGTGCTTGTTTTTGAATCATTCTTCAGCTCTACTTTATTCTTGAGTAATCAGGGATACTACCCTGAAACGTTAACGGTTTCGTTCAAGGCTTAGCCATAAAATAAGTATATTCTATAGGGTCTAAAATTGCTGGCGAGAAGGGATTAAATGTTCTTATTATTAGAAAGCACGTTCCGAATTACTGTTAAACATAAAACACTCATCGTTACTAAATACCAATCGTAACAACCACAATTCTTGCATATTTCCCTCAGGGTTAAACAGCTATTGGAACTCATCTCTCGATTTTGGAAGTTGTATCAACAGGCTACACCATTTCAGATGTTCATAAACATTTATATGTAGATTCCTCCCTGTTTCTTTATATATATATATATATATATATATATATATATATATATATATATATATATATATAGAGAGAGAGAGAGAGAGAGAGAGAGAGAGAATGAGAGATGTTATACTTTTCAGCCTTTAGCCCTTCTCATATCCTACTAAATTTGGTCTTATTTCAAAATTATACGACGTATTTTTATCTGATTGACCTATACTGTGAGCGATACAGAAATAAATTCTCAATCATGAGGAATGACATAATGATTTATAGATGACGTATTTAAGGGCTACTGGTCTATTTAAAGAAATAAAACTCTAAATACTATTAATTCTCTTTTCAATTTATTGAGATTTTTATGTTATATATACATGTATAGTTTTAAACAACAATGGTTCACTCCGTTATCGTAATGCTTACAAATTTTGCGGCGTGCCTGGGAACAGATTTACTGGAGCGCCTTCTGCTCAAATAATATGTGACATGAAGGCGGGTGTTGTGAATCAAAAGACTGCGCAGCGTTTGGTCGTTTCAAGCGACAGGACCCTTGTATATGGGCCAGAAGAACCCCCTACTGAAACAGAGGGTACAGAAAAAGCAATTAAAGAAAATCTGTTGAGTAGAATTCACTAACTGCCCACTACTTCTCAGCTTTCTAGGAAAACAATCTCCAATCTCTTGGAAGAAACTTTCGGTCTTCCCGATCCGTTCCCTATGCTTTGACGGAAGACCCAGCCCTAAATCGGGCGGACATGGTTCAACAAATGCACACCAGTCATAATGATAATCATTCATTGAAAAGAATAACATTTTTGATGAGAAATCGATGCAACTTTGACTCACACAAGCAGTGGTTACCACCAGGACATTTAGGGAATCCGGTTATGAGATATCACATCGGGCAAAAAGTTATGTGGTCCAATGTGAACAGATTCATCAGGGATGAACACGAACCATCAGGGCCGTGCTATAAATAAGAAACTTTCTTCTAAGCAACTGAAGTTTGGTGTATGAAGTTCTGGTTCAGAAGTATGCTGTCCTGGCTAATCGGAAGAAAGTTTTTCTAAACAAGATAATTCTAAAGGTATTTGTCCTCACACTACAAGAACTCTGAATAAATTGAAGAACTTGATTGTCTAGAACTTTTACTACACCCTGCATACAACCCTGACCTCGTCCCTTATGGCTTTTACTTGTTTTTCACAATGGCTCATTTTCTTCGGGGAAGACAGTTCAATGATCAGGAGAAAGTCAGAAACGGTGGTCGGGAAGTCTTCGGATGTAAAACTAAACACTGGTACTCGTGAGGTCTTCAAGGGCTGACTTACGGGTGTCTCAATACTGTCCAAAATGACGATTTATACCTTCATGATTTAGCTGGAGTCTTTATTTTTCAAGTACTGTACAAATACCTACAAATCGTTTTACCATTAATATATTAATATTGGAAGTAAAAAATACCACCCATTGCTCAATTAATTATATTTTAAAAATATTCCAGCTTTAATAGGAACAAAAAAAAAATACTAGTTTTTTAGTTCTATTATGATATTCGGGCATTGACCGTGCCTTCATTTCCACTGCCGACATTTCCCTAAACATACTTCCAGCTTCCTCAAAGACTGAAGTGTTCTGTTTCCTATTCAGAAATAAAAATATCATGCAGACTTTCCGTCCAGGAGTTCTTAAGCTCTAATAGAACAGTACTCCATAGATAACGTTACAAATGTGAAAACGTAAAGATGCAGATTATCTTGAATTATTAGAGGTAAGAGTTCTTGTTATATTCATTCTGTATTAGTTTTTTATCGTGAAAGAATCCACTTCATAGTTGTTAATTGTTCTATAGCAGTGCTTTGAATGGAGAAGTAACAATCAGCATTTAGTAAAGACATGAACACTATCTGTCTGTGCTTCTTTTAAAATACCTCAGCAGATCAAAATTAACTGTAGCAAAAAGGCCATTCTCTGGTTAATAACTTAATTTTCTCGTTAAAAGCGTTCCTTTAAGTATTCCTTATTATTTTGTTCATGACAAGCGTAATGTCTTTGAAGGCATCTAGATTAGATATGTTTGAGTTAAGAAGACTTCTGAAGAGTTGTGGTGACGGCAGTCAAAATGCTTTCACATTAATTAAGACGAACGTCTTATTAGACGCCCGTTAAAATGGATCCACCCACGGCTAACTTTCATTCAGCCATGTCTATGAATTCTCGTTTCCCCGGCTCCTTTCATATACTTCCAAACTAAATGCTTTACACATAGAGACGGTTCGTATAAATGTGAATCTGAGCATGACTATTTTCTATTAAATATACTGTGCTGTGAGAGGATATTCAGCATTCTCATAAATGAATACTCCGAAGTTAAGTGTATCGAAATGGTGTGTATGATTTTATCTTATTCCATGCCTAAGTTTTAGCTACAACCTGCTGTAACAGCTTGAAGAAAAATTCGTTAAAAATCTTTTAGAATAACTTCAATTCTTTTAAAACTCTTCGTACTGTGTAAATTTAATTTGAATAGTATTCAAATGTCATTGTTAATAGGGCTTGAAATTCCTGCAATCGACCAAAATGAAATAGGTCTGGAATGTTCAGGTCATTATACGGTTTTGATGTGCAAATGAGCGTTTGAAGTTTATCTTTCGTGGTAAATAAAGATTGGTCTTACAAAGGGGCCGCGGTCTGATGGAGGAAAGGTAGAAGTAGTTGGCCAGAAAGAAGAGCCTTGGGGTCCATCAAGGGCAATTGAAAAACTTTTATAATCAGGAGAAGAGAGGAGAGTAGGGTCCAGTCTTATCTCTTCCCAGCTCTGCTTGCACGACTTGAAATTTATCGCTTCTGATATTCCTAGAGGAACTACTACTGAACTCAGCCGAGCAACTTAACAGCTCACAAACTAAACTATTCCCCCTCTACTGCTATTTACTGCGTGTAGATGGGCCTAGGCTCCGCTATTGGGAAAGTTCACTTAGCAGTGGCGTATCTTCACTTTCATTAGTCATCTGATTCATCGTTAACACTTACACTTAAAATAATTAGGTCAAAATATAGCGATATTCAACTGGAACCCTGAGAGTGTTTAACGGCAGTAATTGCGTAGGCATTCTTAGTACTCACCTGATCAATGCAACATTTAAAATACGTCCTATATTTAAAATATGGATGAATAGCTTTCTTAATTTCATATTTATAACTTTCGAATACAAAATTCGAGATTTAAGTACCAGCAAAATATGTGTTCAAAAGTTAGATTAAGAAACTGTTAGGAAGTAAGAATTACATAGCGACTATAATAATTTGCTCTTAAAATTCCAATATGTCCTGGAAACATTTTATTTTAGTTTTAGTTTTTTATAGGATTCCATGTTGATAATAATCACTGCTTAGATATTTAATTAATGGAAATTACTGTTTTCAAGCGATGTTGTGTATTTCTCCAATAGATGAAATTTACAACCTGTTAAGCCGTGTTACACGAAAGATTTTTTATAGTATATAGAAAGCAATTTCTTTATTCAATAACTTATCTATTGCAGGTGTAGCTTTTTCATGTTTATCTGACTAATGTGAAATCACTTTTACTCCAACACACTTTTTTTTTTAATAATAGCACCAAAGGCGCCCCTGTGTTTTGCGGTTTGACAACATCTTCATGATTGGGGAGTGTTGAATTTATCATAATACCACCGTTTGGGCCCAGAACGAAAAAAAAACCCTACCTGTTCATTTTGAACCTCGCCAAGGGAAGCGAATATTTCCTTTTTCTAAAATATTTATACATAGGTCCAAAAGGTAGTTGATGGGATGTGTGAAGTCCAGTCATGTGGAAGAAGATTATCCCAAACCAATTGTTTAGTTCCGTGTAACGAGAAGTATTCAGTTCACAGATCCACGTAAAATATATCACAATTTACGGGTGATTCTCCTGCATCTTTACAAATAGGTTTTACCATGTCCGATAATAATTGGTTTATTTAATTGATAAGACTTTAGTGGTAAACATTCGTTGTAAATTTTTCATTTCTGTTATTAATTTTATTTAAGATATGCTCTCTCATTAAATTTTTATGACTGTAATTTTACAGTAAGAATTATGATTTTTTTATTTTATTAGTTTGAGTATAATTCGTTAGAAAAGGAGTTCGTTGAAGAGTAATATAACTGAAATTACATCAGGTGATTCTTTTAAGCATCTCTTTTTCTACACCATCCATTAATTTTATTGGCTTACGGAGCAGAATGTAGTATTGAGAATATCTATGATCTAGAATGATGTTTACACCTGAAGAGACTTCCAGAGAAGTGAAACATGTTGAGATGCAAAGTGGTAAAGATTATTTTATTTTCATTTGCATCTAGAACATGAAATAAATTAAACATCAAAAGTTAAAACATGTTAACACACTTTCTGACCCTCTTCATTATCAATGGAATTAGGTTGAAATGGTGTCCACTTGGTGCTGATGCCGCCAGATGCGAAAGAAGTTCGGTACAAAAATATGATTCAACAGGCTACTTCCCATCCGTGGTTACGGGTTCTGATCTCAAGAAGTGCCTTCCATCTCTTTAAATAGTAAACATTAGTACATGATTATGGCACAAATCGAGGAAAAAATAAGTAATTTACTTGGACATCATATTACTAACTAAGCTTCCAAATTTGGATATACTTTCCTGTACTCTACACCAGAAAATGATTTTTCTTGCTTTTTCGTAACTAAACAATGTTTATTAAAATCATATTTTTATTTATAATGCTCATTTTAAGTAAGGACCAGTAGACAAATAAATTAAAATTTACTGATAAGCAACTAATTTTGTTTATTTATGTAAAAATTATTTTGTTCTTTAGCCTTAACACAATGAATTACCTTCTCTCGCAATGCGGGGGGACTGGTGTTGTGCCTATTGAAACAGGTCTTGAATTCAAGCTGACAATGAGTATAAAAAAAATAATTAATAAAGCTGCTTTAAGTGAAAATCGTGTGAATATAATTGAAAATTTACTGAAGACTCAAAAGTAAAATTTGTAAATAACTCCCGTTTGAGAGAAATAATGTTTAGAAAAATATATTCTCTGCAATATTGGTTGTATAACAGTTTTCGATCCGACATATAACAAGGGAGATATTTCCAATATTTTAATTAACCTCTCTTACCTACCCCCAGTTATCCACATTTGATTTCAGGCATTATCTAAATTGATTTTTAATTTCATATGAAACTCATAAATATACACTTTCAAAACGACCAAAAAAAAATTACGAGCGTTAACAGATTAATTTGAACGGATCAAATTTGTACGTCATCTCCTAGGTAGGATAGATAGATATGTGAAGAAATTTGTCGCAAAGCACATGAAGAGTACAACCTCAGGTACTGATTTCTTTTAAGGGAAATATGCTGCTTCTCCAAGAAAATTGTTACTAATATTCACCAAATTGGTTTGCTTAATGGTGCTGCGTTAGCATAAAGGATGACTACATGTGTAAAATGTATGAGGCAAGAGGTTTTGTGGACTTTGATATTTTCCTTTAATGCTGTACTATTTATGCGAACATGACACTGATTCGAGCACATGACAAAGATGCCTGTCGTTGTCAATGATATGTCTTTAGAATGGACACCGGGCAATGTTCTCCAGTCCAGGTCCAGAACATACGATGACCGCTGTCTAAACCGGCTTTCACCTGGCAAGAGACAGACCAAATTGTTCAATTTTAGGCCAGAAGACCACATTCTCTTGATGCATTTTTATGGGTAAATTGTCTGCCTGGAGACTAGGTTTACCTACTTCATTAAATTTACTGAAATTGGCTTGCAAATTATAAGACATAAAAGTCCGTCACGCAGGGGCTGCGTAAACTAAGCAGATTTCCCTCGTGAAGTTTTACAATAGAGAAATCTGCCTAATACCAGCTGTAGTAGTAAGAAACCTCTAAACCTATTCACGAGGGACGAATAGTTACGAAAACGGCCGCCAGAGCTCACGGCGGAAAGTCCGAACATAGCCACTGCTGCCGAGCACATGCAGAACACAAATGCAAATATCTCAGTTAATATTGAAGATAGAGAATAAATGTATAGAACAATATTTGTAGTAAATGTAATTTGCAATAAGATTAATTCTGTAATATTTTTCGATCCGACGTATAGTAACAGGGATATTTCGAATTTTCGAAAGTCCTCCCCTCTAAACCCCCCCCCCTCCCACTGGTCCGATTTCAGCCGTTAACGAACTTGATCTTTCTTTTTACATAAAACGACTAAATATCGAGTATGGTAACGATCAAACAAAAATTGCGACCGCTAAAGCGGTAACAGACAAATATATATATATATATATATATATTAAAATATATATATATATATATATATATATATACAGTAGGACCCCCATTATCCGTGGCTCTATTAACCGGGATTCCAGTTAACCGGGGTTCAGAGTAGCTTTTTATTTTATTTATTTTTTTTTTTTTTGTTATAAAGTGTTTTTTAATTCTTACACCATTTATTTTATTTGTGTAATTTATATTTAAAATAAATGAATACGTAAGAATATTTCTAATGATTACAATAATTTTTAACTATGTATTGTTCTTAAATAATAAAAAATAAAAAGAATGGAAAAACACGGCAACTTGGTACAATTTAATGAATGAGATGTTTCGGCATTTCGGGTGACTAGTGGTTTGATTCATATTCTAGGAACGGTAATGTTTTCAAGTCTTTCTATGAAACCCATACTGCCCCTTCTGCTGTTTGCCTACAAACAAAATTCTTTGTCAGTTGTGCTTTAGTCTCCCTTTAAATTCAATCTAAAATGTCGCAAAAAAGAAAACGTGTTGTGTTAACACTCGAACAGAAGTTAGCCATTATAAACCGTGTAGAAAAAGGTGAAAGTGTTAAAAAATTATCCACCGAATTCGGAATCGGCGAACAAACCGTTCGTGATATTTTGAAGAAGAAAAAAGACATTTCCGGCTTCGTATCGTCGTCAGCCCAAACAACGTTTCCTCGGAAAACTATGAAGACTTCTACATTAAAAGACGTAGATGAAGCCGTCTATCAATGGTTCATTCAAAGACGTGCCGAGGGAGTTCCCATTTCTGGGCCAATGGTGAGTGAGAAAGCTTTATGGTTTCATGAAAATTTAAAAATTGAGGAGCCATTCTCCGCTTCTCAAGGATGGCTCCACAAATTCAAAAAAAGACACGGTATCAGGCAGTTGGCAATTCAAGGGGAGAGTCTTAGCGGTGATAATGTTGCTGCCACGTTATTTATTGAAAATTTTAACTGTTTGGTCAAAAAATTTGATTTAACTCCTGATCAAATTTATAATGCGGATGAATCGGGTTTGTTTTGGAAAATGCTTCCTTCAAAAACCTTAGCAGCTCATTCCGAAAAATATGCACCTGGTCACAAATCCAGCAAAGAACGGCTTACAATTATGACATGTTGTAATGCATCAGGAGATCATAAATTAAAATTAACTGTTATAGGGAAAGCGAAAAAACCTCGATCATTCAGAGGGACTGAAATAAGAAGTCTTCCGTGTGACTATTATAACCATCCTAAAGCTTGGATGAATCAGACGATCTTTTCATCATGGTTTAAAGACAAATTCGTACCTTCCGTAAGTCACCACTTAAAACAGAAAGGTCTACCAATTAGAGCTGTTTTATTACTCGACAATGCTCCTTCTCATCCAGCTGAGTCTACTTTGACAACCGAAGATGGACAAATTTTTGTTCATTATCTTCCACCAAATGTCACATCTCTGATCCAGCCAATGGATCAAGGAGTAATATCCAGTTTAAAGAGAAGGTATAAAAAAATATTCCTGAGATTTCTGCTTGAGGAGAATAATAGTACTGACTCATTAAAAGAAATCGTAAAAAAGTGGAACATAAAAGACGCCATCTTTTCAGTTTGTGAAGCTTGGGCAAACTTATCCCCAACAACATTGAAACTTTCATGGGGCAAAATATTGGAACAAGAAGATTTTGTTCAGGAATCCTCAGAAGAAGTTGAAACAGAATCATTTCTCGAAATCGCCAAAGCTCTCCCAGATTTCATCCATGTTGATAGAGATGACATGAAAAAATGGCTGGAAAGTGAAATAGACGAAGAGGGATTCGAACAGCTGACTGATAACGAAATAGCAGATCTTCACAGAAAAGACGAGCCATCGACTTCGTTGCAGTCTGATTATGGAAATATGAGCGATGAGGACGAAGATTCGCTTATTTTTTCGGAAATAAAGAAAATTAAACACAACCAAGCATTGGAGGCAACCGAACTTCTATTAAACTATTTTGAACAAGAGAACGCCGATTATAGCAGAATTATCTTGCTTCGAACAATGAGAAGTGATATTAGAAAAGAGATGCTTAATAAAAAACAAACTAAGATCACTGATTTTTTTCTCTAAATGAAAATTCAATATATAGTAAAACCTACATATGTATATTTATACTCACATGTATTTTTAATGTACAGAAAACGTTTGATCGTTAATAAATCTGGCATTCTACAGAGTTTTGTTTTTTAATTAACGTTCTTACCTATCACATTAAAGCAATAAAATATTGTAATTCGATTATCCGGGGTTTTCTATTATCCGTGAACACCCATGCCCATCATTACCCCGGTTAACAGGGGTTCTACTGTATATATATATATACAGTTTTGAACGGACCTCATTTTCGTCATCTACTAGGTAGGATCGATGGACATTTGAAGAAATATTTTGAAAATTCCGTCATGAGTACAACCTCAATAGCTGATTTCCCTTAAGGGAAATCTGCTAAACCCTAGGACAAGTGACCTACAGCTCGCTTACATTATGAACTATCTGGAATTTACCTATCTTGGAAAGCAGATTCGATCAATAAACCAATATTCTCGAGTCACATTCACGGCCGATCAGTTCATTTACTTTTATGGCAGATAGAAGGCCTTGTATGTAGGAGAGTAGATATTGGGCTGAGTATCAGAGTTAACGTCTGTCGCAAACCTACATCAGCCATGGCGAACGCTTCTTGAAATAATTTAACTAGGGGAGTTCATTTGTGAGACGAAGGTTTATGTTTTAATGATCATATAGACATTACATTAGAAACGACAGATTTACTATAATTTAGAAACTATGGAACTCCACAGGAGTAATCAGTTTGTCGAACTTAGAAAACCGAAATATTCCTAGCTATTAGGAACTGCATCACAAATGTTATAGAGGATAAAGAGTTCAATTCACAAACAGAGAAAAAAAAACAAAACAACATGTTGTACTAATTTGACTTGGCAAAAGGTCAGCGAGAAATATTTGTTGTTTTATACTTGGGCCAGCAAGGAGACTTTAAAGCCTCGACCAGTAAATGTAAATGGGACATTAAGTAGGCCCTTCTGTGCTTGAATAGCTAATCAAGGCAAGCCACTCCCTTCCGCCCCATAACAACTTTCATTCAGTCTTGTTAAATACAAAAAATAAAATCATTCATTACCTCTTCAAATGAGTACTGATGTTGAAGATTTTCATCAAAATAAAACGAGTGCTAGCCTCCCCACTATTTCATTAACTCCCCCTTTCCTAAATTACCTCAAGCCTGCTAGGATAAGATCGCAAATAATAACCTCATCATAACCTTTATCTATTCAGAGACACCCCTGATAATAAACAGTTCTTCAGCACTCTTATACTATGAAAACAATATTCGTTTGTGTTGATCTTTATCAGATTTCACAAGTAGCAAAAACTTATACCAACTGAATTATACATCTGTTATCTTCTTTTCTAAGCCATATAAATTCCACGCCAATTCTCGGCGCCTCACCAAGTAGGTAATTATTTAAAAACAGATGAAATTAAAAGTTCATTTTACCAGCACCCCAATGGAAGGCCATCCTTACTAGTGGCAAATTCTAGAATACTTAGCAAGATAAACTTATTTAAACTAAAATCTGTATTTAATTATTTTTCTTTCGATTTCGGCAACTATTATAAACGCGACGCTTGTTGATCAAAATGAAATTTGTGAAAATTTATTTGAGTTTATTGGAAGAAAATTCAGATATTTTGTTGTGGAAGTATTACTGAGTGTATTTTGTAAGGGTTGCTTTACAATTTTGGCATGTTGGATAAAAAAAATATTTAGGAAATAAGTAGGTAAGTGCCGTGTGACCATTTCGTACAGGATTCAGTACGACTTCTGCGCGCCGGTTATTTCTGGACGATGTTTCCCATTTACTGATATTTGGTTAAATGTTTAATAAACTACCATTTGATGATAACTACCTTGCGTTCCATTGTTGATTCAGTATTCTTGGGACATCTATTTCAACGTTAATAGTTGTATTGTTATTAGAATTGCGAGCATGATTTGGTTTCCTCGTCAGCTTTCAAATTGTTTTAATATATTTTATGGGATGCCACCGAAATGAAAATTATTTCTGTATCCTCATTTTGTAACATAAGTTATGTATAGCCGGGATTATGTAATTCTGATTTATTGACGGGCATTTGTGCTTATTTTAGTGCCTCTCCCCCATAAAGATGGAATTAGTTTCATGTACTTTATATTTACTAATGTGTGAACCGCATTGCTTCATTAATGTACGTAAGTAAATGGAATTGAAGGTAATACTTTCTCCATTGGAGTCAGTATTTCTCATGAGTTTCGATGACATTGGAGAAAAATAGAATTTAGACTTTCCGTTATGGTGAGGGCACGGTATTGACAATTTTTTATGGTCCTCGGAGGATTATTGAAGATTTTTTCTTAATTCAAGAAAGAGGTTTTGTTGACGTGTGATTAATAGTATTTTTGAAACAGTGGGTCAGTATTAAATAATTACGCCTGAAATCACAAGTTTAGGTTCACCTGCCTCAACGAATATACGTTCTGAGAGTCAAGCCTGACGGACGCTGTCTAGAATCGTCAGTGCTACTTAAAGATGTATAGCATAATCACTGTTTGAGAGTAAGAGGATGTTGTATAGGAGAATTATGGACTTAAGCATCTCCTGTTCATATTTGAAAATATTTTAAGGAATCCAATTTTCTTCAAGTGTCTAACCTTCAAAACTTTAAAGCGTGATATCCAGATCAGTTTCTTGTCCAATGTGCCGCCTAGATGAAGCTGAGAGCAAATCAATAAACTCCCAATTTTTCAATATAAACTAAACTAAATATAAAAAGTTATTTATTTGAGCTTCACGAAGAAGGCGGTGTTAATCATAAAAAACAGAATATACTAGGCGCAAGATGATGAAACTTATGGTTTTATATTAACTGTGTTATTTTAAAAAGTTTACAAGGAATGGATTGAAATGGAAGAGGTAGCTTAAAAGAATGCCTAATTCGTGGGCCTCTTAGAAAAAGTAATTTCACTAAACCGATTTCACACATTTGGACCGGTTATTGATTTACTACCGACTATTTTCCGTTTTTCCTGTGGTATAAATCATATGTAGATAGGACATGAAATTTAAAGGGGTCATGAGGCGTTAGGTTGCCGAGGTGCAAATTGCATTAGTAGGGGTGGGAGTATACTGAAGGGGAACCAAAAAATACAAACACCTCCATTAATATTGGGCATAACCAAATAATGTGTAGAACAATAATTTTATGAAATTAAATGTGAAAAAGATTAGTTCTATAACATTTTTCGATTCAACTCCTAAGAGCGGATATACTTCGAATACTTTTCGAACTCCTTGAGCCATGCGAGCTCCCGGAAGGTATATTTTAGTTTCATGTCATAATCGTTTAAGTGCTCACCGAAATAATATATTAACTTTGATCTAAAGTTAAAGAAACCTTTAGTTTGGAAAAGAAGTAGTTTAGTTTGAAGAATAATAACTTTAAAATATTTCGTCAATGCATCAATAAATATTTATTGTAGCAGGCAGCAGGTGTTAAAAGCTATCTTCTACTGGAGTAGGTTTTTAAGGCTACTAGAATTTATTAAGTGGTGAATTAACTAAATAAAATCCGTAGTTCTTGATGATAACCGGTCTGATGGCACTATACGATCTTGAGAGTAACCAAATGAGTGAGGGTCAATGACAGCTAAGATTATGCCACTTAAAAAAAAAAAGCCAAAATAATAATCAAGTACAAACATATAACAATACCAGCAACTGTTCGACGGTTTACATTGATTTAGCTCTGAAGATGACGTTATAGAGGCTGCTCGGGACGTACTATCAACGTTTTCCCACTTTTTACTAAGGGATTTATTCAGTGATTTTGTAAATAAATCCCGCCCCAGTAAATAAATCGAACCCATGACTCTAGAATCAGGAAGTTTATTATCTCACATGGCTTACCCGAGTTCCTCAAAAATTTAAATATAATTGAACTACACCCCGTTAATTTCATAGTAAAAAATTAATGCGTGGTGGATGGGAGGGTGGGAAACTGTATGTATAGGCAGAAGTTAATTTAAAAGTTAATTTTATGTACAAATATTTGCTCTTCCAGATTACTTTTCAGGGCTTCATTATTACATGACAACGTTTTTAATCCAACCAAAACGATAAAGTTCAATACAAATAAAAATAACTAATTGTAACTTTAAATTTTTTATGAGTTGAAAGTAACTAAGAAGTAACTCGTTTGAATTATAAATTTACATCATTAATCATTTGGGGTTCCTGCCAACATCAGGATTCATTTTTTTTATTCTTCTTTAAGCAGAATATGGAAAGGAAATCGATATAACCTGTTTCAGGGCAATACTTTTTTTGAGTTTCTTGAGTCAAAAGATTCTTAGTTACTGAAAGTACAGTTTGCGTAAAAAACTAAATTGTTCTCACGTTTATTTAATCAAGTTTTATACACAATCAATGGTTTGGGCCCCATCTTATACACAACTGACAAAGAAGAACAATTACCCATACACACCCACTCTGAAATATTTAAAAATTTTAAATATCATTATAAAAATATAATTGACGAGTCCTGCAGGTGAGACAGAACGGAATTCTTTTTGAGTATCTGTACGGACCCACGTAATTTGATAGAAACACGAAGCAAATTTTGTTTACAAGTAGAGTTACCCTTCCAATCGGAGTTCTTATCGGATCACCTGTACTATGGTATACATGTACAGTGACCCATGCAATCCCAGTTATTTCGGATCACTTGTAATTTTGTATACATATACAGTGACCTTGCAATCCCAGTTATTATCGGAACACCTGAAATTGTTTATAAATGAACAGTGAACCTTGCAATCGGAGTTCTTATAGAATGACCTTTACATTGTTATACATGGACAGTGTACCTTACGACACCAGATATAATCGGATAACTAGTAATTTTGTATACATACACAGTGACCTTGCAATCCCAGTTATTATCGGAACACCTGAAATCGTTTATAAATGAACAGTGAACCTTCCAATCGGAGTTCTTATCGAATCACCTGTACTATGGTATACATGTACAGTGACCCTTGCAATCCCAGTTATTTCGGATCACTTGTAATTTTGTATACATATACAGTGACCTTGCAATCCCAGCTATTATCGGAACAGCTGTAATTCTTTATACATGAACAGTGAACGTTGCAATCGGAGTTCTTATCGGATGACCTTTACATTGTTATACATGAATAGTGTACCTTACGACTCCAGCTATTTTCGGAATACTTGTAATTTTGTATACATACACAGTGACCTTGCAATCCCAGTTATTATCGGAACACCTGAAATTGTTTATAAATGAACAGTGAACCTTGCAATTAGAGTTCATATCGGATGACCTTTACATTGTTATACATGAACATTGTACCTTACGACTCCAGCTATTATCGGATCACTTGTAATTTTGTATATATATACAGTGACCTTGCCATCCCAGTTATTATCGGAACAGCTGTAATTCTTTATACATGATCACTGAACCTTGCGATCGGAGTTCTTATAAGGCCACCTGTAATTTTCACAGTGTGCCTTGTGATTCCAGTTTTTAACAGATCACCTCCAGTTATATATATATACATATACAGTGTACCTTGCGATCCGAGGTTTTGTCGGGTGTCCTGCATTATGGTATACATGGCCAGTATTCCTTACGATTCCTGTTATTATCCGATCATCTGTAAGTTTATATGCATATACTTACAGATTACCTTGCGTCCCAGTTTTAATAGGATCGTCTGTAAGTTTGTATACATGTACAGTGTACCTTGCGATTCGAGTTATTTAGGATGACCTGTAAGTTTGTATACACATACAGAGTACCTTGCGTCCCAGTTTTAATAGGATCGTCTGTAAGTTTGTATACATGTACAGTGTACCTTGCGATTCGAGTTATTTAGGATGACCTGTAAGTTTGTATACACATACAGAGTACCTTGCGTCCCAGTTTTTATAGGATCGTGTGTAAGTTTGTATACATGTACAGTGTACCTTGCGATTCGAGTTATTTAGGATGACCTGTAAGTTTGTATACACATACAGAGTACCTTGCGTCCCAGTTTTTATAGGATCGTCTGTAGTTTCTATACATGGTCAGCGTTCCGTGCTATTCGAGTTAGTATAGGATCGCCTTTAATTTGTATACATGAACGTACACTTGTGATACTTTTTGGTTCCAATGACGGAAAGTGCATTAAGCTAATAAATTTCAAAGAAATGTCAGAAATATTATTGTAGGTTTTCCATAATATGATTCGAAATATCTTTGTTATTAAACGTCGGATCGAATAAGTGTATAAAACCAATCTTATTATTATTTTATTGCTCATAAATATTTTATCATGAATATTTGAATATTAACCAAGATATTTCCATATTTTAGTCTTTGGCCATCAGTAAATCCCTACTCCTACCCATGTCATATCAAAAATAAGCTGTTATGATATGAACCTCTTCATTCCAAGGTTAAATGCCAACTATGGTTTTCAGTAAACTTATATTTTGAGAGATAAATGCAAATACGTTCTGTGACGACATCATCAATTAAGAATTTTCGTTCTTTCTCGAACATTTTTTTTATCTATATCATACTCAAAATTTTACCGTTCCAGTGAGCACTATAGATGATAATTGTTATTGGCGAAAATCAGACCTTAAATGGAATTGTTAGAGGGGATTCAAAAATTCAATCTCCAGTTATTCGTATTTTCATGTATTCTGCCTTCAGTAACCCTCCCCCTTCTATTTGTCCCTTTTATATTTAATAATAACAAATATAGAATACGTGGTCATATAAGATTACACGTGTTGTACCTGCACTTAGAAAAATATGCTTATTTTTCGCAGCCCATGACAGACTTTATATACATATATAGTTTTGAACGGATGTCATTTTCATATATTTATATATATATATATATATATATATACATGTGTGTGTGAGTGTGTGTGTGTGTGTGTGTGTGTGTGTGTGTGTGTGTGGTCTGTTTTGTGTGTGTGTGTGTGTGTGTGAGAGAGAGAGAGAGAGAGAGAGAGAGAGAGAAAGAGTGAGAGAGGGGGCTAGAGAGAGTCTGCTAACTCTCTAGTGAGCAATATTTTCATTTACAAACTCTATTTTTAAACTTTTGTAAAAAACTAACGTTAATTAAGGGCTAAAATAGAACTAACAAGAAAATGGATAGAATTTAAATTCTAAAACAATCAGAGTTCTTATACGCGTGATGAAAAAGTTTATACAGCAATCTTTCTGATGCAATAACGCCCTTCAATTGGTTTACTTTCTGTTTTTCTACAACTCTAACATGAACGGATTATATGTATTTTTGTCTTTTCAGCATTCAGTAAATCCCAATCTACTGGCACTGTTTCACTTTAAGCAATTATATTACTTACACCCAGCTTAGTTTTAAAGGTATGTTTATAAATAGTAATTAAATTTAAAGGCATAAAAGAGATTAAAATGTCAAACTGACGTCAATGCATGTAACTCCAACACTTGGAAAAATTGATTAGATTTTGTAGTCGCTGTGTGTGAGATTTTTTTTTGAGTAGTGCTAATCTTAACAGCAGAAAAAATAAATAAAGAGCTATCCACTTATTTTGATTGAACGCAACGACGAGATTCCTTGAAAAAAAAGAAATAGCCCTTCAAAATGCAAATACAAGTCATATGGCAGAAAGGGTGGAAGCGGCCAGAAAAATAATCACCTTGTGCGAGTTTTAATAAGAGACGGTAGCTCTAGTGTCAGCTGGCTTCAGTGGTGCCCGTATTAACCATGATGGCGGTATTCCCAGTTTCCCCCACAGGTTTCTCTATAATTAAACCCACCTCTATCTATTCAAACTATAAGTTCCCACGGTTATTAGAGAAGTTTCCCTATCGTGTTTTAGTTCATGAAACAGTTCTATTTCAGAGAACGACACAGTGCGTTTCAAGATAAAGGATCGTTGAAAAAAACGCTATAAAATTGCCTTACATATCAAAAACATTTGAAACGATAGCCTCCTTGTACGACAAATATAGTAGCCTTCTATTATTAATGCTCTCTGGAGGCAGTGAGAGTTTCATCTAAGATAGCATATATAGATTCTTACACTACAGATTGCACCGACTTTTCCATGGCCATGATATAAGTCTTATTTTTATCGTTAGATTTCTATTGAGTCCAACTAGTGAATTGAGTCAAATTCACATTCCCACTGCTTCTAATCAATCAGGGTGGTAACCTGTAGATAACCCGTCCCGATTAGCCTAAGTTGCAAAAAGTGGACGTTAATAAATAATAATAATCAATCATATTTCCTTTGTATTCCCCACGTGCTATGCATCAATATCTTCAAATGTTTGATGCCTTTAAAAAGGGGAGTTCTGGGTCTCCTTTTTTCCTCTATCCAATGAACTCCTTTTTTTTAATATATACAATAAACTATATCCCTCTTTTTTCTTGGTTTCGATATAGCTGTTCCCTTTACCCTTTGACTCCGTCTGGTGCTGGTAATTAGCTGATTCTAGTTATAGGAAATCTATAAAGTTGAGTGACTAAATGACCTACTGCCCACCTCTAGTATTTTGAGGATGCTGGTCATGGGGCACCACGGATAAATATTTCTAGCAATAAGCAATGCGGGAAAGAATTAGTTACCTCAGTTTTCCTGAAACTTACGTTATGAATAAAAGCCATTGCTTCTAAATAACCCAACTAAATATAGTTGATAACTTAATACTAACATGACATACAAAAAGGACACCTTGGGACACTGAACCATTTTACTGGATCAGCCGACAATTTACTGGATCAGCCGACCTTTGACAGCGCTCTAATGCTTATTAGAATCATGTATTGCCAATCGGTTCCGACAATTCACTATTTAAGAAAAGCAAAATAAAAACGAACGCCATAAATGTAACAGTCACATGCCTTTACATGCACCTTATTTAATTAATTGTAACACCAAATGTTCTTTATTTATATTTGTAAATTACATCCTACAACACATATGTACCTATTTAGTTTAGTTACAGTTGTCCAAGGCTAGAGCTATCGCGTAGGGATTGTTTCGTTAACGAAAGGGACATTTAATCTTCATGAAAGCTTTCTATTAGTAATGTAAAAGGGAGCAACAACCTTTGTGCAAAGGAAATATCAAAAAGCTTGCGTGACTACTCACAATAAATAGACCATAACAAATCGCCTGAATTAAAAATATTCTTAATAAACATGTAATGTCTTTTTACTATTTCTGTGTCTAACAACTCACTTAGTAATTAGAGAAGAGAAAATTTGGAATTACTCCTTTATTGAACACTGTAAGAAGGACGGGAAGTCAGATATTGACTTTGGAGGAAAATAAGTTGGATAAAATTAACTCCAGACAGTATTATCTTGAGGTATTTCCGGCACATACTAGTCAAACAGTAAGTATCGTGGGGTTCTCATCTCTCTGAGTAGGGAGATGTTTTCTTTATAAGAGTTTACGTTTCTCTTCATTAAACTCCTACATGTGGCAACAAGTACGCCCTATGGGGCCTCGGATTCTCTCGCTGGCAATCTTTTTTCTTTTCTTTTTTTGGGGGGGGGGGGTATCTTCATTAGGAGTGTAATAATTTAATTTTTACCCTATTATATTAGCCAGTATATTTCATAGCATAACATACACATTTGCAAATACAACCTGTTACCAAATAAACCATTTACCTGGACATATAAACCACCGTTTCGTTTTACCAGATCTAAAAAGTAAACAAAGCTACCCGTACTAATAGGTAAACAACATATTACTCACATCCACATATAAAACTAACTGATTCAAGTACAACTTACTCTGTATAATTCTCTAGGTTTGCCTAGATCATATATATGCTTTATTATTATATGCACAGTATTTTGATCTAACTTAAACGAAAAGAGGTTCTAAAAGTTAACCTCTATGGTTAACAAAAAGATTTATCATTGTACCAAATAGCTCTACTTTATGGAACACAACTTCTATGAAAATAATTTCCTTCCCTGTTCCTGAATAAAAATGCTTTGTTCCCAACAATAGTCTAAAGAACAGTATCAGTACAATTTGGGGCTGTTTTCGTGCAGTGTGGTAAAAATACTGTCTCCAAACCAGAGATCCCAATTCGAAGATAGGGTTGCGAACTAAATTTTATGTTCCTCTGCTTCAAAATCGGACTTGTATGTGCTCATCTGGCGTACATTCAGAATTGTGAGGAAATTGAGTAGTTACTTTATTAAATTTAATAGCTATCTTTGGTCGCTGATGCTACCATGATTCGGCAAAGTATACTTCAAGCTGACCTCTTGACTTTCCATCAAAATCATGTGGTGAGACAACGATTTTCATTAGTAAAATATAAAACTAACGACTAATTATGGAGTTAAATAAGTTTGTCTTTTCAATGAAAATTACAATTGAAGTAGGTACATCAAGTTTTTAAGGTAATATATTTATATATATATATATATATATATATATATATATATATATATATATATATATATACTGTAATAATGATGATAGAGGACTGTAATCTAGGTGACCAAGCCAAAATGGGTAATAAGCGTGGGATGAGAATATTACCCATTGCTGAAGCAAACAGACTATGGTCCAACCAATAGTAAATGTAAATGGGACATTAAGTAAACTCAGCAGAAGGCCCCGCCTGAATGCCTAATCAACGCCCTAACACAACCAAGTCTTCTCTTTGGCTCTCAACAACTAAACAACTTAACATGCAACCCTAACTCAAAATCACCTGTATTACCCCCGCTGTATTAGTGGTACAACATTACGAGTAACCGATTGGTTTTAACAACCTTTTGAGAAGCATTAGTCATTCCTTTGATAGAATAAAATAATTGCACTCACTGCACCTCTTTGAAAACTTATAGAAAAAAAAGGTAGGAAAAAAAAGAAGAAATTAATCCTGTTTCAGGCTAAAGAAAGGATTTTAAGGTCTGAAACCAGTTATCTTAATTAACTTATTTCCAATAGCAGACGTTTTGCCCTCCTGGGCATTAGCAATACTAAAAAGTCTGTCACGCAGGGGCTGCGTAAACTAAGCAGGTTTCCCAAGTGAAATTTTACAATAGACAAATTTCACGAGAGCCGAACAGTGACGGAAACGGCCTAGCTTTTGCCGGAAACTCACGACTAGAACCAAAGTTAGCAGATCTCATCTCTTTTGTTATGCGGTCACACTTAATAAAAATGCAAATATCTCGGTTAAAATTTAAGATAGAGAATAAATATATAATATATATAACAATATTTATAATAAATGTAATTTGCAATAAGATTGGTTCTATACAATTTTTCGTTAACAGACATTATGTATGTATATAATTGTGTTGATGTTTTCGCCCAGGTTATATTTATATATGGTGTTGTTATTTTTAGCAGATTTCCCTTAAGGGACTCATGACGCGATTTTCGAAAAATTTCTTCAAATGTCCATCGATCCTACCCAGGAGATGACGAAAATGAGGTCCGTTCAAAATTATATATATATATATATATATATATATATATATATATATATATTTGTCTGTTAACGCTCTATAGTGCGTTTCACTTCGAGATGGCAGTAGATCTGGTGCGCTGTTGCCAAATCTCACTCAAATCCGCCAAATTTCTGAAAAACTCGGGAAAAATTCTGAAATGTGCAGAATTTAATCTTCTATCGGCCTATACTAAGAATAAATCAACAAAACAAGATACACAATCGAAATAAATTGTATTGTGCCAATTTTTTACCTAAAAAATTTAATGGAAATTCTTGTTTCTCTCGTCACTGCGATCATATTTTTTAAGATATTTGTTTGAAATTCTATACGAAGTTAGTTTATGTTATCTATATTCGTTACAAGGAACAATTTTTTTAAAAATGTCATTCCTTATCATGTTTTTTCGATAATAAAAATAAAAATTGTGAAATCCAATTTTAAAAAAGTAGCCTGCGGGGAATTTTCGTTCTATAATAGTTTATTATGTTTTGTCATAATCCTTTTAAAAAGGACAGTTCAAATTTATTTTTGAGCCTCCTCCGAACATTATGGGTCGATTACAACTGATGCAATTAATGTTTATATGTTGTGCGAGCGTCGCGGACTCGCAAGGAATGAGCGGAGTTGAACCTCTGTCAGACGAAGAAACAAGTACTGATGTTTTTATATGGCACCTAATATAATATTATATTTTCTTAATATAATATTACATTTTCGTGCTTTTTGTTTTGATTGTTAGGCATGAAGCATACTTAAGATTTTGACTATTTTGGCCAATAATCTAAATGGATAGTTTTTTCTTTAAACGTTAAATTTAATAGGCTTCTTCTCCTTGGCAGATGGGCTAAGAAATTAGATACTCTAAAATTAAGTTGCTTTCAATAGACATTTTTGAAGGTCATTAAAGATTTTTATTAGGAATTTCTTTGATTAAAATGGGTTTATTTTTTAATTATGCAACTATAATTATGATTATAATGAATAATTATTAATGGATTAAAGATATATATTAATATTATTGTTATAAATAATCACCCCAATCCTGTTTGTTCACAGTCCTCTATTGCTCTCAGTTTATAAAAGGCCTTAACTCCAATTTTTGTCGAAATTACATTTTGAAAGATATATTTAAGTTATTAACTTCAAATCACATTAAAAAGATTAATAAAAAAAGTGCTTCCCAGTAAAATTTACAATTTCTGAGTTGAGGCTTTTTAAATAATCATGGTAGAATAGACAGTTATAAGAAAGAACGGGAGAGCGGGCGGGAGAGAGCCGGGGGGTCCAGCTCTCCTCGTGCCGCGACGCTCCCACAACATATAAACATTAATTGCATCAGTTGTCAGCGTCCCATAATGTTCGGAGGAGGCTCAAAATTAAATTTGAATTGTCCTCTTTAAAAGGAGTATAACAAAACTTAATAAACAATTATAGAACGGAAATTCCCCGCAGGCTACTTTTTAAAAATAGGATTTCTCAATTTTTATTTTTATTATGGCAAAAACATGGAAAGGAATGTCGTTGAAAAAAAAATTGTTCCTTGCTACGAATAAAGATAATATATACTAACTTCATGTCGAATTTCAAACTAATATCTTAAAAAATAAGATCACAGTGACGAGAGAAACAAGAATTTCCATTAAAAATTTTATGTAAAAAATGGACAAAAAACAATTAATTGCAAAAACAGATTTTATTTTCTTGATAAATTTTTAGCATAGGCAGATGGAGCGATAAATTCTGAACTTTAGAGAATTTTTCCCGTAAAAATTGGACAACTTTGAGATAAAGCGGCAACGTCGCACGGAGGGAGGTATTGAAAATACATACTGCCATCTCGAAGTGAAACGTACTTTAGCTGTCGCAATTTTTGATTGATCGTTACGAAACTCGATATTTAACCGTTTTGTGTAAAAATACAGAGTTCGTTAATGGCTGAATTCGGACTAGAGGGAGGGGGGTTTAGAGGGGGCATTTTCAAAAATTCAAAATATCTCCGTTATTATGCATCGATCGAAACATTGTATAGAACCAATCTTATTTCAAATTAAATTTACTATAAATATTACTATATACAATACATTTATTCTCTATCTTGAATATTAACCGAGATATTTGCATTTTTATGAAGTCTGTGGTCGGGTATAGTTCGGATTAGGTCGGCCGTTTCCTTAACTGCTCGGCTCAAGTGGAAGCTTCTTCTAACCTTACCTGTCGTTTCTAACCTTACCTTACCTTCGTTACTATGTGAGATTTATGTAAATACGTTCTGTTCATCCGCCCCCCCTTCTTTAGTTCTTGGTCTACTAAAATTTGAGTTATTAAAATATAAATTATTCTTACAATTCAGAAGCCGTTTCAGTTGGGAATTTATTTTAATTAACTGAAAGATTTCTGATTACCGTTTGTATTTAATCAGGGTGGTGTTGCGTTACCAGTATGCAGAATTCTCTATTGTAAAACTTCACATGGGAAATCTGCTTAGTTTACGCAGCCCCTGCGTGACGGACTCTTTTTTTTGGGCGTTTGGTCAAAGTTGGTGAACGAATCTTCTTAGTTTATGCCGATATTTCGAGAATTTTATTTTCTCTTCTTCAGGGCTGTAAAAATACAGGTGCTACTTTATAATATTGCACATTGTTGTTAAATTAGAGCGTAACAGGAGGTGTTTATGCTATTTTTACTTACCAAGACTAAAAACTTAAATACTTAAAATTTACTATACATATTGCACTAGAGTTACTGGTTATAGAAACCTCCCCTGGTTTGTTTGCATTGAGCAGGGCCACAGGCTTATGTTTTTTGTATATCTACAGTATATTGTCTTATTACAATGATTGTTAACTTTATTAAAGCTATATTCGTGTTATATAAGGTATTATGATATTGTTTGGTGCAACATAAAAATAGCTTTAATAACATTTAGCAATGGTTGTGATAACACACAGCAATAAATGTTGAAACATAATATATATAACAATAACCTAATAGCTTTAACAAAATATAAAAATAATTGTAATAACACATAACAATAACAGTTGTTACATAATAAAATAACAATAACATAATAACTTTCACATAACACGAAAATAGCTTTAATTTAATTAACAATAATTGTAATAACACATAACAGTAGTTCCAACATAATATAATAGCTAGAATAATAATTATAATATAGTTCAACTAACATAAGACAATATACTGTAGATATACAAAAAACATAAGGCTGTGGCCCTGCTCAATGTAAACAAACCAGGGAAGGTTACTATAACCAGTAACTCTAGTGCAATATGTATAGTAATTTTTAGTATCTTTAGTCTTGGTAAGTAAAAATAACATAAACACCTCCTATTACACTCTAATTTAACAACAATGTGCAATATTATAAAGTAGCAACTGTATTTTACAGCCCTGAAGAAGAGAAAATAAAATTCTCGAAATATCCGCATAAACTAAGAAGTTTCTTTCACCAACTTTGACCAAACCTCCACCTTTGAACAACACCATATATATATATATATATATATATATATATATATATATATATATATATATATATATATATGTATCATTTTAAACGGACCTCATTTTCTTCATATCATGGGTAGGATCGATGGATATTTGAAGAAAATCTTTGAAAATCTCGTCATGAGTACGACCTCAATAGCTGTATTCCCTTAAGAGAAATCTGCTAAAACATACAGAAAATTGTTTTATCTCAGATCTATTAAGGCAATTCATAATTTTCTCAGATACCTACAGTTCTAACTAACCTTTAAAATTATTCCTCCCAGTCAATACAACATTAAAGCTCCAGAGGAAAATAAAAAAACTTGTTATTATAATAAGTGGTATTTTCTCAAACAATATCTAATCTCTATACAGGTTGGTTCTATAATCCCCATTAGAGATGACATAATTAACTGGAATCATAAATACATAACAATAATAAAATCCTAATATATTCATCAATTATAATTAAATAAAATTAAAAAGTTAATATTTATTTATAATTATCACAGCCAAGACATTTAAATCACTTCAGAATAATAAATAAAACTCATTCCCTAAACTATCTTTAACTTTATTTGCCAGATTTATTTAAATTTATCTATCACTTCGGCATAATAGGAATTTAAATTCCTAGTGTCTGTTGTAGTGATTAACTACAATCTCTAGGTCTTTGGATATGTACGTAGCTTCCAGAATTTTCCTCTTACCAGACATTGGTTCGTTTAGTAATACTTGTCAAATCTAAAATTGTGTTCTGCAACATTTCAGTGCGTCTCCAAGGCAGTTTTATTCTTATTTTTGGTCTTGTTTTTTACATCATTCCGGTTAATAAAGATAGATGGACTGTCACCTTAAGATCCTTTCTTTTGCCAGGAAATACTTTAATTGGCCTCAGTAACGATTAGATGAAATTAACCGTTTTAATGGAATCCGATCAAGCGTGTTTCTAGTCACAATAATGGTGTAAAGAATACTAAATCCACATAATTGTTGGATTTTGCGTAAACGAGTCTGTGACAGTACACACAACCATAACTATTAACCTACGGTAAATAAATATTTTCGAAATCGACTTCAAATAGGAAAAAGTGAAGGTGATTTAAATTATACTTCACGTTATGATAGAGCCAAATTAATCTACCCTTTCTTTAGACCATTTGTCAGTTTATATAAGCAAGAGATCTTCAAAGTGAACTCAAACGAATAAACATTAAGCACTTCAAAGCATAATATTGAATTGATGTAATCCCCTTAAGTATTTCTCCAGCTACATTCTACGAAGAATACCTATTTTCTTTGAAAATTTACTGTTTATTCTATGTTATAGAAGTAAATGGATAAATTTAATCTATCATCCACAGAAGAATTAATTTTATAGTTTCCTGAATCTCATGTATTTTGACGTATTACAAGTGGGGTAAATTCAAAAGGCACAACTATCCAAACTGCTATACAGTTAAATGATACAATCAATAAACAAATGCGTTTTGTTGCCAATACGTTGTCTAAATAAATGTCCGAATGGAGGAAGAAATGGTGTAAATTCATTGAATATATTACTACTGAAATTTCCTCCTTTCCTCAATCTATATGGCTGTACTGAGGGGTATATGAAATGTTTAGTTCGTATACCCGTTCTAGTTAGTCAAGTAGAAAATCTCTTAAATGACTTCTTAAGTATACATAATCTCTTAGAGGGGGGACCTATCCAGCATAGGATCTTTAATGCTGAGATTTTCAAAGGAACTCAATATTCTCACACATGGAATAAGTAAAACATTTGCCCTACTCTAAAACTTTATAAAGTTAAAAGAATGCTTTTAGCATATTTCCCTAAAGGGAAATCAGATATTGAGGTTGTAGTCATGATGGGATTTTCGAAAAATTTCTGCAAAAATCCATCGATCCTAACCAGGTGATGACAAAAATGAGGTCCGTTCAAAATTATATATATATATATATATATATATATATATATATATATATATATATATATATATATATATATATATATATATATACGTGCGTGTGTGTGTGTATTGGTCTGTTAACGCTCTAGCGGTCGCAATTTTTGTCTGATCGATACTAAACTCGATATTTGAACGTTTTATGTAAAAATGAAGATCAAGTTCGCTAAAATCGCACCAGTGAGAGGAGGGGGGAGGGCTTAGAGGGGAAATTAAAATATCTCTTATGCGTCCGATCAAAAATTTGTATAGAACCAATCTTATGGAAAATGTAATGTCCTATAAATGTTGTTATATACGTTTATTCATTATCTAGATTATTAACCGAGATATTGGCATTTTTTATTTTTCGGTCTTCAGGAAACCCACGCTCCTACTCATGCTATCTTAACAATAAGCTATTTCATTAACCACGCTATTGGAAGCCTAAATACCAAATAATGTTCTCATTGAACTTCTACGTTTTGAGATAAATGCAAATACGTGAGGCACGTAGAAAATCTGCTTAGTTAACGCGTTTTTCTTTTCAAATGTCCATCGATCCTACCCAGGGGATGTCGAAAATGAGGTCTGTTCAAAACTGTATATATATATATATATATATATATATATATATATATATATATATATATATTTGTCTATTACCGCTCTAGCGGTCGCAATTATTGTTTAATCGTTATCAAACTCGATATTTAGTCGTTTTATGTAAAAAGAAAGATGAGGTTCGTTAACGGCTGAAATCTGACCAGGGGGAGAGGGGGAGAATTTTGAAAATTCGAAATATTTCAGTTACCGGATCGAAATAATGTATAGAACCAATCTTATTGCAAATTAAATGTACTATAAATATGGTTCTATGCATTTATTCTCTATCTTGAACATTAACCAAGATATTTGCATTTTTCAGTTTTCAGCCTTCAGTGAATCCCCACTTATACTCATGTTACATAGACAATACTCGGTTATGTAATAAACCACATCATTCGAAACTTAAATACCAAATATTGCTTTCAAGAGACATTTATTATACGAGATACATGCAAATATGTTCTGGTGACCCCCCCCCCCTGTTCTTAAGTTTTTGTACTACTTATATTTGATTGATTGAGATAAACATTATTCTGATTCATTATAAATTACAGTACTAGACACAGTAAATAGTTGTCAATCAAATTAATACGTTATATTCTGATATATTAAAGTAATTGTTTTTCTTTCTGGTAAGAAGTTGGCAGAACAGTTTCTTTACATTTCAGATGCTTTCCGTCGGGAGGTTTCTTATTATCGTTTATATTTATTCACTTAATATTCACGTTGGTGTTGTGTTATGGGTATGTAGATTTATCTATTACTAAACTTCACGAAGGAAATCTGCTTAGTTTACGCAGCCCCCACGTGACGGAATTTTTTCATTGTCCAAGAAAAAGGTTTTGGTGACGTAGATGTCACTGAATTTCGAAAAATAGGACAATGAAGACAACTACGTAAGTGTGTGGGTAGGTGCTAGCATGCGTATGTGTGTGTGTGTGTGTGTGTGTGTGTGTGTGTGCTTGTGAGTGCGTGTGTGTGTGTATATATAATTTTTCGTGTGTGTAAGTACATAATTTTCCCTCAGTTTCGACATCTCCTGGTGGATAGGATCGAAGGAAACCTGAGTACGTTTTTTGAAAATCGCATTATGAGTTAAACTTCTATAGCTGATTTCCCCCTTAAAGGGTGGACAGCCCTTCGAGCCACAACAACAAATAAAATAAGAGCAATTGAACAATTGTAACTGTGCTTCTATTAATGTTTCATGAGTATTTCGAATTAAATGAAGCGTCGGAAAATTCGGATTTTCCAAAGGGTGCACCGCACCGGCCACCCTGACAGGGGCCAATCCGGGCATGGTAAAATATAAAACCTTTAGCTGGAGAGCCCATGTAAAGCCAAGGGCTGCCACAGGGCATTAGTGGGATGCGAAGTGGTCAGCTTGATGTATTCAGTACAACGGAAGATCACTATTTCACTTTTAGCAGACCTCCTTAAGGGAAATCAGCTATTGAGGTTGTACTAATGACGCGATTTCTAAAAATTCCCTAAAATGTCCTTGGATCCTACCAAGTAGACGACGAAACCGAGGTCCGTTAAAAATTATATAAATTGCGACCGCTAGAGCGGCAACAGACAAGTATATAAAGTCTGTTATGCACTGTCTGTGTAAACTAAACAGATTTCCCACTTGGTGTTCTTCCTCAATAGTGGGGGCTCAGGTTAGCCATGCGAGTTAAAGCGTTGACCTTTATCTCACATGGTAAACTTAGAGTGGCGAGTTCAATTCTAGCCTGGGCAAGGGAAATTATTTAGTGAAAAAATTCATTAAATAACGTCCTAAAATCCCACCCTGGCTAGAAAAGGGAGGTAACCTGTAGTTAACCCGTCCCGATTAGCCTAAGTTGCAAAAAGTGGACGTTAATAAATAAATACTCAATAGTGATCTCATCTCACCTGATATTCTGGCTGAAAAACAGATGCAATATTTTTGTTTATAAACCCTATAAAAAAATTAATACGCTGCAACGGTGGCATATCTGCGTAATTAAGGCATATTAATTTAGTTAAGCGGCACAGCGATAGACTTATTATAAAGTGCACATTATTATCCTAGACTTTATGTAAAACTTGTCTATGAAGTACTTCAGATAATTATCCTCTTAGTTTTGTAATATAATCTCATATTTAATTAAAAAAAATTAATTGGAGTTAATGAAAAAGACTTAAAATATACAAGCTAAACTCGTTTTATAAGCAGCCTGGGGCCAATTGAAAAGTAAAGTGAATTAAATTCAGTAGCCCATTGAAATCCAATTAAAACGAATCAGTAAATGTTTTGGACCGTTCTTGTTATAACCAATCCTTTCTTTTTTCTTTTTTTGTTGAAAAGTTATTAATTTTCAATCACCGCCATCATCCAACTACCAACTTTTATGCAGCTTTATGCCAGCTTGAAGTGCAAAATAATATTACATGATCATTTATATAAGCTTCTTACTATGGGGTAGGAAGAAATAGGAAATAGCACGTGAAATGATACAATCTTTCCAGCATATGCTTGTTTCTTTGTCAGTTTCGTTCAGGGAGAGAGTAAAATATGAAGAACTGTAATTATTGAATATTAAAAGTGCAACTAAAATGGTTATATACTATTTTTTAATCCAACACATAATAATAGATGTATTTCAAAATTTGTATGTTTCTCCCTTTTTAATCACCTATTCATACTTGTCGGATTTCAAACATTAACAAACTCTATCTGTAGTTTTACATGAAGTATAATTTCAATATTTTTCCTTAAAGGGAATTTGCTAAAAATATAGTTTCAAGTATAATAATTCGTAGTAGCTTGAGTATAAAAATTTTCCTTTCAACGTGCCCTTAACGGTGTTTAAGCTAATTGGGAAACAGGCTTATACACTTTTGTTTTTAATTTTAAAAATAGCAAACAACTAGTGTAAATAAGAAACCAAACATTAAATCGTATTTTAATTGTTTACAGTGATCATAATTAAGAAAGTAATTTTCAATTGATTTCGTACTTTCTACAGTATACTTAGCCTGTCATCGGTTCAAGGCAAGGAAATCTTTTTAATTTCATTAAACACAGTATTATATGTTGAAATAAATGTTCCATTTGAAGTAAATATGTACTTTATAAATCGTCCGCGATGCAGGTGGTGCATAAGCTAAGCATATTTCCCATGTGAAGGGCTGACACGCTGATATCATCTCATGTTCTATTCTCTTTTTCTTGCGAATTAATAAGCCAACGAGTAGAAATGTAAGCTGAATGTGAGATGTTTAGAGATACAGGTTATTTTAAGTAATAATCAGTATATTATGAGCATTTGAATTAGAGGAAACAGTTTATGCCAATTGTAGTCCATTCAATCTTAATAATTTTGTTATAACGTTTCATTTTTAAATTTTCCTTCTTCTCCAAACCAACAATTTCCTCCCTGACTAATTTCGGCTTTTAATGAACATAACCTTCAGTTTCATGTGTAATGGTTGAATGTCAAGAAAATACAAATTAAGGCTTCAAGAGTATATCCATCTTGGGTACATGTTTGAATCACTTCTTCTCCTGTGGGGACAAACAAATTACTTAACAACCTAAAACAATTCAAAAGGATATTCTTCCACGCCAGATGTACCAAAAAAATGTAACGCACTTTATTATTATTATTACTCCGACTTTAGCAACCTTAAATGACTTCAATCAAATTCATTGAGTCGGATAATGGTTAGTGCCAGTCTAAGGGATATAAACCTTGTCTACAAGCTGGAAACATTTGTGACGCAGGAGCTGCGTAAACTAAGCAGATTTCTTACGTGCTGTTAAGACACACTGGTCATCGCACCTCACCTCCTATTCCCAATTGCTCTCGTGGTAAGAAGTATATATAAATATAATTTTAAATGCACTCAATTATTTATAGTAAAAATCAGACGACTATATGTGGGGGCCAACTGAAAACAACAATTCATATAAATCTCTTAATATTCTAAATAATAATATATATATATATATATATATATATATATATATATATATATATATATATATATATATATATATATACTAGCTCAGATACCCGGCTTCGCCCGGGAATTCATTTGAGGCTGAATGGTGATGGTATTTTTTAGCAGGCTTTACATTGCACAATATTTTAACATTTACCCGTCCCAGTGTTTAGGATTGATACCCGTCGTTGCCGGTGATTTGCTAATAACAGAATTATTTGTTCGATAATTCTTCACAGTCTTCGATATTTTTATATTTCCCGTCTCTTATACATGTAAATATGGCGAATTTTTATTTCAGGCCTTCCTTATAACCCCCCTCCCGTTCGAACCTAAAAATTTTAATATAACTTATAATCATGGAAGAATTAATGCTAATTGACATACTGAGTTTTGTTAAGTTCGGTTCAGCCGTTAGTGCCAGCTAAAGTTTTAACGTATAACTCATTTATACTTAGGTATACGACAAAAAATTATATAACAAAAGTTACTCCAAATAACAAAATAAACAACTTTTGTTATGTTTATATTTGCGGAAAAACCAATAGGAAACGAAATATCGCTATTTTTAATTTCAGGCTTCTTTTATAACCCCCACTCCTGCCCGTCCATAGAAATGTTGGTATGGCTTATTACAATGGAGGCCTCACTGCTAATACACATACCGAGTTTTATTTAGTTCGGTCGAGTCTTTTTTGCCAAATAATATTGTTGACTCCCGCTATAATTTTTAGCGTATAACGCATTTAAACTTTGGTATACGACAAAAGTGTATATAACAAAAGTTACTCTAAATAACAAAATAAACAACTTTTGTTATGTGCATATTTGCCGAAAAACCAATATAAAACGAAATATCGCTATTTTTAATTTCAGGCTTCCCTTATAACCCCCACTCCCGTTCGTCTCAGAGAAAATTAATATAGCCTAAAGTCTAAGTTGGGTTAGTAGTAATACACATACCAAGTTTCATGAAATTCGGTTCAGCCGTTTATGCGTGAAAAGGTAACAAACAAACAAACATACACGAAAGAAACAAAATGCAGTTATGGTGTCTATGACATGTGAAACAAAAAGTTATCGTGAAATTTCGCGAAAAAAATCAATGTACAGACAGAGGTTACAATTTTATATATATATATATATAGATATATAAATCAGCGATTGTATAAAATTAGAACTCCAACAGTTTTGGTTAAATAAACTCTCCCGATACAATTCATAGTAACTGAGGTAATTCGAATTTTCAATTATTCCTCCATTTAGCCCCGACCCCTCACCCCCAAGGTTGATTAAAGCCAGCACCTAATGTAATCTTTTGAGTTGAATGATACAATTAAATATCGAGTATGGTATAGATAAAATAAACATTTTCTGGCCAAGAAATAAAAAATCTTAATTGATGACGTCATCACACTACGTGTTTGCTAGTATTTCATCTAGTAATTAAGTGTTGTAACAAAATTTGTTTAGACATTACAGATCATACCGACCACACGTTGCGCTCCCCAATACCCTCAAGCCCGACTGAAATTTAAAAAAAATATTACTAAAGATAATTTTCATATATACTAAAATATTTATTTTGTATTTTTAGATAGAGCTCATTGGGAAGGGTATTCATTATCCCAATCAGTTTTTTATGTTTTAACATTATTTTTTTAATTTCAGTTGGGCTTGAGTGAAATGGGGAGCGCAACGTGTGGTTGGTATGACCTGTAATGTCTAAACAAATTTTGTTTTAAGTTTAAATTTTACGTTTTTAAACATTTTGTATACTCTTCACATAGTAATTGGCTAGACTTATGAAATAAGATATAGGAGGTTGGGGGCGAAAAAGAAATAAAGCAAAGGGAAACGAAATATGAGTAGTTATGATAAGAGTTCATGTACATTAATAAGGGTTTTTCGCTGTTCCTAGTACTTAAATAAGATTTTAAGGAGACATAACTCATTCTGTACGTGTTAGAGAGCCAATGAAGTTGGAGAACTGTACATCCACAGACAAATAGAAGAAAACTAAGGATACAGAGAATTTAGACAGAAATAAATAAATAATATATAACAAGTTGCATTAGCGGGCGGGGCAGTTTTTGTCTCAAAAGTAAATGTTCTAGCAGATTTCCCAAAGAGAATAAGCTTATGAGGTTGTATTCATCACTCGAAAATTTTCCTCTAATGTCCATCGATACTACCTAGTACATGACGAGAATAAGCTTCATATAAAATAATAAGATAAATAAATATAATAAGATTTCCTTCCCTTGAACCGATGACAGGCTAAGTATACTGTAGAAAGTACCAAATCAATTGAAAATTACTGTCTTAATTATGATCACTGCAAACAATTAAAATACGATTTAATGTATGGTTTCTTATTTAAACTAGTTGTTTGCTATTTTTAAAATTAAAAACAAAAGTATATAACCCAGTTTCCCGATTAGCTTAAACACTATTAAGGGCACGTTAAAAAGAAAATTTTTATACTCAAGATACTACGAATTATTATACTTGTAAACTATATTTTTAGCAAATTCCCCTTAAGGAAAAATATTGAAATTATACTTCATGTAAAACTACATATAGAGTTTGTTAATGTTTGAAATTCGACAAGTATGAATAGGTGATTAAAAAGGGAGAAACTAAAAATTTTTAAATACATCTATTTTTATGTGCCGGATTAAAAAATATTATATAACCATTTTAGTAGCACTTTTAATATTCAATAATTACAGTTGTACATATTTTACTCTATCCCTGAACGAAACAGACAAAGAAACAAGCATATGCTGGAATCATTGTAACATTTCACGTTCCATTTCCTATTTCTTCCTATCCCATAGTAAGAAGCTCATATAAATGATTATGTAACATGATTTTGTACTTCACCCTCCTTCTCCAATCCACCACTCTCACTGGTCCCATCTCGGGTGTTACCAAATATAACCGGAAACGGTAAAATATCGAGTATAGTATCGACAAAAAAAGAAAATGACGTCCCTAGAGTATTGATGGGTAGTTTCCGTGAAGTCCTTTTTCAAGCATTGTTAAAAACCACGTCCTTTTTAGGTAAGGGAAAAGGTCTTTTCACAGAATCGGGCGGCTTATATACCTTCTATACCCTGTTTGTCAGGCAAAGGGCAGCGCAACCGTCGTTAAGGGCACATCCTTTTACATTAAAAGTCAGTCACGTCAGGGGCTGCGTAAACTAAGCAGATTACCCGTGAGCGTGAATAACACATTTGTGATCTCATGTAACTAAATATTCTCTTTTTCTATGCAAAAAAAAAACTATGAGTAAAAGGTGGGGGGGGGGAAGAGTACTGAAGTCTGAAAACCAGAATACGTGGAATAATTCGCTCAATACTTGAGTTACAAAAAAATGGATAGAACAACAAATATAATAACGGAAATAATATGAATTTTCGAATGCCCCACTCTCTAAACACCCACTATTCCATCCCCGATTTCAGCCTTTAGCAAATACTCAATACCAACCAATAGTGCTGACTGAAACGGTTAAATATTGAGTATGGTATACATTAAATAAACATTTTTGAGTAAAGAACCAAAAGGTTTTATTGATGACGCCATCACAATATATTTGCATGTATATCACAAAGTAAAAGTCCGATAAAAACCATATTCGGTAATTAACCTTGGAATGAAGTGGTTCATGATATAAGAGCCTATTGTTAATATGACATGATTAAGAGTGGGGGTTTACTGAAAGCCAAAAACGTAAGAACCCTTATATCTCATTTAATATTCGTGATACAGAAAATATGTATAGAACAACATTTATAGAACATTAAATTTGTAATAATATAAGTTATATACGCTTTCGAAGTATAGTAACGAGGATATTTCGAAATTCACCCTCTCTAAACTACACCCTCCCGCTTGTCCGATTTCAGCCGTCAACAAACTTGATCTTTCTTTTTACATAATACTATAATAATAATAATATATATATATATATATATATATATATATGTCCGTATGAACTAACAAATATAATAATTCTCAACAAGACAACTCACAAAAATTTTATTTGCAAGAATTCGTTCGTAAAGTACTTGTTTTTGTTTCAAAAGCATGCATGGTTTCGCGCTGATGGAAAAATGAGATAACGGAGCTTAGTATTGCTGAAGGCTCGGTACGTCGGTAGGATTCAAGATTAGGCTCTGAAATAATTCAAGCTGAGCAGGGCATGTGGCTGGCTAAATCAGAGCAAATATAACCACAACCTAGTCTTGCCTCTCTCCCAAACAGAAGATATTACACAGAAATGTTTTTACACTTAGCACGACTAACAAAAGAGCTTGGTAAATGTTATATATCAAATAATAAAATATGAATAGACCTGTATACATCGACGTCTTGTCAGCTTATGAAAATGTTGGGATGCAACCGAAAAAATATTAAATTCTATAGCTAGGTCGGTATATGGAGCACCAGTTTGGTGTCTTAGATACCTCAATTACTTCGAGCAAGCAGAAATAAACTTTTACAAACATCTATTTTAGCTTATTAGATTCAGCCTATTACACTCCTAACTACATCATTAGACTGGAAAGGCTCGGATTTTGTGTCAACTCATATTATGACCCATCCGTGGTTGTGTAAAATATTATCAATGGGCAGAGAAAGATTCCCTAGGATCTGCTATAATAGGCTCCTATTATTAGATCAGAGTCCCACAAATATTATCAGATTTAATTGGGTATCTCAAATTAAAAACCTTAAAAACTCTTTAAATTTCATTGATATGTGGCTTACTCAAGACAAAAACTTAATTAAATTACACATTAGCTCAATAGTAGAAGCATACCAAAGTAAATTACTTTCTATTCACCTTGAAAAACTCAAAATTTCAAATTATAGTCCGCTACAAAAGGCAATTTTCACAACTACCGGTTCACCACAGGAATATTTAACTATAGGTTTGTCATTCCAAATTGTAAAAACCATTGCATAGCTAAGAACGTCCAGCAACTATTGTATAAAGTTTTCAATGAAAAATATATTCAATAATATTAATCCAAAATAAATTTGTACATTGTGTAATTTAAATATGAATGAGGACATTTATCATATAATGCTTCGTTGCCCTATTTACTCTCCTTTCAGAGAACAGTATTTACCATCCATCAAACAGCCAGCAGATAATTCACAACTTCATAATATTTTAAATTATATCACTAGAGAAGTATATATTAACATTTTTAAATATTTAAGAAATAGTTTCAAACTTCGCGAATCTTATCTGAGTTAACATTATTAAATTTCTCTTCTTCTCTTAATTGTTTTTTTTTGTTTCTTTAGTACTTTTATAACTATTTATTAGTAAATTCTTGTCAGTTATACTCAATTCTAGTTTGTAAAAATATATTTATATATAAGCTACTAACATAGAAAAACTAACTTCATTATATAATGTCAACTCCTTGCTATAAGGAAAATCCTTGAAAGCAATAAATAAAATAAAATAAAAAACTTATGAAAAAGGTAATCTTTGGCTCAACAGTCCATGAAGCCTGGCACACGGTTTTAGAGGAAGGTCGAGTGGTGGGGATAGATCGATCTCGAGTCTATCATACAGGAATCCTAAGAGGAAAAATTCAAAGAAGAGGTTAGTTCCGAAATGAGGTACTGACCTCAGTCTCACACACTTCAGCCTTAAATAGGGCATATGAGAATATAATTGGCAAGACAACCAACAAAAGGATCTCTGGTTGAGCAAGTGGCTAGAGTAAATGATAGCCAAGTTTAGAAGACTCGTTAACAGAGCGAGAAGAAATGGATACTGGGAAGAGTACGAGAAAGCTCTAACAGAACCCAATAGCTAATTGAAAAGGTCAAAATGAGACTCTTGGAGGAAGTTCTGCCACGAGATAGAGGAATATAATACAGGCTCAAGGCTGCATAAAATGCACAGATAGAACGAGGAACTAGGGTCCCTCGTTAGACCAACTGGGAATAGCAGTAATACAGAACAGGCTATTGTTGCAGGTTCACTTCCTGGGGTGCAAGTTGGAAATCAAATCCGAAGGAAATGAGATGCCCTGGGTAGACAATGACTGCAACTGGAAAGTGGCCTATGAAGTCTTAAGTGTAGAACCAGTGAAATGGGTTATCGAGAACTTTAAACGATGTAAAACATCATTCAATTTATAAATAACCGATAAACGAAAAGACAAAATTGTGACACAGGGCTGCGTAAACAAAGAAGATTTCACTGGTCGTTACATCTCATCAATAATCTAAACTTCTCCCGTAGTAAGAAACCTATGCAAACATAAATTTAAATGTATGCTGAAAATGAGATTTTTAGTGGCTCAGTTTCTTAAAGTAAAAATCATAAGATTATAAGTAAGAGTTTACTTACTACACTCTGAAATCATAAAAATACAATACCTCACTTAATTTTTGAGATAAAAAATGTATTGAACAACAACTGTAGAAAATAAAATATGTTAACATAACACGTTGCCTATTAATATTTACGTTCTCATGAGTCAGATTGAAAAATCCACCCCATAAGAATTAGATATTATAGCAGGTCCACGAGGTTGCTCGGAATATCTTTATAATAAAAGTATTTGTTCTGTAAGGCTTCACAATCACCAAGATATTTTTATATTTCTCGGACCCAGTGAATCTATCGTTTTTCAAAACATCATGGATCGTAAAATACAATATTACTGATAGTGTTCTGTATTGTGAACCAAGTAAGAATGAAAGTTTCTTTCCCACAAAACGGCCCAAAGCACACCGATTGTTGCTATTTTATGTACATAATAACCATTAATTGAAATACTCCTTTGTGTAAAGAAGTATTTCATCCTTTGTGTGCCTGGAATATAAACTTTATATTCAGAACAGTGCATAGTATGTTCAGTAAAGTATAACACATTAACCGAACAGAGTTAATAAATACCAGAAATAACTGAGTACCTCCCGAGCACTTTCACTTACCCACTGATCATCCTTTTTAATTATTATATATATATATATATATATATATATATAAAATATGTATTTTATAGTCACATTCTTGCACTACATTACGAAATGTATAAGCATAAAATCACATGTAAACATAAACCAATGTGTCAAGAGGTGGGGCAGGAGTGACTTAAATTTATCTGTGCATTCCCGCCATAATACGGCCGACAAAACTTGTGTATCAGCAGGGAGTTTCATAATTTCTTCTGTTACAATAATATAATTTCTCCTCACTCTAAACCCCCCCTATGTTAAAAATTCAATTTTTTTTGCATACATTTAAAACATTAAAGAATTCGTAAAGGTAATAGCTCTCTAAGATGTAAGGTTAGGAGTTGTGAGTTCAAAGAGAGGTTGTCTAATCTACCACTAATTTAAGATTGCATTCCTGTTTACATTAAATTATGTTAAGAATTCTGATTACATTATCTTCACAATACTAAAACTTTATTCAATAAAGTTTCAAATACATTTATGTGGAAACTGACATTCCAGAGGTCGACGCTTTAACTCACATGGCTAACCTGAGCCCCCAAATACATTGTTATACGACAAATGTATATGAGTTCTTCTAAATAACAAAGTGAGTATTTCTTTTTATCAGCAGACGAAAAATAAATAAGAACTAAAATATAAGTCTTATTAGTTCCCGGCCTCTATTACAACCCTCATTCGTGTTTGTAGCAAAGAATGCTAATTCTAGCTAAGAGTGTAGCCTGTTATCTAGTCAGAGTTTTTAGTAACTTACATACTGAGTTTCGTGTAGTCTTTGTGTCTTTTATATTGTTGACCCCTTGTATAGTAATTAGTGAATATCTGGTTTATAATTCAAATAAAGGATTAGAACAATATGACGGGCTTGAAGATTGTTCCATCGCATCGAAAGGCTTCCCAACTGTACTCGATCATCAGCCAGTGACGACGGTCTGCACCGACAGGTATGACAACTATCTTGTTTGTTCATCTTTACATGATAAACGTGTGTATAACAAATTTTACTCCAAATATCAAAATAAAAAGTCTTATTATGTGCATGTTTGCCGAAAACCAATAGAAAACTAAATATAACCGTTTTTCATTTCAGGCCTCTTTATGAACCTCAATCCTGTTGGTCTTCAAGATTATTAGTACAGCTTTAATTCTAGTTTGCAGTAGGTGCAGTACGCGTGCCAAGTTTCATAAAACTCGGGTGAGTAGTTTAGATGTAGAAATGTAAAAAACAATCAAACACACCAAAGCCAAAAATTGTTTATATCGTTTCAACTCCATGTAAAACAAAAAAAATATCGTTGAATTTCAAGAAAAATATCAATGTACAGGCAAAGATTATAATTATAGATATATTAACAAGATAATTTAAAATGTAGGTTTCAGCCAATACATATAAACATATACAGGGTGATTACTGGGAAACGCCTGTTTTTGATACAAGGAATGTCGTTGGGCGACGGCCGGAAGTTGTGCTGTAGAGGGGGGAGTGTGCAGTTTCAGTTGTAGCCGAGATGTGGAACCTTGAGCATCGTACGTTTGTTAAGCGACGGTTTTATACACTGTTTTTCCACTCATAAATACATTTTTTGCTCTGAATTGCCTAAGAACTCGTTATTTGAAAAACATGCGTTTCTCGGTAACCACCCTATATATATATATATATATATATATATATATATATATATATATATATAAAGAAAACACATATGTAAATATTATTTTTTTTTCATGTTTTTAAACAGAATTTTTTTTACCAAAGCAGTTATTTTTTTATTGTGAAATTAAACATAAAAATCCAAAGCAATAGCCTTGATAGTAAGTAACTTTTTATATATAAAGTTTATAAGCATTAGCTAGTCAACCCTTCTTGACTTCAATCATTAACCTGTTGTAAAACAACCAATATAGATTTCTTTTTTATAGAATAAAATTTTAATTTGTGTAAATATTCAGGGAAGATAAGAAAACAAAATTTAACAAAGCTAATTGTGAATATACATGTAGATCATACAAATTAATTCAAGAAGAAATAAGATTATATTATAAATAGAATGAAAAAAAAAATAATAAATGATCAAAATACTGATTTCCCTTCCAATCTGATAAATTGACAATTTTTTTTAGCTTTAAAAGTTGGAAATAAAAATTATTTGGAATTTTCTTGTAGCCCTTTTCACAAAATATTTTCAAAACATGTCCTCAAATGTCCATCGATCCTACCTAGAAGATGACTAAAAAAGTCCATCACGCAGGGGATGCGCAAACTAAGCAGATTTCCCTCGTGAAGTTTAATAATAGATAAACCTACATACTGCTAACATAACACCAGCATGAATATTAAGTGAATAAATACAAACGGTAATAAAAAATCTTTCCCCTCCCGGCTTCACCAGCCTTACTTTGTAAACCATTCTCCAACTGGCCGTCAGATTACTTACCTTTTTGTAGTAAGATTTCTTTTGATGAGGCGTAATAAGGACGTGAAACTGGTAGAGAAATAAAAATGATTTTAATAATCATTTGAAGTTTTCATTCTTTTGTTGACCTTCTGCCATTGATTAGTTCAGTAAAGTTAAATAGGGCATATTTACTTAACGCAGGCCCTGCGTGACCGACTTTTTAAAAGTACTATAATATGTGCAGAATACTAGGGTCTTTTCCTGGGAGTGTTATAAGAGAGCTTACAAACAAAATCGGAGATATTTCCCTTGCAAAGGAAAGGAAAAAAAGACCAGCGAAGGGTTAGAGATGGCATTAGATAAATTCAACTATGGCGAACCCTATTTAAATAAAAGGACCAACTGTTATCAGTCATCTATGGTGGAGTTATCGCTTTCCCTAATCAGGAGGCAGCCCTCCAGCAAGCCTCTCGTGATCACTGTTCCTTGCAACAGCCAAGTAGGTACTAACAGTGTTTTACTGTGATATTTTCCTCTACCTCTTTTACTTTCTTCGGTTTGTTTTTTATTTTTGGTCTATACAGCAGAATATGTTATATTGAAAGTTATTTATTAATAATAATTATGGGAAACAGGTCTTAATAACAGGGAAGTCTTCCCACCAATTTCTTTATTAAAGCACAATGCCTTTCGGCACTAACGTGCCATCATCAGGTTCTAGCAAACAAACAAAATAAGGGAAATCTGCTAAAAGAAACATTCTTAGGCCAAGTGATGTATCCAATAACTACATTTGAAATGTTTTAACAAAAATAGAATTACCTACTAACATAAGTCTTACAAAACAATCCTATCTTAGAAAGATTAAAATCGAAGTCAAACATAAAACGAATATATTATAGTTTAATTAATTAAAACATAGTTAAAATCAAATAAAACCTGAATAAATATTTTGAACATTAAAGACATCCATCTTCTATCTAAAAATAAATTAACAATTATTCTACCTTTACTGTCTGACACCATTAATTTAATTTTCTGGAAGTCCTTCCCACCTAAAATGCCCCACATGGTATATTTGTATATTCCTATTGGTCTCATGGGGTTGCCTGGTTTATGAACCTTAGGTGGGCAACTACCTCACCTCGATAAATTAATTCAAATCTATGTTAATATTTTATCCTTAATAATTCAAATTTATGTTATTTTTTAATGCCAATAACAGATTGCACCATGTAAAGTATACTGCCCTCCCCCTTTTTGTTCCCCCAACCATTATTTCATTAGAAACACCAGTTAGCCCTAAGTGTATTTAACAGTTTATTTAATTAAAACGTGAACATTATTTGAACAAACAGTTTTAGTATTGTAAAGATAATGTAATCAGATTTATTAATGTAATTTACAGGATTGATATCCTCAACGAATAGCAGGTTGGTACCACTGAGCCTTGGGAGGTGGTGGGATACTTCCTTTGTCCTATCAGTTCTGCCGCTTCCCTGCCGACCTCATATTGGTCTATGTTTATATGTTAATTGATGTTAACACTTTTAGCAATATAGTGTATTCTCAGGAATGTGAATTTGTTTCATTATCATCAGGATGAACGCTGAGGGGCCGGGGGGTACACCCAGTTATTTTTGGTATTTATTAACTCTGCTCCGTTAATATATGATATAGTTTACTGAACACACTATATACCAATATGAATATACACTTGACAATCGAGACTTACAAAAGAGTATTTTTAATACAGGTTATGGCATACCTAAAACAGCCGTCCCCTTTGGGCTTTGTACCGCATCACGCGAAAGGAGCATTTATTCATACATGGTTTGGAAGACAGAATACTTTCTATTATTATGAATTATATGCTCCATTACATTATAAAAAAACAAACTACATCCACAGAAGACTCCTTTCTTAAGTCCTTTGGCTTTTAAGCTATCACATCATGACTTTTTAAGGCGTACGGCCTACATAATAAAGACAGAACGTTTTCACTAGTAAATAAACTCGTTTTTTAAACTAAAAAAATAAAATGATCAATTAAATTAAATGACCAATCGTTTTGAAAAAGGAAATGGTCTTCAATTTTTATTTTAAATCATTATTTATAAAGCAAATATTAACGGTGTTGTTTCGTTCGCTAACAGTTTTACCTAGTATCTATTCAACAGTTTTACCAAGTATATTTTCTACAACATTCATCCTTGATACATTACGTAGGCCAAGCATAAATAGAAATGGAGAAAAACATTTCTGGTTTAAATTTCATTACGTAAGTGAGCGCGGGTATTTACTTATGGCTAAAACTAAATTGGCCATAAATAGACTCTCCTCCTACGATTGTCACAATAAATTAATTCAAATGTATTAAATTTAATGTTCAACGAATTGCGTACATTGGGCCATACAAGTGGTAAGTGTGACATGGGATTGAAGGCCAGATGTGATAACCATCTGTGACCCATTCCAAAGAACCTATTATCTATCTCCTTGCGTTTGGCCCATTTATCAAGGATGTCTCTTGTATAATTACAAAAACCTGCTTCGTTCACAACTGCTAAATGGCGGGACAATTCATGTGCCTTGTTTTCATTCAATACATAGAGCTCCAAAATAGGAAAATAGCGCCACATTACAAATGCTAACTAATTATCGTTGGATTACCGCATTTCCTGTTCTTCTTTTCTGCTTAGGTGAAATACATATTCGTCAGCAGAATGATTTTAATGCTAAAATAGTAATGGTCATTTGTAATTCTGAAATGTAAAAATAGAGTTGTACTCTCTTTTCTTCTATTTTCTAATGAGAGAAACAAGCAAAACCTTTTACGCCCTAATATTTTCCCTGCAGTACACATCATTTGAATAAACAAACTGCCAAAACCATAGCTTAAAATTATTCCCTACTAAATGTCATTATTTTAAGTATATTTCGTCCCTCAAAGCATTCGTTGAAATTCAGTTCGCCGGATATTTAAGAGCAGCTTACTTGACTTAAACAAATATGTATATATATGTACATATCATATTAACCAAATGAAATACTGAACTACTGATTATAGATGTAAAAAAGTGAACATAATTATATTTTTATAAACATTTCATAACAATAACTGTTTTTAAATGTAACTTAACAAGTAATTATAAATATATTGAAAACAATTTGTAATCTATTTTTAATTAGGTAATTATCCTCGCATTAATACTACAACAAACTTTTCACTTGTATTCAGAATTAGTTTTTATGTTAACCGTTTCAATAATCTCGTTGTTGTTCTCTTTCCCTTCGATTATTTATTTTAGGCATTTATTTATATTTGAGCCCGGATTCTAACAACAATAGAAAAATGTTTTTAAGAAATGCGACTCAGTATTCATTTCCTTCTTATATATATCAGAATTCAATCTTATATATATATATATATATATATATATATATATATATATATATATGCGTGTGTGTGTGTGTTTGTGTGTGTATGTGTGTGGGTCTCCAAGCAGTCTTTTTTTATATTAAGGGTAGTGCATCTTTCTATTTTCAATAAGTATTTGATTCAATGTTTCTGTACGTTGTTATTTTGCGTTATTCAGTTCGTTATCTTTTCTTTCATTGAGAAATTAAATTTCTTATGTACATCAGTTAGTGATGAATCTTGCTCACATCACATACAAAAGAAAACATTTACACTATTTTGTATTTGCGCTTAAAATTTTATAACTTGTACAAAAATAATCTTATGAACTTATGACATTTTTAACTTTGCCCGTGGCACTGTTTGGATGTTTTTTTTTTTTTCTGGAAGTTGTATAATTACACAATTGGAAAAGTAGTGCAATGTTTGCATTTCTGCAAAAAATATTAGCGTTTATTAGCCGATACTCGTCCTATGTTTTTTGAAGGTCAGTGGAATTGATAAACCAATAATGAAAATTGAGGAAATCAATGAGTGAGACATATATATGTTGGTAACAGTTTTCACTAATGAATGTTAAACAATAAATCCGATGATCGATGCAATAGCTGCAATAATCTACCGATCAATTAAAAGTGGAAGTTTTAGCCAACCAAGTATTGTATTGTAGGAATCTTTATCTCAAATTACAAATGTAGTTCAGCATGAGGTAAATTGGCTATTCAACCGGTTATACTCATTTTAGCCCGACTTATTTACTAGAAGGTTACTGGATGAAACGGCAGTCCAATTATATATTGTAATAGCTCATGTCACAGTCGGCAATGAACGCATCATTATTTAGCACAGAGATTACATCCATATTAAAACAAGTAATAATGTGAATTCCATTCGCTTATTGCTCAAAACCAAGGGTAAATTAATTTAAGATAAATAATTAATACACACTTCAATTTCATAAAAGTTACTCAATTATTATGCTTCTATATTAAATTATTTTTTACGCTGTTATTAACACATGCTTAAAAAATATGAGTAATTTTCTGTATTAAAAGCTATTATGGTTAATCCTAAAATAAAACCAGCAATGCGATTTTCATTGAGTGCTCTGGACATTATGGCCTAGGATAATACTTATCCCTCCTGCTAGGCTCAGGGAGTTTGGACAATACTCGAACAGTATTGTAATTGTTTGTAAAGTCAAGACAACTTTGGCAGTGAATTAAGGATAATTATGAAGCAGTCTCTGGACAATTCTAAACCAGTTTACTTCATCAATTATGTAAGAGGTTGAATGGACTATTTGAACTATGAAGTTTAGCTAGTTCTAAAACTATGGAAATCTTTAAACCAACGTTTGAACAATATAAGTCAGTGTATTATAGCATTCAGCTTAAAAATATAATGGCATAGATTATGTTTATTATAAAACGATTTAGTAATATTATGTCTAGCAAATGTATGGTATAATAAAGACCAAAAATAATCAAAAGGACAACAGATCACCTCTTTTCTATTATACACATCCCTTAAAAGGCCCATGATGAGGGTGTTTTTTGATCTGCATTATTTCTTCATTGACTTCTGGCATGCATATGACTTCTAGAACAATGAAAAAAGGCTAAAATTGTGGTAGGCATCAGTTGTAAAGTGGATGCCTAGCAGCTTATCATATAAGGGCGAAGGGAATTTTCTAATGTGGTTCAGGGATTGATGTTTCTGAATGCTAATCTATATATATATATATATATATATATATATATATATATATATAAAATTGTAACCTCTGTCTGTACATTGATTTTTTTTCGCGAATTTTCACGATAACTTTTCGTTTCACATGTCATTCAACTGCATTTTGTTTCTTTGGTGTCTGTTTGTTTGTTTATTTGTTTGTTTGTTTGTTACCTTTTCACGCATAAACGGCTGAACATTGATTATATTATATAACAAAAGGTTCTCTAAATAACAAAATAAACAACTTTTGTTATGTGCATATTTGCTGAAACCCCAATAGGAAATGAAATATCACTATATTTAATTTCAGGCCTCCCTTATAACCCCCACTCCTGCCCGTCCCTAGAAATGTTAGAATGGCTTATTATAAGGTAGGCGTTAGTGCTAATTTACATACCGAGTTTGGATTAGTTCGGTTGAGTTTTTTGTGCCAAATAAAATTGTTGACTTCCGCAGTAGTTTTTAACGTATAACTCATTTATACTTTTATACGACAAAAGTGTATATAACAAACGTTACTCCAAATAACTTTTGTAATGTTCATATTTGCCGAAAAACCAATAGGAAACGAAATATCGTTATTTTTAATTTATGGCTTCCCATATATCCCCCACTCCTGTTCGTCTCAGAGGACATTAATATAGCCTAAAGTGTATGTTGGGTTAGTAGTAATATACATACCAAGTTTCATAAAATTCGGTTCAGCGGTTTATGCGTGAAAAGGTAACAAACAAATAAACAAACAAACAGACACGAAAGAAACAAAATGCAGTTATGGTGTCTATGACATGTGAAACGAAAAGTTATCGTGAAATTTCGCGAAAAAAATCAATGTACAGACAGAGGTTACAATTTTATATATATATATATATATATATATATACAGTTTTGAACGGACCTCATTTTCGTCACCTCCTGGGTAGGATCGATGGACATTTGAAGAAAAATTTCGAAAATCGCGTCATGAGTACAACCTCAATAGCTGATTTCCCTTAAGGGAAATATGCTAAAGTCAACAGCATATTTCATTTGCTTAATTCTCAAACTTAAATTTCAATTCCTGTTTAGGCTTCTAGTCAATGGAAAAATGGTGATTAGATAAGGTGAGATCAGTGATGAGAAAATTTGTTCTATTTAATTATCCCTATTTGGGACGAAATCGAGAGGAATTGTATTGATTTGTCTATGTTTCTTTACTGTATTTGAGCAAAGTTGAATTTTGTTAATTGAATGCTGTTTAAGATGCGGCATATTACAGAGTCCAAGGGGGAACGGGGTACGAAGGGGGGTATTATTTCCTTCATTAATTTGACGAATTTCAATTCGAGGTCTTACTGAAACGTATGGTTTCATGTTTTGGCTCTACTACAGACAACTATAGACTAGGCTTGAAGAGAACAGTGTGCGTAATGGCTGGATCCTTGGAAGCGCCTGATTGGAGTTGCGATATGTGTTTTTACTACTGCGTATTGGTCGGGTGTCTTACTCTTTCCTTTTTTTTAGCAGATGTATAAGTAATAAAATTTTACCCATCATTAAGGAATTACTCGTTTGACAACGATCAACCAAACATTTCGACCACTGAGCGGTAAAGACACGAATATATATATATGTGTGTGTGTGTGTGTGTGTGTGTATATATATATATATATAGAGAGAGAGAGAGAGCGAGAGAGAGAGAGAGAGAGAGAGTGAAATGGAGGGAGGGAGAGAGAGACATTTCACTTTGAACGTACCTTATTTATGTCATCTTCTAGACAGGATCCATAAATATTTGAGGATTTCTTTTTAGAAATCTCGTCGTGAGTAGAACCTCAACAGCTGACTTTTCTTAGAAGAGAAACCTGCTAAGAAACAGAATGATCGCAGAGACCATATGGTATAATCCCATATGCTTTAGAGTGTCACTCCAGGAAGGCATAAGTAAAAATATACTTGTCCATTTTGAGAACGATTTGCCTCTTAAAGAAAATGTTTTGAAGGATTGTATAGGAATTCGTAATTAATTTTATTGAGCAAAGAATCAAGATCAAAGAGCTTGAATTACAGTCCTTAATAAATTTCAGCCATAGGAAGTCTGCCTTTAGAAAGCTATTTTGTGTGTTCTTATCTACCCCAGATAATTCCACATCCGTTACGTAGATGTTATTAATTTAAAGATAATCGTCTTTAATATTGGTTATTTTAATTCTTTTGGCAGATTTCCCTTAAGGGTGCGTTTATTTGTTTGTTACCTTTTCACGCATATTAATTTTAAGAAACTTGGTATGTATATTACTACTAGCCCAACTTAGACTTTAGGCTACATTAATATTCTCTAAGACAAACAGAAGTGGGGTTTATAAGGGAGGCCTGAAATTAAAAATAGAAATATTTCGTTTCCTATTGGTTTTTCGGCAAATATGCACATAACAAAAGTTATTTATTTTGTTATTTAGAGTAACACTTCTTATATACACTTTCGTCGTATACCGAAGTATAAATGAGTTATACGCTAAACATTATAGCGGGAGTCAACAATTTTATTTGGCACAAATGAATCAACCGAACTAAATAAAACTCGCTATGTGTATTGGCACTAACGCCTTCATTATAACAAGCCATATCAACATTTCTAGGGACTGGCAGGAGTGTGGGTTGTAAGGAGGCCTGCATTAAAAATAGAGATATTTCGTTTCTTATTGGTTTTTCCGAAAATATGCACATGACAAAAGTTGTTTATTTTGTTATTTATTTATTTATTTATTTATTTATTAACGTCCACTTTTTGCAACTTAGGCTAATCGGGACGGGTTATCTACAGGTTACCACCCTTTTCTAGCCAGGGTGGGATTTTAGGACGTTATTTAATGAATTTCGTCACTAAATAATTTCCCTTGCCCAGGCGAGAATCGAACTCGCCACTTATTTTGTTATTTAAAGTAACTTTTGTTATATTCACTTTTGTTTTACAACAAAGTATAAACGAGATATATACCAAAAACTAAAGCGCGAGCCAAATATCTTATTAGGCACTAACGGTTGAACCGATTTAACAAAACTCGGTATATCAATTGGCATTAATTCATCCATGATTAAAATCTATATTAAAATTTATAGGTTCAAACGGGAGTGGGGGTTATAAGGGAGGCCTGAAATGAAAAATTGCGATATTCCGTTTCCCAATGGTTTTAGCAGATTTCCCCTAAGGATTATTAACTGAGCTATTTGCATTTTTTTGCTTTCTGTCTTCAGTAAACCCCCACTTTTACGCATCTCATATTGACAAAATTCTATTATGTTATGAAACATTTTATTTGAAGCTTAAATACCAAATATTGTTCTCATTGAACTTTTAATTTTTTAGGTACATGCAAAAACGTGACGCACGTGGGAAATCTGCTTAGTTAACGCAGCGCCTGCGTGACGGACTTTTTGGTTTTAGGGAGAAGATCTCTAACTCAAGTTTTTGAAAATCAAGTCTTGAGTGCAACCTCATTTGGTGATTTCCCTTATGAAAAATATTAAACACAATGATTATTAATATTATTAATATGTGAAATTTTATTCAAATTCAAAGCATTATTTTACAATAAACGAAAAAAAAAGTGATAACTTGAAACGATCCGGAGATATTGTGTAGACGTCTTAAATGACAGGTTGTTAATTAATTTTCAAGGAGTTAATGGAGTTAACTTCCATTAGTCCCTGTACAACTCGCCCGGAATTTATATCAATAGATTCATTCAGAAATTTTCCTTTTATACTGAGCTAAGCCCGATCTGTAAGGGTTGAATATTATCGAAAACCCCATCAAGTAGCTACCCCTTTCATCACTCGTATTAAATTTATTACTGAACAAAGCTCGTCAATTTTCTGTTTCATACCTTCTTACATTTTCCATTCAAATTTTATTACAATAAGGCCAATTATTATAAAAATAATTTCATTATTTTTACACTGTGCTTCAGTGACTATATTCACTAAAATCTGATTTTTGTAGTACCCTATTCAGAATAATTCAGTTAATTCCCTCCTGGGTTGAAATTCAAATTAATCAACAATTCTATCTTACAAAAGATTTAGTATAAAGTTTTCCACCCTAATTTTAAAACATTTACCATACAATGGATGCACGATGTGGTGCGTTTGCAATCCACATTACGAACTTAATGACCCAAAATTAATTTAGGAAAGGAAAATCCAATTACCTACAGTTTTTGATGTTTTAGAACTGTATACAAATTTAAATCCTTAAGCCAACTGCAGTATGAAACAAGGGTAACATGTTATGTAAACAAAACTACATATGCACATATACATTTTAGCAGATTTCCCTTAACCCTCCGTCGGGCGCAGCTAGCCTGAGAGGCCAGGAAAACATACTTTTTGATACCACGCCTCATTCTGTTTCCCCTGTGAGGGGCCATTCCCAGTAATTTCCTGATTTGTGTTCATGCTTAGAATCCCCTACTTTATTCTATGTCCCCTACTATGGAAGTTCGTCGATATCTTGAGAAATAAGTGCTAGTCTAACTCTGGCCTCTCAGGCCGAATGCGCCTTATCAATTTTACTTGTTTTAGTTTAAGCTTCATTCTATTTTAATAAAGTTATTATTTTACGTACTAAATAGCATATTTGCTTTCCTTAGATCCTAGCAAATTCTGTCCTACCAACGTTTTAGATTAAAATTAATTAGATAGGGACTGGGGGGCTAAAATATGTGGGCGGCCTCTCAGGCCTTGTGCGCCCGATTTTGTTTCGTCCAGAGGTGCGCCCGACGGAGAGTTAAGGGAAATCAGCTATTGAGGTCGTACTCGTGACGCGATTTTTGAAACATTTCCTCATATGTCCATCGATCCTACATAGGAGATGACGAAACTGAGGTCCGTTCAAAACTGTGTGTATATATATATATATATATATATATATATATATATATATTTGTCTGTTACCGCTCTAGCGGTCGCAATTATTGTTTGATCGTTATCAAACTCGATATTTAAACGTTTTTTGCAAAAAAAAAACAGATCAAGTTCGTTAATGACTGAAATCGGACCAGTGGGAGGGGGTTTTCGAAAATTTGAAATGTCTCCATTACCATACGTCGGATCAAAGCATTGTATAGAACCAATCTTATTGCAAATTACATTTACTATAAATATTGTTCTATACATTTATTCCCTATCTTGAATATTAACCGAGATATTTGCATTTTTATTAATTGTAACGGACGAAATGAGATCGGCTAACTTCGGGTCTAGTCGTGAGTTTCCGTCATAAGCTAGTTCGGCCGTTTCCGTCATAAGCTAGTTCGGCCGTTTCCGTCATAAGCTAGTTCGGCCGTTTCCGTAACTGTTCGACTCTCGGGGAAATTTCTCTGGGGAAATCTGCTTAGTTTACGCAGCCCCTTCGTGACGGACTTTTTTCTCAATATAGTTTAAAAATTTCAGCGGAGCTGTGTGAAGTGAAGCCTACAACGGACCACGAACATCCTGAAGAAGCAAATGCTTTTAACACATAATGCTAGTTCTAACTATCAATTAATAACTTAAATTTATCGACTTCAACGTATCAGGAGTGTAGTTGCCGGTATATACAACTAGTATGTTTATTCAACAAATTCTTGAAAATTACAATCTTCGACCATTATTATTTGCAATATTTAGTAAGTGTTTATGACAGTCATGAACTTTAAAGCTATAATCACAGACTAAATATTGTCATGCAGGGGCTACGAAATCTAAGACCTCAGTGTTTAATGGCACACAGGTGACCTCACCTTACTCTCGATTACATCCCCAGTAAGATGCCTGAACTTAGACATGAGAAATCAGTGACTCATTCAAAGTGAAAATCAGATGACACTAAGTGGGGCATTACTGAAGTCTGTTAAAAATCGCTTTATTGCCATTTAAGGTAGTAAAAAAATGTATAAGACATAAAAGATAGAGTATTCAGTTTGCACAAGATTGGCTAAATAACATTTATCGATCCGACTAATAATAACGGAGATGTTACGAATTTTCATTTCCTCCTATAAATCTCCTTCTCCTGCTCCGATTTCAGCCATCAACGAACTTGATCTTCAGTTATCCATAAAAAGCTCAAATATCGATTTTGATTAATATCTAACAAAAATTGCGACCGCTAGAGCAGTAACAAATAAGCTCACTCTCCCACTCCTAGATCTATGATCACCATAGGAAGTATTGTAATCACGAAAAATGTCTTCAGATTTCAAATGAATGATGCGTTCTGTCCCTCAATGTACCCATTATAACTTGTGACGACTGAAGTATATTCATAACCCACATAAATAAAGAAGTCCGGCTGCGTTATACTAAGCATTTTTCCCACGTGAAGGTTTACAATAGATAAATCTACATACGGGTAACACCTCCGTGAATATTAAGTGAATAAATACAAACGGTAATGAGAAATGATTCAGTAAATTTACATTTTAATAACCTCCACAACGGAAAGAGTCTGAATTGTTAAGTTGTCAGCCCACCTCTCAGAGCTGAATAGATAGACAGAATTATTCTATACAGAAAAGAAAAACAATTACTGAAATATAACATATTAATTTTATTTAAAACCTTTCACTATAGCGCTGCAATTTATAATGAATCAACATCAAAAGGAGGGGACCAACAGATCGTATTTCCATATATCTCACAAAGTAAAAGTTCAATGAAAACAATAGTCCGTATTTAACCTTGTAATAACGTGGTTCATTATATAACAGCTTATTATTAATATAACACTATTAGGAGTAGGGGTTTACTGAAAGCGAAAAGTATAAAACCCAAATACCTCGGTTAATATTCATGATACAGAAAATATGTATGGAACAATATTTATAGATCATTTAATTTGTAATAAGATTAGTTCTAAACAATTTTTCGATCCGACGTAAAGTAATGGAGATATTACGAATTTTATACATTGCCCCTTTAACCTCCCCCCTCGCACTTGTTAACAGACAATATATATATATATATATACATACATACATACATACATAAAAAAGGTAGTACGTTCGGAAAGTAAGTTCCGTTTCCATTATTCTTCACGGTAGCGCTGCGATCGTAGTTGTGAGCATGCTCGGCAGTTACTCTGTGTCAACCGGAAGGAAATGACGCAATTTTGAACTCGCTATTGTAGTCGTGCACTTCGTAGCGCTTGTTTGTAATGGCTGCGTTAATTGAGAATCCCGCCGATTGTTCAAATTCGATAGGTGATTCGTTTTCTTAATGCAAACACCGTTAAAGCAATTGACATTCACCGACAAATCTGTGAAGTTTATGGAGAAAATGTGATGAATGGTTCAATGGTGAGAAGATGGGCTCGACAGTTGAAAGAAGAACGAGATACAGTCCATGATGAGGAACGAAGTGGACGTCCGTGGTGAACGGTGAACTGATTCATGCAGTTGATGAGAAGATTAAAGAAAAAAGTAAGTTTACGATTAGTTTTGTGCACGTGAATTCTCCCAAGTTTCACGAACAGTAATTTACGAAATCGTAAACATTTGTTTCTGGATCTGAAATCTTTTTTTGGCAGTCAGCGGTTAAAGAGCGATGAAGAGCTCAAAGAACGTATTATCTCATTGTTGACTACACCGGCGGCCACATTCTACGAGGAGGGTATACTCAAACTTGTATCACGCTACGACAAATATCACAAGAGTTATGTCGAAAACTAGTGTAAGAGTTGTAGATTTTTTGAAATAAATTTCATTGCTGTATCTGTACTCGTTATTTTTTTATTTCAAAACGGAACTTACTTTCCGAACGTACCTCGTATATATATATATATATATATATATATATATATATATACCCCTGCGTAACGGACTTTTTTTTTATTTAATATGAGTCAAGGAAGTGATATGGTGTCCATGTGGCACTTCTAATCACTTAATTTTCACATTTATATACTACACCACTAAAAATTTAATGACAGTTTAAATTTCAAATGATTTTTTTTGCATAGAATTCTTACTAGGGGAAAATTGAAAGTGGGGTGTAGTCAAGATGTCGTCTGTGTTCTCAATTCGGTATATGGGGAATCGGTTAATTCAGTCCTATAGCATGTCGTTCGTATTAAACTCCATAAAGTTCATAAAGCTAAGCCTTAATAGCAGAAATATCAGAAAATACGCTGGTAATGTAACAAAGAACACAAGAGCGTTATATATCACACTTTCAAGCTTCATAAAAGTATGATTACACTGTACGAAAGCGATATATTTACAAGTGTACGGAATGTTTCATCATAATGTGCAGAGCTCTAGGGGATTGTACAATAAGCGACAGTAGTTCATTGATATATTTTATTGGAATTCGAACATTAATGGTCAACGGGGCAAAATACATTCAACCATGAAAAGCAGCAGCGACGGCTGGCAGTCACTTAAAACACTTTGACTAGGCTAGCAGACATTCTGCATTTGTGTGACTATAATGGGACCAATGCCAGCTGAACCTAGCGCATGGTTCAGATTACTCGGAATCCGACTTCATTATGTCCCTTGAGGAGGGCTTCGGCTTGGTTCCGCAGGTCTGATTTTGAATGGGCAACGAAACCCGCTGTTCTGGAAGCAAATTCGCCCTGATCAATATTTAACAAGAAAGGGGTAAATCAACCGAAATTTATAAAGTGGAAACCAATTTCGGAAATGGATATCCTGTCTGTGGGTCGAAACTGTTCTTTCGTGATAATTTGGTTTGAATGCATAATTTAAAATTTGACTACAGACTGATTAAATATGCCAAAAATAAGTTTCAAAATAAGGCCATCAGATACTTCATAAGTCACCCTTCACCATTATCAGATAGTCGAGGCTTACGTTCAATGTTTTCAGACGAATTGGAGACGAGAGTATCACAAAATATTTGAGTATAGCTCCAATAATTCGACACCTATTGAAGTACGCCTACAGAAGTAGTAGATTTAGTATAGTTTACTTAACGAATCAAAATTCTCTCTCCCCACTGGCCTGTGGGATGGATATTTTGCCTCATTCCAGCTTCACACAAATTATCACCGTTTCGGACCATGCACAACACATTTTTTTCGTTATAAGGGTAATTTCATAAATTCTTCGTAATGAAAATGAACGTATGTTATGCTCTAGAGTGGTTAATATTTATAATGAACTGCTGCTTTTTTAGGGTCATATAGTATAGATCGTGCAAAAAAAGATAATTTGAACTGTGTGAAGAAGCCATCAAATGGACCTGGTGGTTGTATGACGTGGCAGATGCTATTGAATTTGTACGGAATGACGATGATCATTTATTTATCAAGTTTAATTGTAAACTGGTTAGGACTTGTTTCATTACAATATGTTCTATCTCAGGACTTTTAATTTGGTTATTAATGGTATTGGTAATTTGTTACATGAAAACCGACATAAAAAAATATCATTAAACTTCCAAACTTAATCATGATACTTACGGGACGATTGGTATTGAAGTAGGATATGAAACATTTTAAATTGTCTCTTTACCAATTACGTTTTAATAAATGACCGATTTAGACTCACAAAAAAAAGTCTGACCAATGGCGCTTATCCTCCCAATATCGCCTCAATAAACATAGATGACTTTATTGATCAATGACTTGAGGTAAACCCTCAAAATGGGCATGAATGGAAAGAAACAAAAAATAAACATGTAAAATAATTGCAATGATAAATGGTAGGAAATCTCTGATATTCACGTCCATTGCACATAGTTAAATTATGACAATTAAATTAGCCACAGTAGTTTCAAAGGGCAACTCGATTTACGGGAAAATTATAATTGTATTTCCTTCAACAATTTCACTAATATTTGTTATTTTATTCAATTAAAACTTGTGAAAAGGACTTGTTAGACACTAAGAGATGGATTTAATATGATTTATTAAGTGATGAAATGCTTTCATTCTTCTTCCATATTAAAGTAGTTACCTCTCAGCCGCCTTAATGGTCTCCTTCCTTAACACAGCTTATTACTAATTGATTTCCTACATACATCACCCCTCTCCTATTCTCTCTCTCTCTCTCTCTCTCTCTCTCTCTCTCTCTCTCTCTCTCTCTCTCTCTCTCTCTCTCTCTCTCTCTCTCTCTCTCTCTCTCTCTCTCTCTCTCTCTCTCTCTCACTCTCTCTCTCTCCTCTCACTCTCTGTCTGTCTCTCTCTCTCTCACACTCTCTCTCTCTCTCTCTCTCTCTCTCTCTCTCTCTCTCTCTCTCTCTCACTCTCTCTCTCTCTCTCTCTCTCTCTCTCTCTCTCTCTCTCTCTCTCTCTCTCTCTCTCTCTCTCTCTCTCTCTCTCTCTCTCTCTCTCTCTCTCTCTCGGTCTCTCTCTCTCTCTCTCTCTCTCTCTCTCTCCTCTCTCTCTCTCTTCTCTCTCCCTCTCCCTCTCCCTTCCACTCTCTCCTCCCTCTCTCTCTCCCTCTCTCTCTCCTCTCCCTCTCCCTCTCCCTCCTCCCTCTCCCTCTCCCTCTCCCTCTCCCTCTCCCTCTCTCTCTCTCCCTCTCCCTCTCTCTCTCTCCCCCCATCTCTCTCTCCCTCTCTCCCTCTCACTCTCCCCCTCTCCCTCTCCCTCCTCCTCTCCTCCCTCTCCCTCACCCTCTCCACTTCCAGCAAATATCACACAGCATTGACTTTTGTGCAATGCATCTCGAATAGTTGAAGCCCCTCCTCATTGCCGTGATCTTAATTCAATTGAAAACCTTGTAGGATTTTGGGAATTAATATTATACAAAGAATAATAACTTACAGTGTACTTCTTAAATGTGTTCTTCAAAAAGAATGGAATAAAATAAGTCCTAAAAAAATAGTCCATTGTATTTAAAGTTGTAAATTGTTATAACTTTTTTGACTTATGTTTTTCATATTATTTCAGTATAATACATTTAAAAAAATTACTAATTGATGATGTTGATAAATAATGCTAGCTAATTGTTACTTACAAAAACAATAGAGTTTTGTTTATATAAAATGTTTACAACCACAATCAAAAACGTCCGTCTGCTTAAACTAAGCAGATTTCCCACGTGAAGTTTTACAATAGAGAAATTTCACGACAGCCAACAGTTACGGAAACGGCTGAACTAGCTTTTGCTGGAAACCCACTACTAGGCCCGAAGGACATAATTGATTTACCTATAGTGCATAGATTTACATAAACCAAGAAAGTTTCCTACAGTTAAAAATGTAATAATAATTATAAGTTTTCCGGAAAAACCTACATCCGGTTGATTAAACCTGCTAGCTCCTTTTATTTAATAATGAGAGAGAATACGTTTGTTTTCCTTTGTATTAGAATTTCAGATTTCTATAAATACTTGAATTTCATTCGAGATTTTATTCAAAGGAAAATATTTTTCCACAGAGACAACCAGAATAACATCATTTTTATATATTTCCATAACGAGTATGGAGAATATTTTATTTCGCTTGATAGAAGAAAAAAGGAAAAGCTCTTAATTGCTGAAGTATGTAATATAACTTCAAATTAAAATCATAAGTCAAACTCAAAATTTTCTTTTATTTTTACCACTTTAAGGATAAGATACATCGTTTTTATTTATTAAAAAAAGAACATAACATTTAATATAGAGACATATTTTTAGATATTTAATCTACGAAAAATGTTTTATTTGTCAGGCTAACAAACACACGTGCTCTATACGCTGGAGATCCTACGAATCTGATTATATGCCAGAAAATAAATACATTTATTCTGTAGAAAAATATTCAAGAATTGTAAGAATTTCGGTGTACATTATAGGATCAGGCAAATCTGGGTAGACAATAAATAATAATGATGGTGTGCATTTATCAGTGTTACTAATTTATCAAAGAGTACCGATATACTACAATATAAAGCTAAATTCTGTATTTGGGCCTTACCATAATTCTACCTGTTGTTTCCTGCCTCCCTCTCCGAATAATTCCATCTCGCTCCCCCCCCCCCGAGCAGTCTTACCTCACATTGACTTAATAATATCTGCTCCTACCGTAATTCCTCAACCTCAATTATAACATTATAGAAAACTCCCTCACTACATGAATCTTAACAAAACATATGAGATTTCCTCGCTACAACTATGACAGTCAGATCCATTCAAAACAATATATAAATTTATGTGCGCGCGTGTGTGTGTTTTAACGTTCTAGGGGCAGCAATTTTTGTATTGTCGTTACCAAACTCGATATTTAAACGTTTTGTGAAATTTCAAGCCCATAAATGGCTCCAATCCGACAAGGGAGGGGGGGGGGGTTGTAATTGTAACCAATCTCATTGCAACTTTAATCTTCTATAAATGTTGTAATATACGTTTTTAGCAGATATCCCTTAAAGAAAAAATCAACTTTGAGGTTGTACTCATTACTCGATTTTTGAAAACTTTCTTCAAATGTACATCGATCCTATTGTTAATGATTTATACGTGGAAAATCTGCTTAGTTCACACAGGCCTTGCTTGTCGGATTTTTTAGTCTTAGATTTATTTCTCTTATCTTCAATATTAACGGAGATATTTGCATTTTTTTCCACCCTCTAGTAACCCCCCCCCCACGCACTCCCACTCAGTAACGATATATCATGAACCGGTTAAATTACCAAATATTGTTTACAATGAACTTTTACTGTGTGAGAAACATGCAAATACGTCGTATAATTAGGTTATCAATTAAGATTTTACGTGTTTTACTCGGAAAATGTTTATTTGATCTATACCATAACCTATATCTTCTGCTTCTTCTTTTGCTACCTCCTTTGTGTCTTTCAGTGTAGAGGTGTCTCAGTCCAGGACAGCCATGCATCACGGTCCCTGGCCTGAGCTCTCATAGCATTCAGACCCTTCCCTCTGTTCTGTCCAAGCAATGGAGATGTGTTCAGCCCATGTAATTCTCGGCCTGCCACGAGGTCGCCTTCCCGTCGGCATGGCCTCAAAGAACTTTCTAGGGTTCCCGGTCTTCATGCATTACGACATAGGTGGCCCAAACCATCTCAGCTGTTTCTTTTCAACGGATTCCATAACCTATATAGAAACCGTTTAATTGAGCACTGAAGTTCATAGACGAAGGTAGTTAAGGGGGGGGGGGGGAAATCGAAAATTCAAGATTCCTCAGTTCTTATGAGTTGTAATGAAGAATATTACAGAACCAAGATAATTGAAGCTCTTCAATTGATTTTAATACATTTTTTCTTAAATTTAATATTAAGGTAGTTATTCGTACTTTCTTGTTTTCAAACTTCCGTAAATCCCCACTTCTACTTATAGGATTATAATTTAGAAATAGAAAATATATTTGGAGAAGAGATACATAGTGTGCCATACCAGCGCATGAAAATCTGCTTAGTTTACACAGACTGCGTTAGGGACGTTTAGCAGATGCTCTTAAGAGAAACCAGCTATTGAGGTCGTACTCATGACGTGATTTTCTGAAATGTCCATCGATCCTACTCAGGAGATAACGAAAGCGAGGTCGTCTCAAAATTATATGTTAGGGGAGAGTAGGGTAAAGCCGGGTAGTCGGGAGCTAACCGGGTACCTCCCTTAGCCGTTGTGTGGACTGCAGTCGGGCTGATAACGGAGGAACTACAATACACCTTTGAAGAAGAAGCAGCTGTCTTTACGTCAAATCCTTAGTCGTGCTTATTTGGGGCAGTGATAATAATTCAATTTTCGTGAAACCTGCTTATGATTTTGGTGGAAAAGGTTTTTGTTTGTACTGCGCTCCTATTCCAATTAGAATACTTACATCTAGTTCTCTTAGTACGAGTTTTAATTACCTTTATTTCAGTAATAAGTAATTGTCTTTACCGTTTGATATGATCTAACGACGCAATGTTTTCTTTAACCTTTACGTGCGGGGGTAAAAGCTATGGTGTGGTGAAGGATGGATCCAGTGCACCCATTGTCATGGTTGGGCCCATCAAAGCTGCTCTGGGGCCCAAGAGGAACATGACGATTTTACTTGGGACTTTGCAAGTAAAATTGCAATTTCACCCAAAAAAATGTAATGGTAAAATAATAATGGCAAAGACTGTTAAGTTTGCTTAACTCTTATAGAATTGTGTGTTCCTTTACTTATCCTCAATGATTTAATGCATCAAACAACATTTTTTATTAACAAAAAACATTAATTTGATTAAGAATCTTTACATTTTTTATTTTCAAAAGATAAACATATGTACCCGGTTATACCCAACTAGTGAGGTAAAACCGGGCAAAAGGACTTTTTACAGAAAATTAGATTTTGTTTTTGAAACTGTAGTTACGTGAACAGATGAGTAGACTTTATTTCAACAAAACTTTACTTATTTGGGGTAAAAATTGTGGTTTGTGGAAGTCTTCAAACCTTAGCTACCCTGGTTTACCCCACTTTCCCCTACCTATGTATATTTGTATTAATATTTGCACATCTCTCAAGCAGTAATAGTTTCAATAAAAATAATATCGGGTTCATGATATAACAGTTCAATGTTAATATAAAATATGTAGAAATGGGGGTTTACTGAGGCTGAATTCTAAAAAATGCAAATATCTTTGTCACATGTACACGATACAAAAAAAATATAACAAAACGTAGGAAATTAATTAAATTTGTACTAAGATTGTAGGTATACAATTTTTCGATCCAACGGATAATAACGAAGGTATTTCGAATTTTCGGAATAACACCCCCCCCAAAAAAACCCTTCCCTCCACTGGTCCGTTTCAGCCTTTAACGAACTTGAATTTTAGTTGTACATAAAACGTTTAAATATCGAGTTTGGTAACGATAAAAAAAAAAAACTTGCATCATGAAGGGTTAGAGGAAATAAATAAAATAAGATAAATCACGGTATCAATAAAAACATATTTCCCTCAGCAATTACCGTAGTTAAAAATATCTACAGAGCTCTTAGGGTTTTTTACAAATAAAATAAAATTATAAAAAAGTAGTGTCCACCACATTTAGCTAATAATGATGCCAATCCCATGAAAATTCAAACACTTTTGTAAAATGGACTAGCCAATCCAACTTATTAATGTTCAGAATTAATTAAATAATAATATTAAAAATATTTTGTCACCAGCAGAGCCAGAAACGGTAATAAAAATTGTTTACAATAATTTCAAAAAATCATCTTATTTAGTTTAGTATTCTTATTTAAAATTTAAATAATTCGTCATTTTTTGTAATCGTTTGTTTTTTTTTTGTTTTTTTTTTTTTGGAAAATACTCCCAAAACAATAGGAAAGGATAACACTGAGACAGGAGGGGAGGAGTAAGAAAAGCAATGAAATGTAAATAAACTGAAAAAAAGGGCCTGGTAAATCTGAGAGAGCGTCGAATGAAGACGAAAGGAAAATTAAATTAAATTTCATAGCTGAAATAATGAACTTTTGAATGGGTGGAAAGGAAGACGGGTTGGAGGTGAATAGGACTCAATGAATATGGCGGGAAAAGAAACAGCACTCAGAACTGAAATGCGGTGATGCTAAAGCAAATACTTCATGGTAATCAGAAGATGAATTAGAATGATGGAACAATAACTGGAATTCAATGAAATATCTACACTTTATTAAACGGACAAGATGTGGGGAAACGCAGCAAATATCCGGAATTGATATAATGAACCGAATCAAGGTTGAATCTCAAAGAAGACGAAAAAAGCATTTTTTAGCAGATTTCCCTTAAGGGAAATCAGCTATTGAGGTCGTACACATGACGCGATTTTCGAAAGATTTCTTCAAATGTCCATTGATCCTACCCAGGAGATGACGAAAATAAGGTCCGTTCAAAATTTTATCTATATATATATATGAAATTGTAACCTCTGTCTGTACATTGATTTTTTTTCGCGAAATTTCACGATAACTTTTCGTTTCACATATCATAGACACCATAACTACATTTTGTTTCTTTCGTGTCTGTTTGTTTGTTTGTTTGTTTGTTTATTTGTTTGTTTGTTTGTTACCTTTTCACGCATAAACGGCTGAACCGAATTTTATGAAACTTGGTATGTATATGACTACTAGCCCAACTTAGACTTTACGCTATATTAATATTCTCTAAGACAAACAGGAGTGGGGGTTATAAGGAAGGCCTGAAATTAAAAATAGCGATATTTCGTTTCCTATTGCTTTTTCAGCAAATATGCACATAACAAAAGTTGTTTATTTTGTAATTTAGAGTAACTTTTGTTATATGCACTTTTGCCGTATACGGAAGTATAAATGCGTTATACGCTAAAAACTATAGCGGGAGTCCACAATTTTATTTGGCACAAAAGACTCAACCCAACTAAACCAAACACAGTATATGAATTAGTACTAACGCCTTTCTTATAATAAGCTATACTAACATTTCTAGGGACGGCCAGGAGTGGGGGTTGTAGGGGAGGCATGCAATTAAAAATAGAAATATTTCGTTTCCTATGGAATTTTAGGCAATTATGCACATATCAAAAGTTGTTTATTTTGTTATTTGGAGTAACTTTTATCATATTCACTTTTGTCGTATACCGAATTATAAACGAGATATACGCTAAAACCTATAGCGAAAGTGAACAATTTTATTTGGGACAAAAGAAGCAACCGAAATATGACTGAACTACCAGGTACAGCGCCTGGAAAAATAAAGTTTAATGTATGTTAATATTTTGTCCTTAATCAAATCTATGCACAATGCACAGGAAACGGGAAATATGACAATATGGAGGACAGTGAAGTCTTACATAAAAAAAATAATTTTATTATTAATAAATCTACAGAAACGACGGGTATTAACCCGTATAACACTGGGACGGGTAAATGTCAAAATATTGTGCAATTGTCAAGCCTTACCAAAATAATACCATCACCATTCAGCCTCAAATGAATTCCCGGGCGAAGCCGGGTATCTGAGCTAGTATATATATATTTGTCTGTTAACGCTCTAGCGGTCGCAATTTTTATTTGATCGTTACCAAACTCGGAATTTAATCGTTTTATGTAAAAAGGAAGATCAAGTTCGTTAATGGCTGAAATCGGACCAGTGGGAGGGGGGGGGGTTTAGAGTGGGGATTTTCGGAAAATTCAAAATATCTCCGTTATTATGCGTCGGATCGAAACATTGTATAAAACCAATCTTATTGCAAATTAAATTTACTATAAATATTGTTCTATACATTTATTCTGTATCTTGAATAATAACCGAGATATTTGCATTTGTATTCTGCATTGGTCGGCAGGAGTGAGCTGTTTGGTACTTTCCGAAGAGAGCTCTGGCGGCCGTTTTCGTAACTATTCCACCCTCGTGTATAAGTTTAGTGATCCCTTAATACTTACTACACTTGTTATTGGGCAGATTTCTCTATTGCAAAACTTCACGTGGGAAATCTGCTTAGTTTACGCAGCCCCTGCGTGACGGACTTTTTATACTTTCAGCTAATAGAGGCCGACACCTAATGCAGGTCCCCGTTCGCTGGGAACAGCTGTTCGTAAAAGCTGAGAATAATTCAGCTGGCTAAAAGTTGGCGATGAGGAGAAAGGATTTTAATAAATGAAAGGTAAATAGAAAGGTTGGAATAACGTGAATGGCGGATATTTACAATATTCAACAATTTATACTTGCTGTATGAATATGATAATCCTTCTTACTTCCTTGATGAAAATATATGCCACGTCGAAACGTTTTGGTAATGTGATACGCTATTCTCAGGGCACCACGAAAAATCCCTAATACTCGTAATTGAATTTCCCTCTACTTATTACTACTTTACTTGAGAACACCATGGTTCTACCACGCGAAATTTGAACAAATATTTAAATAACTTGTGCTCGTAAACATTTAGATGTTTTAGTTTAGGTTTAATCATTTTAAAACTTTGGAAACTCTATCAGCTCTGATTCTAATATGTTTTAACTTGGATATTTGTTTTATTTTTTTTTTTCCTTTTTAGAGTTTTACATTACATTTTACTTATATTATTTATTTAGGTTACATATATTTATATAAATGTACTTGTTATATCACAAAGCACTGAAAATATGGCGGTTCGCCCCTAAAGTATTCTGCATTTAATAAAGGAATTGTTAAGAAGGAATTGTGGAGGTGGTTTGACCTTTCTTATTCAAGTGAAAACTACATTATTATCATATATTAGAATTAATAAGTATTCTTTGCTTAAACTACAAAAAAGAAATAAGTATTTTAATTTCTTCGAAAACGCCATTTAACACTTTTATAATCAAGTATCATATCCCTCCCTTGCTAAAATTATGTTAAATGTTATTTATCAACATACAATTTGTGCTACTAAGGCTAATTGGGACGCGTTATCTAAAGGTTACCACCACCCTTTTCTAGCCAGGGTGGGACTAAGGAATTTATTTCAAGAGTTCACCACTAAATAAATTACTATTACATTCACTATTCTAGGTTTACCACGAGAGATTAAGATCAACTCAATTGTCTAATCTGAACCACTAAACCAAAATTATAAGAACTAATTGCATTACATAAAATATTCTGTGTAACGCAAAATGCGTTATTACTGAATCTTACTGTTTTATCTTTAAAATAACAAGAGGACTGTTTTCATCTAATTACAGGAATTATAATGGTTTGTGTTTCAACCTGTGCTGAACTCATAATCATTTTCTTCCCACATATGAAGGCCTTTTAGATTCCAAATAATGATGTTAAAAGAAAACTAATAAAAACTTCTTAGTGTCCTATTTCATATAAATGAATATTGAATCACTAAAATTAAATAACCTACTCTTTGACACTTACAGCTTGATTTACAATAGACCATTTTGCACTTTAATATACTTTCTGAATAACAAATATATAGCCATAATATGTGCTTGTTATTAAGTGATCTCTCATAATTTAAAATTAATTTGGCGGCTTAAATGGAATGTCCATTTCAGTGAAAACAGTTTGGTGTAGTTTTTATGACATTACAATTATTTGAGGGGGGGGGGACACGATGCTCAGATTTCTGAATCTATTTTCTGTTGAGGAAGTACATGTACTCGGATAAGAAATTTTACTGGATGTTGAGGAATTTTTGGACTATTTGGTCATAGCGGATTTAATAGTAAAATGTTTTGGATATACAAAATGATATCCTCAGGAAATTTTACAGTCTTTTAAAACACAATTCCATTCAATTGATTTTTTAGGGATATACCGTCTCCTCATCAAGGATGTAAATTGATGAATATGTGCCATTTGTATTTCTGTCCTTACACGCCTATCCAATTCACATCTCAAAAGAGAGGTGATGATGGGATGGACATCCTATTATTAATTTTACATAAAATCCACCTCTTAAGTAAAAGTTAAAATAAGTCAGAAGCGTTTGGTATATACAGTTTTTAGTTCCTTAAATGCTGTTTTGTTCCAAATTACTGATATATTAATGTTTCATCACTTTGATAAATACAGCTTGATTATTTCATTCATTATTTATTATTAATACTATTTTATTTCATTCGTGTTTGCATTTATTTTTAGCTGTTTCCGTTTTCTTCTTGAAAGTTAGTTTTCTCCAACAATCTCCTTAATTTTTCAACTCGTAGGTTAGGCTGAATTAATCTTTGTTTAATTTTATCTCTACTTTATTGAGTTATTTAGTAACATAAATTTATTTAATAATGTAATTTATTTTTTTGTATTAATTCTCAGAGTAAATCACTAATTTTGTAGAGTCTTCCAACAAAAAAATAAAGGATTAACGTGTATTTATTGCATGGAAAACTAAGCTCTGTATTTCAGTAGCCTAGTATAAAATTGATAATTAATAAATCCTATCGACATTATACAATAAATTTTATCCCACTATGAAAAATCTTACCTACTTTTTTCAGTGATTCAGAATGAAATATTTAAAAATACCTTATTAATTAAGAAATTAATGAAATATCTACACCTCCTCAAATACTTATTTAGGGCACAACGCCCACTCGTAGACTATGTGCTAAGTAAATATTTACAGAGGAATTTATTTTCAGTAATTTGAAACTTTTTCTGCTGATAAACTCACACCATCCAACTCACAGTACGTTGAATAATTAATTTATATAAATAGTATATTGAATACTCTGAAGTCTCAAGTAAAAGGAAAAAAAACAACGGTATACAAATTTAATTTAAAAAGTTCAGATCACAGGGATTCCAAATTTTAGTTTTTTGCACTCTTTTTTTCATCAACCCTGTTCAATCCATGACTCTAAAATGGCATTATTGCAGTATAAAATACTAAGTATTAAATTCAATGAAATTTTCAACTCTTGCTATTAAACAATCTTTAAAGCAAGGAATCTAACTTAATCCATATTTATTATTATTATAAGGTGAATATTATATTACGTCCGTCAGTAGTTGTGACAAAACACCTAAACATTTCCAAACAAAGATTCTGATTAAGCAATATCAACGAATTAGATGTTCATTTAGCCTAATATAATGTCTGGCTAAATAATATAATAGACAGCATAGTATTAAATGGCCTTTAATGATCAGAAGTTACCATCATGCAGATAAACTGAGGCTTGTATTTATAATTATTTTCGTTTTAGAATATAATTAGTATTTGTACCCTCAGACAAAATAAAACCTCATGACTTCACAACACAACTACAAATAAACTGGGCATGCGAGATTTTATAACTGAACTAACTAAATTGCATTCCTCTTACACGTTTATCTATATATTCACAAACGTTTGATCTCTTAGCAATTATTCCTGCATTTAGAGATTATTTCAAAATGAATCATATAGAATAAAATGGCGTGGCAAACACAGCTACTGGTCAAATTAATGGAATTATGGCATAGCTCCAAAAGGGTAATAGGGTCTTCACTAATTATAATTTATATTTCTTCTATGTAAAATTTAAAAAAGCACCCGGATAAACAATACGACAGAAAAGCCTGTTAAAAGCGCTAAATAATCAATAACTAGATAGTGTTCCAAATTATGACAGGAATAAGAGATTAGGGTGAAATAACGTTTTTTATTCCCTAATAATAATGGAAGCCTTGTTCAAAAAATAAAATGGGCAAAAGAAAAAGAACTACAAAAAGTAATAATAATAGAAAATTTGTTAATTAGTGTATTGCTATTGTACTGTGAATATAAAGAAAAACAACAGGAAGATATCCAATTCAGATTATTGTTAAAGGATACTATTTTTGGCGCTTCACCTAGCGGACACTTTTTTATTTTACAGTAGTATTTTTTGCTCTATATTAAAAGTTAAGTTGGATAATGGTTCAAGTCAGACCAAAAGGTTAGAGGATTAGACAAGGGCTGATAATTTCAATGTGTTAAATATATATATATATATATATATATATATATATATATATATACATCAACAATATAAAACTTTCAATAATGCCTATTTTAGTTTTAATCGGATGTTAAGAAAATTATTAATTTTTATTCTTTACCTTCAATAAATCCCCGCTTCTAGTCATGTAATTTTCACAAAAACCAAATATATCATGGAACATGCTACACTCAGATTAAATATTGCGGAAGTTTTTACAATTGGATGTGTGGCCTTTTTTAAATGTATCAAGGATGTTAATTGCAGAATTCCAGAAGAGATGTCTGCTTATTTTAGCTAGCAATTGTAATGTGGGCTAGTTACTAAGGAGTAAAGTGTTGATGGTTACATAAAATATTAATATTATTTAATAATTTAAAAAAATACAATTATCACTAATAACTCATTGATATTCTGCTTATATTTTAATAATTGCACCCTACAGTAATAGTATTTTGTAATTTGAAATTAGAAAATATGTTTAGTGGAGGCAATGGCTGTTGACTATTTATATGATGATCATAATTGTATGTTTTATGACACCTAGTGACTCCTATAATTCAGTGACATCCTCAGTTCACAGGTCAAAATTGTTCTTCAGTATTCTTTCTCTATTAGTTCACTCAGGAAAAGAACATTGGATGATCGAGTTATGAAATTAAATGAAATGTATTTATTTCTATTAAACGTTAAACGTGATAGAATATGTCAAACATATTTTTGATTCATTAGCAAAGTTAATATTAATGAGTCAATTCTTATTAATTTTCTTGCATAGCAAACTTAAATATTACATTTGTTCTAAAATATCACTGATTCAAATAGTATATACATTACACCTGAAGATCTCACTTGACCTGAAATAAGAGAAAAAATTCCGAATTTCTTCATAACTTTTCTAACTTTCATTTTACGCCGAGTCAAATATATCCTAAGAGACACCCCTCGAACGAATCCGAGTAAACGCACACTTTCGCTAGGAAATTTAACGAAATACCACTTATTTTATTGTAACCCACCCAGGAAGGCTTACCCATAATAAAATTATTTTATAGTAGGGAATAAATACAAAATTTATCCCGTCATCTACCGCGTTAAAGAGTTAAACTTTGGAGTTTTATAGAAAAACCTTTAAAAGGAAATAAGGTGTTCTTAGTTGAACCGATTGCAATGTAAGGTACATTGAGGGGCTTGTAAGGAAACACATCAGCCGTCTGAAGGTTCCTAAAGCAGCTGCCGACAAACAGCTAGCAAAATTATCAGAACCAAACCAAAATATAATATAAATGATGATTTACATATAGGGTCTTGTAGAAAAATGTTTTTTTTTGTCAAATATAAAATACATTTCTTCTGCTTCACGGGCAAAGTAAACTAAGCGCTCCTTCTTAAGCAGTAGTAAGTATAATTACTTTTTTCCTACTGAATAATTACACCAAGTGATGAATGCGTTTTTTTTTGTTTCATTTCAATATATACATTTATTTGAATTTACAGCAATATTTTGAAAATACACGATACATAGAAACTAAGTTTTTTTAATAAGTAGCTTGTACGTGATAAGGACATGGACAGTGAAATCTATTAAGAAATGCCAGTAATAACGTAAAAAAAAAAAAAAAAAAAAACAGGACATGACTAATTAATATAATATTTTCGTATTAAAAGAACTAAGCAAATAGATAATAAAAAAGCTATTCGAGAAAAATGACAAGTTAAAGTATCCCGTCTTAGGGAGTTCTTCGATGGAAACATTTAGATACCGCTTCTCATCAGATAAATAAAAAATGCTGATAGTATTACTGTGCATAGAGCATCCGAATAATTTAATTAGTGTACCAATGGAACTGAAGTTTGCATTAATGCATATATATAATGAATTATACCCACTAATCCACTAATAAGTATTTATGTGATAAAAACTTACTGACAGTAAAATGACAGGTTTCTTGACATATTAAATCTCTCTTTTCAGAGTTTTGAATATCTAAAATAAAAGGGGGAAGGATCGGAAGGTACAAACTAATATATATATGAAATAGTGTTAGTCCAATCCTTTAAAGAAATATAATTCCCAAGAAATTAACAACAGATATTTCTAATGAATATTTTGAAGTTCGTTTAAGAATTTTAAATTGTATATTTTACGATCCAGTTAGTTTGGAATAATTGTTCTAAAATCAATTCGTATACTCTAATATGTAATGGTTTAAAAAAGGAACTTTTCATTTTTCACCATGCACAAAGTTCACAGTTAAAATGGGTATCGGGTTTTATAGTAGCCAAATAATAAACTCTTTGTAACTTGTTAGATTTTCTGTTTTGTTTTGGTTATTTTTGTTTTAACTTTTGGGGAATTGTAGGAATGTTGCAGGGGGTGCAATAATATTCAAAACTGTTTGATTTCGAATGGTTCCAAAATATTATATTATTCATCTTAAACATTGAGTTGAAATCTAGTAATTTTAAATGCTCAGAATATAGTGCAAATCCTCAAGAATTTCTGAGAAATGATTATGTGTTTGTTCCGCATTTTTTTTAAACAATGTGAGACACGATTAATTAGATACGCGTGTGTCTGTTTTAGATATTTTTTTTTATTTTTCATTTTTACTATAGAAATTTTTGTATTTATTTAATTATTTAATTTTTTAAACTTTGAAAACTATATAACTTTTATAACTATGTAATTTAATTATTGAATACTCTTGTATCATTTATTTATTGCTTTTAAATGTATTTTGTATTGTTGTTGTTTTTTTTGTTTAGATTAATATTTTTCTGTTTTTATTGAATATTTTGTTGCATTTTTGTTTTTATATGTTGCGTTTTTCTTCTATAAGTTGCATTTCTGAATTGTTCTATGTTGTTGTTTATTTCTCTTTTAAATTTAAATCAGCAACAGCGCCTAAGTTGCGAAGCTCTTAAAAAAATATGTAAATATATATATATATATATATATATATATATATATATATATATATATATAGATACATAAAAGAAAATTACTCAATCATATATTCTTCAAAGAACTCAGTAATGATGATTTTCCAGTACGAAAGATTTGCAGCATAAGGTATTTTATTTTAGATAACTTCAACAAACACAAAAAGTAATGTCATTTTACTCAAAGGCAGTTGTACTCTTTGACATCTTAAAAGAGGCTATGTATCTATTTCAAGGAGTAAATTTTGTTCAATAGATGAATAAAATAAAATGTTGAAGACAATTCTTCTTTAAATGTTAACAAGAATAAAATGAATAAAGCATTACTTTGAAGTTTCAGATGAACAGAAGACTGATTTAAAAAAGAATGATAAAAAGAAACCTCAAAGACAAACTCAATTTTCCAAACTTTAATCGAGATCTAAAACTTTATAGAAACTTATCAAATCGTTCTACCGCCAATAACAGTTTTCTTTGTTATAAAATCTCAGGAGAGTTTACTATCAGGTTAAATCGGTTTTCGCTCTGCTGAATATTTTCTCCTTTCTTTTACAATAAACGTTTTAATATATTAATATGAGTAGAGTATAAAGTTGATTTCATTTAAAAAAATAAATAATTATAGACTTACAGAAGGAGCACACAGGTTCCTGGAACGTAAAGAAAATATGCCGGTCCGAACTCACTTTAAGTACGAATATTTACGCGAAAAAAATACGAGGAGATTGGAGTTCAAAGTGAGCGGCTCGGATGCGTAGAGCCAAGTGTGGGGTGGCCGGGGGGGTGGGCTGGCACTCGTATGTTTCCGCCAGTCGTCGGCCATCTCCGCCATCTCACCCATTTAGACCACCCCTCCGGAAAAAAAGGACAAGGATTTTTCTCCCATGAGCGATGGGACTGAGACAAGGAATAATTGAAAACATTATTTCTGATACAAAAAGAGTACAGCGGCAGAATAATAAATACTCACCAACTCAGACTCCTATTTTTCAAAGAGGTACAGAAAAAGGGAAATAAACAATATCTTTTTCAATATTTGAGTAATCTTAAAGCTATTTGAACAGAAGCTGGATTAAAAATGAGTAAACCTTTCGAATAGAATATTCATTTAGCTGAAACATCTAATAGCAGAGTAGATAAGAAATGCACTCCTTGACTGCACAATAGTGTTTTAAGCCAGAGACCTATCATGCTCAAATATTAAAATTCAATTGAAAAAAAATAAAAATAAAACTCTCCCTTTTAAGTATATTTCATTTTCATCACTAATGACCGAACGGAACTAAATAAAAGTCGGTTTGTGAATTAGCGTCAGCTCTTTCATGATTAAAGCTATTTTATCATTTCTGGGGCCCCACAAGAGTCAGTGTTATAGGGGAGGCCTGAGATGAAAAATCGCAATATTTCATTTTCTATTGTTTTGTGCTCAAGACGAAAGTTATTTATTTTGTTACATAGAGTAACTCTTGTAATATGTTTTTGTCGTGTAACGAAGCATAAACGCAAAAAACTAAAGCGAGAGGTTACAATTTTATTGTTCCACAACAGCTTTTGGCAGGAAAGAAGTAGGTGTGTAATAATGACACATACTATCAATGATTATTATTTAAATGTTCAAAAATGTTTTAAATAATGATGAGGGATTGGTGGGTATTTTTTTAATTATTATTATGATCAACGTTTATAATGCAAGACCCCAAAACACTGAGATTTATAGTAATTTTTTTCATATGCACTTTTATCACATAACGCAGGTAATGGCGATTTGAGCTTTAAACTACAACTAAATATTTTTTTTTATTAATTTGGTTTGTGCCCCACAGCGATGGTGATTGGAATAATATATTTACTCCCTCATGCACTTACCTTTGTTGTGCTTTACTTTTATATTATGCAAAATACTTCTTTAATATCTGATTGTTTCTCATATCCGTGCTTTGTCTAAAGAATATAATAAAAGTTAACCATTTTAAATCTTTTTAAGTATGCTGTAGACCTATTCTATTTTGTACTATATGATTTTATAAATGTTTATGTGTTTTAGATATGTTAGTATTTGTAGAATATATTGGCTGCTGCCAGTTAATAGTTCTGTCATATCGTAGGGTACCTATGTGAAGATTTTTTCGTTGTATTCAGTCTGTCAGTATGTGTTTTATCGTTAGGTGTTTGTTGCAGTATTTGCATATAGGGTTATCAGTCCTTGTCATTAAGTGTCTGTGTGTCAGGTATGTGTGGCCGATCCTGAGTCTGGCAAGAACAACTTCCTCCCGTCTAGTACTCCTATGGCTCGATGGCCACTCCTTAATAGTTAAATAATAAATGGCATGTAGTCTTAAAACATATAGAAAGTAATCAAGTACTCATTAAGCTTTAAATGAGAATGACATACACTACATTTAATGCTTACTCGTTTAATGGCTATGTATTATCTTCAGAAATCTTAATCTGTTGTGATTTAAATTGTTGGGAAAGTGTACACAGTTATGTCTGCCATTTATTATCATTTTTTTCTGTTAATACGTTACACATAAGAGTTCATACTATGAAAAATTATGAATGTTTCTTCACCATAGAATAGAATATGTTTAATAATAGTTATTAAATGCATAAAATAGGTACATTTCTTGTGCTTAGGGCCACTTTTGGGAATAGAAATTGTTAATATTAATATAATAAAACAATGTTATCCACTATAATGGTATTTATGACACATAATGTTTTGATGAATTGACATTAAATAATGACCGCTTAACGTATAGCAACAGTGCATCAAATGCCCATGTTTCCAGAAAGCTGTAAAAATTAATAAAAGTAAACACAAAGACTGAAGATTTAAATATATAGCCTTGTAATGAATATCTTTCACATTCATTATTCAGTACAGACTTCTATCCATAATTATTATTAATATTACCCGCCGTATTTTGTCAAATCATTAACTTATTTTCTTCCTCAAGATTAAAAGATTTTATAAGTTCACTTACTAGATAATCAGGTATAAACCCTAAACACCGAAGCGGAAATGCAAAAATATTATGCATACTAGAAGCGGGGTACCTTAGGTAGTACTCACACTCACAAATATATATATATATATATATATATATATTGACCAAATTACTCGAAATAAAAAGGAATATAATTATTTTTTTTCTTTCTTTTTTTTGTACATTTTTTAATTTTGTTATGATTACCTTTAAATTATTACTTCTAATTTCTGATGAATCAGTTTTTATATTTAATTTTACTAAAAAAAAAATTAATCATAATTATGCACGTGATGTGCTTATTTGCAATGAAATATGCCGATTAAATAAACGTCCTCCTTACAAGGGAGCTCTACAGCCCCCTATATATATATATATATATAAAATATAATTTGGTACAATTATTTAGGGCAACCTAAATACAATTTTTTAATATATGTAACAAATATTATGGATTTGATGAATTTCCATTGACTTTTGAGTAAACATCCACTCCTTTATTTTAACAATATAATATAAAATGCAACATATTGGCAATACTCATTCCATTAATAGATACAAAAGATTTCCCAATTCTATTGAGTAATTCTCTTCGGACAGGAAAAATTCTTGTTGGTCTCCAGACGTGAGATTAGAAAATTTTATATTTCATAAATTTAAACAACGTTACAAGATATGAGGAGTTTTTAAAGAGAATACATAAGAGAAAAGGACATATCCAATGAACTGTATTAATTAAAAGTTAAGTGGCATTAGTGAACTTTTACATAAGCAGGAATACAAAATAGCACTGTACTTTTTCCGCCTTAATCCTAAATTAACATGTATTTCGAGACACTTAAAAAAATACTACAGTAATGAAAATATTTAAAAAATAATAGTACTAATAATGATTATTTATTCAGTTGAAAAAAAAAGCTCATAACACATATAAGCTCACTAACGTAGAAAAGTTTATATTTCATTCGTTGTCATTTATTTTCTTTCTACAAAAGACCTTAAAACCAGCTAAAAATGAACTCGTTTTACTAATTGCGAAAGAAACGAAGATGTAGGAAAACGTCGTCTACATGAGGAAAAGATGTTCCCACATATCCCATGTCCAACAAAAAATCCAGTTCATTCCCACTCTAATAATAAAATGTCAGTTTCACTTTTCTTTTTAATTTGAACATTGAAAAATAAATAAAGAGTTATAGAAGTTCTATTAAAAATACCGTCAATTAACAATTTGAAAAAGTCAGTAATTGACAAAAAGACGCTAGCTAATCACGTATTCATTATTTAAAATATTACGGGGAAAATTAAAATCACTAGAAATAATAATAATGTATTTTTTAGGAGATTTACCTTCTGCTAGAGGGAAGGAAAATAGTTGTTGAGTTCGTACTCATGACGCGATTTTAGAAATATTTCCTCAAATGTCAATCAATCCTACTCAGGAGATGGCGAAAATGAGATCCGTTTAAAATTATGTGTGTGTGCGTGTGCGTGCGTGCGTGTGTGTGTGTGTGTGTGTGCGTGTGTGAGTGCGTGTGCGTGTGTGTGTGTGCGTGTGCGCGTGTGTGAGTGTGTGTGTGTGTGTGTGTGTGTGCGTGTGCGCGTGTGTGAGTGTGTGTGCGTGTGTGTGTGTGTGTGTGTGTGTGCGTGTGCGCGTGTGTGAGTGTGTGTGCGTGTGCGCGTGTGTGAGTGTGTGTGCGTGTGCGTGTGTGTGTGTGTGTGTGTGTGAGTGTGTGTGTGTGTGTGTGTGCGTGCGCGTGTGTGTGCGTGAGTGTGTGTGTGTGTCCGCGTGTGTTTGTATGGGGGTATGTGTGTGGGTGTAAGTGTGTGTATACGTATAGTTGTTTGTTGTTGTGGTCGTATTTTTTTTTTATCGTTACCAAACTCGATATTTATTCGAAAATTATAAATATCTCCGTTATTGAGTCAATCTTGTTAAACTATTAATGCTACAGTAGTTCTTCTATAAATGTTTTTCGTAAATCAAATATTATGTGAGTTATTATGTAAAAAATTTACTGAACCTTTTCACTGGGATTAATAATATAAGAATAACTGGAATGAAGTTGCTTTCTGAAACAAAGAAACTTATTTGGTGCTCAAATTAATTTATATATGAATAGTAAAAAAAAAAAAGAATTGTGCATAATTTCAAACATGTCTCAATCACTCATTTTATCTTCTAAGAGGAATGTAAGGAGATTGCGCATCAATTTAACCTTTTCCTAACTGCAATGGTGCAATTGTGTCAGATTCTGGAAACAATTTAATTCCAACTCTTATTTATCTTAAAATAATTTTGAGTTTCATTCGAATTACAAGTTTCGAAGTAGTTCAATAGTTAGTTCCGTCCAAATTCATAACATACTTTTGACTGTTTTATTTATACCTATCATAATAATTTTGATAATCGTAGTCACTTGACAAATCTAAGGAATATGTGGAGGTTAACATAAAGAGAATACAATTAGATGCGTTAATGCTCGGATGAAAAAAACTTTAAATTCTAATGGGGAACAAATCCAATAGTATTCCTAATTGAGGCGTTTCTTTCTGAGGCTTCAGAAGGCGTTGAAATGCGATTCAAGAAACCACCTGAAACTAAAATGTCCATCACGAAGGGTCTGCGTAAACTAAACAGATTTCCCCACGCGAAGGTTTACTAATGATAAATCTACATACTGGTAACACCACCGTGGATATTAAGTGAATAAATACAAACGGTAATGAGAAGTCCTTCAGTCAATTTAAAAGTTAATAATCTCTGCAAAGGAATTGCAAACAAACAGTTCACCCATCCTTGCAGAGCTAAATAGATAGATTGAAATATTCTAGACCGGAAAGAAAAACAATTAATGAAATATATCTCAATATAAAATTGATTTTATTGAAAACTATTTGTTCTAGCTAGTGCTGAAATTTATAACGAATCAGAATAATTTTTAGCTCAATCACTCAGATTTTAGTAATCCAAGACCAAAAGAAAGGTGGGGGCCTTCTTTTGGTCACCAGAACGTATTTCCAAATATCTCACAAAGTAAAAGTTCAATAAAAACAATATTCGGTATTTAACCTTGTAATGAAGGGGTTCATGATATAACAGTTCATTCATAACATGAGATGAGTAGGAGTGGGAGTTTACTTACTGACAGCGGACACTATAAAATCCAAATATCTAAGTTAATACTCACTATACATAAAATATGAATAAAACGACACTAATAGATCATTCAATTTGCAATAAGATTGGTTACAATACATAATACAATTTTTCGATCCGACGATTCCCTCTTCTAAACCTTCCTCGTGGTGCACAGTGTGCATATTGGACCAATCTAGGTGGACAAAAGGTATTTAAATTGAAGTCATTGAAATTTCATTTTAGCATTCTCATAGCATTTTCAGACACATACTTCCCCTGTTAAGACAATGGAAAAGCCCTAAGAAGTGAGAGTTTTTTTTTTTTTAAACTATAAACGAAAGTACAAGAACCCAACACAGTTAGGTGGTCAAGTACGCAGTGTCACTGTTAACCCCAACCTGTGTACACGTTTATTAGAATTATATGCGATTTTAAGTGCTTTCTTGTGATGGAGTCTGCGACTAGAGGTATTTTTAGGTTTATTAAATGACAAAAAATTATCACAATGTATCTATATGTAATAGTTATTTCAGCCAATAATAAATATGATCTTTAGAGATGACTGAAGGGTTAAATATTAAGTGGGTATAGATCAAATAAACATTCGAAAGACTACATAACACAACGTATTTGCATGTATCTCACACAGCTTAAGTTCAATGAAATCAATATTCAGTATTTACACGTAGAATAACTAGGTTTACGACATAACAGCTTATTGTTAATACGATATAATACGAGTAGGAGAGAATCGCATCATGAGTTTAACCCCAATAGCTGATTTCCCTTAAAGGAAATCTGCTAAAATCAGAAGTCGTGTTAAATGGGTTTTATCGGGAGGGGAGAAGTTGTGATGATTTAGATATAGTAACCTAAAAAAAAAAACTTTATTAAAATCGTGCCTTCATTTCTAACTAAACGCTGTCTGTATACTCATAAAAAGTCTACAATTATCTCTTCTCATTCGCACGCAGGATAGATTACACTGGTTGACGGATATCAGGGATGCTATTCAAGTGTATGTGAATGTGACATGTGCTTAAGTGTGTAGACTATTTATATACTTAGGTTGCGCAAAATGACTATGAAATGATAAAGTTCAAGCATGTACACAGGCTTGCAAAATAATTTAAGTTATTTTTGGACATAAAACTGCATATGGTTTACCAAGAAGGTCACAGAAATCATTTCTTCTTAAATAAATACGAGGAAAATGCAGTTATTTCAGAATTATTTAAGAAATGAGAGAAATGCTTTGGGAAGTTATTATCCCGTAAATAATAGCTACAAATAAATGTTTTTATTAAAGAAGTAATAGAAAAAAATCTCAGCTGTTAGCAATAGGAAGGGGAGAAAGAAGTGGCAGTGAAAAGGCTTTACAGAAAAACCCTGAGATGAAGTGGGTTGTTAATATAAATAAAAAGCTAAATATGAATTTATTGCTAACAGCTTGGAAGGAAGGGAGAAGGTTGGCGAACGAAGAAATGAGCCCACTCGTGCCTTATAAAGTATGGCCGTTTTTCTCGGCGCACAGGCATCGGTTCTGTTTCAAAGTTGTCAACTTCAATCCAAATCATAGTTAATACCACTATATTATTTACTAAAAAAAACTCCCAATCAAGGGCTGCCTGTAAATAAACATATTATCCTCGTTTTGGAAAGCTACAATGATGAAGCACTTTATATTAGTATCTATTTCGCTCTACAGTTACAACCCATTCCAAAGAAAACAAAAAGTTGATATCAGATATACAATATAAATATAAAGTTGTAGCATAAATATTTTGAAAAAGTGCATCATTTTCTGGAGTAAACTTCTTTAACGCATTACCCGAATGGACTAAATCGATATTTTATTTTTAATATTCTTTGTTTAAAAATAAATTTAAGAACTTTTTATCTGAAGGATGAAATTGTACAGAAGATAAATATTATCTAATGTACAATTTCGAAATACTGAAGAATGAATAATATACTGTTCAAATATTTTTTAAGTTCCTTAAGACTTTTTACGTTTTTAATGCAATATAATCTTTTTGTCTGCAGAATAATGGTAAGTAAAGAAATAATTAATATCAAATAAGTCACACTGGTATTAATCCGTATCACATCACGATATGTGTGTACTTATATACATTGAAATAAAACAGCCACACATACATTGAGGGCAAACGAATATCACCTGACAAAATGCTAAACTCAAAAAAAGAGTACATAAATCCTTAGTCCAAACTATTCAATCTGTGCTGTGTCCTTTTAAATCTGGGGATCCTGTAGTAATTGATATTCGCTTTACTGTTTAAAACAGGTCTCTAGATATTACATTTGTATTGTATTATATTTGCATAGAATATTTAGTTTAAAAACAATAATAAATTGACAACATGCGTTCCCCACTTTTTAGGCGATTCAAATTCTTTAAATATGCTGAGGATTTCCATAACACGGGACTTCTATATTCAGTACAAGAGGAAAATAATTTTCACTTGATTTAGAGAAAATATTTGTTTTTACCCGGTAGCAATTGAATCGCAAATTAAAAATATACACCGTATGATCCATTTATATCGCGTTTTAGCAAGAAGGTGTATATCGATCTTATTTTACATGAGTATGAGGAATCATTACAATAATTACTTGTTAGGCTTGTGGCTATAAATATATTTCTCCTCCAAGACGAAGAATAATGCAATAATAATTACAGAGAAATTCATGGAGATTTATGTTACTATAAGCTAACTGCGAAAACAAGTTGTTGTGTAATATATATGTAAACCCATACAGGGGCGTACGGCTCATTAATCCCGTGGCTCTGTCCTGTTTAATGTATAGTTGTGGGGCAACATTCTGCCTTTCATTTGAATCTAGTTATGCCGCGACTTAATAAACCCTGCCTCGTTTCAACCATAATACTGTTCAAAATGGAAAACTGTAATTAAACAATACTTTTATTGTTGAACTTCTTAAATTCACTGCCTAAAGATAAAAAAATAACAAAATAAATGCCAATAGCAGGTAGCGTGCCGGGATTTACACTAGGGAGTTCTTCAATTTATTTTTAGCAGATTTCCTTCAAGGGAAATCAGCTATTGAGGTTGTACTCATGGCGCGAACTTCGAATTTTTTTGAACATATGTATGTGTGTGTGTGTGTGTGTATATATATATATATATGTTAACATTCTTGCGGTCACAATTTTTGTTTAATAGTTACCAAACTCGATATTTAAACGTTTAATGTAAAAACATACATATATGTAACGACGAGCTCACTAAATAATATCCTTAGTCCTACTCTGGTTAGAAAACGATGGTATAGATAACCAAAGATTTAATATGTGTGTATATGCGCAGAATAAGGCTTACGTTTGTTGAAAACAGGAAGTATTCATGCCAAATCGAAAATGTTGGAATTCGTTTCAAAAAGCAGAACTTTAGTAAAGTTCTCATACATGTTGGGAGAAAAAGACGTCCAATTCTTCACAAGTTCTTTTTTTTTTATTTCAGTACTAAGCGCTTTCCAAGACCATTATCTCCATCTTCAGAGCTAAATGCATGCGCTCATATGGAAAGACAGCAAGTGACTCCCTTGCTCCCTCCAAGCCCTTGGTGAGTTCTATTTTTCTCCCTGCAAGTACACAATATTCTTCACTTCCAACAACACTGCTGTGAAGGTTCTCATCTTTACTATTATATTATCTAAACTTCAGGAACCCAAACAAGCGCCGAGAATGATTCAGAAGGGTGGAAATTGTGTGATACACGAGTTGAAGGAAAGAGGCTTTGAATAGCGTTCAACGGCAAGAATGAAAGCGTTTTTTTTGTGTCGGTTCTATACTGGCAATGGAAAATTAATTCACTATGACAATCCTAAACGCAAACTAGCGTGGATGGAGCTAGATGAACCAGAACCAACAACGCCAAAGCACAATATTCACGGGTTATATGTCATGTTCTGTATCTGGTCATTGCAGGGTTTATTCTCCCATGAGCCACTGAAATGGACACTTGAAACTGGGTATTCCAGCACGACTACTCTAGGCCACACGTCGGTCAGACCATCAAGCACCTAGTCGGCAATTATTGGACAACCACATCATACGGTATCATACAAAAATAATAACCTTCACTAGAAGAGTCCGTTCATTGCCCGAAATATTGACGAATGTCGCCTCTTTTAATGGAAAATACTTAGAATAAAATCATTTAATATTTTCATATCCAAGGTATATTTTTGGCCTGAAGTAATATTCAAAAATCGTGCCAAAAGTATACCTCAATAGCTGATTTTCCTTAAGGAATATAAACAATATTAGAATATGTTAGTTGTTTATCCCGATTTCAATGTAAATTTAGGCAAACATAGAATCATATAACTGAAGTATGAAGTAGCAATATTGATGTATTTTTATAAAATATCTATATTTGCTTCATCCCTAAACATAAAAAAAATGATACTATATGTATATATATATATATATATATATATATATATATATATATATATATATATATGAAGTGGTTGTCCAATAATTGCCGACTAGGTGCTTGATGGTTTGACCGACGTGTGGCCTAGAGTAGTCGTGCTGGAATACCCAGTTTCAAGTGTCCATTTCAGTGGCTCATGGGAGAATAAACCCTGCAATGACCAGATACAGAACATGACATATAACCCGTGAATATTGTGCTTTGGCGTTGTTGGTTCTGGTTCATCTAGCTCCATCCACGCTAGTTTGCGTTTAGGATTGTCATAGTTTATCAATTTTCCATTGCCAGTATAGAACCGACACAAAAAAAAAAAAAAAAAAAAAAAAAAAAAAAAAAAAAAAAAAAACCCTTTCATTCTTGCCGTTGAACGCTATTCAAAGCCTCTTTCCTTCAATTCGTGTATCACACAATTTCCACCCTTCTGAATCATTCTCAGCTCTTGAGAAATATATAATATAATAGTAAAGGTGAGAACCTTCACAACAGTGTTGTTGGAAGTGAAGAATATTGTGTACTTGGAGGGAGAAAAAAAGAACTCACCAAGGGCTTGGAGGGAGCAAGGTACATATATACATTACATATGTTCTTTTGAATGGACCTCATCACCTGGGTAAAATCGATGGACGTTTGAGGAAATTGTTGGGAAATTATGACGAGGAGGAAAATCTCCTAAAAATGCAAACACCTCTTGTAATATCGAAAAAAAAATGAATAGCTAAAACGTAGAAGGAAATTAAAAATTCATCAAGATTGACTATATGACGTTTTTCGGTCCAACTCAAGTTATTTCGATGCCCCCCCCCCCTCTTCCTTTCTTGGCCCCCTTCCTTCTCCTAGTCCTGATCAGATTTCAGCAGTTGACGAACTTTTCTCACATTTGTTTGAACTTTTCTTACTTGATATTATACGAACGTGCAATAGCAAACATTTATAATTTTAAACAAATCATATTTTCATCCTTTCCTTGATAGGTTTAACTTAAAAGGTTATTTATTATTGAAATCATTATATTTTTACGGGTTGAAATAAGAATTTCATTGAATCCAAAAAATTCAAGGAATTACTCAAGTGGTGTTCGATGTTAACAGGACTGGAGGATAGGATCCCTACCCTCGTAGGAGATAAAAGACTGTGGAGAAGAAGCGTCCACGAACTGATCTTCAGCAAGTAGACTCCATCTGCTTCAAAAGGGCGTCATTATTAGATTTATTATGTTATACTGAAGTTTTCTTATGCTATCTGCTTCATTTGCCATCCATAGATTCAAAGGTTGTGGTAGTCAATCATGTGAGTGTTTCTACACTAATCTTGTGGACAACATTGCATTCAAAGTTATTGTGTAATGTTAACGAAACCTTTTGAAACATGAATGTTTACATTAACGTAACTTATGTCAAATGTACGTAAGCCAACTTTTATTTATGGTTACTGTATTATATTTTTGGTAACGAACAGACACAACATTATAAATTCACATTGTCAGCCGAAATTGTTTAAGAATTATATCATGACATAAACCTCAAAAGTAAGTCACGCAGGGGATGCGTCAACTAAGCAGATTTCCCACGATTATTCGATTATTTATTAACATCCATTTTTTGCTACTATGACTAATTGGGACGGGTTATCTACAGGTTACCACCCTTTTATGGCCACGGTGGGAGTAAGGATTTTTTTAGTGAGTCCGTCTAAATAAATTCCTATTACCCAGGTGGGAATCAAACTCGCCACTCAAAGGTTTACCTTGTGAGATTAAAGCCGACACTTTAACTGACATGCCTAACCTGAACCCTTAGATTTCCCACGTGCGTCACTTATTTGCATTTATCTCAAAACGTTAAAGTTCAATAAGAACCATATGTAGTATTTAGACTTCAAATAAAGTGTTTTATTATACAACAGCTTATTGTTAATACGACATAAGTAGGAATGGGGGTTTACTAAAGACCGAAAACTAAAAAATGCATATATCTCGGTTAATAATCAGGATAATGATAAAACGTACATAACGTCATTTATACGACATTGCATTTGCAATAAGATTGGTTCTATTGAAATTTTCCATCCGAAGCAAAATAACGGAGATATTTCGAACTTTCGAAACCCCTCCCCCTTAACCCCTCTCCCACTGGTCCAAACTTTATCTTCATTTTTACATAAAACGTTTAAATATTGAGCTTGGTATCGATCAGACAAACATTGCAACCGCCAGAGCGTTAACAGACATATATATATAAAATTTTGAACGGGTCTCATTTTCGTCATCTCCTAGTTAGGATCGTTAAATGTTTGATGAAATGTTTTGAAAATCCCATCACGAGTACAACCAAAATAGCTGATTTCCATTAAGGGAAATCTGTAATTCAACTTATAAAGACATTTATTCCAACAAAAATCGAAATGGAACTGGAATCTAATATTTTTTTTAAATAAGTTTTAAATAAAATTTAAATGTAAATCTAGTTTTTATTATAGAAAATTAATTTATTCCTAATTGTAGAGAAAGAAAAAAATATGCTGAGGATAAGAGAGTTAGAAATTAGTGAGCCATAATTAGACATGATTTTTACACTGAAAGATATATGTGAGCTTGGAGCTATTGTGGGACGTGAAAAGATTGAGAAGTTCCTTCAGCTGGTCTGCTGAAGTGGCTGTGAATTATTCTCTTGGAGAATGCTAAGAAAAGGTCAATTGTATACTCAGCAGGTTTCCTAGTAAAGATCTCTATTTTTCTCCTACTAGGAAAACGAGATAATCATTCCTTCCTAAACGAACTCTAGAATTTCTACTTGGAGCGCTTCACCGTATTTATACATTTTTTTTAAATTTCATTGAATTATCTGTACCACAAAGTTGTATCTCTCAGAAGAAATTTCTCAGATTTTTTTGATAAATAGAAATTTATTATATTATTAGTAATATAAACAAAAGTTTACATACATTTTACATAACTGTCGCTGATGTTCAATTTACATCAGGCTATTTATTTTAGAATCCTCCTTATTCTGTTCCCAATATTCTCATATGTTCTTCTTAGTTTAGCCTTTTTTAGCCAACGTAGGCCTAAGGAGTTTATTTAATGAGTCTGTCATTAAATAAATTTCTACTGGCCAGGGCGGGATTCGAACCCGCCACTCTAGGTCGTCCACGCGAGATTAGGACCAACGCCCTAACTCGCACGTCCAACCCGAGCCCCAAGGAAGATTTTTCATTCAATAGAATGAATCCTTTTCTCATTCAAAGGAGGCTTAGGCTTACTCAATATAGAAAAGATATACAGGTTAAGAAAATGCGAAATTGTGGTGCACTATGTATTGATAATCTGTCCCATCAAAGAGACTTATGAAATCTTTTTTTTTTCTTTCTCCTCATAGTAACCCTCTTACTATTACAGATTATCCTGGACAAATTCGATCTGATTACTCACTACTTTACCAACTCACGTATGCCCCCGTATAGGAACACTGTCACACAGAGACATATCCGTATGAACGCCAAACATTTCATTATCATGGATGGTCTGCGATGACTACGGGAGTGATCATATCCCAATTGTCATTTCTCTAAAGAAACATCCAAGGCTTCAGTTTAGAGCTTGTTGCAGATATAATTTTAAAAAAGCAAACTGGGACTCATTTCAGAGATCAATCAATGAACACCTGACTTCCGACGTGACTAACATGTTGAATTTTGTAATGTTATTGTTAGTGCTGCTGACAGTAGTATTCCCAAAACAAGTACAAGTTATAAGAAAACCACTGCCCCTTGGTGGAATGAGGAATGTAAAAAAGCCACAATTGAGAGAAAGAAAGCACTTCGTATCTTCTCTAGGAACCCGTCAGAAATAAACCTTATAAATTATACAAAACATAAGGCAAGGGCGCAGTGGGTAATTAAAACTAGTAAAAGGAAAACATGGATTAAATTTTTGTCTAACATCAACAGTAATACTACGACGACTACTTTATGGTCGACCATAAATAAGCTCTTACACAGGAATTACAGGCCACCGGTGACAGAGATAATGATAACAAAATCACTGACACTCCTCATCTTTGTAACCTTTTAGCCACACAACTGTACTCGACCATCAGCCAGTGACGACGGTCTTCACCGACAGATATGATAACGGTATTTTCCAGTTCTTAGATTTGGAATAAATGATAACTTTTTATGCTTTTTTAATTCACTCTCTATCATTTCACTAGGGAAATTATTTCCTTTAAAAAAGTAATCTAAGTTTATTTTTTGTCTCCTGGAAATGTTATTGGAATGTTCTCTTTAACGATGTCAACGAACGTTTTTGAATAAACATCTAAATAACTGAAACTGGTTTGTAATGGTAATGTAATGTAGCTTGGAAATATAATAATAAAGTTTTATACAATATCAGTAGAATAAAAGATGAAATAATAGAGTCAAGATCCAAATATAATCTATATGAAATTAGTTGTAACACCTTTAATGGACCCTATATCGGTGAATCCTCGCTATTGCTAAGTAAAACTTTAAAGCAGCATGTAAAAAGTAAAGACATTAACAAAAATAAAACTGACTTGACGGACCATTCCAATACTTGTAGAGCATCAATAGTTTAACAAAATTGGTTCTATAATTTGTTTTTCGATCCGACTCATAATAACGGAGATATTTTGAATTATCCAATTCCCCCTCCCACCAAATCCCCCTATTCCTGGTCCGAGATCAGTCATTAATGTATATGGACTATAGTTTTCAATGAAATATCAAGTATCTATGCTGCATAGATCAATCACATAGATTAATTAATGTATCAAAACCACAAAATCTTAATTAATGACTCCATAACACTTATGGCAAATATTAAAAACTGGAAATTTCAGTTAATAATTTATAGATAAAATGTATAAAACAATAACTGTAAATAAATAAATAATCAATAACATTGGTTGTATAACGTTTTTCGATCCTGCCGAAATTTGCAATTTTTTAGTTTCACCTCCATCTAAACCCATCCTCCTCCATAGTAGACCTTCGGTCAAAATGGGAGGTCTTAACTACATGTTTCAACAATACCAAAATTAAATTTTAACAATATAAGGAAATTATGTTTAGCATATTTCCCTTAACCGTTTCAGTCAATACTGGAGACCTCATTTCATATTGACATAAATCGGACCATAAATAGGGGGAGAGGGTTTAGAAGGGGGGGGGGAGTTCGGAAATTAAATATATTTCCATTATTATGAATTGACCTAATCATTTTGAGCTATTGATGCTCTTCAACTGTTGTTCTATGCATTTTTTCGTAACTCAAATATTAAACGGGTTATTCGTGCTTACTTCTTTTCATCCTTCAGTAAACCCCCACTTCGACTTCTAGAAATATAAAATATATGGTGAGATGAAATCAATAGTGTGTCATACTTAAACGTCATGCTGAAACTAGACAACATGGATCTAGGGAGGGTCATAACGGATAATTCCGTTCAAATCTAAAACCCAAAATTTTTAAATTACGATACTATCTTTCCGTGCAAGAAAGTAGCATATGGTATAAGTTGACAGTAACATTACCGTAATGGTAGAACAGAAATATTTAGTACTTACTTTGGTTTTGTTTTACTAGGAGATTTGTTTTTCTCTTCAGCGAAATAAGTAAAAAATCACCATTTTTCTTTTGCACGTGTGTCCGTAACTAACATATTCTGTTAATGAACCTGTACTGTGTATAAAAAAAGAAAAAAATACGAACACGTTGAAAGGGAATGAAATTAACTGGTTTTAATAAGTACTAAGAAAAGAAAAAGGTTTTGATGCTAATGATATCAAATATTGCGAGATCTCTTTATACACATTACCTAATTATTCTTGAATAAGTATTTATTCTTTATAATTTCACAGAATTTCCCTTTGTGGTTTAAGTGCCTGCATCCTCCTTCCCTTTGTTACAACGGAGAATGCCGTGTTTATTCCTCCATTTAAAGTCCAAATTTAGCCCGTTCATTTATTTTATAAATAGTTATGATGAAAGATCTACCTGCATATCACGCGTATATAGAAAACAAACTCTCATGTTAAGTTGACTTGAAATACATTTTATAGAAATGATTTGTGGTAGGCTGTGCTTAGTAAAAAATAATACATCATACATGTAGTCTTTCAATGTTTATTTTCTCTATAGTTTAATAGCAAGGGTCACCAATAAAAGCCCATTTCTATCCACTGAAACTTTATTCACATTGCCCAATATGTTCTTAACAATTAGCTCTTCAGAGGCTATTTCTTTTCAAAAAATAATAACATTAATTTTTTTTTTAAATCCTAATTCATTGCTACATACTGCATTAATAAGTGTCTACTAACATAATATATTCATTAAATTTAATTAAAGATTGCTTAATTACAGTCTGAAGTGCTCGTTCCCTCGAACATTGATTGGAACAGTCCTTTCCTCACTGGGGAGATCGTTGAAACTGAGATTCCTGAAGTAGGTTCTCAGAATTAATACAGGCCAATTATTATCACCTCCAACATTGAACTCGATTATTTCGCGTCATAATTTAAAATCGATTATTTCAAGATAAATTGTTGTGAAATATATGTTTGAGGTATTTCATTTCTTTTTTTTTTTTCTATTTTTTATTAAGTGAATATTCTCTTTTATTTTTCGTTTAGTATTATGTCTTTCATTATCAATTATTTGAACGTTTTCAAAATTGAAGGTGTGTTTCTTGGAAATGGAATGATCCGTTAGAGCAGGTTTATTTTCGTTATTGTTTTGAAAAGGAATGGCCCCTGAAAATGTGGTAATTAAACGTTGAAATATAAAGGACAATGTAAATAAATTTTCGCAGAAAGAGATTTGTTTTTATTGGTGACCCTTTCCGTTAAACTATGTAGAACATATAAGAATATTGGATCCAGAATAAGAAGAATAATGACCTCTAAGGCAAATGAATGGAGAGACGAGAAATTTTATTTTGAAATTCTAAGTATGAATCTTGACGAAGAAGGCTTGAAGAAACTTGAAAAACAAAGTACATTTAATAAACAGAATTTGATTTTTAAAGCAACGTAAAAAGAACAAAATATTCCCTAGTTTTATATGTAACTAGCGGACCCGACAGACGTTGTCCAGCATGATATTTCAAGCGGTTAGGATATTAAATTTAATAATATTATGTTTAAAACAAAAGCTACACAAAAAACAACGTTTGTTATGTGCTCGTTTGCCTAAAAACAAACAGAAAATGAAATATCGCGATTTTTTTATTTAGGCCTCCCTTATAATCCCCACTCCTGTTCGAACCTAAAAAATTTAATATAGCTTACAATCATGGAAGAATTAATACTAAGTTACATATAGAGTTTTGTTAAGTTCGGTTCAATCGTTGGTGCCCAATAAAATTGTTGGCTCTCACTTTAATGCTTTAGTGTATATCTCGTTTATACTTTGGTATACGCCAAAAGTGAATATAACAAACGTTACTCTAAATAACAAAATAAACAACTTTTATCCTATGCATATTTGCTGAAACACCAATAGGAAACGAAATATCGCTATTTAATTTTATGCCTCCCTTACAACCCCCACTCCTGTTCCATCTGCCGGGCTGGGCTGACTTTTGAATCTAAACCATCCAGGGCGTCACCCAAACGTATACAAAAAAAAATTATTCAAATTTGTCCAGCCGTTTAGGAGGGGGTTCAGTGACATACGACACGTAAAGTAGAATTATATTGTTGCGAAAATTAAATAGATTAAAAATTAATCAGAGATAGTCAAGTATTTCGGGAGTACGGATGAGATCAAAGGGGTGCCACCATATGGGCGCGACCTCGTCCTAGTCCCTACCAGTCCAGACTTAGAAGAGTCCAGACAATTCGTACTTGATGTTGCCGCTTCTCTATAAATAGCATACAGCTAGGCCGACAGTTAGTTTTGTTCTCAGCTATATTCAAGTGACCATCAGTGAAACAGTGCGACTTAGTTGCAGTGCGGTAAAGTCTTTTTATTGGAAGAACAGTGTTGTACCGTGACTCTGTAAGTAGCAGTATAGTGCCGTGTTTAAGACAGTGCTGTGCCGTTAAATTAGCGAAGTGAATGACTGTGCAGTGCCGTGTTTTTTTGTGAACTTCAGTGATCGGGCGTGAGTTATTGGACTGCGTAATAAGAAGAACAGTGAAGCTATCCGTGCAGACTGTGAGTAGTAGTTAAGAATAATTAACCAAGTGTGTTATGCATTGTTAAATAAATTGTGCAGTGATAAAAACTCTGAAAATTGTGTGTGTTTAATTCTCCAGTCCAAAAGAACTCTTGTAAACAACGTTTATTACTGATTCTGTAATAAAACGTAACAATATATATATATATATATATATATATATATATATATATATATATATATAAAGATAAAACAAAAAGTTTATCTAATATATTTGGTAAAACCTTTTTTTGGTAATAATAAATTTGTAAAAATCCTTGATAATTTTAAATATCAAATTTCCTGAACCATTCAATAACGATGGTGTATATTTCCTCAATAGGTAGAGTTTATATGAAAGAATATTTCTTAATTATATCAGTCGGATATGTGAATAGAAAACATGATTTCAGGAAGTTAAGCGAAATTTATGAGAAAAAGGTTATCAATGTATACATAGGAGATGTCATGAATGTAAAAGCGCGTCGTTTGACCGAAAATATCATTAAAAAAATAGTTGCGTCGTTGGACTGAAGATCATTCCCTATACGGAGTTCATCCATTTGTTTACAAAATTGGTCCTGGAAATATCCTAATTAACTCCAAAGTGAGGGCCACTCCATAAAATAATCATATGATAGTATCTTTCACTAATTTAGCTATTATAGAGTATAGTTCAATAATTTACCAGTTTCATCTTGTGATATGTAGGGTTTTTAGCAGATTTCCCTCTCAGCTATTGAGGTTGTACTCATGACGGAATTTTCGAAATTTTTCTTCAAATGTCCATCGATCCTATCTAGTAGTAGTTTTAATTAAATCGACCTTAATTAAATTATTTTTATAGGGGAAAAGAGACAATAATTTCTAATAAATATTAATGTTATTTATAATTAAAAAAAAAAATGTTAGGCCCCATAAATACCACAAAACAGCCCATATCCCTATTCATTTTTGAGCAGTTTATATATATATATATATATATATATATATATATATATATATATATATATATATATATAGGAGTATATTTATATATATTTGTCTGTTACCGCTCTAGCGGTCGTAATTTTTGTTTGATCGTTACCAAACTCGATATTTAGTCGTTTTATGAAAAGAAAGATCAAGTTCGTTAACGGCTGAAATTGGACAACGGGGATGGGGGGGGGATTAGAAGGGAGGATTTTTGAAAATTCAAAATATCTCCGTTACTATTCGTCGAATTGAAAAATTGTACAGAATCAATCTTATTGCAAATTAAATTTACTATAAATATTGTTATATACATTTATTCTCTATCTTGAATATTAACCGAGATATTTGCATTTTTATTAAATCTGGGCGACTAACGGACGAGTGACTTTCCCGCCAAAAGCTAGTTCGGCCGTTTCCTTAACTGCTCGGCTCTCGTGAAATTTCTCTAGTGTAAAATCTAACGTGGAAAATCTGCTTAGTTTACGCAGCCCCTGCGTGACGGACTTTTTTTGTAAGAGAATGTTACGAAATTAGAAGGAAACGTTAAAGGAAACGAGTGTGTGTTGATGGAACATTTTGAAATTCGTTATTAGTTTCCTGAGAAGTTCAAAACGTTTTTTTCAGACAATATGTTTGATTTCTTTCTCAGCTTACTTCAAATGTCCTCCACCCATAACTGGTTGAACCTCAGAAGTGGTCTGTGTATATAAATGTACGTAATATAATGGTCATAATCTAGTTTGTAAATTATTACCTAAAATGGTCGTGGGGCTCAGTAATGTAAGTTAAAGTGTTGGCTTTAATTTCATATGGTAAATCTAGGGCGACGAGTTCGATTCCCGCCTGTGGAAATAGGAATTTATTTAGTGACGAACTCATTAAATAAAACCCTTAGTCCCACCCTGGCTAGAAAAGAGTGGTAGATAGCCCGTCTCAATTAGCCATAGTTGCATAAAGTGGACGTTAATAAATAAATAAATAAAATTGTTGTTCCGTAAATTTCTGAAAGAAGATTAGACCTCTTTCGTCATTAACCATATTTATCTGAATTGATAGTATCAATTACACAAAATGCCTTGTGTCTCACTCCGAAAATGAATCATAGTTATTAGAGTCGGAGCACACAATGTACTGAGGAGAAGAGTATGTTGAAGAGTAGTGGTTAACTAGGGCTGAAAAAAGGTCGGTCATTATGTGATGGCAAACTGCCAAAAGTAGAGAGGGAAGGGGTAGTAGCTGGTAGTGTGTAGGGACAATAGGACAGCTTGGCTCCACGCCTTCAGCCAGTCAAAGACTTATAGTGCTCTTTCTCACAAACTCAGGGGGCTTTTTTCAACATTTAATCTTTCTCCTAACTCAACCTCCCAAATTCCACTGTCTTTCAGATAAAGGATTAATTTATTATTATTTTTTAATATTCCGAATGGCCGATTATCCAAAAATAATCTTTACACATAAGGATCAATAAGAAGGCCAAGTCCTCTACTGGTTTTTAATATAATGCAGAGTGCACTTTCGGAGTCAATGCTCCATCCTCAGTGCCTGCTGATTAAAGCTTCGTTGCCTGGACTAGAACTGCCGGGCGACTCACGCCCCAATCAGCAGGCACTGAGGATGGAGCATTGACTCCGAAAGTGCACTCTGCATTATATTAAAAACCAGTATAGGACTTGGCCTTCTTATTGATCCTTATACATTTGTTCCTCTACCATCCAGCATATTCCAGAAATCTTTACACACTTCAATGAGACTCAACATCAACAAACGACCACCACGCAGGGGCCGCGTAAACTAATCAGATTTCCCACCCGCTGCTATTACACACTAGTAATGTCATCTCACCATATATTCTCTAAGTCAAAATCCGATGAGCAGAAGTGGCGGCTTACTGAAGGCTGAATACAAAAAATTACGAATATCTCGCTGAATATTTGAGTTACAAAAACATGAGAACAACAGCAATTGGGATGGATCCATAGTTTAACGAGATTGGTTCTATAACATTTGTTGAGTGTATATTCCCCTCCCATTGTAATATGTCAGCTGTATATTGGCAGGAGTATACAAAATTATTTACAACATTGTGCCCCCACCCCCACCGACCACATGTGGTATAAGTAGAATTATAAGCATTGAACATTTGAATGGAAAATTATTTTGAGTATTTTATTTACGGCAGGATGATAGTTGATACAGAAATAGTTAATACATTGTTCAACCATCCATTCCTCTGATCGTAGAATTATAAATAATTTGACGCGATTATTACTGGAATTAGGAGATAAACTGAACATTCCTATATCTTGAACCACTCATTGTATGAATGAATGAAATTCGTATTGGTATTTGGGACCTCACCCCGTCCAAATCGTGTTGGGGGGGGGGATATAGTCTACTTCAAAAAGTTTGTATGGCACGATTTCTTCAGGTAAATATTTGTATAACTATTTCTTTCTGAAAATGACGTGGTGAGAATTTGGGCCATATATTCCTGTTATTTGGAGTTACCTTTGGAGCGTAATTCTCTACTTTCTATTGTATGCACTTTCCCGATAATTGTGATGCGGTATATTAGGGCATTAGTAGCTCTATGTTGGCTAACTAGTCTTGATTTATTAATGTTTTTCTCCATGTAATATATGTTTGGCTCTGCCCTGTAAGCTACATTATCTTGTAGTATGGTTATAGTACTTTTCCACCAGGATTTATTTCGAATGAAAGAGTCTTGAGCCAACCATAAGTCTTCAGCTCCAATGACCAACAACATTTGTCTTAGTTCTAAGCGCCAACTGTAGTGGAGAGGGATTGTACTTATGGACTATGTACTAACATTTCCTCAAATCATTGTTTTAGGATCCTTTCCGCTGGCATTCATATTTTCTTCCACCACTTTAGAGTCATTATGAATAAAAAATACTTGGATATGGTTCACACCTACTTCCTGGCAAAATAGGTCTTAGGGCCTAATATTTCATAGGCTAATAATAATAATTCATAGGCTTTTAAAAATAGCCTATGCGCATAATACTTTGAATCCATTATGATACGTGTCCCAATGTTTATAACTCTATAAAAGCCAATAGTGAATTGTAATGTTATAATTGAGGCAAAATTATAACTTTATCATAATAAAAATTTTATTTTCGGACTCGATAAGTTTTTTACTCTCTTTAAAAAACATATATTCCACTCATCCTATTATAACAAACATTTTTGAACACATTCATAATCATCATAATCACATAACATTGGTGTGGCTACCAGGACACCAGAATATTTGACGAAGCACTGAAGTTGACATTCTCCCAAAACTAGCGACAAAAACACCAATACTGACATTAAAAAAATAACTTCGGATGGCCTACAAAACTACATTAAAAGTAACATACTCAGAGAATAGCAACAGGACTGGTTATTAACAGACAACAAACTGAGACAAATTAAAACTACAGTTAAGGCATGGAGTGATAAATATGAAGCATTTACACGGAGAGACGAAGTAGTCCTTACGAGACTACGTATAGGTCATTCTCTCCTTACCCATGGTTACCTATTTGAAAAGAAAAGAATGTCTAACTGCAATGTGTGTAATTCTCCACTTACAATAAAACACATACTAACAGACTGCAAAAGACGTGACCATCTAAAGATCCCTTATGACTTACACGACGTACTTACTGAAGGTAGCCCACACATTCCCATAATACTCCAACATTTACACGACATTAACATATACTCACAAATTTAGAAGTATTACATTTTAAAATCCTTTTTAATCCTTCTTAAATTAAATATTTTAAACTCCAGCTAAACTGTTTTATTGAGTGTGTGCGCGCGCGCGCGCGTGTGTGTGTGTGTGTGTGTGTGTGTGTGTGTGTGCGTGTTTGTACGTGTAATAAAGAAAGTGAGAGCATATGATTGTAAATATTTTAGATATTAGAAAATGTAATCTGTTCATTTTATTCTACATACTAAATTTTATTTATTTGATTTTAGTTTTGTTTTTAACTATTGAAAGTATATAATTGTTTACGTAATTTTATTAGTCTGTATAGTTTTTAATAATATAGTTTCCTTACAAGATTGTTTGTTTTTTAATTTAATGTTTTGTTTTTGTTTATTTATTTTATTGGTTGTTTCTTGTTTTTGTTTTTTTTTTCGTTGAATTTTGTTATTTGATTGCGTTCTGTTATTTAGTTGAGTTTTATTTAGTTGCGTTCTGTTATTTAGTTGCGTTTTGTTATTTTCTTGCGTTCTGTTATTTAGTTGCGTTTTGTTATTTGTTTGCGTTCTTAGTTTGTATTGTTTAATTTTTTCTTGTTACTGTTTTCATTTTTGTAGTTTGTTTATATACATTGTTTTTTTTATTTTATTTTTTTATGAGCAATATAGCCTCGCTGCGAACGCTCCAAAATAAATAAATAAATAATTGAGGCAAAGAACAGAAGCTCCAAATGCAAGATTCAAATAACTCAGAAAACATTAAATGAGTTAGCAACTTACTCCATGCTCACCCCTATCATAATAGTGACATACATTATTCTTATTGAATGTCTGTGTCAACTTCGTTTAAAATAATTAATATAAATCGTAAACCCATGCTCAGTGAAATGTTTACAAGGAATAATTCATTGATGTCTCATCTGTTGAGTGGTAACAAAATAAACAGTTACCCATACTAGTTAATCTTTGAGGAAGTACTTTTATAGTTAGGATTCTGAAGTTTTCCAAGGGACTAGTAGACAATCTTAATCAATCCGACAATGCTGCACACAACAACACTATATTTTTCGGTTTCATATTGCAATTCTAGTAATTTGGGTCGATTTAAACACGGGAATTTAAAATTGAATTTTATAAAGTCTACTGAAAAATGCTTTATCAAAATAATTTTGTCGAAAAAATATTTGGAAAATTAAAAAAGACGTTCTGAAACCAAAATGAGCATTATTGAGTCATCCTTGTACATTCCTTTCCTGTCAAGTAAATAATAACTTACTACTACTAGTCACTAGGAAGTAACCCAAGTAGAAATATTCCTCTATAGCATTCATATTTTTCTGGTTTACGCTAGAAGAATAAAGAGCACAGTGGAGATGAAAATCCTTTGATAATTCAAGGTCTACTTAAGCTTTTTTTGGGGGGGAGGGGCAAAGTGTTTTTTACTTTTATTTCAGCAAGTTATATAAAATGAGCCCTTTCCTCTATAAACATAACCACGTTGGATCCATCTCATTCGTTAGCAAAAATAAAGTACCTCCGAATATACGAATAATGTATATTCGGAGGTAAAATGAAAACTATCTTTTAACAGTGGCTACTATAAAATTCCAAGGCATCTTAATTTGGAATATGCATGACGGAATTTTTTATTTACTCCAAGATAATAAAAGAGAAGTCCTTTAAATAAAACATAAACTTAACAGATACATTGAGGAGTGTAAAATATTAATAGAATTCAATCTAAATGGAGGATTTTTGGTTTATATTATAGAAGGCTTGTAATAAATTACAGGAAATAATTAATTTATGTAACTATTAGAGATAGAAGAACTGCACCCCATTTTCATTGAGAAGGAAATATTGCAGTACAACTCTTCTTATTATTCATTCATTAGATTACATAAAGAAATTACTTTCATGTGTGGGTGCCTTCCCATAGAAATATTAAAATCAATATATTAAAATCAAGCCAATAACTCTACGAAATGTGTAAGAATCGACAAAGGTCACAATTTTTTTTATGCTTACTAAACTCGATATTTAAACGTTTTTTATATATGACTAAAGATCAAGTTCGTTAATGGTTAAAATTGAACCAGTGGGAGGAGAGGTTTAAAGGAGTCAATTTCAAAATTGAAAATATTTGTTGTTATTATATGTTCGATCGAAAAATTGTATAGAACAAATTTATTGCAAATTTAATGGTCTATAAATGTTGATATAACATTTTTTCTTTATCTTGAATATTAACCGAGATACCTGCATTTGTTAGTTTTCAAATGTCATATTAACATTAAGCTCTGATCATATTATGAACCGCTTTATTCCAAGGTTAAATAACAAATATTGTTTTCAAGGAACTTTTACTTTGGGAGATACATGAAATACGTTGTGTGATGACGTCACCAATTCAGATTTTAAGTCTTTGCTGGAAAATCTTTATTTGTTCTATACCTTAATCAATATATCGATAATCGTTTAATTCAACACTAAAGTGCAAAGTCGTTAATGGCTGAAGTAACACAAAGAAAATGGGGGGGGGGCAGAGAGGGCGTTGAATTCGAAAACTCTTAACATCTCCGTTATCAAGGTGTCGAATCATGAGCCACTTTATTCCAAACTTAAATACCATAATGTTTTCAATGTGCTTTTATTAAGCAAAATATGTGCAGTTTTAATTAGATAAAGACAAATTGTGAGGAGAAGAAATCGATAGTGTGTCATACCAGCACGTGGGAAATCTGCTTAGATTACGCAGCCCCTCCATGACGGGCGTTTTATTAACATACCCTATAAGGCCAGCCAGACAAGTAAAAGCTTCTCTTGATACAACGTCTCTTTTATTTTCCCAATAATTAAAAGATATTATTGATATTTCCTAAGGTTGAAATAGATTCAAATGCCTGAAACACTAAAGATGCAAAAATAATTAAGATAACAATAGAAATCTCTTCGGGATGAAAGTCATGAGAATTATACGGCTTTCATCACGAGCCTGATAGTTACTTTATCTCACTTTATCTATGTTGATATATGAGCATATAGATAACGTATATTTCTGATGAGTTTTCATGGGAAATATATCAAACAGAGCAATGGAATGTCCCTATGTATTTGAATAAAAGTTGTGTTTTAATTATTTCTGTTTTTGAATTTTTCAATCCATATGCAACAGAGCAATTTCATTTCCAGTCTACCTGTTGAGTTTCTACAACTGAAAATAAACCTTGTGCTATATGGTCCATAGGTTGACCACCTAGACATGTTTTATTTCAGTTTGTATCAGATAAAGGTAAGGTAGAAGTGCAAAGAGTTAAAGCTTTTTTGAATTTCTAATGTCACTGTTAAATTTCAATGAAAAGAGGAAAGTGGAAGACTGACTGATTGAAGAAGGGCTCTTAATCCAACGAAGCTCTGAAGACATTAAACTACGTTAAGGGCCGTTGGTCCATTTTACTGCTCCTCCTTCAAATTACATTGAATTTGTTAATGTCCTTCTCCTGACTTAGCTTCCTTAAGGGTGTTGGAGATTGAATCCTTGGCCATCAACCTTGCCAATCCCCCCCCCATCTCAAGCATCCCAGAATAAAAAGAATAGGATAAAGGAAAGATATCTTCCCAAGTCATTAAGGAGTAATTAGATTCCTTTTCATCCTGCCAAAAAAATGAATAAAGGGAATGATTATCAATTAAAACAGGATTGTTCAATAGACTCGACTTTGAAGTGCAATGAACTGAAGCCCTTCAACTTTTATGTTTTCGAGATTAATATAAATTGCTTTTCATAGAAATTCGTCCCTTCCGAAAAAAAATATTTCATAGAAAATATATAAAATCGTAACAAAATTAAAACAATTTTGAAATATGTATCACAGCTCAATTAAAGTAATAAACTATAAAAAAATTATACATTTTTACTGATAAAATAAAATTAATTATATATCTAATGGAGATTAAATATAATGAATTAATTATCCATTTTTTTAAAATGTTCATTTATCTCCTGGAAAGGTAAATATAACATATAATATTTTTGAACAGATAATTTTATAATAATAATTATCAATTTGAGAGCATTCTTTTTTCTACATAAAACTTTAGAAATGTTAAGTTCATCCAATTGTCCGGATATTTCCTAATTGAGTAAAGGTAGCTAGCTCTACTTAGGATTACGATTAGGGTTTATTTGGGCAATCAACTGCGAGGATATCTTCATCTTATTGAACACCGTCATATAATTGCACCGTCTTATAATTATTTATTTTGCGATTACTCTCTCTGAATTTTCTGTATTAGTCATGTTAGCAGATTTCCCTCAAGGGAAATCAGCTATTGAGGTCGTACTCATGACGCGATTTTCGAAAAATTTCTTCAAATGTCCATCGATCCTACCCAGGAGATGACGAAAATGAGGTCCTTTCAAAATTATATATATATATATATATATATATATATATATATATATATATATATATATATATTTGTCTGTTAACGCTCTAGCGGTCGCAATTTTTGTTTGATCGTTACGAAACCCGATATTTAACCGTTTTATGTAAAAAGACAGATCAAGTTCGTTAATGGCTGAAATCGGACCAGAGGGAGGGGGGGGTTTAGAGGGGGGGATTTTCGAAAATTCCAAATATCTCCGTTATTATGCATCGGATCACAAATTGTATATAACCAATCTTATTGCAAATTAAATTTACTATAAATATTGTTATATACGTTTATTCTCTATCTTGAATATTAACAGAGATATTTGCATTTTTCAGTTTTCAGCAAACTGCCTTTTCTACTCATGTTACATAAGCAATACTCTGCTACATAATAAATCACATTATTCCAAGTTTAAATGCCAAAAATTGTATTCAAGAGACCTTTATTATACGAGATACGTGCAAATATGCACTGGTGACGCCCCCCCCCCACCCCGTCTTATAGTTTTGGACTACTAAAATTTTATTGATTGAGATAACAATTATTCTGGCTCATTATTAATTACAGTACTAGATATGGTAAATAGTTCTCAATAAAATTAATGTGTTATATTCTGATATATTTCAGTAATTGTTTTTCTTTCCGGCGTGAGGCGGGCCGACCCGTTTGTTTACATTTCTAACCTAACGCTCCCTGTCGGCAAGTTATTGAAATTAGATGAAACATTTCTTATTTCCGTTTGTATTTATTCACGGTGTTGTTGTGTTAGCAGTATGTATATTTATCTATTACTAAACTTCACGAGGGAAATCTGCTTAGTTTACGCAGCCCCTGCGTAACGGACTTTTTTAATATATGATTATGTTTTAACAAATGTAAGCAATGTGCTTAACTGTTGAATGCATCACTTTACTATAGTTTTTTTATTTTATTTTATTTTTTAAATCCTACCGTCTTTTTTCATACTCATTCTTATATTTATAACAATTGATATTGATACATCAATATACTGTAATATATAGATATATGTGACCAGCACTTTTCTATTTATTTTTTTTTTCAGTATCTTACTTATTTATATTTAAATCTAACAATTTACAATAATTAATATGTGGCCAGACAAATCCACTTCATACAACATATAAAAAATTACTGCTAAAATCATATTTAATTATTCTAATCAAATAAAAATAAATAAAGATTGTTGATATATGACTAAGAAATTTAAATTATGCGTTTCAATATTTAATTTTATTATATGAGTTCATATCTATTAATAAGTTTATGACGGCGTCTATCGACTTTCGGGAATCTTGTAGTGCTGCTGCTACATTTCGTGGAATCCCGTGCTCAGAAAAAATCTTGTCTAGGGCTAGGCACTCTTCGATAATGTGCTGGACACTTGGCACGACTAACACTTGGGACAAGGCTCTTTAGTGATCAAATGTACGTGGGTCAAATTAGGGTATCAGATTTCACATCATTGACGTCATACATTTGAATGGGTGGCTCATTCATTAGTTACTACTACTATCGTGAATAGATGGTGACGAGATCATTGCCGCATGATTTTCCATCTCGTGGAAAATGTGCTTAGTTTAGGCAGCACCTGCATGACGGACTGTTTTTTTTAGGGTAAATGGAAGAAGTAGTTACTATTACTTGTTCGATTTACCGTAAAAAAAATATAAAGAACTTGCACATATTTTTACCTTCAGTTTGCTGACGGTAGTGGCCGATGTACTCACGCCTTAACACGCACGGCCACCGCCGCGGCGCCCCAGACATAATTTGATAGATAGATTTCGAATTTCCGATTACATCATACTCTAAACCCCTCCCCCTCACTTCCTGGGACGAATATAATCTTAAGTTTAGCACGAAACAGTTAAATATAGAGTATTGATCAAATAAAAGTCATTTAGTCTAGAACGTAAAATCTTAAAAGATGCATCACACTTCACAAATTTCAATAAAAGCCACATAGCAAAAGTCCAATAATCAGCTTGGAATAAATCGTTCTTTATATGTCACATCCCCTGTTAATATAAGACGGTTGAGGTCATATAATTTATTTAAATATATATAATTTATATAAATAATGATAAGTAATAATTTCAACTAAAACAGTCATACTTTCAGTCATAATTGTGCCAATTTATGTGGATAATTGCAACTTAATTCAATATTTGATAAGTAAAAACCCCTTTAAATTAATAATTATGTTTAGCGTACTTGTTACAAAACCAGAACTCGTTTCAGGAGGTTTCTCACCAGGTTTCCAAGAAAAATTAGTTATACTCATGGCGCGATTTTCGAAAAATCTCTTCAAATTTCGATCGATCCTATCCCTGAGATGACGAAAATGAGATACGTCCAAAATTATATATATAAGTTTTTCTTGTTTTATCGTTACCAAACTTGACATTTAAACCTTCTATGTATAACTAAAGATCAAGTTTGTTAATGGCTGAAATCGGACGAGAGGGAAGGGGGTTGAGAAGGGGAATTCAAAATATCGAAGAATTTTGTAGAATCGGTCTAATTACAAATTTAATTTCCTATCAATTCATCCAATGAACAATATTAACAGAGATATTTGCATTTTTAGTTGTTTTTTTTCTTTAGGAAACCCTCAACCCTTCTCACATCATAGGAACAATAAGGAGTTATATCATGCACCACTTAATTCGAAGCGTAAATACCAAATATTGTTTTCATTATATTTTTGCTGAGCGTGATAGATGGAAATACGTAGTGTGATACGTCATCAATTGTGATTTTATGGTATTGATTCAAAAACAATTATATGCTTTACTCGACCAACAATAAAAGTCATGCTTAAATCAGATCAGGAATAGAAGGATTTCGAAAGGGGAATTCCATTATTCAAAATATCTCGCTATTATGAGTCGGATCGGAAACGTTTATTGAACTAATCTTGTTAAGCTATTAATGCTCTGCAATTATTGTCATATACATTTTTTCGTAACTCCAATATTTAGCTTAGTACTTTGTTGTTAGTTTTTGTTCATAAACCACCACTTCTACTCATCGGAGATTTACTGACAAATATAAATTGTATGGGGAGGAGTGATTGTCATACCAGCACGTGATAAATGCTCTTAGCTTATGCAGCTCCTGCATGACGGTTTTTTCTATTGATTATTTGAAATATCAAAATAACAGGAAGAAAATTAAATAAATAGTCTGAGAGAAGATCAAAACTGCAGATATATTTCAACCCTCCCCCCCCCCCAAAAAAAGACCGTTAGTGACGTCAAAGGATGACAAACGCGATCCTTGTGTACTTTAAATGGGGTGATAGCCAGCAGATAACCTACCCCTTCATTCTGCTTCGATTCCCCATATAATTCTTCAGTAAATTTCAATGTTTATTACGGTTCTATTTTCAGCCAAACAAATGGCATTTGAGTTTTGGGTGGGTGGGGAAATGTATATTTACTGAGTAAAGAATCAGATAAAAAATATAAGTATAATATTGGCAGTGATGTCTTTTCGTAGCCTCTTTCTTTGTCAAATAATGGCTATTCTTAGCCTGGCCTGGTATTAACCCAGCTGCCCTTCAATCAGCTGCTTCGATCCAACAACCCTCCTTAGCGAGCCAAATTATTATTCCTGCCTGCATCAATTTAAATAGCCCTTTCCTGGGAACTTTGGAGCTCCATGAACTTTTCTTTTTAAAGGCAAACTCCAATTTTAAAAGATTTACTGGCTAAAAGAAAGTCTTACAAGCTACAAAGGTTTAATCACTATACACTTTTCATTCATTGAACTTATCATTGAATAAAGCTTAACAAACAGTATAGACTGTCTACCTTTATCAAAATTCAAAAGATTGAAAAGGCAATCGACAATATTCAACGATCCTGCTTAAGCTAATAATGAAACTGCTTACAAACGTTATATTGCCGAAGATATTAGAAATTCTTCACGAAGGGTCGTTTATTTCAAGGAAATGAACATTCAAACCACTTAGGAATTCCCCGACATCCTACAAAATATCACTCGGCCCCCAAGATATTGTCCCCCACCCATGATATTACTTCTCCCCCCCCCTGTCGATGGCTAAACGAAATCGACAAATAATAATTCCTCTTAAAAAATGTATTCATGTATTTATAAATAAAAAATATTCCTTGCTAAGTGTAGGAAAGGAAATTAAAATATTTGGCTATACAGCCCTTGAAGGGCCTGTTGCGCGGCTTAGGTGGTAGGTCAAATAAAAAGCTTGACGCATTCTCTTCCTTATTGTGGTGGCATTAAGAGCAAATTCAAATTGCTACTTTTAAAAAAATCTTAGTTAAAAGGCTTGTAATGCTAGTAACTAGTAGGTTGGGTGTTGGGACATACTCATGGACTCGTTTGTGGGCTTCTTCATCATACCCAATAAACATTTATTCAGGGACAAAAATTAGTTTTGAGGCAGGCTTGTAGATGATACCTATCTATGCATTTCCAATGTGAATGAGGCGGAGTTAAATTAATAACAATTCTCTTTAAATTAACAAAACAAAAATTTAAGATTTAACATGGAATCAGAACAACATTTAACACATCGGATTTAAAAATTAATAGATTAGATGTTGGGTTTAAGTACTCTATTTTTAATAAAACTGACATGCTCAGGCATAGCCTTTAATAGCCGTTCTCTGCAACTTCCACGCATAAACCAAACTTCGTTTACATATTATTTAGAGCAATTATTATTAATGCCAATGAATGACGAGTTCTAAGATGAGGGGAGTAAAAATATATTTATCATTTAGGGGAAAAGTTCGAACATCCAAATAATTAATACCAAAAATATGCCACTAAAGAATGTTAAATTACCCCATGGGACATTCAAAGGTGATGAGAAAATAAGAATAGGTTTTGTGCAGTTACCTTGATTAATTGAGGTCATTGAAAAAAGAAAAAGAAAAAAAAAGCTACATTTGAATTCCATTTAATAAGGGACCACAGCTGCAGATTTTTATATCAAATGTCAAGGATTCAACACCACTAGGTCATTTCTCCGTTTAATTGTTGAAATTTGGTTTATGCAAACTTATATCCGTAAGAAGTACGAAACGTAAGTTAAAAATACGGGCATAGGAGGATATTCACAGGGTCGGTAATTCCTCAGGCATGTAATGATGTCATTTCTACAGCAAGACTTCCCCAAGAACACTTTAAACAATCATATTGAATTTGAACGCATATTGTCTTTTGTTATAATACTATTACCAAGTAACGTTTAATAGTTATACATAGTGTATAGTTATTTCATTAACGACAATATATCTGAGGAAACACGATAATATATACCCGAATTAATATAACAAAAATTTGATTCCCCTTAACTTCCAAAAAAAGTAAATACTTCAAAAACGTCTAAGCATGCTGATTCTAAGCTAGGTAATTTAGACTCCAAATCTTAGCTACGTAAAGAAGTGTCGATGATAAGACTTGCTGGAAGAGGTATAATCCAATTCTTTATCAACCAGAAAAGGGGTTTCAGTTTTTCATCTGTGGTGATTTATGAAATACCAAAGGTTTTGACTTCTCAGGGTTGAGTAATACAAGTTTTGCCAACGGTAAAATTATAATATTTTCAGTTTTTTTTAATTAGTTAAATAGTAAATGTTTAAATTCCTCAATGGCTGATTTCTCTTAAGGGGATTCTAACTAACGTGTCCCTCTCTCATTAGGCCTCTTTCTCTAGAAAGTTATTTTAATATTTTTAAAACTATTATGTACATTCGAATGGTTATTGAAAATGTTAGGAAAAGTATGGTTATATTTTTGTTTATGTGATATACTGAGCATGGAGGATGATATGTCCTTGAATGTCGACTCTTCTGCAGATAAGTATCCTGCATGTATGTTCCACAAATCACCAACCCTTCCTAAGAGTGTATATAGGCGCGCGTTCGATTGTGCGTGTATAAATATCTTATTTTGCCCGATAATTTTGTTTGAATAATAAAGACAAAACTACGTGACTAAAGTAAGCCGGTGTGGCTTTTAGACCGTGACTCTGAATTTATGCCTAGAGTAAAACTTAGGAGAGAACTTATGAGCCACAAACTTACTAACCACAGGATAATGTCACCTCTAACTCTTTCAAAGTCATTCCCTTCTTATGCTAATCTCTTTTGAATACTCTTACACGCTGTTTAATCTATTACTCTATCTACAAAACCTTCTACTACCATTTCATTATGGATCTATGATTATTTGTTCAGGAATTTAGTGTAGAGTAGACTTTAAAATAATGCACATGGCTACTCTGATATTTAATAAAGACGTTCAAGAAAGATGCAATCATCTATCTTAAGTGTTTATTGGAACTATCCAAGTTTAAATTGCACAAAACAAGCAATTAAAATTTAATAAATATGCGGTTCTTACTAAATATGAGCAGACAAAGTAATGAAACATGTGGTTACGAAGACATCCCCCTCGCAATAGTTCTCTTTAGAAACACTATTCATCGATAAATTCTTGTCAAGAGAGACCACATCCACACCATTCCTTGGATCTCCTGCAGAGCCTAGACATTTATCTAATATTGCACCAAAGCGGTCTCCAATGATTTCCTAGCTCCTGGATTAAATAAGGCCTGTACTTCCCTTATCACATCATTCAATCCCAATCCACTTTGGTTTGTTTCTTATTTCTCCTTTTCTCTGAATCCTTAAGAGCTGGTGCTGGTTGGAACCCCCAACCCGTTCGTATCCAAATGTTTTCCTCCGAGAAAACATTTTTAAACTTCACCATTCTCTCATGGATTTCTAGAAATATGATATTTTGGCAGGAAAAGGATTGCTTTGTTTTTATAGAGGATGAACGTTTCCCATACTCAGCCCTCCAGTTTTTCCCAGGCTTGGGACACAAGGTGAATGTTGGACATATCGCTGTCTGGAACCCAATTAGACGTTTCTAACGTCATGTTTTCGTTTCGAACATTCAGTAAACCCCTACTCATACAATTTTCGCTTTAAGCTATTATACCAATAAGCGTTAAGTTATTATAACACTATGTTTAAACTTCAAGTTTGTTTACATAGGATGTTTGGTTACATAGGAGAGCACTTTTTGTTACATGACTTTTACGCTAACGATTTCAGTCTTCAGATCATTACTGGCTAACAATATATTTGAAAGTTCAAGGTAAAACTAAGGGTTAGTTCAGAGCTAGCTACTCTGAAGTTGTTGATCTCTAATTGTTGAAAGCGATAACCGTTACCGAATATCACACCTTATACAGAGGAAAATATTATAGGGGGACAAAACGATAACGACCCGATATAAATATATATATAAGCATATCTCTTATTAATAAAAAAAAGGAAACCATTATATCTAACACATTTGTCTTGCCTTATCTTATGTTTTTCGTGTAGGGTTTTATATACTATTTAAAAAGTCCGGCAGAGTTCTTCCGTCACGCATTTACATTTATCTCCAATCATAAAAGTTCAATGAGAACAATAGTTGGTATTTAGACTTCAAATAAAGAGCTTCATTATATATAACAGCTTATTGTTAATATGACATGAGTAGGAGTGGGAGTTTACTGAAGGCCGAAAACTAAAAAAACGCAAATATCTCGGTTAATAATCTAGACAGAGAAAAAATGTAAATTACAACTTCTATAGAACATTACATTTGCCATACAATAGTCTCTATACAATTATTTGATCCAACGCATATTAACGGAGATATTAAGAATTTTCGAAATTCCCCCTCTAAACCCCCCACTTCCACTGTATGGATTTCAGCCATTAACGAACTTCATCCTTCTTTTTACATCAAAAAATTAAATATCGAGTTTTTTAACGATCAAACCAACTGATAGATGGTTAACAGACAAATATATGTGTATATATGCACACACACACAGATTCGAACGGACGTCATTTTCTGGGTAGGATCGATGGACCTTTGAGGAAATATTTTAAAAATCGCGTCATGAGTACGACCTCAATAGCTGATAATATGCTAAAACTGACATACAGTAGTAGATATACCATATAGCTAAAGTATAATAACAATTAAGTAAGTTTTCATATATTAGTTCCTTTTATTTTCGTATAACTTCTTTTTTCGTTAATAAACAGAGAAACAAAAACAAAAATGTACAAATTCTCTGAAGCACAACAATTTGTATTCACTGAGGTATTCACAGGTGAATAGGCATTGTTCTGGGCATTGCTTTGTAAATAATAAACTCCTACATACCATGAGAGCTCTTCTAGCTTGCTGACCCCGATATTGCTTTACAACCACTCAATTTTCGTATATACATCAAGCACATAAGTTGCCCCAAGTTGGGAGACATTTGATGATTAGTTTACCGTATTCAATAAAAAATGTGCAGATAGGTAAAATTTGACCTCTGGTCCAGATGAATGTTTTGTCTAAACTCGAAAATACTGCTTTATAACGCTTAAAAATAAACCTACATTTGTTATATTTACCCTAAGGTCCTGAAAAAAAAAAATCGTTGCCCCAAATACCGGCAACCGTCAATTATCTCTGTTCTACAATCCCTGTAAATACAGTCCAAATCTCTGGAACACAGGAATAGATAAACAAAAAGATTAATACTAATACCTTTATAGGGATGAAAAAAAAACCTTCCCACAATGTAGATTTAACTTTATTCCACAAGACCTTTCAGCACATTCGTGTCATTCTCAAATGCTAAAAACAACAGGAAACATGCCTTAAATTACCAAATTTGCATATTAAAAGTAGCTCTCTACAAAAAAAGTCCGTCATGCAGGGGCTGCGTAAACTAAGCAGATTTCCCACGAGAAGTTTTACAATAGAAATCTGCATACTACTAACACTTACCACCACCGAGAGTAAATATAAACGGTATTGAGAAATCTATCATTTAATTTTAATACGCTCCCAACGGAAACGACTTCTGAATTGTAAACAAATAGGTCTGCCAGCCACTCAGAGCTGAACAGATAGATAGACATATTCTTCACCGGAAAGAAAAACAATTACTGATACATATCTGAATATATTTCATTAACTTTATTGCAAACTATTTACTATACCTAGTACTGCAATTTATAATGAATCAGAATAATTTATATTATAATATAAATATATATTGAAATTTTAGTAGTTCTAGAACTAAGAACTAAAGAGGGGGGGTGGCGGATGAACAGAACGTATTTGCATATATCTCAAAGTAACAGATCACAAGACAAGAACTGTTAGAAGAAGCTTGCACGACAGCCGAACAGTTACGGAAACTTACCCAATCTCATCTCGTCCGTTATCCACACACACTTAATAGAAATTCAAATATCTCGTTTAATATTCAAGATTGAGACTAAATGCATATAACAATATTTATAGCAACCTTAATTCGCAATAAGATTGGATCTACATACTTTTTCGATCCGACGTATAGTAACGGAGATATGTCTAATTTTCGAAAATCCCCCTCTAAACCCCCCTCCCACTAGTTCGATTTCAGTCATTAACGAACTTGATCTTTCGTTTTGCATAAAACGATTTAATGTCGAATTTGGTAACGATTAAAAAGAAATTGCGACCGCTAGAGCGTTAACAGACATACATACATACATACATACAATATATATATATATGTATATATATATATATATATATATATATATATATATATATATAATTTTGATCGGACCTCATTTTCGTCATCTCCTGGGTAGTCATCCCTTGGCATTTGAAGAAATTTTTCGATAATCGCGACATGAGTACGACCTCAATAGCTAATTTCCCTTAAGGGAAATCTGCTAAAAAGTTCTGTATAAAGAATAACAAATAAAAAAACAGTCTTAAATTTGTGTAAAATATATCATCTATCTCCAAATCATATGTTGAGAAAAATAATAATGTTAGGCTTATTACAAAAATAACAATATTCTATTAGAGCTATTTTTTTAATAAACGTAACAATATTCTATTATTATTTTCTTGACAAATGATTTGATTTCTATTAAAATAATAGAATAATGTTAAGTTTATTACAAAATACACCCTGGCTAGAAAGGGTGGTAACCTGTAGATAACGCGTCCCAATTAGCCTTAGTTGTAAAAAGTAGACGTTTATTAACAAATAAAATATGAAAAAAATAATAAACATAAAATAATAATAAGTGATTACTATTATCACTACTTTTATTTACACACTTGGTGACCTATTTTTCACAACTAATCCCCATGTACAGTGTTAACTTTACGTACTTATTACACAGCACAATAACACACGTCGATTAACTTGATCTCTGGAATGACTCGTGAAATCACTGAGTCTCTGCTCTAGGGGGTTCGAGGCACCAACTCGCCCGCTGATTAGTAGGAGATAGAGCCCTGGCTCAATTTATGCCCATTTTTGCAGGAATACTTTCATTTTCCTTATACTTATTAAATAGGAGAGGGTTGCATTTAATGTAACAACAATATCCCTCAAGTAGACCAATGTATGCATATTTCGCAACAATATAATGTTAATTATTATTATTACTAATATTATTTATATATACATATAACAGCAGACAGTAAGATGATTAGAGATAGACCTATGAGAAATAATGTATGCTACCGCTAGCGGTCTCGGGCCTAAACTGACTTTAAGGAAAGGAGGTGGCTCTCTAGAAAATAGGAATAAATTTCAAATAAGTTCAATTATAATGTAAACTTTACATACAAAAACAAATAAAAATTATACTTTTTAATAAACACATTTAAATTTAGATGTACCGGGCTCTGGCTAGGCTATGTGTGATAAGGCGTTAGTCTTAGTTATGCACATGGTAAACCTAGAGTCCTGAGATCGTTTCCCTTGAGGGAAATTGAAATTAATTGAATAAAAAACTGATATATAATATCTTTAGTCTCACAGTGACTAAAAAGAGTGTTAATTTTCACATAACATTTTCGATTAACGCATAAAGAGTACAATCTCAAAAGCAGAATACCCCTTAAGGGAAGTCTGCATTTTTTTTTTTTTTTTTTTAAAATATTGAACTTAGTAGTTTTTGTTTAAACGAGAACAAGCACGCTCACGCAGACACACACGCACACACACACAAGGTTAATGAGGAAAATGTTTCCTGATTTTCAAAACACCCGACACAAATACAAAACGATTGTTTAATTAATGTGAACCTATATAAAACGGGGGGAACGTAAGGTAAGGTGAAAATTTCCCGAGAATTTATTTTATATTAAGTATCATACTATGCTTGGAATAATATTATTCTTCATGGGCCTCTGAATGTTTCATTTCATTAAATAGCTTGTCTGTAGGCCTTTCTGTTTCCTCCTGAAATTTACTGGATACATTTACTCCTTTCTTCAAAAATATAATACAATTATGACCAGTTACAAGGGTTATTCGGCTCCTTACTCCTTTGGACATTATTTACCCAGCCATTTACCTCTCCATTATTGTCTACTATTTAATTTTTCAACTATGCCTTTCCCTATCTATCTCTCCATTTCTAAAACAAAAATTTTCAAATTCATAATTATAATCTGTATTATACCATTTTTTACTCTTAATTCGTTAATCGACCGCTAATTAAGCAAAATTCATTTATTGCAGATCCCCAGAAGCCCGTCGATTCTACCTAGGAGATGTCTAAAGAGAGAGCTTCAATGAAAGGTATATGTGTATATATATATATATATATATATATATATATATATATGGGGGGGTGGTATCATGTAAAACGGAAGATCAACTAACATAATGGCCAGAATCGGACAACGAGAAAAAGGATTAGATGGGTGGGATAGGACAAACATTCGAAATAACGCAAGGTATTAGGAGTTGGATAGAAAATTTGAATTCCCCTTTTACGTAGGTTTCTGATTATTAAAAAAAGTAGATCTCAGTTCTGCCAACTGTGAACACACTTCTTCAAATGAAAATGGAACATTCAACTTTCAGGTACACGACCATATTCGAGCCGCACCTGAAGTAGCTAGTTAGCTGAAGTATTTTGACTCAGTTGAAACAGCCTTATAAAATACTTGGTCTGGAATTATTCTGGAAACACTTCAACATGTCGCCCCCTCCCAATTCGGTTATTCCATATAGAACTGAATATAAAAAAAACTCATTTCTTAGCTTTTATTTGACCTTCTGGCTTCTGGATGTTATATTTTAGAGTTAAGGCAAGCAGCATCGGCGAAAGTTGGGGTAATCGACTACGTAAGAAGACAGATGACCCGTTTACCTAAACAAAATTAGAACTGGGCTATAAAGTTGCTGACAGACGAGGTCCCCCCCCCCATTCTGTTGGAAGGTGTCAGCCAGTGCGTGGAATACGCATTCGTCAAACTTTATTTTTGAGCACAGGGTTCTATCCTTCAAAACTAATATTACCCTGCACAAGTGATCAAGCCTAGCTAATCGAATCGCGAACTGCGAAAGAGCCAATAATACGAAACTGGTATTGTGAATTGTATAATCTAAAAAGAGTCATCTCTCAAATAAAAACAAAATGAACCTTTTAATGCAATGGAAATGGAATAAGACTTATAATTAACGTAAAGCTTATACCTTTAACTCCGAGGACTCATCTTAATTGGTGAAGTTGAATATTCCGCATGAGTTTGCGACTCAAACGATGATATTTTTCAGAGGCAAATGTATGTGTATGTATTAGTGGGCAAATTAAAAGTATGCCGGTTGGTTTCAGGCTATATAGTATCTGTTAGAGTAGTGGCGGTAGCAATAGAACTGCTGAAAGTATAATCATTAACCAAGATTATTGTGAGGAACAACAAAATTAGTTCTTTATCGACCAAATTTTCAATCTCACCATTAGAATATTTTATTTATTTATTTTGGAGCGTTCGCAGCGAGGCGATATTGCTCATCAAAAGAGAACAAACAAATATAACAATGGCCATTAGAATAGGAAGATATGAAATGTATTATCTTCTTTTTTCCACAAAACCAATTGGATCAATGCACAGGACCTATTTCCTAACACAAAACTGTACTATACGTCCCCTAGATATTTTATTATTTCAATATAATACAATTTCTTTTTCAATTCAATGCAAGTTTTTTTTTTCTTTTTTGGTTAAACAATTTCACAGACAAAAATAAATCTTTTCCATTATATACCTAACACAATCTTATGCAAACTTTTATAATGACATTAAACCTCAAAAATCTAAAGTTTTTTTTTCCTATTAGCCGGTACGCTCAAAGTTTACATCAGCAAGCAAATAAGGTAGCAGTAACCGTAAAGGAGGTTCCTCTACAAATCTAAGAAGGGTTTCGTTTTAAAGGCTAATGTGGCAGTTATTTGCCTCCCTACAGTTTGTTATTCCATGCCTTAATATAAACTGGGTTTCCGGTTCTTTTCTTAGTGCATTTTATTGAAGAATAAATCTCAAATTTGTTAGAAGTTTAAACTAATAACTATTTAATACTTACAGAAAGAATTAACTCTTGAAATAATCTCTGAAATATGCTGGATGGTAGAGGAACCAATTGATAAGGATTAATAAGAAGGCCAAGTCCTCTACTGTTTTTTTTTTTTGTTTTTTTTTTAAACAGTAGAGGACTTGGCCTTCTTATTGATCCTTATCTTGAAATAATAGTGGTGTGTCTTCACTTTTACCGAGTTTGATTATAGTTGTAATTGTTGAGTACCTCTAGAAAACTCAGAGTCTCAGGCATGAGTTGTTAAAGTGTAATGACTTTCCTGATAATTATTTTATTACAATATTTTGCACTTTGTCATGTTTTGGCTTATTGTTACCACGTGGGTCTTGGACCGTGATTGCTTTGGTTGGTTATTCTGAATTCGGGGGATCTGTCAGTAATCCTTGCCGATATTACTCCTACTTGTCTTATTAACTTATTGTCGATCTTGAAATCTAGAAACCTCCACTCGGCTAAAATCGGACCGGGGGGGGGGGGTTAGAGAGAGAGAATTTTGAAAATTCGAAATATCTCCGTTACTATAAATCGGATCGAAAACGTGGATAGAATGAATCTAACTGGAAATTAAATTTACAATAAATATTGTTATATACATTTATTCACTATCTTGAATATTAACCGAAATTTTTTTCATTTTTCAGCCTACAGTAAACCCCCACTTCTACTCGTGTTGCATAAACAATACTCTGTTATATAATAAACCACATTATTTGAAGTTTAAATACCAAATATTGTTTTCCAGCGACCTTTATTATATGAGATACATGCAAATATGTTTTTGTGACCCCCCCCCCTCCCGTCGTAAATTCTTGAACTACTAAAATTTGATTGATTGAGATAAAATTTATTCTGATACATTATAAATTACAGTACTAGATATAGTAAATAGTTTTCAATAAAATTAATATGTTATATTCTGATACGTTTCAGTTACTGTTTTTCCTTCAGGTGAGCCGTTGGCGGACCTGATGTTTTCATTTCAAACGCTTCCCGTCGGAAGGGAAAAGATTTCTTATTACTTATTCACTTCATATTCACGGTGGTGTTGTTAGCAGTATGTAGGTTTATCTATTATTAAACTTCACGAGGAAAATCTGCTTAGTTTACGCAGACCCTGACGGACTTTTAATAATAATCCGGTCAACGGACAATCGTTCTCCATGTTACCCGAGGCCTTAGGGCTTCGACATCTACTCCCTGTATGCTCTCAACATATTGTTTTTCCTCGTATAATACATCAAACTCTCTGGCTACTTTTAGGCGTCGTTCCTGAGTTTTCTTCTTTCGTAGACTCCATATTCGATCTTTTTTAATCATTAAAATATAGTACATTTTGAACCCCAAATAGGGTAGTAACTGTAATAGCCAATCGAATGGACTCCTGGAATTGAGAGGGTAATTATTAATTTAAACAAGATGCGAAGTAAGGTACAGCGTGTATATAGTTCGTATTTAGCGCCCCTGGATGATTAGAGACACAGTCAGCTGATCTAGCCATTCCTCATTGAGAGGCTATCTAGGTAGGAACTCTGATGAGCCTTGTTCTTCATCCCGTTGTTTCAAGGCACGTCCGTCCCAAGATTGGTGAGTCTGTTTGAATCTATTGTTCTTTCCCACTCCCTTGTTCCTTAAGTCTCGCCTATTCTGTTGCCTGCGCTTCACAGTGCTCCAGAGCTAAGCCGTTTTTGTTTCAAACATATTTGTTCAATTCATTTTCTCAATTTGAGCTCATTAGAGCCTAGTACAATTCGTTATTATATTTTCATTTTTTTGTTATCATAGCTCTATCGTACAGCCCTCCTTAATACCATCATTTGGACCGTCTTATGGGTCACCTTTCTTCATAATAAATGTTCATTAATAAAAGCTTTGGTTTAGGTTTTGCTCTATCCCCTGCAATTAATTTATTTAATTTTCAACTTTATGTCGTGCTTAGGTGAGCCAGCTAACAAAATCCCTTTAAAGAGACATCACACAATACTCCATCTAAGGGTGCAAACAGCGTGCCCACACACGCAGGGGCTGTGTAAACTATGCAGATTTCTTACGAACAGAATGGCATATGATGCGTCATCGAGTGGCATACCACCAGAGAACTGTCTATTCCAATCCCTATATTCCACTGATATTAACCAGACTTGAAACTTAATTGCGCATGAGATTGGGATAGGACAGTAGCTTAAAATGAAACAGGAATATAACGGAAATGAGAGTTTACTGAACAAGGAACAGCTAAAATACACATAATTCAGTTAACACTGGACTTAGAACAACCACTACAGAATGTTAAATGTGCAATTAGATTTTCAATTCGGTATGAAATGAATTTATTTTCATTAAATGTTTAAAAAAAATCAAATGGTTTTGGTTTATTATAAGAAAGTTTCTAATATTAAGCCAATTAACTTCATTAAGTAGATTAATTTCTTTACATACTATTACTTTGCTCAACATAAATAATAAAATTTATTAGTAGTAATGTCATATCAATACTATTTATTCCTACATTACTCACATTAAGTGAGTGAAGTAACAATTAGAAACTAATCATATACAGGACATGATTATCCAGCATGCCGAATTAGGACCTCCTGTCCATTTCGGCCATTATTTACTAAATTATTAGTCAGCATGATTGATTATTGCTAATAGATATATAAACATAACATTAACATAATACATTACAATATTCTAAATAAAATAAATAATCTTTTATAAGAATTTTATCTTTAAAAAACAACAACAAAAAATAAAATAAACTAATTATTAATATTTATTTACAAATAATAAAAAAATAATAAATAGGAAAATTTATCCATTATACTCAGCTATTAGTAACTTCCTATATCTCTGTGCAGTACATAGATACGAGTATTTATAAAGGGCCTGCCAATCTTTGCCATTCAAAAACAAAATAAATTCATTTTGGCTAAATTTTGATGAGCCAAGGAATTGTTTTCTAAATTCACTAAGCACTGGGCATACTGCTAGAAAATGATATGTATTTTCTAATTCGTTCATATTACATAAAGAGCATATCCATAGGCCTTCAGTTCTACATACTGAATAATTCAGATTTAACATTTCCCCCTTGCTTTCATTATAAGGCTTGTGAAATATAAACTATTATTGCTATAAAAATAACTATTACTACCTAAAATTACATAGAGATTCTTGCAATTAGAGTGAAACCTAGAATGATTTGCCTTTCTCAACATTTCTTCAATAAATTGCAACCTTATTTTTTCCAATATTATTTCTATTTTCTTATTCATATTTCCTTGCTCTTTAATCCAGCTACAATTTACACCCAGATACTCCTGGCTGATATTTTCAATACTCCTAAACCAATTAGCCTGTTTTTCAATTTTATACTCAGCAATTATTCTGGACCAACGATGACTTGGAAGGTTTAATGATCTACTTAAATAATTTAAGGGTGAAAAAGTAAAGAGGGTAACGCTTAGTTTCCAAAAACAATATATAATCCAGGCAGTTTTTTAGAAGTGTAAACATCTTTTAGCAGATTTCCCTTAAGGGAAATCAGCTATTGAGGTTGTACTCATGACGGAATTTTCGAAATTTTTCTTCAAATGTCCATCGATCCTACCTAGTAGATGACGAAAATGAGGTCCGTTCAAAACTGTATATATATATCTATATATATATATATATATATATATATATCTATCTATCTATCTATCTATCTATCTATCTATCTATCTATATATTTGTCTGTTACCGCTCTAGCGGTCGCAATTTTTGTTTGATCGTTACCAAACTCGATATTTAGTCGTTTTATGTAAAAAGAAAGATCAAGTTCGTTAACGGCTGAAATCGGACCACGGGGAGGGGGGGTTTAGAGGGGAGGATTTCCGAAAATTCGAAATATCTCCGTTACTATTCGTCGGATCGAAAAATTGTACAGAATCAATCTTATTGCAAATTAAATTTACTATAAATATTGTTCTATATATGTATTCTGTATCTTGAATATTAACCGAGATATTTGCATTTGTATTCTGCGTGTGGTACCAGTAGGCTATGTTCAGACTTTCCGCCGAGAGCTCTGGCGGCCTTTTCCATAACTATCCGTCCCTCGCGAATAGGTTTAGAGGTTAGGTTAACTGTGTTTCGGGGTAGAAACTACTGGATTATTACGCCCTAAATAATGTTTTAGGTTTAGAGGTTTCTTTCTATTACAGTTGTTATTAGGCAGATTTCTCTATTGTAAAACTTCACGTGGGAAATCTGCTTAGTTTACGCAGCCCCTGCGTGACGGACTTTTTTTTTAATGAAGTATTTTTGAATTAATTCAACCTCAATATCTATAGTATTTATATGTTTTATGTAAAAATAAAGATTAAGTTCGCTAACAGCTGTAAAGTGGAAAGGGGGAGGGGTGAGAAGGGTTGAATTTCGTAAATTAAAAAAAAAAAACAATATATACGTCGGATCGAAAACTAGTAAAGAACCATATTGCAAGTTTAATGTTCTACAAATATTATTTTAACTATCTTCATCCTTAATTCAGATAGTGACATTTATTAGTTTTTAGCCATCAGTAAACCCCCGTTCCTATTCATGCCATATTAACAACAATCGTTATATTAAGCGCTTTATTTCAAGCTTAAATACGAAATATTGTCTTCCTTGAACTTTTACTGTTTGAGATACATACGAATGCGTAGTGTGATGATTATTATTTATTTATTAACGTCCACTTTTTGCAACTTAGGCTAATTGGGACGGGTTATCTACAGGTTACCACCCTTTTCTAGCCAGGGTGTGATGAGATCATCAATTAATATTTTCCTGTCTTGACTTGAAAATCTTTATTTGATCTATACCTATTAATATTTAAGGTTTAATTTAATTCTAATGCACATGTACATTAATGGCTAAAATCGGCCCAGGTATAGGGAAAGGTTTAAAGGCTGTGGGGGTTCAAAATTTCAAAATATCTTCTTTATTATGAGTCAAATCAAAAACGTTTGACCCAATCTTGTTGAAATATAGATGCTCTACATTTGTATCTCTATGCATTTATTCGTAATTCATGTATTAAGACAGTTATTCCTATTATATTGTTTTCAGCTTTCTGCTAAACCCTACCTCTACTCATTTCAAGTTTTACTTAGAAATAGAGAATATGTGTTGAGATGAGATTATTAGGGTGTCCTCGACACACGTGGGAAATCTGCTTAATTTACGCAGCCGCTGGGTAACGACTGCCGGATACTGTCACGAGCTGTATTCAAAAATAAGCAAAATTAACTTTGAAAACTTTTGTTTCGAAGGATAATATAAAAATTAGAAGCTTAGATCATAAAGAAAACCGAGTATAAATAGAAAGGCTCAAAGCTAAGTATTAACTTGAATTGCTGACACCAATACAAATAATAAAACTGGTTCGGTTAGTAAGTATTTACTTTGGCAGTTTCAATCTTATTACTTGATTATTTTCATTCCTCTTTTCACCTGTTTTGTTATATGTTCAAGTGTCAGTCCTAAGTGAATCGTTCATTTGCAATTCTTGTCCAACAGTGCGGAAATGGGTAATTTCACGAGCCGTGCAGAAGATCAGTTTAGTGCCGTGTTTATTTGAAGAACAGTACAGTACCGTGTTTTGTGATCTTCAGTGACTCGCGTGATCTTGAGTGATGGCACTATGCAATAAGAAGTGAACTCAAATAAATTCTGCAGTGATAAAATAACTCTAAAGTTTGTTTGTTTAATTTTGAAATCGAAAAGAACTCTAACAATCGCCGTGTATCATTGTTTTTGTAATAAATGTAACAGTATTGACACAAATATGGATATAAAGAAAATGCTCCTCCTTTCGCCAGATCCACATTTGTCAACTATAAGAAAGGTTAGCTCAAAAACAGAAACACTAACTTAAGAAAACGTTTTATCGAACTTAATTTTAAATAACAATGATAGTATAGGTTTACAATCTTGCAATTCTGAGGAGGAATAAGTTTTTTTTTTGTTTCTAATTTCCTGTATATATTTTGTTATATGTTCATAAATATCATATATAAGTTTCCATTTACATTTTATGTAAGTTTATACCATAATAAATTATGTTTTGAAGTGAAATACTTTTTTTGCTTCCACGATTTTGTTGTGTGTAGAAAGCTAAAAAAATAATAAATCTTGTCAAGAAAAAAAATAAAATTTTGAATTCTTCCACCATACACTCGTACACTGCGCAGGTGAGATGGAGCAGATGGAATTTCGTCTAGGACCGCAATTACTAAAACGTGGGTTTCTTAGAATACTTCTACCGACTTAACAGTGCCACAGATACTTCCCTATCTACTTTTGAATTCATAAGCCGACTGTAATAACGACCGTGAATCTCGTTTTTCAGCCTTATGGAATAAAATTTTAATTTTCTTTTCCAGATCATTATTGACATTCAATTTCAGGACGGTGAATATATATATATATATATATATATATATATATATATATATATATATATATATATATATATATATAATTTATTAAAGTCCACTTTTTGCTACTTTGGCTAGCTGGGATGTAATGGGAAATAATTAAGGCTGTTTTCCAAAAATCATAATCTGATAAAACAGATTAGTCAGACAAAAGAGATTACATCCAATTAATTATCAATCCAGGTAAGTCAGTTGAACGTGAGTGCTGAAGGAATGTAGGCGTTCTTTATAATTGAAGGGCCAGGGGGAAAAAAGATGAAAGTCACTTTTTCATCGATTTTAAGATGTTAGCGCTATCAAGGGGGTATGAAGGAGTAATATCATCTGGTAGAACAACAAAGGGGGAAAAAGATGAGAATCAACCGAAATGTGAATGAAAAGATTCGGGGGGGGGGGGGGGAATAGATGAATGTCACAAGCGATAGTTTGCGATTCCTGTGCTGGGCAGAATAAAAATTATACCCTAATTCGTTACCTTCATCATTTAGTGACTGAGAAGCATCGTTTCGACAGTGTTGAAGTATATTTTCCCTTTCGAGGGCATTCATACCTCGAATGTGATAAAAACATGAGTTCCATCAACCAACATACTTACGTTGAGTTGCTCGATGAATGGAGGGTTGTTATACGAAATAGCAGAGAGAGAGGTCGTCACCCTTTGCTCTGATCAACTGCCAGCAAGAACTTTTCAAGACATGGACAGAATTCTTCAACCCTATGTACTTGAAAAATTGTCCCTTTCCCACTAGGCCCGTGCGTTGTTTAAAGGTCATGAATGAACATCCTTCAAAAAATTTTCACCGAAACACTTTCTGGTTGTTACATTGACGCTGAAATCCTTTGGAAACCACCAAAAAGGGTGAAAAACGCAAGAAAACGTCCTGCTCCACGTAGACCTTTAACTAACCTGTATGATGGACCATTGCCAATTTCTCAACCAAAGTTCAACGACTTGCAACAACTAAAAAATTTTTGGTTAACCCTGCTGCGAAGACGTTCTTTGAGAATTTGCCCAGCATAAATCCAGATGGATTACCCAGATGAATAAATTTTCATACAATTTTTTGTTCATTGTCAGTAAAATATAAGTTGTTCATTAAGTTTTTTTTCACCTTTATCATTTCTCCTAGGAGCTACATGTGACTGCATATATTGATTACTAATATCTATTAGGAATTAATACACTAAAAAAGAAGATATGATTATATTACAAAAGGAGTTAATAGAAATTAAACATTGTTTTTCATTTTTCTCGAAATCACTTTTTGGTCACTTTCATCTTTTTTCCCCCTGGCCCTTCAATTTATTATTAAGTGATTGGTCCTAGGCTTCATGAGCCAACATGTTAGTTCACTCTTAGACACTGACTCTTTAAAACGATAAAATTAAACCGTCGTTTATAAAATAATATTCCGGAAATTGAGCAGAAAAATCAATAGAATGCCCAAACAAGAAGGGCATACGAAAATCCCTCAAATTGATTACATATACACATAAAGAATTAGTTAAAGCTAAGCCGTGAAGATAGAGGCACAACAAATGGGCAATATGAAGGGGGTTGGTATCCCTGGGGTCATTTTGCTACTACGTGAGTCACATTCAAGCTAACCAGTCACAGCTATATATACCACAGCGCTGGGCAACAATTTCTCCACTCACTTAGGCAGAAGGACTATGCCACACATATATTAAAACCACTCAATGATCACATACGTTTAACTGAGAATTTAAAACATTTAACATAATATCGCTCAAAAGAATAGGACCAGTTTATTTATTTTATATGACCCCACTCCTGTAAATTATTCTTGCTTAAGATTTCAACTACATAAATATGAATCGAAATCCAGAGCATACTAATCAAACAGGCATTCCTACAAAAAGTTAAAACTTCAGTACAAAAGCAAACATAATGTTAACATTTCAATTTATGTAATTTAATTTCAATGCATAGAAAAAGAAGACTGAAAAATGTATACATTAATGAACGTCTTTCATATTAGCAGATTTCCCTTAAGGGCAATCAGCTACGCAAGTCGCGATTTTCGAAAAATTTCCGGTGAGGATGTTGGTTTAGAATCCTTTTTATTCTTGCTATATATAATATATATATAATAATAATAATAAATAAATAAATAATTCGTAGAATCGCTTTAAAGCATTTAGTTTTGTATTCAAGTTTTTGGCAATACTTTATCAAATAATATTTAAAATACCCTTTCGAATATTCTACATTCTCCCAGGAACTCCTCCACTTTATTGAGGGGTGCGGGAGGGGGGGGGATTCAGAATACAATGTTTCAAGTGACTATAGCCTAATACTGTCAAGGTTCTTCGTTAAATTAGCTAAACATCCTATTCGAGTTGAATACGAAGAAAGAGCCGGAAGGATAAATAGAAACTTTCGGAAAATAAATGAGTCCGATTATTAGAACAATACTGACTCATGAATCGAACGAAAGTCGAGAAGAGTCCTTCCGAGTTTTAACTAACGAGCCATGCAAACTGGGAAATAATTAAAAATAATGCAGTCCACGTCTCCTCGCTTATCTCTCTTTAGCTTAATTCATTTTTACTTCTTCTAGTCATCTGTTTTCACTGTTCCCAGGTTAAAATTAATATACCCGTATCTGATATCAGTTAGCTACTTATTTTGACAACCAGTTTCTTCTTCACTTCAAATCAGTTGAAAACCATCTTATCTATATTTCAAAAATATCTTTTGAAGTTGAAAATTAATTGTATCTAGGGAAACATAGTATTGTTTGGTTTTTTTTCGGTTGGCATGAGGGCCATTAAGATCTTCAGCCACACTCACGGGATTCGTGATTAAGGTTCTTACGTAATGAATGATCAACTCGACGTACAACCTCCGTTATCCAAGGGGGGCCTGGAATGAGTTGTCTCGAGAAGACTGATGGGCCCCATTATGCTTGGAGGGTCTGTGGCCTGTTCACGCTGTCTGTGGACGGGGGCTAAGTCATAAACGGTAGTCATCCCGTAATTAAAATTTAAATTAAAAAGGTTCAGTGGTTTTTTGCATACGCACAGTTATTTTTATAAAAATACGCATATTATTTTTATAATATATCTCTAAGAGAAATAAATCCAGAGATACTACTAGCGTGAGACATCGAGTCTGGGACACCATGTATGCGTGCGTGCATTCGTGGGTACATGCATGCGTGAGTGTGTGTGTTTGTGCTGTGTGAATTCAGAGCTATAACCTCATTGGGAATATTTGCACACTTACAGTGAATTATAATGATTACATGACACAACGACTTCATGTGATAAAGGTTATGAGAATTTCGGGGATTATCCCTTCAAAATTAGTTGCCTCTCAACTGGTTATGGAAGATGGTATAGGTAAAAACTGCATTCGTAGCATTTCATTTCTTTTAGAAACCCCCCCCCCCAAGATGAAAACAGTATTCTTTTAATTTTTTTTTAATTTGTGGGTGTGTGTGTGTGTGCATGTGTGTACGTCTTCAGGGTTTGTTATCACTCTGGAAGGTCGTGTAAAGCTAAAGATTGAGGTTCACGAGGAGGAATGGGGGTTAAGGTGAAATTATTTAAAACGTAAAATATTAAATACCTTCATTCCTTTGCGTCAAACAATGTTATACTACAGGTGTATGTTATTCTTGTGGCATACCTAATGACCTGTTGTTATATTCATCTATTTCAGACATCCTTTGCATTTACTACTTCAAAGGGATTTCGAACACAACGAGGTAAGTTAATTAACTTAATTAAGTTTCTTTGCACTCATACATACGGATTATTATTTAGAGGGTTAGTTATAAACATTCTAGTGGCGGCTCGTAGCTAAAATTAGTGGGGTGCTGCTCCAGAAGATTTTTAGCCTTAGCACGCCAGGGTCGGCACTGCGGGAACGACAGTGATCTCTCTCTCTTGTGGAACTTCCTGTGTACGCATGCGCTCAACAGTCAAACACCTCGCCGCTGGAACTGTGAAGCTCACAGTTCCATACAAAGATTTTTGTATCTTTTTTCATAAACTGGGGGATGGTTACTGCATTAAGCTTAAGGATTATATATTATACAAGTATAAAGAAAGAATTAAAGAAAAAGGCTCATTATATTGAATGTTATAGATAATATCAAGTGGGAATTGGGGGTGCTGCAGTTCCACAGTGCCTATACGCGAGCCGCCACTGAAACATTCACAATTTGATAAGCCTGTATAATATTGGTGTTTGTACGTGACGTTGTGTAATTTAATAAATCATTGTTATGGTGTATAATGAAGGATAATTTCATTGAAGCCTGACATACAAGTGATGAGACAATGATAATGTACATCACGTAGATGGCAAGTGGTCCCTTCTCCACCATTCCCCACACAATATGAAGTATATGAATGCTTCTTCTCATTCCTATTATAGCATTCGTTCGTGAATATTAGCTAAAATTGTACCCAACTATGTCACTTTGCTCTGATATGTTCACAATAAATTTATGGCTCTTTAGTTAACTATGCATTTAGCGTGATTAATACCCTTTGCCACCGACAAAGGCACTTGTGGCCTCCTCGCAGCCCTCCGTACCAGTCTGATACATTTTGGATTCGTCGCTAAAATTTGCATAAAACACGAATTATCCATATCTTCTACACCAATTCATAGGCTTACTTTCGTACATAAAATGGAACGTCTACTTTATTGGAATATAGAAGAATACTTACCTAACTATGGTCCTAACTGTTCTTCATATTTGGTTGAATGGTTGAGTTACCAATATAAGGTAGTATTTAATGAAAATAATATTTTTTCACCTTCATTAGGGTTTTTTTTTTCTCTGTAGCTTCTCCAGTGTACGTTCATTCACATGAATGGAAAAAAAATTAATTTACAATTCGGTTTATTAATATTTAATTCATTTTAAATGCAAATATTCATTTTAGCATATTTCCCCCAAGGAAAATCAGCTATTGAGGTCTTACTCATGAAATTTTTCTTCAAATGTCCGTCGATCCTACATTGAAGATGACGAAAATGTTACGTTCTCCCCCCCCCCTTAGATTTCACCCCTTTCCACAATTTGCCAGGTGGTATACTCTAATCCCCTCCCCCTCCAGTTAGACTAAGTTACTGCCAAGATAGGATAGCATTAGTATATAAGTTAGGTAATAAGTGTTATTTGTCAATTAGTATGTATTTTGATGTAGAGTAAATGAATTTTGTTGTAGAGTAAATGAAAATGAGTTCCCAATCAATACCTCTCTACTGTTTGACACACCGTAAATAATTCATGGATAGCATTTATTATACTTAAATACTATCTATTATGCACATATTTTCTGTCAGGCCCACTCCGAGCACACATAGTTTAGAAATATTCGGTTGTAGGTAGAAAGAAATTCCAATAGTGTCAACATTTAAGAGGAAATAAGTTAACACAATTAACTGTGTTAGCCTCCATGCAACTTCCCTATCCGCATGAGGGACATAGCTTTACTTAAATTAATTATTCAAAACATTAAAGAATTGGAATTTTCTAATATTCAATTTACCCGGTGGAAATAAATAAGAGTGGTAACCTAAAAATAATTGAATCTATTTTCAAAATGTGAGTTGAGGGGAAGGATCGTAGCCCTCCATGCAACCTAAATAATACTTTAAACCAGGGGTCTCCAAACTTTCTAGCCTTAGGGCCATACTGATTACTCCAGTAAGTTTCAAGGGCCAAAACCATATTATCATTGTTGCCGGTGGTAAAAAGTGAAATAGTCCACTGATGAAAAAAAAAGTTATTATATACTGAAGTTAAATTTTCTGCATATTATACATGTCTTTACTCATTACAATTCTGTGTTTCTTTATCCAACTTATCACAATAACAATAAGCCTACAGCAATGTTATGAGTAGTTAGCCCATGACCATATCAATGTAGATCATATTAATAATTATTCAACATAAAATTAGAATACTTCAGTAAACTAAATTTAATTTGCTATAAAAAATATGATCTCTAAAAGGAGTTTTCAAGTATGCTAGCTCTCCGCGGGCCGGACAAAATCTGTCCGCGGGCCGGATGTGGCCCTCGGGCCGTAGTTTGGAGACCCCTGCTTTAAACAATCAAATCGAGTTTAAACGCATATTGTCTTTTGTCATAATGACATTATTAAGTAACGTTTAATAATTATATATAGTACAAAGTTGTTTCAATAACGTCAACATATTGGAGGAAATAAGCTACTATACGGGTATACCAGAATTAAAGAGTTTGATTTCACGCAACTCCCGCTATTACTCCTTGTAATATTCAGTGTGACTTTGTTTAAAAATTACATAATAAAATTTAAATAATGAAAATGCTCTCATAGTTTCATTTCCATTGGAAATAAACGTTATTTCCTAGTGAAAATAAATATTAAAGGAGAAGGGAGGGGGCTGCAGAGGTTTATAACCTCACTAACCCGAATTAAACATAGAACTACCATATAAGTCTAAATAAAAAACATAACATTATTACGCCCATATCAAAATTAGTACTAATACAATTGGTTACTCCCGCTATATTTTTAGCGAATATCTCGTTTATACTATGTTAAACGAAAAAAGTGTGTATAACAAAAGTTCTCTTATTAGCAGATTTACCTTAAGGGGAATCAGCTATTGAGGTCGTACTCATGACGTGAATTTCGAAAAATTTCTTCAAATGTCCATCAATCCTACCCAGGAGATGACGAAAATGAGGTCTGTTCAAAATTATATATATATATTTGTCTGTTAACGCTCTAGCGGTCGCAATTTTTGTTTGATCGTTACGAAACATTGGTATTTAACCGTTTTATGTAAAAAGACAGATCAAGTTCGTTAATGGCTGAAATCGGACTAGAGGGAGGGGGGATTTAGAGGGGGAGATTTTCGAAAATTCGAAGTATCTCCGTTATTATGCATCGGATCGAAAAATTGTATAGAACCAATCTTATTGCAAATTAAATTTACTATAAATATTGTTACATACATTTTTATGAAGTCTGTGGTCGGGTGTTGTTCGGGTTAGTTCGGCCGTTTTCGTAAGTCGGCTCTGGCGGAAGCTTCTAACCCAACCTGTAGTTTCTAACATTCGTTACTTTGTGAGATTTATGCAAATACGTTCTGTTCATCCGCCCCCCCCCTTCTTTAGTTCTTAGACTACTAAAATTTGAGTTATTAAAATATAAATTATTCTTACAATTCAGAAGCTGTTTCAGTTGGGAGTTTATTAAAATTAACTGAAAGATTTCTCATTGCCGTTTGTATTTACTTATGGTGGTGTTGTGTTACCAGTATGCAGATTTCTCTATTGCTAAACTTCACATAGGAAATCTGCTTAGTTTACGCAGCCCCTGCGTGACGGACTTTTTTAGTGTATATCTCGTTTATACTTTGTTATAAGACAATAGTGCATATAACAAAAGCTATTCTAAATAACAAAATAAGCATCTTTTGTCATAGGCAGATTTGCCGAAAAAACAATAGGAAACGAAATGTCGCTATTTTAGCAGATTTCCCTTGAGGGAAATCAGCTATTGAGGTTGTACTCATGACGGAATTTTCGAAATTTTTCTTCAAATGTCCATCGATCCTACCTAATAGATGACGAAAATGAGGTCCGTTCAAAACTGTATAAAGATATCTATATCTATTTATATATATATATATATATATATATATATATATATATATATATATATATATGTGTGTGTGTGTGTGTGTGTGTGTGTGTGTGTGTATTTGTCTGTTAACGCTCTAGCGGTCGCAATTTTTGTTTGATCGTTACGAAACTCGATATTTAACCGTTTTATGTAAAAAGACAGATCAAGTTTGTTAATGGCTGAAATAGGTCTAGAGGGAGGGGGGGGTTTAGAGGGGGGGGGATTTTCGAAAATTCAAAATATCTCCGTTATTATGCATCGGATCGAAAACTTTTAAGGTTAAGAACCAATATTATTGCAAATGAAATTTACTATAAATATGGTTATATACATTTATTCTCTATCTTGAATATTAACCGAGATATTTGCATTTCTATGAAGTCTGTGGTCGGGTATAGTTCGGATTAGGTCGGTCGTTTCCCTAACTACTCGGCTCAGGTGGAAGCCTCTTCTAACCTTAACTTACCTTCGTTACTTTGTGAGATTTATGCAAATACGTTCTGTTCATCCGCCCCCCCCCTCTTTAGTTCTTGACTACAAAAATTTGAGTTATTAAAATATAAATTATTCTTACAATTCAGAAGCCGTTTCAGTTGGGAATTTATTTTAATTAACTGAAAGATTTCTCATTACCGTTTGTATTTAATCAGGGTGATGTTGTTACCAGTATGCAGATTTTTCTTTTTTAAAACTTCACATGGTAAATCTGCTTAGTTTACGCAGCCCCTGCGTGACGGACTTTTTTAATATATATATATTTGTCTGTTACCACTCTAGCAATTTTTGTTTAATCGTTACCAAACTCGATATTTAGTCGTTTTATGTAAAAAGAAAGATCAAGTTCGTTAACGGCTTAAATCGGACCAGTGGGAGGGGGGGGGGTTAGAGGGGAGGATTTTCGAAAAATCGAAATATCTCCGTTACTATACGTCGGATCGAAAAATTGTACAGAATCAATCTTATTGCAAATTAAATTTACTATAATTATTGTTATATACATTTATTCTATATCTTGAATATTAACCGAGATATTTGCAATTTTATTAAATCTGGGCGGCTAATGGACGAGAATGACTTTCCCGCCAAAAGCTAGTTTGGCTGTTTCCTTGACTGCTCTGCTCTCATGAAATTTCTCAATTGTAAAACTTCACGTGGGAAATCTGCTTAGTTTACGCAGCCCCTGCATGACGGACTTTTTTTAATTTCAGGCCTCACTTACAACCCCCACTCCTACTGGTCCCTAAAAATGTTGGTCCAGCTTAAAATCATGGAAGAGTTGGTGCTAATACACATACCGAGTATTGTTTAGTTCAGTTGAGTCTTTTGTGTCAAATAAAATTGTTAACTTCTGCTATAGTTGTTAGCGTAAAACTCATTTAAACTTCGGTATACGACAAAAGTGTATATAACAAAAGTTACTCTAAATAACAAACCCTCATCATTTTAATTTGCGATACTAGATTTAGTAAATAGTTTTCAATAAAATTAATATATTGCATTCAGATTTATTTCATTATTTGTTCTTCTTTCCGGGATGGATTCTATCTATTCAGAGCTGCGATGTTGGCTGCCCTATTTGTTTACAATTCAGACGCTTTCCGTTGTAGATATTATTAACTTGTAAACTGACAGAAAGATTTCTTCTTACCGTTTCTATTTATTCGTAACATTCACGGTAGTGTTACCAGTATGTAAATTTATTTGTTGTAAACCTTCTCGTAGGAAATCTGCTTAGTTTACACAGGCCCTGCGTGACGGACATTTTTAAATTTCAGCCTTCAGTACCGCCCCCCCCCCCAGCCACCACTCCTTCCTACTCATCTGTTTTCTACATAGAAATAGGGAATATGTTGTGATATGAGATCACTCGTGTTTTTTACCAGCACTGGGGATATCTGCTTAGTTTATGCAGCCCTTTCTTGACTGACTTTTATCAATCCCTAAAGGGCAGAGTTTTCAACCTGGTTCTGCCTGGTGAAAAAGAATATCTTCGTCATTTTCAAATTTTTATTGCATTAGTGAAACCAATATCGGAAAGTTGGTAAAGTCGTCTTATCATTGTTGAAGACAGTCCCCTTCTCCATGATTCGTTTTTTCCCCCCGCGAACTCCATTTTTACTAGTTTCTCTATATTATTGTACGATTGGAATGCTAGCCCTTTCCCAAAATATCATGTCTTCCATAATAACAATCTTCGTGCTGTCATTAAACAGTTAGCTTTTCGTAGCAGTAATTTAAAATCCACTGGCAATGCCTGGAGAGTTAGTAATCAATTTAACCCAGGTATTTGGTGGCTTGTTTGACCCAATAAAATGTTTTTGCCCTTACTGCGTACTCCGTTAAACATCTCTGGAGTTCACAACTCTGCTTTCACTAAGAACAGCCCGATGGGTTCAGAGGGAACAGCAAACACAGAGCAGGAGAGGCAAATGGCGCCTACGAACTCCATAAACGTGTTTTCACTAAATCAGCACGAGCTAACGATGTGATTTTGGGTTGCATATAACTTTTAGAATATTAGCTACAAAATACAGAGCTAAGACCTGTATATTTTCGAGGTTGACTTTTTCGGACCCCTACCTCCCCCATCGCTCGTTTGGGTACCTTAAGTACTCTCATATTTCATTACCTGAAATTGGTTAAGATAATGAATGATGAATAAAATACCTAAGTACCTAATTTGATTTTTAGAATTCCTCAACCACAAATGAGGTATTTAGCGTCATCCTGAGGAACGAGCACTATCGTTTAAATAGCCGTTCTCTTAAATCCAAAGTTACACAAAGTGTGTTACATTATTAAATATTAGCAAAACAATGTTGAGGGGGGGAAAGGCATTGCTATAATAAAGATAACACAGAACAAAAATAATGAGAATGAACTATAGACCCACCTGGATGATCCTCAAGTAGAAGAGAAATGGCCCTAGTTAACTCTTTAACGCCTAATGTACTTTGCCCTGCTATTACACTCATAATCCCTATAGGCCAACCCTCTTATTCCTAATATCCACTTTATTTCCCAGAGCAATTGTTCCTGAAAAATGGCAAGTTGTTTCCTTCTGGACATCTTCTGAATGAGCTACAATAATGGCCAACTTAAAAGGCATTTAACTAGTCATTTTAGAGAGCTTTCTATTTAGTCGTCCGTTGTCAGAGTTTTCACAGATATTTGTAAATACTTTTATAATATCAATAGCCGATAGAAATGGCTATTGGAGTGAGTCCTTGAAACCACAGACCGGTTTTAGCAGAAAAATCAGCTTTTGAGGTTCAACTCATAAAATGATTTACGAAAACTCCTTTCAAATTTCCATTGATCCTACCACGTAAAACAAGATCACAATGGCTGAAAGAGAAGGGGGGGGGTAGGTTTAGTGGGGGAAATCAAAAATCCAAATATCTCAGTTATACTCGAATAAAAATGTGTTGTATAACCGATGTCGTTCCAAATTTAATTTTCATAATATATCACGAAACGTGTTATTAAAAGTTTATTATTATTATTATTTATTAACGTCCACTTTGTGCAACTTAGGCTAATTGGGACGGGTTATCTACAGGTTACCACCCTTTTCTAGCCAGGGTGGGATTTTAGGACGTTATTTAATGAATTTCGTCACTAAATAATTTCCTTTGCCCAGGCAAGAATCGAACTCGCCACTCTAGGTTTACCATGTGAGATAAAGGTCAACGCTTTAACTCGCATGGCCAACCTGAGCCCCATTAAAAGTTTAAATTCCTAATACTGTCTAATACGTAAAATCTATAATTATGACGTCACACATTTGTGCAAGTTTCTCAACTTATAAAAGTCACATTAAAACAGTATTAACAGTTTAAATTCCTAATACTGTTTTAATGTGACTTTTATAAGTTGAGAAACTTGCACAAATGTGTGACGTCATAATTATAGATTTTACGTATTAGACAAGATAATTTTAATTTGATGAATACCTTAGTTGATTGACTCGTTTCATGCAAACTTTAAGAGTATAGTTAATACTCATGGTAATTGCTAAGATCGGACCAGGATTAGGGGATACATAGGGGATGGGGTAGAATCACAAATTCGAAATATTTCCGTTATTATGAGTCTCGTCGAAAAATATTGTTACGTTTTTTATTACCAAAACCAGTAATAAACGTTGTTAATAAGAGTTATTTTGGATTGCAAAATTAAATACTCGCAATTTTCACAGTTTTTATCACTGCACAATTTATTTCACAATGCACAATACACTTGGTAATTATTCTTAATTACTACTCACAGTATACACTGATAGCGTCACCGTTCTTCAGATTACACAGCCCAATAATTCACTCACGGTCACTGAAATTCGCAGAAAGACGGCACTGCACTGTCCTTTACTTCGCGGCACTGCACTGTCTTAAACACGGCACTAAACTGTTACTTACAGTCACGGCACAACACTGTTCTTCTTATAAAAACACATTACCGCACTGCACTAAGTCGCACTGTAGCACTGATGTGAACATCAAGACAGGTGAGAATCAAACTGCCTCGCTCGCGGCTGGCTGGTTCTTTATATAGGTCGTAGGCATACATCAAAGGGGAATTGTCTGGACCATTCGAAGCGGGTCTAGTAGGTCTAGACCCTCTGTCGGCTTCTTTGATCTATCTGGCACTTCCCAAATACGCGACTCTCTCTCTGAAGGATTATTCAAGTATTTAATTTTCGCAAAAATATTATATAACCAACTACTTTGCAAATTTAATTTTATATATTTGTTTTCTCTAACTCCAACAGCTTTGTGTATGGTTCAGCCTTCAGAATACCTCCAGTTCAAATGATCCTCTTGTTTAGCTTGTGGAACTGAATCACTAATAAGTCGATACATCTCATGTCTAACTTAAATTTCAATTCCTAGTTACATAGACTTCATCTTAAGTTATGAAAGTCCGTCACGCAGGGGCTGCGTAAACTAAGCAGATTTCCCACGTGAAGTTTTACAATAGAGAAATTTCACGAGAGCCGAACAGCTAAGAAAACGGCCGACCTACCTCTATGCGGGAAACTCTCATCCGTTATCCGCCCTGATACAATAAAAATGCAAATATCTCGGTTAATATTCAAGATAGAGAATACATATATTTAATATTTTTAATGTTGCAAATTAAATTTACTATAAATATTGTTCTATACATTTATTCTGTATCTTGAATATTAACCGAGATATTTGCATTTGTATTGTGTGTGTGGTCGGCAGGAGTCGGCTATGTTCGGGACTTTCCGCCGAGAGTTAGGGCGGCCATTTCCGCTGTTCATCCCTCAGGAATAGGTTTAGAGATTCCTTATTACTACTGTTGTTATTAGGCAGATATCTCTATTGTAAAACTTCACGTGGGAAATCTGCTTAGTTTAAGCAGCCCCGACGTGACGGACTTTTGTAGTGATTATAGCTAAAATCTTACTACATTTAATAGCTGACAGCCCTTATACAAAGGAAGCAGGGTCATGTCCAAGGTTTGAGAAATTAGTAAGAACATAGAGAGGCAAGAGACGTAGATACACATTCATTACAGAATGCATTCCTTCTGTCCTTTATTAACAGAGCAATGCAAATGAAATTCAGCTCTCATATTCCTAGGTTTGTGGCTCATAGATCAAATTTGTAGCACTATTGTTTACTCTCTTTTTTCAGTTCTAATTTCTTCGAAAATTGACCATTCTGCTCAATCTTTAAGTCGGCAAACTCTCTGCTTGGATCTGACTGAAATGCGGAAGTTATTCATGGAACACCTGACATCTTGCCCCCCCTCCCTCTTCTTCACCATGTTTGGTGTTCTTATTGGCCAAACGCCCCTATTGCTACTTTATCAACATGAGCTTAAAACGCCAAGAGTATTTTAGTAGATTTCCTCGGAGGGAAATGACCCCATAAGCTTGTGAGTTTTGAAACATTTCTTTGAACCAAATTAAATAACAAATCAATGTAATACAATTGATGTTCGTACATGTTTTTTATAACTTCAATATTAACCGAGTTATTTGTATATTCTTTTTTTCAGGTTTCATTGAACATTCACTTCTACTAATGACATGTTCATCTTGTGGAAAATCTTATTCTGTTAAGGGGAAAAGAATTTCTAAACATCACATGCCCAGCTTACATTTCAATTCCAGTTTACATAGGGTTCTTATTAAGGGTGAAATAGAGAAAAGGAGATGAGATAAGATAATCATCAAGCCGTTCAAACGCATAAAAATCTAATTAGTTCATAAGTGGCATGTGTGTTTTGTTCTTTGCAGAAAAAAAATATCCTCTTTAATTCGTATTCTGACGAAGCTGGTTGTTTCAAAAGGAGGAGGAAACCTCCTCAGGTAAAAACCACTACCAGCTCTTGTGGTAGTAAGGCACATCTTAACAATATTTATTCACTTAATACATGTTGAGAACATTTCTCAATTCTATTCTGGAACGCAAAGAATTTATTTGGCGTCCAGAAGTTGGAAATCAAAAATTGAAAATTTATAAACTTGAATGTTTTAGGACAGTAATCTTCATTCTAAACACAAACGGTTAAAGGTCAGGTACTGGCACAGGTAGTATAATAGGTAGAAGGAGATCCCCACTGTTCCAAGGGTAGAACATACTCCGAGAAAATATACTTTGCTTTTCATATTTTTCAATTGAATTGTTGACTAAAGCAATACTTATGGCATTAGCTTTAAATTAAAAATATTTGTAATACATGTTATTTGCAATAAAAATGGTTCTATACCATTTTTATGTATAACTAGCTAAGGTACCCGGCTTCGCCTATGAAATCATTTGAGACTGAATGATGATATTATTTTTTTGGCCTTACTTTGTACAATATGTTTACATTTTCCCGTCTCAATGCTTAGGAGGGTAACAGGCGTGCTGGGGATATGTTAATAATAAAAGTACTTATTTACTCAATTCTACAATATACACAATATTTTTGTATTACCAGTTTCCTGTGAATGTATCTTTTTTTATATATAAAATAGTCATAGATTATCGTATTAACCATAGTATTCATAATCATAGAAAGAATTCTGCATTCCGAACCATCTATGAATAAACGTTCATTTCCTCAAAAGTGGTCCAAAGCACAACGGTGGCAGAAGTTTTGGTACTTGTGTATTATATCCACCACATTTTAGTTCCACTAGGTCCACGCTAGAATGCGCTTCTGAAGTGCGACGCTAGCTCTCCCAAGCTAATGAGGTTATCTTTTGTCATAGTTGAGTTTGCTGTTTAATTTCGTTTTCTGTTTATTGTGCTGTTTAGAGTTTCTTAGTCCATTAAAAATGCCTCTTTGGGATTTTCCAACGACTGAAGAAGACGCTGTTAAATATTTACATGAGAGGAATATTTTGGCTATCAGAAGAAAGTGTTCTAAATCACATTGTATGAAACTTTATAGTGGAAAAAAAGTCTTTTTTGGAAGTGTAATGTAAGAAAGTGTGAAAAGAAAAGAAAGTGTTCCCGCCTCACACTTTCCCCCCCGTTTGTTTACATTTCTAACCTGTCGGCAGGTTATTAAAATTGGATGAAAAATTTCTTATTTCCGTTTGTATTTATTCACGGTGGTGTTGTGTTACCAGTATGTAGATTTATCTATTACTAAACTTCACGAGGGAAATCTGCTTAGTTTACTCAGCCCCTGCGTGACGGACTTTTTCTATTTTTATGTAAAAAACCGATGAGTAGAAAGGGACGCGGGTCACTGAAGGCTGAAAACAAGAATGTAGGAGTAACTCTTTTAATATTCGAGTTACGAAAAAAAGCATAGAAAAAATATTTTAGACCAGGGATGAGCAACCTGCGGCCCTTTAAACATGTTTATGCGGCCCGCCAAGCATTTCTAAAATTGAATTTATTTTATCAACTTTCTCCACTGAATATATATATATATATATCCCGTATATATATATATATATAACAAAATAAACAACTCTTGTTATGTTCATATTTGCCGAAAAGCGAATAGAAATCGAAATACCGCTATTTTTAAATTCAGGCCTCCCTTACAACCCCCACTCCTGCCCGTTCCTAGAAATGTTGGTGTAGCTTGTTATAATGAAAGCGTTAGTGCTAATACACATACCGAGTTTTATTTATTTCGGTTGGGTCTTTTGTCCCAAATAAAATTGTTCACTTCCGCTGTAGGTTTTAGCGTATATCTCGTTTATAAATCGGCATATGAAAAAAGTGTATATAACAAAAGTTACTCTAAATAACAAAATAAACAACTTTTGTTATGTAAATATTTGACGAAAAATCAATAGGAAACGAAATATCGCTATTTTTAATTTCAGGCCTCCCTTATAACCCCCACTCCTGTTCATCTCAGAGAATTTTAATATAGCCTAAAGTCTAAGTTGGGTTAGTACTAATATACATACCAAGTTTCATAAAATTCGGTTCAGCCGTTTATGCGTGAAAAGGTAACAAACAAACAAACAAATAAACAAACAAACAGACACCAAAGAAACAAATTGTAGTTATGGTGTCTAGGACATGTGAAACGAAAAGTTATCGTGAAATTTCGCGAAAAAAATCAATGTACAGACAGAGGTTACAATTTTATATATATATAGATAGATAACCGCTATTGTGTATGTTTGGAGAATAAACTATAATCTTAATGGTACATAGCATGTTAAGTAAAGTATAACATATGTATAGTAACGGAGCAGAGTTAATAAATTCCAGAAATAACTCTGGGGAGTTCATTCTTTTAAATTATATACTTATGATAATTAAAAAAATTCACATTTCTGAGAAAAGCTCTACGTTACTAAAACTATAACCATCAAACCCCATGTAAACAGATATTAGTATTAATGACATTAAAAGTGTTTAAAAGAATCAGTAAATCAGCCGGTATTGAACCCAAAAGTACACGTGTTAAGTTGGAAGGTTTCTATGGGTCTACATCGAAACCAATTGGGAAGGTTACTTTGAAATGTGAATGAATATTGTTACGTTTATTACAAAATCAGTAATAAACGTTGTTTATTAGAGTACTTTTGGATTGCAATATTAAACACACAAGCTTTAGAGTTTTTTATCACTGCAACTACACACTTGGTTAATTGTTCTTAACTTCTACTCATAGTATACACTGATAGCTTCACTGTTCTTATTGCGCAGTCCAATAACTCACTTACGATCTCTGAAGTTCACAAAATAAGGCACTGAACTATATTCTCAAAGATAACGGGTACTCCACTATCCCTTTACTTTTACACTGCACTACACTGTTCTTTACATAAAAACGGCACAACACAGTTCTTCACAAAAAACACTTTACCGCGCTGTTCGCTAAAGCCGCACTGAACGCTCTGTTGATCACTTGAAGAGAGCTGAGAACAAACTAACTGTCGGAGCGGGATGGGCCACTTTTATAGGCGAGCGGAAAACATCAAAGTGGAATTGTCTCCCACGAAAAAATCACACTGCACATCAAACTTAGTCCAGTGCTTTCAAACATAGAAAGGTTGGCCTGGAAACAAAAGTTCCTTCCTGAGATGAAAGATAAAGAAGGTTTTTTTTTTGTTTTGTCTGACTTAAGGAAACTAATATAAAGTACGCATTTCTTATCTAACCTCAGTTGAAATAGTTATTTATTATACAAGTGACGAAAGTAGATCATTTTACAACTCGAGTGAAACATTTACCCACACAAGCGAAGCGAGTGTGGTAATTTCACGAGAGTTGTAAATTCTACTTTCGTCACGAGTGTAATATTAAATTTTTTCATAATCGTGTAATACATGATCAGATCTAACCAGAATATGAACAAAATTAGGATGTTTTGAAGATTATGGTATGTTGTTGGTAGGTTATAAGCATGGTTGTGAAAGGTTATAAGCATAGTTATAAAACAACTAGTGATGATTGTGAAGTAGTGCAGTTATAAACAAGTGCAGGTTATAAACAAGGAAGGTAATTATTATTATATTTAAATTTTAAAATATATTGATTATTTCCACCAATAATTCATTCACATTTCAATTTATTTTGTTAAAATAAATTCTTACAATGTTAAGAAACATTTAAAAGCATTTAATTTCCAACTTCAAATTATTTTTTAATTTATACTTATTACTAATTAAGAAGGCAATTCACTTTCTTCACTCTATTGGAAAATGTTTCACTTTCTTCACTCATTTCAGTTTAGTAATGTTACCATTATTCAACGATTACAGAAAAAATATATTCATGGTTTGTTTTTGTTGACTTCACAGAACAGTTCCATGGTAAACACAAATCACGGTATGAAATATTGAATTGATGGTGGGTGCTTATCATTAACTAGGAAGTAATATTTCGTTGAGAACCCCATTCCTATTTGAGTTTCTTCCCAAAAAAAAAAAGGCGTAATAAGTTATGGAAATGGAGAAAGATTTCATCAAGAGAAATGCTGTTTTAGAAACGTTATTAAGGTAAATGGCAACCAGATTGCAGCAAATTCTGACGAACCAATTCAGGCTGAGGAAACCAATCATTCAAATTTGTGTTTTTGTTAATAAAAATTAAAACTTCATATAGCTACTTCTTGTATTTAATTAAAAACCAATAAATACTTTTCACTACTAAATGTGGCGTGATGTTACAATTTCATTATAAATATCAATAGACTTTCAGGCTAGCAGTCAGAATTACAAACTGTAAACCAAATATATATATATATCTATAGATATATATATATATATATATATATATATATATATATATATATATATTAAATAGTGTTATGAGCTATTTATTGAAATGTCCAAATTAAACAGGGCACCCTTATTGCGTCATATATTAGTTTACTGTATGAACTTCTACTAGCCACGTTCACGAGTTTACTCTTATACGTTCTTTGGTGCGGAAGTTTCTGAAATGCTGAAATATACAAAAATTTGTTAGGAACAAGTTCAGAATTACTAATCCTGTGTTCCTTTATATTAAAGTGACAAGTTATGGAGCAGGTGATTCTAACCATTAGTTCTGTTACTGAATTATAATTTTATTATAACGTAATGAATTTATTAACACATTGTCTTTTATTGCAATGACATTGTCGGGTTGAAAGCTTTTAATTTTTTGTTAAAAGTGTTGTTATCTATTAGAAATTTATAGGCTAAACGAATTAGAGATTTGCTATATTTTTTTACTTTGGGGATAGTATCTGGATCTGCCTGTACATGTTTTTGCCCAATTGCTTTGTTTATCTTAATACTAATAATAATAAAGCTTTATTGCCTTTTTACAAAACTCTTCTCTAATGGAGTAAGTTAAGAGGCCACTGATCACAATTTTAATTAACATTAAGTATGCCTATTATTGAGAATAAATGTAATTTTTCATTTGAGAAATTAAAAATAGCTAAAAAACTAACAAAATTAGGCCAACATTATTATTATTAACATTGGATAATTCCAGGTATTTTTTGTTAATAGGCAAAGTGGTTTAAATATTTCCATTTTTAGTTTTGTTCTATGAAAAATCATTCATAATTGCAAATTGTAATATTTGAGTGAGTATATAGTAGATATATTAATAATAGCATATTATAGATTTCAATCACCTATTCATGAGTACAGTTTTAGCCCTATACTAAATGGGTTTCTGACATAACAGAGATTGCGGTTCCATAAATTAGGCTCACTTTGCCCAAATTTCAATGTTGCAAAATTTAAATTATTTATACCTGATATAAAAGTTTTATAAATGATATCTAGATTTGTAGAATACCTTCAACATTTAATTACGGTGTACCTTAACACTTGTATTTTAACAAAATCAGAAACTTATTGAACAAAGTCTTCATGGAAACAGGGGTGCCCTTGCCCATGAGAATAATTCCTTTTATGGGCAGTGTGGCCCTTTAGATGGCTTAAATCATGCAGCATTAAAATAAAAGATAAAAAAAAAAAATGTGAATGTTATTTATTAATATCCACAACATGCTACTATGGCCAATCGGGAAAGGTTATATACAGGTTGCCACCTGTAACTGTAGAAAAAAACAGTTTTATATTATTAAGAATTTTTATTTGAACTAAATGTTATAAAAGAATGAAAGCATGTTAACAAAGTAAAAGAACACATTTGTAAGAAGAATTTTGCTTTTCAGCTCAAAAATCATTGTCAAGAATGTCTTCTCTGTGCCGACAAGGCATCCTAATTTTATAATTCATTCTAATTGATTTAGTTATTTTAAATATTGAAGTGACATTTCAAATATTAATGGTTTGGATTAAACAAGCTTAGTTTAAATGGCAATGCCACCACAAATTTCCAATGAAAGGAGGGATGTCAATCAGTAAATTGTAGTAACAACTATATATTCCACAAATTGTAATACTTGTGGAGGAAAGAAAGAAACAAGGAAAAATAAAAGAAATTATTAAAAAATCTATTTATGTGTTAACCCTTAAATTCATGACTTAATCTCTTGAATACTTCATGTCTTTTAAGTACTTAAATGCCTGCACACTAGAATGACTACCAATGTTGTATTAATCAATCATGAAAGCTTCTTGAGTATTCAAGTGATTACAGTGCTTCTCCATTCCTCCTTTATATTATTAAACATTTTCTTATATGAACGAGTTTTTTCTTCCTCTTTTATACTATAAACATTTATTTGAATACAAATTTTATTTTTATAAGCAGAAAGATGAAACTATTGGGCAAATTGTGGCGTAGAATAAGAAAGTGCTAATAACTTGTTTAATATTTGAGGTACGAAAACATGTATAGAACAACAATTGAAGAGCATCAATTGTTTAACAAGATTGCTTCTATAACATTTTTTGATCTGTCTCATAATATGGAAATATTTTAAATTTTCGTATTACTTCTCCTCTAAACCCCTCCTATTTCTGCTCAGATTTTAGCCATTAACGAATTGATATTGTCTGTTGAATGAAAGGTTAAATATTGAATATGGCATAGATCTATTGAACATTTTGGAGTCAAGAAAATAAGTCTTAATTGATGACATTGTCACATAAAGTATTTGCATTTATCTCATTTAAGAAGGATCTGTTGAAAAGAATATTTTGTTTTTGAGGTTCGATTTAAATGATTCATGATAAAGCAGGTTATTGTTAATATGACATAAGTAGTAGAGGGGGCTTACTTAAGGGTGAAAACTAAAAAATGTAAATATTTCTTTTAACATTTAAGATAGTGGAACAAAATATTACGAACTTCATCTTTAGTTTTACAAAAAAAAAGTTTTAAATATCAAGTTTGGTAAGGATCAAACCAAAATTGCGATCTCAGGGTAGGATGGATGAACATTTGAAGAAATCTTTTGAAAACGTATCATGATTGTAACCTCAATAGCTGATTTCCCTCGAGGGAAATGTGCTAATATAAAATGAGAATTTAATTTTGTATCTTTTCAGAGAAGGGATGTATTTCGAATTTTCTAATCTTAACATATTTCTTGTAATATCTGATTTATTTTCTTAGATTATATGCATGAAAAAGCCTATGTACTACGATATATCTTCAGAAAATTTAATATTAGATTTTATTGACTAATTGTTAGTAAAATTACCTCTAACAGAACTGATGTATAAAGTATGCCAGTCAAAGCAGAACTCTCTATATATATATATATATATATATATATATATATATATATATATATATATATACACACATACAAACACACACACGTCTTTTACTGCTGTAGTGGTCACAATGATTATCTTATTGTTATCAAACTCGATATATAATTGTTTTATGTAAAAAGGAAGATCAAGTTTGTTAACAACCGTTACCATACGTCAAATACGTGTATAGAACCAATCTTATTGGAAATTTAATGTAATATAAATATTGTTATATGCATTTTTTCACTATCATGATTATTAACTGACATACTTGCATTTTTTAGTTTTCACCCTTCAGTAAATCCCCACTCCGACTCATGTTATATTAATATATATATATATTTATATTAATATTAATATATTCAAAGCTTAAATACCAAATATTGTCTTCATTTAACATTTACTGTGTGAGATACATGCTAGTACATAGTATGATGACATCATCAATTTAGATTTTCTCGTCTTGACTCAGAAATGTTTATTTTTTCTCTACCATAATTGCTATTTAACTGTTTAATCCAATTCATAGTTGTTAATCAAGTTCATAGTTGTTAATGGCTGAAATCGGACCAGGATGCGGGGAGTTTGTGGGGGGGGGGGCGTTATGAAAATTCAAAATATCTCTGTTATTATAGATTGTATCAAAACATGTTATAGAATTGACCTTGGATTATGGAGCTGAAATATCAAGCGTGTGATTTGCTTTTGCTACTCAAATTTTTACTTAGATTTAGGTAATATATTGGCAGAAGAGATCAATAGTGTGTCCACACCAGCATGTGAGAAATCTAGTTAGTTAATGCAGCCCCTGCATTATGGCCTTGTTAGATGATAATGATCATGTTTCACGATAAAAAAATTCCTCATTCTGAGTATGCATATTTATTTGTATAATCATTTTTTTATATATTTCCAAAATTGTTTATCTTGCTGTAATGAACTGTGGACACTTTCTTTCTTGATTTCTCATTGTCAAAATACTTAACAAAATAAAAAATAAAAAAAAAACATTACAAATAGCTACAAAACATCAGGAGTGACAAACAATCTAAGAGAGACTATTCTCACAGCATACCTCTCCCAGACTTTGCTGACACTGGGGCAAAAAGTTAACTAACCACAAATTATTTTTGCAATAATTTACTCAAAATAAGTAGAAGAATTTATATTTTGGTCACGCATATAGTGTTTTGTACAGTAAAATTACATGGTATTAAAAAAAAAATGTTTACACCAAGAGGGGCCAATCCAGAGTGGCTTGCTAGTTCTTTGAAGTCCAAGAACCATTCCATTAGACTTCTGCAGGTGAGAGGGATAACTTCTCACTTAATGTTCTAGATGAACTAAAAATGGGTCGATTCCCTCTATATAGTGTGCTATTTCTGTCAAACTATGGGGCATTTGACTGGAGGCAATGTTTTGAAAACTTTGTATGCTTTGTTTGTATATTTCACTAAAATAAGTATTCAATCATTATAGTTGATACTAGTATGTATCATTGTCCAGTATCACTGCTGAACATAGTCCAAAATTAAATTGAGATATAGAGAAAGCACTGCTCATAATCTCCAGTCTTTTTTAATTTGATTCAAATTAATAAGCAAACCACATGTTACTCCTAAAATAATCTTAATTCTCATTGGACTTTATTTATTTCTCAGATTTCTTGGTTTTTATGTTCAGAAGGAAAACTTAATGTATAACTTTGGCTTTCCTATGAAATGAATTTGATAGTGACATTTTATAGCTTAAATCTAAAATGGAAGGGGGCAGTGAACTAATTTTGATTGCCTTACTCTATATGAGTAGATTTATTTACCTTTAGGAACATTTTTGTGGACACGAACTTTCACTTCAAATACAAAAATATATATCAATTATTAAAACCACTATTTTTATTTTTTAACATCTTTATGGCTAGTGCTATTTTGGAGATCATTTTGGCCTGAATTGTCAAATTTAGACCCATTTCATAAGCAAGTGTTCTCTTTGTAAGGAGGGGAATCTCTATAAAGGAAAAAAAAAATACAAAATGGTATTTATTAACATCTATTTTATGCTACTTACACCAACTGAGACAAGTTATCTACAGGTTACCACCCTTTTCTAACCAGGGTGGAGATAAGGATTTTATTTAATGAGCTCACTAAATAAATTCAGTTTGCTCCGGTGAGTATTGAAGTCACGACTCTAGGTTTACCTTGTGCATTAGCTCACATGGCTAACCTAAGCCCCAAGAAAATTACTTATTTATATTTTAGATTGATATATTACGAAACCTGCCCAGAGAAATAGCTGATATGATAATTGAGCTACTCCCTGATGATGCACTTTGGAATTGTTTGACAGTAAGCAATTATTGGAGGCAGCTATCTAATGTTGACAAATATTGGGACCGCCATTTACGTTCTTATGGGTTGAAACCAATGAAAATGACAAATCAGCATAATTCTGATGGTAAAAAATAATTTTATTACTAATTAAGCTAAATTTAATTTCTAGTTTAGGATAAGCTGAATTTGGAGGTTTTTGTATCTATTAAGAATTTTATTGTAGCATTTATCTACATTATATCATAAAGTTTAATTTTGATACATATAGAATATGCCAATGTGACTTTATGGCTTTTTTTTTCTGGCTCTTGGTTGTGTTGAAGAAAAATAATAATTTTCTTTGAACTTCTCGATATTGAAAATCAAGGATTATAAATTTTATCTAGAATTGTTTTAATAGTGTAGAAATATATATTGTTGTTTGAAATGAATATCGTTTTGGCCTGATGATACACTAATTAACAGTTGATAATGACTGACTCTTGCTTTTAGCAGATTGCCCTTAAGGGAAATCAGCTATTGAGGTTGTATTCATGACCCGATTTTCGAAAGATTTCTTGAAATGTCCATCTATCCTACCTCCTAGATGGTAAAAATGAGGTCCGTTCAAAACTGTGTGTGCATATATATATATATATATATATATATATATATATATATATATAAAATTGTAACCTCTGTCTGTACATTGATTTTTTCTTGAAATTTCACGGTAACTTTTCGTTTCACATGTCATAGATACTGCATTTTGTTTCTTTGGTGTCTGTTTGTTACCTTTTCACGTGTAAATGGCTGAACCGAATTTTATGAAACTTGGTATGTATATTACTACTAACCCAGCTTAGACTTTAGGCTATATTAATAACCTCTGAGACGAACAGGAGTAAGGGTTATAAGGGAGGCATGAAATGAAATGTTGCGATATTTCGTTTCCTCTTGGTTTTTCGACAAATATACTACATAACAAAAGTTGTTTATTTTGTTATTTAGAGTAACTTTTGTAATATATAACATGTAACTTTTGATGTATAACATAGTCAATAAGGGAGCCAACAATTTTATTGGGCACTAACAATTGAACCGAACATAACAAAATACGATATATGAATCAGCATTAATTCTTCCATGATTATAAGCTAAGTATATTAAAACTTTTAGGTTCGAACAGTAGTTATATGGGAGGCCTGAAATAATAATTCACGGTATTTTATTTTCTATTTGTTTTGAGGCAAATGTGTACATAACAAAAGTTTTCTACTTTGTTATTTAGAGTAACTTTTGTTTTATACATTTCTTCATATAACAATGTATGAAGCAATTAATTTGCGTAGAAATATTGATATGCTCAACAATTCTTTCTAATATGAACTACCAGGTACCTCACCTAGATAAATTAATTCAAATCTATGTTATTTTTTTAACACCAGTAACAGGTTGCACCAAGTAAAGTTTACTGCCCTTCTCTTCTCCTAAACATTAATTCATAAGAAACATTACAGGATTGAGATCCTAAATGAATGGTAGGTTGGCTCCACTGAGCCTAGGAAGTTGTGGAGATACTTCCTTTTGTCCTATTGGTTCTGACACTTCCCCGCTGACCTCATATTGGTCTATGTTTACATGTTACTTGATGCTTATACTTTTAGCAATGTAGTGTTATTCTCAGGAATGCGAATTTGTTTTTAACAAAGTATAAACGAGATATACTCAAGCTGGAGTCAACTATTTTATTGGCCACTAACGATTGAACCGAACTTAACAAAACTCGGCATGTCAATTAGCATTAATTCTCAAATCTATGCATAATGCACGGGAGACGGGAAATATGACAATATGGAGGACAGTGAAGTCTTACAAAAATTAATTTTATTATTAACAAATCCACACCAACAACGGGTATAAACCCTAAACACTGGGACGGGTAAATGTCAAAATAGTGTGCAAAGTAAAGCCTTGCCAAAAAAATACCTTCACCATTCAGCCTCAAATCAATTCCCGGGCGAAGCCAGTTATCTGAGCTAGTATATGTATGTATTTTTATATATATATATATATATATATATATATATATATATATATATATATATATCTGTTGTTACCGCTCTAGCAGTTGCGATTATTGTTTAATCGTCCGACATAAATGTTTTATATAAAAAGAATGATCAAGTTAGTTAATGGGTGAAATTGGAGGGGGGGGGGGGTTTACAGGGGAGAAATTTTGAAAATTCAAGAGATCTTCGTTATCATACGTCGGATCGAAAATGTGTATAAAACCAATGTAATTGCAAATTAAATGTTCTATAAGTGTTGTTATATACTTTTTTCACTATGTTGGTTATTAACAGAGATATTTGCATTTTTTAGTATTCGGCCTCCTGTAATCCCCACTCGTATCATGTCAAATTAACAATTAGCTTATAACGTTATTTGAAACCTAAATACCAAATATTGTTCTCATTGAACTTTTACGCTTTGAGATACGCAAATACGTGAGTCACAAAGGAAATCTGCTTAAGTAACGCATCACCTGCGTAACGGACTTTTTTTTCTTCATTTGGAAATCCTCTTTGAATGCTGTTGTAGATGATGTCAGGTTCACCAAGGTTTTGGCTTCCATATAGTTGTCTTGTTTCTCTGTGATAGATAGTTTATTGGCTAATATATACAACATTTAGCCAGTGTCTGGGCTATTTGGTATTTGCAAATGTTACTAGTATTATTGTGCATAATGCAATTATAAATATACATACAAATGCATGTAAATTAATTAATGTAACAGGCCCTTTCATTGTCTATAGAATAAAGATGATTGTTTACTTTTTCAATAATTGTATCTTGTTCGCTAATAACAATTTGGTTTTAGTTGTTCAAAAAAGTTAGGATAAATTATACAACTATCCGTTCTGCTACTCCCCTGCCAACCACATATTGGTCTATGTATACATACACCTTGTTGCTTCTACTTTTAGCAATGTAGTGTTATTCTCAGGAATGAGAATTTGTTTAATTATTATAAATAAATAATTCAAAATGATGAAGGCAGGTGTAGTGAAATTGCTGGGGTGCTGTACCCAGTTATTCTTCCGGGTACCTTAGCTAGTCTCTCCTAAATACATCTCTTTATTTATATAAACTATAATTTTCATGTAGTATAATATTAATACTTTTATAAAAAAAGATAATCATTCAATCCTTTACTTCTTTTAATTCACCTCCATGAATTTCAATCTCTAATAATAATCCAGAGCTCATTTTGTTAGATAACCAATTCCCATCTTTTGGAAAGTTTCATAGCTCCATTTTCATAAAACGTCCTCAATGTATTACTGAAAAACTGATCCAGCTGCTTTTTGCATTACTCTAGTCAATTAAAATTCTTATGATGGGAATTTTGGAGGGAACGAAACAAATTTTAGTCAGAGAGAGCTAAGTCCATGCTATATGAGAGGTGAGGTTAAACACTTCCAAAAAGTGAGCCCTAAGTCCAACAATTTTTCCCATGTGGCCAAAGATGTGTTCCTTCTGGTGTTGTCATGTTGGGAAACAATATCTCTCCAATTTGCCAACTGTGGTCGGTTCTGGTTAGTTGTTTCCTTTAATCTGTCTGATTGACTACAGTATTCATCAGAGTTCATTTTTTAATTGTTAGGCTGTAGGTCATAGAACTCAACACCCTTTGAAGTGGTTGGTGATGGATCACTGGAATGACCCCACATTTTTCATTCGTTATTTTAAACTATCCATTTTCCATCTCTGCTTACCAAACATTTCAAAAATGGATTGTTTAAAGGTGTTTGAGCAATAAATCACATATGGATATATTGTCAATTAAATTTCATAGCCAGTTCATGCGGCACCTCAAAAAAAGAAAGGCAACTAACGAAGTCAAGCTGCAACAAATGTCCATGGATGATCTAATTCTATACTTCATCTCTCCTATTTCGCAGTTCCTAATCTGGTGGTTTTCAAGAATAAATGCCTTGGCATGGTCATCGATGTCCGCAAGTGGCCTTCCCTATTGTTTGGAGTCTTTAACATCCAATTCTCCCTGCCTGAATTTCACAACCACTCATGCACTGTGCATTCACTTACTGCATACCCTTCATATACAGCACATATATTATTTGCGGCTTTAGCAACCTAATCCTAGTCCTTTAGGAAATAAAAATGCATAAAGTGATAAAAATGAACTATCTTGTTCTCAATGATTATCAAGGTACTGATGGGAAATATTTAAGCCAGTGTTGATATTGATAGGATTAAAACTGAAGAAAGCCCCCTCTTTCACAGAACATGTGACACCAAATTCTGGTAACAGAGTCTCAGCCTTTACAGCAAGCTAAGTGCAGCCATGCAGAAACTTTCCAATCAGCCCAATAAATTTTAATCTCAGTTTTTTCTTCAAATGAATTGTCGGTACATTCCATAACTCTCGCCTCACCTTCTCCAGACTCTAAAGCATACATCTTCTGAATGAAGACAAAATCTGATTTCATCTGTAAACAAGGCTCCCCTCGTAATGTTTATATATTTTTTCAAATTCCAAACAACATTGTCGATGCACAATGAGTTGGGGCACTCAAGCTCACCTTCTGGCCCTTAAGCAATAGCCTGTAGACTTGGAAGTTCAATAAAACCAGTCATCTGGAGCCAATGTTGCTCTCTAGTCCTGAGCCATGTATTAGTCTCTCTATACCTTTGGACATAGTTTCTGGTTTGTTGAGCTCCACTATGGCTATCTTTAACAATATTAATCCTCTAGTAAATTCTTCCACTGTAATTTACTCATAAAGTAAAGGAAGTATTGTAATCGTAATTTTTGTTTCTCTGTTTTCAATAGAATTATCAATTCTGACCTTCCCTAAACCCATTTTATCAGATTTCCCTCAAGGGAAATCAGCCGTTGAGGTCTTACTCAGGAAGAGATTTTCGAAAAATGTCCTCCAATGTCCATCGATCCTACCTAGATGATGAAAATGAGGTTCGTTCAAAATTAATTAGATATATATATATATATATATATATATATATATATATATATATATATATATATATATATATATACACACCTACATTCTTGTCTGTTACGGTTAACCTGAGCCCCTTGAAATTATTTCCGAGTATTATTTGTTACTGCACAAAAGAGTTTTATAACCTGGGTATATTGTTGCTTGAAGAAGGAAGGCAAGTTGAACATATATAAGATCATTTAATTATTTTTATACTTTTTAATAAAGGATCTTTTTAAATTTATATTTTACATATTGTGTATATTTTCCTGTTTTCATTTTATTATTATTTAGTATTTCATCTACTACAAATTTATTTCCATCGTTTTCATGATAAAATTACTTTTATCTGTAATTGTATTTTTAGCAAAAAGTTCTTTACCTGCATTTTTAAGCATTAGGACTCATTGGATTAAAAAAAAATTGCTTGGCATGGAACAGCCATTCAATTAAATTACCTATTCCAATCAGTCCTAAAAATACCCTTTTCCATTGAAGGTTCCAGAGGTACTGTTATAGAAACACTGGACAGAGCTGCAGAACCTTTGTATCCCCAAAACAAACTTCATGCAGGTATATAGATATGAATATCTTCGTTTTGTGCCAAAATTTTTACCATTCTTTTTAAAAAGGAGTGAGTGGCCTATGAGTTTAAAACAATCTGTATATTAGAAAATAAATATTACAGTTTGACAAAGTGATGAAAAATGGGTTAAAGTAGATTTAATTTTTTAAGGACATTGGAAAAACAAGAACTTTGGAATATCCTTTAAATGTTTAGTATCTGATAAATAACAATTATTAATCATAATGAGTTTTAAACTTTTTTTGAAGAAAACGTATAATTTTCAGAAAAGGATCTGAATAAAGAATTATGTTCATCTGCTTTGCGTTGGAATGAAATTCAAACAGTGCTCAAAAATTGGCGCCTTGAGAACTTCAAGAAATTTACTTTTCCGGAAGAACTAGAACTGCCTAGATTTTTTTTACATGAAAATGAAGTAGCAGTCGTAGATGAATTAAGTATTGATAAAATCAAAATATATTCAATAAAAAAAACAGAGGTAGTTTGCTCTAAAATAAAAGTGCCATTTTTTTCACGTTTCAATAATCTTCCAAGTGTAAAAGAAGTGCTTTTAAATAGTGACTATCTGCTTTATATGTATGGAGCTCTTTTATTTGTGTATAGAAAAGATGATGCATACATCTTAAAATCGATTTTTAAATGTACATTATCAGGAGAAATTAAAGTTTTTGATTACACACCACTGCCCTCTTTTCGTAGGATAAGTTGTTCTTTACTCCATTTATTTAAAGATATGTTTTGGATTTCCTATAGTTTTAACTATTTAGATGAGTTTCATTTCTTGATTAATCTGCAAACCTCTGAGATCATTAAAATAACTCCACCTACAAAATTCCCAATTATAACTGCAAAGGGTATTAAGAACATCGTCATCCTTGAAACAAATTGTGATGTTCTTATTTATAATACAAATGGAAATATTTTGTTTTTTAAAACGTATAGTCAGTATATCATTTCATCATCAGCCAATAAAAATATTTATGTTATTTTATCAGCAACTGATGTTCAGGTTTATGATATATTATCTGGAAAAGAGATCTTAAAAATTCCTAATGAATATTACAACACACATTTTAAAATTAATCCTGTAACAGATGTAGTATATTTATTAAAGGATGGACCCAAAAATTTAATCATAACTGCTCATGATCCCAGATCCAGGAATGGTCATAAGTGGACATTAAACATTCCATTCATAAAGAAACCTTCGCAAATGGGAAGCAAAATTATATATGGAGTATACTTACTTTTAAGATTCATGTTACAGTCTGAAAAAAATAATTTTGTTGCTTTTGTGATATATCTTGTTGATACCAGGATTGGAAAAATTGTTGGTGTGGTTGAATCCGGGAAAAATGAAATAACACATATTGAAAATGACTTTTGTATTAAAGAAACATTCAATTCTTTTGAATTGTTATTAGCTTCACGATAAATTTACAATTTCTATATATGCATCCCTTTAAATACTAATGTCTTAACAGTGTGGAACAGAAAAAATAATGTCTGTCAGGAAAAACCAAAAAAAAATTTTAAACTACATATAGATGTTTTTTTTTACTCCATCAGTTTATATTGTGTACATATTTCCTCAACCTTAAACAGTTTATAGATATTATCATAATTCTTAACTAATTGCAAAAACAAAAACCTTTAACTAATTCAAAATAAATTTGGAGAGTATGTATGGGTTTGAAAAAGATTGTTTTTTATCACCAGGGGTTCTAAGTAGAACAAAATTTGTGTTATAATATAACAAATTATCTCAACAAAAATGAAAATCTTTGGGCTCAACAGCACATGAAGGGCTAGAACTTCCAACAGTTATTATATTCATTTAATCTAAGGACAGCCTGGAACTCACCTTGTAAATTGTGTAAACTTTTTTGGATCCATACAATAACAATAAGTGTCTCTGTATATGACTTAAGCTTTCTAATGCTAATAAATAAATATATTTATTTATTGTATGTAAATATAAATGTATATATATACTTGTCAAAAGTTAAATAAAATTTGTATTTATCTATATTTATTTATATAAAATTTGTAACCTCTGTCTGTACATTAATTTTTTTCACAAGATTTCACGACTCTTTTTCGTTTCACATGCCAAAGACACAATATCTGCAATTTGTAGCTTTGGTATCTGTTTGTTTATTAGTCTCTTACCTTTCCACGTATAAACGGCTGAACCGAATTTTATGAAACTTGGTATGTATATTACTACTAACCCAACTTAGACTTTAGGCTATATTAATAACCTCTGAGACGAACAGGAGTAGGGGTTATAAGGGAGGCATGAAATGAAATGTTGTGATATTTCGTTTCCTATTGGTTTTTCGACAACAATAACAATGTATGAAGCAATTAATTTGCATAGAAATATTGATATGTTCAACAATCTTTCCAATATGAACTACCAGGTACCTCACCAGGAAAAATTAATTCAAATCTATGTTATTTTTTTAACGCCAGTAACAAACTGCACCAAGTAAAGTTTACTGCCCTTCTCTTCTCCTAAACATTAATTCATAAGAACACATTACAGGATTGAGGTCCTAAATGAGTGGTAGGTTGGCTCGACTGAGCCAAGGGAGTTGTGGAGGTACTTCCTTTTGTCCTATTGGTTCTGACACTTCCCCGCTGACCTCATATTGGTCTATGTTTACATGTTACTTGATGCTTATACTTTTAGCAATGTAGTGTTATTCTCAGGAATGCGAATTTGTTTAATTATCACAAATAAATAATTTAAAAGGATGAACGCAGGGGAAGGTGCACCCAGTTATTTATGGTATTTATTAATTCTGATATACCACTGAGCCTAGGGAGGTGTAGGGATACATCCTTAGCCCTAATGTGAATTTGTTTAAATATCATAAATAAATAATTTAAATGGTGAGGTGCACCCAGTTATTTCTTTTATAGTTAATATAAGATATACGTTACTGAATACACCACTATGTACTAATATAAATATACAGTTTACAATCAAGACTTAAAAGAGTATTTTTAATAGCGGTTATGATGTACCTAAAACAGCTGTCACTGTTGAGCTTTGTACCGCATCAAGGGAAAGGAACTTTTATTCATACATGGTTTGGAAGACATAATACTTTCTATGGTTTTGAATTATGTGGTCCATTACATTATAAAAAAAAAAAAACTCCATGCACAGGAGATGGGAAATATAAAAATATTGAGGACAGTGAAGCCTTAGATAACAAATAATTTTATTATTAATAAATCCACAGCAATGACAGGTATAAACTCTAAACACTGGGATGAGGAAATGTCAAAATATTGTGCAAAGTAAAGCCTTGCCAAAAAAAATTCCATCTTCATCCAACTTCAAATGAAATCTTGGGTGATATATATATGGATGGCTCTATATATATTTTACCGTGAAAGACCGAAATCTGGTGTGTCAACAATCACATCGGTGTATGTCGACATTCTCCAATTTTGGTCTTTCACCGTAACATATATATAATAAATATTTTCAATTTATCTGCATTGAGAGTTATTAATGTCCTTTACAGCAGGAGCTGCATAATAAGTAGTTTTTTGTAGGAGCCATGGAAATATATTTTAGTCTTAAATCATAGTCCTCTATTAACTGCTGTCTTTGATTCATGCAGAAACTTCCTGATGATCTGATATCATCGCTCCATTAATTAAAAGCCTCTATAAAAAGAACTTGAAATTTAAGCTGGATATGGAGTGTTTAATGGTTTAAATGAAAATTGTGTTTATAACAGTATAGGTTTATATTTACGTAACTTTACTAAAAAATGACAAAATCTCTGTTAGATAAGTAGGGCAATAATATAAAATTTGCTATGAGATTAGTTATAGAACATTTTTTGATATCTCATATCAGAGATATTACAATTTTTTTATTTTACTCCCTATGACCCCTCCCATTCTCTTATTGGGCTAATTCTGACAGTTAATGAACTTGGCCATTTTTCTCCATATAAAAGTTTAAGTTCAAGTATAGTTTGTTACAATATCTCAAAAAGTTCTGGCCAATAGAGTACTATTTAGAAAATTCAAACTGACCTTGTTTTTGGCACTCATTTACTACATACACATTTTAAGTAATTTTTGTGTAGTTTTATTATATGAGCAAACCAAAAATAGCTACTGTTTCTGAAGAATTAAAAGCTAAAGCAAACAAAATCATTAATACTTAGCAGGATGCATAAAATTCTTATCTGAGGATGAAGGAGGTGTGAAACAAAATACAACCAACTGACTTTATTAAGGCTTTTCTCGCCACTGTGTCCAGCTGTTTATAACAATTTCTCATCTTTTAATTATTAAACATCAATTACAAATTGTTGTATGAATGCATACATTGTTATGGTTGATCTTTACTACAGAGACTATCTCATAATTCTCCATTTGGATGTCTCTAAAAACTCTCTTCGATGACTCCCATGCCGTAATACATCATTGGTAAACTACCATTGTGTAAGTAGTCTACAAAATTTCTATCTTTGAATATTTAAGCCATAAATAATATTCATTATTTATGGCTTAAATATTCAAAGATAGAAATTTTGTAGACTACTTACACAATGGTAGTTTACCAATGATGTATTACGGCATGGGAGTCATCGAAGAGAGTTTTTAGAGACATCCAAATGGAGAATTATGAGATAGTCTCTGTAGTAAAGATCAATATTCATATGGAAGTTGAAGTGGCATTATCCTGCGCCATCTATTACTACCCTATTAGGTAAAAAAAATTAAAAATCTTTCTTACTATGGAGAAGTAATGATAGCATCTTAGTTTTTTTTTTCCCCCGTGGTACATTTCTAAGATTTTATGAACCACACTTCTGTGTTTTTGTTCACTGGTGCCAATTACTTAATGTAAACTGATTTATTTTGAAAATCCTTTATGGACAAGGGGCGACTAGTGAACTGCTCAATTAAATAAGTAGAGCCAAATATTTTATACTGCCTATGGTGATAAAAATTGGCTAGGATCTTTTTATCATTTCTTATTGGCATGTTAATAATCTTTAACAAATTATTCCCTTCCTTCATGTGTTGCGTTAAGACAATTTAAACAATTTTTTTTTTTTTTTCAATATCCAAGTATTCTTAATAGAACTATAACAACCATTGGTGTTTTTATAAGGTCTTTACATTTAATTTTTTTTGTGTGCAGTACATGTGAAACTTTATTTTCTTCATAAAAAAGGTTAAGGAATGACTTTATATAGAAAGTTTCAGAAATTCCATAAAGAGATTGGATGCAAGTGGAAGCATCACTGAGCCTATCATCTACCCATTCGTTTTTGTATAAAAATTATATTGAATTTTTAAATACTTCGGGGTTAAACAAAATAATAATTAAAAAATTACTGAGATATAACTACATTCCAGTTTGAAAAATAAATAACTTAAGACTATATTAAGATTTTCTAAGGAATACTAGAAAACATACTCTGAACTTTAAGATCTTCTATTATTCACCCCATTTGAAAATGTAGGCGAATTGTGTAATGGTGTTGACAAATTTTGCACCTTTTCTTCATTAAATAGTTATCTGAATATGTAGATTTATATTCGACTATAACAACTGAATAAAAAGTAGTTTAATTGTTGCAAGGTTGATTCTTTAGTTTTTATAGACACATCCTGTTCCTTCACACAGTCTTGCGGAAATAATAAAAGAGCAGAGGCTACATGGGCTTATCAGAACTAAATATCCTCTTTACTTTATCACAAAAGCAGCACATGTAGCTTTCTTCACTGCTACACTTGATTTCTACAGGGCTTCGAATTGTTCATAGCATGCATCAATGATTAAACGAAAAAATATATGACAGTAAATATTATGAACCATCTAACAAATGAAGCACCTTAATAAGCTTTAACAGCAGCCCATCATCACAGCTATTCTAGGAAAATCTGTTTTTTAAAGATATTTTTATTATATCAAAATCTGTTACTTTAAATATTGGGCAAAAGTATAATCTCTTCTATTCAAGGTTCAAGTGACAATCAATATTATTGTGGAATTTGTCTCAGTTTATGTACTGTTCAAGGCAGAGATTTTCCAATCCAATATAGGAGTCACGTTCTGCGTAACAAACTAAACAGGATCACAGAGGCCACAAGCAGTAACTAGCTGAGTATGGATAAAGAGCCAGTAATTTCTAACTTTCAGTAATATGCATATGTGTCAATAACTAAAGAGGGATGGGAGTTGTGTTAAAAAATAAATTAATAACAATAACAAATTTATTCAAATCATAAAAATTGTTCAACTGTCAAATTAGATTAGTCAACAAATTCAGGCATTATTTAAGCTATTCTTTCCAAGAATACTTTAAACTTAATTTGAAAACTAGAAGAACACTGTCAACATTATCATAATTCCTAGTGTTCCTGATTTAAATATTATTATTAGCTTTGGTTGTTCATATCATTGGTCATTTACTTACATACTTTGTGATGCATTAGAAGATGGAATGTCTAATATTATATTAAAATCATAGTAAAATATTAATAATAATACTAAAAAATGCAAAATAAATAATAAATTAGCAGAATTTCAAACAAATTCTTGATAAGATCTATATCTTTTGGTTACATCTCTTTATACATGAATTAATTTTTGGGCTATAAAAGATATCATCAGAACATATTTCATATGAGATTTGAGCCACTTTCTAGAAATGTATTAGTAGTTAATTCTTAGGTTCTGTTCCTTTTTCATTTTCTACATAAATCACTAGTTAGCAATTCAAATTCCTGTTTGAAGTGCAATTTTGTATTCCTACATTACATCATTCCAAAGAGAACATGTGACCAGCCTTTGAACTGATTAAGTAGGACAAGCTCCTTTGATCAGGGAACTAATGCCTAGAGTAAAAGAGAAGGTATGGAGTAAGTGCTGAGCCTTTTGCTTGTTTCCCAGCTAATATTTCTTCCAACTGCCGCCGAGATATAACTCTTACATTTTCATCATCACACTCAAGCCAAGTGTCATCATTGACATCCTCACGCATCCTAACTCCACAACAGTCAGCTCCCCTACAAGAAGATCTGAAAATCCATAAATAGAAGGAAATTAAAATATTTAATAAATAACAAAAATAAATTTGTATTCTGGGCCAGATGTTTTTATATATTCTTCATAGTTTTATGTCAATGGTCACCAATAAAAAACATTTTCTCGCTTAAACTTTACTGCCCTACATGTTTTGAGGTTTGCATAGCACCTCTTCAGGGGCTATCCATTTCTAAAGTGCCAATTTCTCTCTTACGATCGTTGATACTTCCCCAGTGATGGACAGTTGCAATGAATGTAAGAGGGAAACATGCACTTCAAAAATGGATAGCCCCTGAAGAAGTTGTATATAAACCACGAAACATGTAGTACAGTATGAATAAAGTTTGAGCAAGAAAATGTTTTTTTATTGATGACCCTTGTCATAAAACTATGAGGAATGTAGAAAAACAAATATATCTATTGCTTAATCAAAATAATTGAATTAGACTGATCTTTAATATTTTTGTACAATTTATATATGTCTTTGTTATCAAAATGATTAATTTATTTACTTTTAATTAATATTTGATTTCAAATAATTCTTTAACAAAATAAACAATCTATAAAAAATCAATTTTAATTTGATCTGTAAAAACAAAAAAAATGCATGCCTCATTAAAATTGTAAGAATACTGTTGTCATACCTATCGGTGACGACGGTCTTCAACAATAGGTATAACAACAGTAACATTTATACTGGCGGCTCTAACCCTTTATTTGTAAGAATATCTTCAAAGAAATTAAATTCTAGAAATTTAAATTAATTTTAATCTTACAAATGAAAATTATTTTCTGATAAATCACGTTTATCTATTCAAAACATTATAGGAACTATAAATCATAATCATGGACAATGCCCATGGTTATTAAGTACTATGCACTAATAAAAATTTCTTTCCTGCCAACAACAATGATAATTATTTTTTATTTATTTATAACTAATAAGTGATAGTTAAAATATTTATTTAAACCTGAAACTTATACTTATATACCTAACAATGCATGTCCGTACACAGGATTTTCAATAATATAAATATATTGGAGGAAGTATATTAAAAATAGCAGAACAAATTGTGTAAGCCTTCTTCAGGTTCTAGGGGTTTTATTTTTAATGAATTAACCCTAGAACTACTTTGTTTTTGTTCCCTATCACCCAATTTTAATGGGATATTTTTGATATTTTATGTATTCCTCAGAAAAACATCCTAGAGTGAGGGCATAACAATAAAATTAAATAAAAAAATTTCTATGTTGAGAAAAAAATTTTTTTTTGACGTATGGGCTCGAGGAGCCCCCCCTTGGTAATGCAAGGGGTAGTTATACACTTAAGTACCAAGGGGGGGGCTCCTCGAGCCCACTGATATTTAATACTACTTTTAACTAGTAATTCAAGTGTTATTAATTATATTGCTCAAATAATAATTACTTTGATGTAATTATTATGTGTACACAAACCTTCTCAAGTTTTTTTTTTCTAAAAAAAAAATATATATATTCTCCCCATATAATTTTTTTTCATATAAAAATATATTACTGAGATGGTTATAATTATTGCTCCTGATAGGTACTTTTTTAGAAAAGAGAAGATTTTCTAGGTTGTTCCCAACTAGGAGAACAGTTAGTCCATGCTGCATCCTGGATAAACACTCGGAAAAAAAAATTATTGTGCAAAAGCACCGATATTGCATTACGAATCTGATAATTATATTTTCTTAAATTATTATTCTATTATAATGTTATAATAACTTAGATATAGATAACTTTTTATTCTAACAATGTTTAGATATGTTCCTCCAGTAGAATAAAATTACATTTAATTTAAAGTCATCCTTTTTTCCCCATCCGAACTTTTTTTTTTAATTTATTTTTATTTTTGTATTTAATTTTTTTTTTAAATTTTTTTTTTTCACAGGTGTCATAAGAAACGTTCATTAAACATAATCCAATAGAAATAAAATTTTTAAAAAAATTATAGAACCAAAATAAAAGGTTTTTAAGGTTGTGGGCTCGAGGAGCCCCCCCCTTGGTAATCCATGCGACCTGGGAGAGGTCGGTAATACTAGGGTTAATGTTTGGGAGATGCATGGTGGCTATGTATTTGGCTCCTCAAATAATCTGTTATTGGCATTAAAAACAACATACAATTTATTATTTCTTGTTTGACATGGTAATTTATCAAGAGGTATAAATCTTTAATTAGATTGAATTTAACAGAATATACATTTTAGTTCTTGAATATAGTAGTATTTCCACAAAACATATATTGATTATGCATTGACAGCAATATACAGCAGAACAACAATATAAATAATTTTAAAATATTTATGTTAAAAATTACTAAAAATAATAAAATTAAAATTTGTCACACATTACTGCAAAAAAAATCCATTATGTTATTTCAAACCTCTGTCACACACTAACCCCATTTCATCAGCAAGAATACTAATACAGCTTATAATCTAGGTTAGGTTACCCATATTAGCCATACAAAGTTTCAATTAATTCAGATATGGTATTTACATACACTAAAATTGAAGACTTTGACTGTAGTTTTATGTATATATCTTATATATAAATGATTACATGAAAAAAGTCTGAATAACAAAAGTTACTTTACTACAATATTATAATATTTGTTTCAGGCCTTCCTCCATATAACCCCCTCTCCTGTTTCCCTCTAATAATGCTAATACACCATATAACCCATTGTGTATTGTATGTTTGTATGACATGTATTTGTTATGTATGAATGAATGTATGCGTGTGTATATATTTTTGTATATGCATATATGAAGTTGTTTATATATTTTGAAAAAATTGTATTATATAAGAGGTAAAATAAATATGTTCTAACCTTCCTACACACCTGAAGTACTGTCCCCTAGATTCAGTCACTGATCCATTCTTGGAAGACCTAAAAAACCACTTCTTTTTTGTAGAAGCAGGGGCATTCTTGTCTGACCCAGCACTGGACAATGAAGCTGTTTTTCTCCTTTCCCTATAAACCATAACCAATAAAATCAAAATCATTTAATAATTTACAAAAGAGTGCAACTTAATGTTGAACATCGAAACTCTGTTATTTATCCTATGGAAATGGCTATTTTGTAGAGTGGGATGTAAATTAAACTTATTATTTACTTGGTTGAGCTCAGATTTCAAATGGTAAAAACATATACAATATAAGAGATTGCAATATCAAAATATTACTTATTAACTTCATGCACAAGGTCTCTACAACAGCCATTTATGGAATGCAACCCTGAAATTTGTAATGAAATTGGCATTGCATTACATAAGCCCATTATAAATGGCCATATATTTTATATTCTGAGTATTCCCAGCACAGAGCACATTAAGATTATTATGTATGAATGCTTAAATGTATTGTTTTTACCTTTAAATAAGAATTATATCCAATTTGGAGTGAAGTCACCATGTGCTCTGGCATTTTCATAGATAACACCGATGGATTTTGATAATAACATTCACAGCTCTTAACGTCGGAACACTAAGTAATAATACGGATGAATTTCGATAATTAATTCACGTTAAATGCACTTTTTGAGCGTATTTCGATCGGCAGTTCAAAGTTCACTCCCGGATTAGCTCTATATAAGGACCCTCTCACGACGGATTAAGATCAGTCATATTCGGCATCCTCTGGAGGGGAGACCCTGATTCACGAGCGAGATTTAATCCTTCAGCTTGTTCCGGCCTGCCTAGCCTATTCTATCTCTCACGGCTAAGTCAGCACTTCTATTAAACAGCTAAGTCTTTCTATTGTAATATAGACTAAGTATTATTAAGTGTCCCCCATTACATTTTCAAAGGTGTCTTTTCATTTTAATTATTAATATGTTATTGGAGAATATTTTTATTATAAATAAATTTATATATATTTGAATTTTGACTTAAGTCGATTGTTGGTGGCCCTTCCTAAATTCTTGTTAGTGATTTGGTTGTGGGATTTTTCATATATTACAGCTTCCACTGCTTATCGCCGCAGCCAGATCGCAACAAATTTAATTTATTCATTAAGCCCACTGTTTAATGACATTAAATCAGAGGGCTATATCTGTTTATATATATGTTTTACTCAATAAGATCTTCCTGGAGCCACCACAATGGCTCACAACCTGACCATTACAATAGAAATGTATAATCCAAATTATATTACATCTGTGCAATCTCTCAATATGCTCTGTACTTTTCATGTTCCAGGTAGTTATTTTTTTGTTTTCTTTCCTTTCACTTTTACCCTCTACACACAACTGTTGAAGACTGGGTGTTGGTCAGGTGTCTCCCTCCTCTATTTGAAAAATATTATTGACCAATGCTCACCATCTGTGGTACTAGATGTCACTAGGTATATGATTCGGAAAAATCTTCAATGCTCTACAGGGATGATGTATCAATGACATGATATTCAGAAATAGACTAAAAGGGATCCTGCAACCTATCCTTGATAAGGATGAAAATAATGCATACGCTGTGCTTAGAAATGTGAATATCATGAACACTCACAATTTGATGCATTAAGAAACATGGATGGCAAAACTCAGAAACAGATATTCCACACTTTGTGCAGTATACACTTAATTGCCTTCTCTTATTTCTGGCAACAAAGCTGTCAAGGAGCTGAATGTTGCTTGCTTTCCTCAGTTTTGGAGCAGATCAATTTTTTAGCAAAGTAGTAAACAGTATTTACCAGTACTACAGCCGTGAAAGCAAGTGTGGGGAAAAAGATGGATGGGGTGGAGAAATATGATGAAAGAGATAAAAGTAAGGTGGTTCATCAACAAACAGTGAAGAAGGAAGCCCTCTCCATTGAAATGTTATCGTACACCATATCCTCATATGGAGGAAGATGACTGGAAGACCGGATAGAGGGCATCCAGAATTGAATGATCCGAGCTGCGAGCTGCACCTAATGGTTTAAGAAGATGGTAGATGCCCAGATCTGACAAGGACTATATTATTTTACATGGTAATTAGTTAGCTAAGTTGAATTGGATGAAAATTCTAAGTTGATCCGAAGAAATTAAATAAAACATCTTAATCTCTGATACTACTATTTAAAGTTTAATGCTGAATAGATTGCTATAAATTTCAGAATAAAAAACAGGTCAATTGTATTTATTTATTATTTTCCTCAGAATTTATCTTTCGCTTTCTGATAGAATGAAATATATTTTATGAACACAGCCTTTTTGAGCTACTTTCTGAAATGACACTTGAAAACATGTGTTGGAGAGAAAATCTTCAGAAAACCTACAATTCATAATTGTAATTGAAAACAGTTTTAAATATTCAGAATAAATAGACAACAACTCAAAATCAGTTCTAAATTATCAAGAATGGAATTCAATGAAACCTTCTTAATCTATAATCAATATTGTATATAGAATAGTTGTATTAGAAAATTTGATGCTATTACTAAATAATTATGACTGTATTTATAGGTTTTAATATTTGTTCTATATAACTTGTGTTATTTTATGATCTCAAAAAACTATCTGTACCTGTTGCAAGATTCATAGTCAGAAGAAAAATCTCTAGGCCGAACATATGCAACATAATGTCCAGATGCCATGGTTGCGCCAAGGTGCATAATAACTGAATACAGACTGTACTCATGATCAGGAACAGGGCCCCCAGGTTTTTCACATTCTTCACAAAAACAGCCTAGACGAAGAGGAGTAGGCATATGCTCATTTACTTTGCTAACAATTGACCTAAAAAATTAAAACATTGCAGATAATGTATAAGCGATTTAATATCAATTTTTGCCATTTAGTTAGGCTAATAGAAATTATTCAGAAGGATTAAATTTAACAGATAGAGAATAAATTTAGATAGGAAAATTAAAATTATTCAGAAGGATTAAATTTAACAGATAGAGAATAAATTTAGATAGGAAAATTAATTTGACAGATAGTGGCCTTCATCTAGTACCTTCAGAAGCAAATAATTCACTTGTTGCCATTATTTCAAAAATTAAAAAAAATTGTTGCACCGAAAAGCATAAAATTTAATTTACTTAAATCCCTCCCCTCTGTCTGATGGTAAAGGTGAGGTCTATGTTGGAAAACATCAAAGACAAATAAAATACTATTAATCTGGAGTCAAGAACATAAAAGAGAGTACACACTTCAGCAATATTAAATTCTTTTAAAAAATATAAATATGATTGATATCTACAATTGTTCACGGTAAACATATTTTCTTTTTTTTTCTCTCTGTTTATGTGATTTTTATATGTAGTATTTATTTGTAACCAACATCAATATAAAATTGGAGGTTTCCAGGTTCTTCTAAGAATTCAGTAGTGTTCAGCTGTTGAAATTGTAATCAAGAAAGGATTACTCAAATGAATTTTGAACCTTTCTTCAAATGTTCACTGACCCTTGTAGAACATAACAAAAATAGGGTCCATTAAATCTCCACTTCCAACACGTTTACTCAGCTAGAGCATATTCTCCATAAACAACGACTAAAATTCAATGGCTTTTGGCAGCAATTTTCTTCATGTTAAACTAATGACAAAGAATTCCCTGCAAAAACACTTTATCCGGTATGAAATTAGACATAATTTGATAAAGTAAAACGATTAGCTACTTATGTTTCAACGGAATGAATTACAATAAAAACAAAGCCCAATGACAATAGGATTACATGGAGGAGAAGTCACACGACCAATTGGAAAACACCACTAGTAAAGACATCTATGAGAAAACAATAAGAACTAATTTAAGTTCCCAATATAGACCATCATTATCTATCACTAGAAATCAGCTCTGTCTCAAATGTTCAATGTCATTGCATGATAAACTTTTGATGTAAAAAAAAATACCCTTATACCAATCTTGCAACTTTTTCTTCAAAAAATATGCTGGTCCACCTACTGCAGGCGAAGTTTACCATAGACCACAATGGATAGTAATCCGAAGCTGCTAGATCTGGACTATATCGAATTAGAGCTCTTTGATTTTTGTAGTGATAATCTTTTTTGTGGATGTGTGGGGTCTTGCAATGTCTTGTTGTAAAAGCACTAACTTTCTATTCACCAGTGGCACCTTTGCCTCTCTCAAGTTAAACAGAATAAACAGGTAGATGGTCTATCTTCAAGGACTGGCTCAAAATTCCATCAAAAACAGATCATAACTTTCTCTTTTCAAATAGCTCTCTTCTTGAAATAGGGAGAAATGGTTGTCCTGGTTAAACCAAGACTTTATGGTTAATAGCATTCTCAACCCCAATTTTTATTGCAAATCAAATTTGTTTCATAAAACATTTTTTTTTCAGTCAATTTTACAAACAGAATGAAAAATTAGAACTATTCTATTTGGCTAATGGGGCAGAGTTATCTACAGGTTAACACCATTTTCTAGCCACGGTGTGACTAAGGATTTGATTGGATAAATTCATCATTAAATAAATTCCTATTGCCTCAGCGGGAATCGAACTCGCCACTCAAACCATGTGAGATTAAGATCAAAGCCTCACCTCGTACGGCTAACCTGAACTCTCAAAAAAGGGAAAGTCTGGAGTATTTTAGTTTCATGAAATTAGTACACAACTAACTGAGCTATAAATATAAGTCTGATAAAAGGGAACCCCGGGTACCAGATGAGATCCTCAAATTTATAGATCAAAGGAACAAAAATAAACGTGCAATTAAGAATAAATGAAGCTACAATTGACAAATAACTGATCACTTTTTGAACTCAATTTTTGCTCTTTACTTGTACTGTGAGCACCAGAAAGTATTAGCCTAATACGTAGGGCACTACAAAAGTTTTGCAATATGTCTTAACAGAAAGACTCAGGAGACGGCTAGTTGCTGTGTATTCATACATGTCTATGCATGCATAGTAGCCGGTAGCAGCGCATCTCAGGGCTCAGTTGTTCATTAGCAATGACAGATTAAAGTGCGTACTATGGCATCATGGTCATGTAGTGAAGTACGGGCAATGTTAAAGTATAATGCGTGTTTTAAGCATAGATCAATGCTTAGATGAAATGAAACTCGCATTGAATAATGATTGTCCACATCATACTACTATATTCAGGTGGTACAGAGAATTTGAAAGGGGCAATTTCACTCTGGAGGACGCTGAGAGACAAGGAAGGCACGGACGTCGGTTAAACGAGGAAAACAATTCCGCTGTGAGGAAAATGCTTAATGAAGACCAGCGAGTGACATATCAGCAGATAGAGGAGACCTTCATGCACCAGCAATTTATTGGATTCTGCGAGACCATTTAAAGATAAAAAAACTTTGTTGTCTATGGGTGCTCCATAGTCTAACAGAAGAGCAAATGGCACATCGTGTGACTTGGTGCTGAAAGATGCTGAAGCAATTTGATAAGGGACAATCACAATATGTGAATAGCATCGTGGCAGGGGACAAAACTTGACTATACTATTGTGATGTGCCGACCAAGGCTCAAAACAAATGTCTGAAAATCTCGATCTGTAAAGAAAAAAATGGTCGCTGTATTTTTCAGAACGAGTGGAATTGTAGAGCGTGTTGTGTTGTTTTGGACACACAGAAGAAAGTTACAGCTAAATGGTACAATGAGCAGGACCTGCCTAAAGTCATAGGATCCCTGAAAAACCTGCGACCAAAGTCAAGAATGGACGCCTGGTCCTCCACCATGACAACGCTCCAGCTCACCATGCCAGAGCTTGCACCGAGTATTTGGCCACTAATGGACTGAAACCTCTTGAGCACCCTCCTTACAGTCCAGACCTTGCTCCCTGTGACTTTCACTGTTCCCGAATGAGAAAATGAAGATGAAAGGAAAATGTTTTTCTACTGACGAGGACCTTCTGAGGGCTTGGGGCAATGAATGTGCCTCACTGCCAGATGAAACTTGGCAGAGCTGGTTCTGACGAATGGAGAAGTGTATTGAATGTGGCGGAAATTATTTCGAGAAAATTAAATAAATAAAGCTGTATTGCAAAACTTTTGAAGTGACTTTCGTAATCTTGTGTAAAGGAGGAATGAATTTCATATTTACTTTCCTTGGGATAGTAGTACTGTTTTACTTCCAGCAATAAGTAGAGAAATTTTTCTTTGAATTACAACTAAAAATGCTTGCTCATGCATATAAAAGAAAGAAAATAAACCCTCCTTTTGAGGATATATAATTCAGATTTGAATACTCTTAACAGTTCTATTTATAAATCCATCTGGCCACCTTTACAATACAAAATTTATAATGGATAAACGTACATCCATGAAATTTAAATTTGACATGCACCTGCCATTTAATAATATTTATTTCCTATAAAAGCCTCCAATAAAAAGTGCCCCCTCCCCCCTTTCAGATGTAAAATCTGTGGAAGAGTTGCTGAATAACATTAATGAATGAGTTCAGGTATATACAAGTACCTATTAGTTGATTTTCAAAATAGAAAGCTCAATTTGTTTGTTGTGATTGAGTTTCCCTTTCAAAAGTTCCCTGAGCACCAACAATTTAACAAGACTTAAGGAGTTTTGCCAACAACTATAGAAAGAGAGAAGAGTAGTTAAACTATTTCAGAAAAAAAAAAGGACAGAAGATGTGCTAGCTATTTAATTATATAATAAAACAAGAAAATAATCCTTCCTTCAATCACAAAGCTACATGAGGAGCTTCATGAATTATCTAATTTTTTTTCAGATAATACAGAATTGTCTACAAATTTTAGGAACAAAACTATTTAATACTTACCCATAGCCAGAAGAAAACCTCTTTATTTGTAATGTTAGAAGTTTAGGTAAGGTTTCGAATTTCACGCACCTCCTAGCTTCATTATAGCGAAGGCACTTTTCACACCAATATTTATTACTATCATGTAAATATTCTTCTGTTACTAAGGCAGACTGATATAGCTTGTTAACATTAAGTCCATCATCTAGAAAATAATATGATTATTCTATATATATATATATATATATATATATATATATATATATATATATATATATATATCTTAATTTTAATCTATATATATATATATAAAATTGTAACCTCTGTCTGTACATTGATTTTTTTCGCGAAATTTCACGATAACTTTTCGTTTCACATGTCATAGACACCATATCTGCATTTTGTTTCTTTCGTGTATGTTTGTTTGTTTGTTTGTTACCTTTTCACGCACAAACGGCTGAACCGAATTTTATGAAACTTGGTATGTATATTACTACTAACCCAACTTAGACTTTAGGCTATATTAATTTTCTCTGAGACGAACAGGAGTGGGGGTTATAAGGGAAGCATGAAATTAAAAATAGCGATATTTCGTTTTCTATTGGTTTTTCGGCAAATTTGCACATAACAAAAGTTATTTATTTTGTTATTTAGAGTAACTTTTGTTATATACACTTTTGACGTATACCGAAGTTTAAATGCGTTATACGCTAAAAATTATAGCGGGAGTCAACAATTTGATTTGCCAAAAAAGACTCAACCGAACTAAATAAAACTCGGTATGTGTATTAGCAGTGAGGTCTTCATTATAATAAGCCATACCGACATTTTTATGGACGGGCAGGAGTGGGGGTTATAAGGGAAGCCTGAAATTAAAAATAGCGATATTTCGTTTCCTATTGGTTTTTCCGCAAATATAAACATAACAAAAGTTGTCTATTTTGTTATTTGGAGTAACTTTTGTTATATACACTTTTGTCGTATACCTAAGTATAAATGAGTTATACGTTAAAACCTTAGCGGGCACTAACGGCTGAACCGAACTTAACAAAACTCGGTATGTCAATTAGCATTAATTCTTTCATGATTATAACTTATATTAAAATTTTTAGGTTCGAACGGGAGGGGGGTTATAAGGGAGGCCTGAAATAAAAATTCACCATATTTACATGTATAAGAGACGGGAAATATAAAAATATCGAAGACTGTGAAGCCTTATCGAACAAATAATTCTATTATTAGCAAATCCACGGGAAAGACGGGTATCAATCCTAAACACTGGGACGGGTAAATGTCAAAATATTGTCAATGTAAAGCCTGCTAAAAAATACCATCACCATTCAGCCTCAAATGAATTCCCGGGCGAAGCCGGGTATCTGAGCTAGTATCTTATATATATATATATATATATATATATATATATATATATATATATATATATATATATAAGAGATATTAAGATTTCTTTCTGATTTTTAAGTTAATCAAATAGGTTACCTAGGTATTTTTAATAATCTTGGTCTAATTATGTCTAAATAACAATAAAATTAATAAATACGACACAAAAATAATTTAAATAAAATTTATATTTTCAATAAATAATAGAAACACTACCTAATGGTAGGCATTAAAAAAAAAGGTTATTCAAATATACACCTAACAATAACTAAATAAAACTCAGTAAACAGCAGAAAATGGCCTCAGATTTCCAAAAATGGACAAGTGATTTTATGAGGCTTTCTTGCCCAGTGCTTGTTTTTAGATTTTAACTCCCAAATAGTATCAAAACATTGGCTGGAAACTTAAAATTTATTTGTAATAGCTAAATAATAATAAAATAAAATGGCTAAAAATGTGATGGGCCTGGTCAAAAAACAATGTCTCATAAGAATTGAAAACTTTCTATTGGCCTCAGTAAAATAGTGTCCTTACTTCTTTGTCTATCAGCCAGCATTGACATGCATATTCCATAGTCAGGTAACGGAAAAGTGAGAAAAGTAGTTTATGTTATTGCCCAAGGAGCAAAGTACTTAATAAGCTATGTGTGTTAAATGATTCCATTATGTTCTAAAAAAGTACCATACCTTTCCCTTGAATGTCTGTTGTTATAGGCACACAAATGTCACAAAATGTTTCTTTTCTTTGCGTAACCTGTTCACATTCTAAACATGTTGTTTTCAAGAGTGAAATTCCTTCGAAGTGTTCAGAAATAAAATTGTGACCAACAGAACTGCTTTCATCATCATAATCTATACCATTAGTACAACAATCCCCATTCTGTGCAAGCGGCTCTGAAAAAATAAAAACTTTGAAAATTAATAAAAAGTCTGAAACGTAGGGACTGTGCAAACTAAGCTGATTTCCGAGACACTGGATGAAAGATTGGTAATCACATCTCGCCATATATTCTCTATTTCTAAGTTGAATGAGTAGAAGTGGAACTTTACTAAAGGCAGAAAGCATGAATAACTCGCTCAATATTTGTGATACGAGAAAATGATTAGAACAACAATTGTAGAGGATCTATTCTTTTACAAGACAGGTGCTGTAATATTTTTCGAACTAACTCATAATAAAAGGGAAATTCTGGATGCATAATGTATACAGAATTTGGAAGTACTCAGTAACTTATAATAAATATTAGACGATTATTGACTACTGAGGCTGAAAACATAAAAATACATATAGCTCGCTTAATATCCGAGATATGGAAAAAATGTATTTAACAATAATTGTAGAAAATTTAAATTCCAACAACAATGGTCATGTCAACTTTTTTGATAAAACTTATAGTAAACTAGATATTTCAAATTTTCAATTATCCCCTCTTTAAACCACCCTCCCCCCCAAGGCCAACTCCAGCCATCACCTAATATGATCTTTGATGTTGAATGGAACAGATGATATAGATCAAATAAATATTTTCAACTTACACAACAAATTGCTCGTATTTCATTTAGTAAATATTAGTTGAAAACATGTAGAGAGAGAATGTATAAAACAACATTTATAGACAATTAAATTTGCAATAAGATAGGTTCTATACAATTTTTCAATCCAATGTATAATAACGGAGATATTTGACATTTATAAACTCCCTCCTTTCCTTCCACCAATCCAATTTCTGCCATTAACGAACAAAAATTGCAATTGCTAGAGCTTTAACAGACAAGTATGTATGTATATATATATATATATATATATATTTATATATATAATTCTAGCGTACGTGTGTATGTCACTGAACTCCTCCTAGATGGCTGGACCAATTTGATTGAATTTTTAAATACGCGTTCAGGTGATGCCCCGGATGGTTTAGTGCTGCAGATCGGTCCGGCAGATGGAGCAGGAGTGGGGGTCGTGAGGGAGGCCTGAAATTAAAAACAGCCGTTTTGCGTTTCCTATTCGTTTTTCGGCAAATATGCACATGATAAGAGTTGTTTATGTTGTTATTTGGAGTAACTTTTGTCATATTCACTTTTGTCGTATAAACGAGATATACACTAAAAAAGTCCGTCACGCAGGGGCTGCGTAAACTAAGCAGATTTCCCACGTGAAGTTTTACAATAGAGAAATCTGCCTAATAATAACAGTAGTAGTAACCTATTTTCACCAGGACGAATAGTTAGTGAAACAGCCGCACTAGCGCTCGGCGGAAACTCCCGAACATAGCCGACCACACTCACAATACAAATGCAAATATCTCGGTTAATATTAAAGATACAGAATAAATGTATAGAACAATATTTATAGTAAATTTAATTTGCAATAAGATTGGTTCTATACAATTTTTTGATCCGACTATGGTAACAGAGATATTTCGAATTTTCGAAAATCCCCTCCCACTGGTCCGATTTCAGCCATTAACAAACTTGATCTTCTTTTTTACACAAAACGATTAAATTCCGAGTTTGGTAACGATCAAACAAAAATTGCGACCGCTAGAGCGTTAACAGACAAATTATATATATATATATATATATATATATATATATATATATATATATATATATATATAATTTTGAACAGACCTCATTTTCGTCATCTCCTGGGTAGGATCGATGGACATTTGAAGAAATTTTTCGAAACTCGCGTCATGAGTACGACCTCAATAGCTGATTTCCCTTGAGGGAAATCTGCTAAAAGTAAACTGGGGCAAACAATTTTATTGGGCACCAACGATTGAACCGAACTGAACAAAACTCGGTATGTGCATTAGCATTAGTTCTTCCATGGTTATATGCCATACTAAATTTTTTAGGTTTGAACGGGAGTGGGGGTTTACTGAAGGCCGAAAACTAAAAAACGCCGATATCTTGGTTAATATTAGAGAAATTGAAAATAAGTACATGACAACGTTTATAGATCTTTTAATTTGCAAAATGATTGGTTCTACACAAAATTTCGATCCGACTCAAACTAACGGAGATATTTCGAATTTTCGAAAATCCTCCCCTCCCAATGATCCGATTCCAGCCGTTGAAGCACATGGTCCATCCTTTAATGTAAAACGTTTAAATACGGAGTTTGGTAGCGACTGCTAGAGCGTTAACAGGCTAATACACCTCTATCTATCTATATATATAATTCTAGCGTGCGTGTGTATGCCACTGAACTCCTCCTAGACGGCTGGACCGATTTCATTGAATTTTTAAATACGCGTTCGGGTGACGCCCCAGATGGTTTAGCGCCGCAGATCGGTCCGGCAGATGGAGCAGGTCTCCGGTCGAAGGGCGAAGGGCGAGGTTATTGGAAATGTAAATATGTTTATCTTATGTATGTCCTTAGAGTTTAAGTATGTCATCTAAATAAAGATGTTTTCAGCTGCGAGAGGTTTTCACTTTCAGACATTGTTATTTATTGTCCAAATTTATTTTAATTTGATTTGAATGTTTCAATTATTTTATTTTCTTTATTTATATTTATGTATTTGCATTATTATTGTTGAGGGTTTTCATTTATTTAAATTATTGGTCTACAAATTTTTGTTTTTAAGGACGTGTAGTGCGCATTCTACCAGATAATCATAGAACTAAAACGTCTTCTTTTCCTTCTCTCATTTTTCCTTTTCTTTTTGCGTACCAAGTTTTCGGGATATTTTTTTTACTATTTATTTTAAGGCAAACGTGCACATAACAAATGTTTTTTTTTGCGTTATTAAAAGAAGATTTTTTTTAAACATAATATATATTTAATACCCTAATCGCTTGAAATATCATGCAGGACAACGTCTGCCGGGTCCGCTAGTATAATATATATATATATATATATTGAATGGACCTCATTTCATCATTTCCTGGGTAGGATCAATGGGCATTTGAAGAAAGTTTTCAAAAATTGCATCATAACCACATCAATAGCTGATTTCTCTCAAGGGAAATCTGCTAAAACAAGTGTAAGTAATAGGCGTATATAAGCATAAGCATAATTCAACACTATATGTACTTCTATTTTTACTCTTCAATTACCACTCACTACTTTTGGTACAATACTAGCTACGGTGACTTCACATGGAAAATCATTAGAGGCTGAATGATAACGGTAATTTTTTTGGCAAGGCTTTACTATGCACAATATTTTTAGATTTTAGTGTTTAGGGTTTATACCTGGGTAACTAAAGCAAACTTATAGAATCTTTTAGTGATGAAGAATAAATACATAAAAAAATAATTTCCTGATCAATCTGCCTGCACTGTTCCAAATATGGACAACGTTAATTAATTATGGACAATATTCATTCATCTATATATATATATATAGATGTACCTCTGTCTGTACATCGATTTTTTTTTCTTAATTTCACGATAACTTTTCGTTTCACTTGTCATAGACACATTTCACGCATAAACAGCTGAACCGAATTTTATGAAACTTGGTACATATATTACTACTAACCCAAATTAGACTTTAGGCTATATTAATAATCTTAGAGACGAACAGGATTGGGGGTTATAAGGGAGGCCTGAAATTAAAAATAGCGATATTTCGTTTCCTATTGGTTTTTCGGCATATACGCACATAACAAAAGTTATTTATTTTGTTATTTAGAGTAACTTTTCTTATATACACTTTCGTCGTATACCGAAATATAAATGAGTTATACGCTAAATATTATAGCAGGAGGCAACAATTTTATTTGGCACAAAAGAATCAACCGAACTAAATAAAACTCGGTATGTGTATTGGCACTAACGCCTTCATTATAACAAGCCACACCAACATTTCTAGGGACGGGCAGGAATAGGAGTTGTAAGAGAGGCCTGAAATTAAAAATAGCGGTATTTCATTTCCTATTTGTTTTTCGGCAAATATGCACAGGATAAAGGTTGTTTATTTTGTTATATAAAGTAACTTTTATTATATTCACTTTTGTCGTATAACAAAGTATAAATGAGATATACACTAAAAATTAAAGCGGGAGCCAACAATATTATTGGGCACTAGCAATTGAACCGAACTTAACAAAACTCGGTACGTGAATTAGCATTAATTGTTCCATGATTATAAGCTATATTACAATTTTTAGGTTCGTACGGGAGTGGCGGTTATAAGGGAGGCCTGAAATTAAAAATAGCAATATTTCGTTTCGTATTGCTTTTTCGGCACATAAAAAGAGTAATTTATTTTATTGTTTAGAGTATCATTTGTTATATACACTTTTGTCGTATACCGAAGTATAAATGAGTTATAAGCTAAAAACTATAGCGGGAGTCAATCATTTTATTGGGAACAAAAAACTAATCTGAACTAAACAAAACTCGGTATGTGAACTACCACAAACTCCTCCATAATAAGAAGCTCTACCAACATTTCGAGGGACAATCAGGGATGGGGGTTGTAAGGGAGGATTTGTTATATAGAATTTTGCTGTATATCGAAGTATAAATGAGTTATACCCTAAAAACTATAACGGGAATCAACAATTTTATTGGGAACAAAAAACTAATCTGAACTAAACAAAACTCGGTATGTGAACTACCACCAACTCCTCCATAATAAGAAGCTCTACCAACATTTCGAGGGACAATCAGGGATGGGGGTTGTAAGGGAGGATTTGTTATATAGAATTTGGCTGTATATCGAAGTATAAATGAGTTATACCCTAAAAACTATAGCGGGAGTCAATCATTTTATTGGGAACAAAAAACTAATCTGAACTAAACAAAACTCGGTATGTGAACTACCACAAACTCCTCCATAATAAGAAGCTCTACCAACATTTCGAGGGACAATCAGGGATGGGGGTTGTAAGGGAGGATTTGTTATATAGAATTTTGCTGTATATCGAAGTATAAATGAGTTATACCCTAAAAACTATAACGGGAATCAACAATTTTATTTGGTATCAAAGACTCATCCGAACTAAACCAAACTCCGCATGTGAATTAGCACTAACTCCTTCATGATAATAAGCCATACCAACATTTCTAGCGACGGACAGGAGTGGAGGTTGTAAGGGAGGCCTTAAATTAAAAATAGCGATATTTTGTTCCCTATTGGGTTTTCGGCAATTTTGCACATAACTAAAGCTGATTATTTTGTTATTTAAAGTAACGTTTGTTATATTCACTTTTGTTTTATAACGAAGTATAAACAAGATATACACTAAAAAAACAAAGCGGGAGCCAACAGTTTTATTCGGCTCTAACAATTGAACGGAACTTAACAAAACTCAGTATTTGTGTTAGTACTAACTCCTCCGTGATAATAAGCGGTACCAACATTTCTAGGGAGGAGCAGAAGTGGGGGTTGTAATGGAGGCCTGAAATTAAAAATAGCGATATTTCGTTTTCTATTGATTTTTCTGCAAATATGTACATGGCAAAAGTTGTTTATTTTGTTATTTAGAGTAACTTTTGTTATATTCACTTTTGTCATATACCAAGTATAAACGAAATATACAATGAAAACTAAAACGGTAGGTGACAATTGTATTTGGCACTAACAATTGAACAGTACTTAACAAAACTCGGCATGTGAATTAGCATTAATTCTTAAACGATTATAAGCTATACTAAATTTTCTAGGTTCAAACAGGAAGGGGGGTTATAAGAGAAGCCAGAAATAAAAATTTGCCAGAAATAAAAATTTGCAGTATATTACATTTTAGCAGATTTCCCTTGAGGGAAATCAGCTATTGAGGTTATACTCATGACGAAATTTTTGAAATCTTTCTTCAAATGTCCATCGATCCTACCTAGTAGATGACGAAAATGAGGTCTGTTCAAAACTGTATATATAATCTATATATATATATATATATATATATATATATATATATATATATATATATATATATATATATTTGTCAGTTACCGCTCTAGTGGTCGCAATGTTTGTGTGATCGTTACCAAACTCGATATTTGGTCGTTTTATGTAAAAAGAAAGATCAAGTTCGTTAACGGCTGAAATCGGGCGAGTGGGAGGGGGGGGTTTAGAGGGGAGGATTTTCGAAAATTCAAAATATCTCCATTACTATACATCGGATCGAAAAATTATATAGAATCAATCTTATTGCAAATTAAATTTACTATAAATATTTTTATATACATTTATTCCCTATCTTGAATATTAACCGAGATATTTGCATTTGTATTCTGTGTGTGGTCGGTCAAGAGACGGCTATGTTCGGACTTTCCACCGAGAGCTCTGGCGGCCGTTTCCGTAACTATTCGTCGCTCGTGAATAGGTTTAGAGGTTTCTTACTACTACAGTTGTTATTAGGCAGATTTCTCTATTGTAAAACTTCACGTGGGAAATCTGCTTAGTTTATGCAGCCGCTGCGTGACGGACTTATTCTGTTCGGTTTTCAGTCACTGTTATCTTTGTAATGTATAAAGGGAAAGGAAGTTTAATTCAAACATAGTTTGGTGGACAGAATACTTTCTATGATTATAAATTATATATTAAAAAAAAAAAAAAAAAACTACATGCACAGGAGACAGGAAATATAAAAATATTGTGGACAGTGAAGCCTTACATAACAAATAATTTTATTATTAACAAATCCACAGCAATGACGGGTATACATTGGGAAATGTTAAAATATTGTGGAAAGTAAAGGCTTGCCAAAAAAAATACCATTATCATTAATCCTCAAATGAATTCCCGAGTGAAGCCGGGTACCTTAGCTAGTCATTATTAAATATCATTACTAAAATGACTTTGTTCGGGAAATATTTCAACTGAATAATGTGTGAATGTGTATTTGCTTTTATTAAATTATACAGCTTTCTGGGAACATGGATAACCAATATACTATTGCTGACCGTATCAGACTAAATAAAAGCTGTTACTATTTAATCCCACTTTGTTGTTCAAAACATTATGAGCAAAAATCACTTCCTATTCAATCCCTCTTAATTATTTAGAACAATATAGACTATGTAAGTACCAATCATCAATACTATTCGTAATCACTGTGCAACATCTACCCCACAATTTCTGCTCTCACTTGTTATGGAAATTCAACATTGTTTTATTTAAATTATTTTAACTTAAGTTATTTGAAAAATTAAACCATCAGAATGTTTTAATAATTCAGTTATTAATGGAAATTATATAACACTGTTAGATGTTATGTTTTTATATTGTATTTTATTACCATGACTTAATTTAGATTAAGAAAGTGAAGGGGAGGGGGCAGAGATTCATTATCTCCTAATGAACTCGGATCATTCTTCGAACTATCATTTTAATTTCAAAACATTTGACATAATATGCCAGAACAAAATAAAGTTTAATGAGCATATCATGTTTAAGGGTATTTATTAACAAAACTTAAATAACAAAAGTTACTCTAAATAAGAAAATCTACAATTTTTATTAGGTGTATTTTTGCAGAAAACCCAATACCGAACGAAATATGGCGATATTTTCATTTTTTGTCTCCCATAGAGTTCCCACACTTGTTTGTCCCTAGAAATGTTAATATAGCTTACAATCATGTAGGAGTTAATGCTAACACACATACAAAGTTGAGTTTAGTTAAATTACCAGTAAGCAATAAAATTGTTGGACCCAGCTATAGGTTTTAGTGTATATATTGTTTATACTTCGTTATATGATAAAAGTGTTCATACCAAAAATTACTTTAAATAACAAAATTAATAATTTTTGTTAAGTACACATTTGCTGAAAAAGCAATAGAAAAAAAAATATTGCGATTTTTCATTTCAGGCCTCCCTTATAACCCCCACTCCTCTTCATCTCTCAGAATATTAGTAAAACCTAAAGTCTAAGTTGGGTTAGTAAGTAATATGCCTTACAAGTTTTATAAAATTCAGTTGAGTAATTTAGGCGCAGTTTAGTGCAAAAGGTAACAAACAAACACAAAGCCAAAAAATCAGTCACACAGGGGCTGCATAAACTAAGCAGATTTCCCATGTGAAGTTTTACAATAGAGAAATCTGCAAACTGCTAACACTTAACACCACCGTGAGTAAATACAAACGGTAATGAGAAATCTTTCAGATAATTTTAATAAACTCCCAACGGAAACGGCTTCTGAATTGTAAACAAATAGGTTTGCCAGCCACTCAGAGCTGAACAGATAGATAGACATATTCTACACCGGAAAGAAAAGCAATTACTTATATATCTGAACATAACACATAAATATAACTTTATTGAAAACTATTTACTATATCTAGTACTGCAATTAATAATGAATCAGAATAATTTATACTATAATAACTTAAATTTTAGTTGGCCAAGAACTAGAGAAGGGGGGAGGTGGCAGATGAACAGAACGTATTTGCATATATCTCACAAAGTGTATTACAAGAACGGTTAGAAGAAGCTTACACAAGAGCTGAACAGTTATGGGAACAGCCGAACTAATCCGGAAACTTACGACAATAACCGATCTCATCTTGTCGGTTATTCACACACACTTAATAAAACTGAAAATATCTTGGTTAATATTCAAGATAGAGAATAAATGTATATAAACAAAATTATAGCAAATTTAATTTGCAATAAGATTGATTCTATATATTTTTTTGATCCAACATATAGTAACGGAGATATGTTGAATTTTCGAAAATCCCCCCTCCCACTGGTCCAATTTCAGCCATTAACGAACTAGGTCTTCCTTTTTACATAAAACAATTAAATATCGAGTTTGGTAACGATCAAACAGAAATTGCAACCGCTAGAGCATTAACACACACACGCACGCACGCATGCCCGCACGCACGCACACGCACACGCACACAAACACACACATAAAATTTTGAACGAACCTCATTTTTGTCATCTCCTGGGTAGGATTGATGGACATTTGAAGAAATTTTTCGAAAATCCTGCCATGAGTACAACCTCAATAGCTAATTTCCCTTAAAGGGAATTGTTAAGCCAGAGTTGTTAGATACTCATCCCTCTGTAGCCTGCCACCTGCTTAAGCTGACTTAAGACGTATAGGCTTAGCCAATATGAGTATGCAGACTATTGCTTCAACCTACTCTCCAGTCTTGCCCCCACTGCCATGTAATAAGTGCGACTTTGGACAAGGAGGGCGACAGATCCCACATGAACATTAAATTGATAAATCATGAAATTTTTTTTTTCTTTAATTCTACATATATCTGTTATTTTTAGTTGGATTCAAAAACTGTTAAATAAACAATCTTGATAATCATTTAATGTCCTACAATTTTTATATAATTTTCCACTAATCTGAATATTAAACACATTATTTGTATTTTTTGTTTTCTGCCTTCAGATAACCTCCACTCCTACACATGGGATTTTCACTTTTCAGTAATTGCATCACTAATCATCTCATGTTAAACTTAAACTGAAAGTTGGCTTTACAGAAGCTCATATTTATGACAAAATAGAATTTCAGATGGCGCCAACCAGTGGGAATTCTACTTAAGTTTATACAGCACCTGAGTGATGGACGTTTTTATAATTAAAATAAAATTGTGAGAAAACCTCTTCAGGTGTTCTCATACCAACTCACTCACATACACCTATATAACCTTTCCACTAAAAGAGCCATGTCAAAATTGGTGGCTGAGACTGAAAGTCCTTGACAAGCCAAAAGTAATTAACTAAATCTAAATAAAGGAATACACCAAAATTAGGGTAAGTAATTATAAATAACAACATTAATCAATACATTCAGTAGTGTGAAAAGATTGATTCTTAAAGTAAAACCATTATGATTTCTGATTCTGGCCTTAGCGATTTCCTCCCCCAAAAGTCTTAGTTAAGTCAATCAGTAAATATAACGTTGTCATCCCAAAAGAAAAAATGAATGCAGGAAGCAAAAATAAAGTCCATCTCAGCAATATAAATATTTGATTTCAATAAGAAATAACACATTCATTAAATATCTATATCTCTAAAATAGAGAAAAATGATAGTTACCTATAAAAAGACACTTTTTACTTGCCAAAAATATAAACAAGGTTTAAGTTAGCTCAATTCCGAGTAGACAATTAGAATCATGAAATAACTTTATCAAAAAGAGAGTTGCCAATTGAGTAATTATATTACAGTGTAATACAAAAAAAAACACAATTACCTCCATCTAATACAGCAAGCCTCTCTTCCCAACCTGCTTTATTTTCCTCTAAATTGAATTCTGCATCTCTCTCGAATTCTGCATTTTTGTCTAAAACAGTAGCGAAGTTTCGCTAACCTTGGTAATAAAAACCGAATTGGAAGTGTATTACAGGAAAAAAAAAAAGAAAAAAAAATTATAATAAATAATTTTGAAGATAAAATGTATAATGGCAAATAAAAAATAACAATTTGTAAATTAACTGTCCTGTCTTGAGGTAATTACCCAATTTTTTAGAGAACAATAAATTAAATAAATGAATAAATAGAATTTAAAGGAATGTGTATCTATTTGCTAATTCCATTTTCTTTTCCAGAAATCTTGACCCTCTGTCAATAAGTAAAGTGAAAATGCTTTCTACGACCATAAAGAAAATAAACATCACTAATAAAACAAGAGAGATATGGCCAAGTTAAGTTCAATGGAGCCACAAAGGTTTCCATTCACAAAGAGGGAGAAAAATAACTGTTTGTGAACAATTCACAACAACTAAACCTAGTTTATTTCTAATCTCAGAACTAAGTTAAGTTAAAATAAATGCAAAAGAAAAATATTAAAAAATGGCTAGACATATTTCTTTTGGAAATATAAATAAATATTTGGCGGTAAAGTCACAGAGGGTTAGCTAGTAATGGGCGAGGCATAAGAGGACATCATCTGGAGGAATTTGGAAGCTGGCTTTAGGGTTAGTGATCATCCAACACGGAGGTATAGATCATTTATCTATATCACCTATTTGAGATAGATCAAATGAGGAGGATATCGTTTTTTTTAAAAGAGAAATATGTATTGATATAGTGATTCTAGATGTGCATGCCCTTTGTAAGAATTCAGCGAAAGAAGAGAAGGAATTTATTCTGGCCAAGGCATGCAATCAAATACTTAAGTATGATTGGGCTGGACAGTTAGTTTCAACACTCAAATATACCAAGCTAGACCCATTATTAGACAGCAAACATGAACCTGCCAATGAATAAAGGCACTGAACTGTATAGTTTATAGGGGTATGAACGTCATATGATGATCACAATGTTTCTTCACAAGGAGAAGCAATAACAAAAATGGATGAAACTGGATGGGCAGACTATGAGCCCAATAGACCAACATATTCTATAAGTACCAGGCCACTCCACACTCGATAGAAGCCTGAAGCTAGAGATAGTTCAGATCATTTCCTGTTTCTGCTAGCAGAGGACCCTGAGCAAAGTAAACAAATATCTTTACAATGAAGATACTGGTGAATCAAACCATTAAGTGCAATACAGGTAAAGTCTCAAAAACAGTGTCAGTAATGAAATAAGATAGGGTTGTGTGGGGAAGAATGGTATAAAAATAAGTAATACATCAAAGTGCTTATGTATTGTGATAAAGGAAAGTGATGAAAAAGAACCCTTGGCTTGAAAGCAAATGTGAGACTGAAATTACGGAAAAAACAAAGCACAGCTGTAAATGCTCCAAAAGAAAAATCTTAATACATACAATGCATATTCCAAAAAGTGGAGAAGAAAGAAGGCTGCATGAAAAGAAAAGAACAAATGAAGTTAAGAACTTCAAGGAAATGCAGGAGCATTTTCAGATATGAGACTTTTAAGTTCTATAAGGGTGTTAAAATTCCTCAATCAAAATTTCTTGAAATGGTAATCCGAGAAATAACAATAATCCTGGTGCCACTATATACATAAAGTAGCCACGCACAGTATCTGTATAGCCTGAGAAAGTATTGTTTATGGGTAACATCACCGTGGCATTGGCCAGTGCAGTAACAGCTAGAACTTGTATGAAGTCATAACTTAGAACTCACTAAAACTAGAAACCCGTTTTTAAAGGGTAAGACTCCCCATGAAGATGCTCAATGATACACTAGGAGGAACAAGTACAAGAGGATCACAGAGGCAATGGTGGCTTATTGGCCTGGAGAATGTCTTGCAGAGGTTGGGCATTTGTAATTGGAGAAGCCTAGGTGGAAAACGTGAAGAATAATCAATAACATTGATGCAGAGACTCAGGTTCTTTAAGACTCTAGCATCACGTAAGTATTTATATAGATATAAAGCAAATTAGAAAAGGAAGAGTACAATAAAACAAAAGGACTAATTTGTCAAGCCATGATAAAATATTACCTTTTTATAAAAATATTATCTAAGAGAACTTGTTATTGTCATTTATTAATGTTCACTTTCTGTCACTGAGGCTATTTGGGATGGGTAAACTATAGATTACCACCATTTGAACAATAATATTGATGTACAATATTCTTTTGTCATAACATGGCATTATCGAGTAACGTTTAACAGTAATTGAAAGTACATAGTTATTTCAATAATATTAACATATTGGAGGAAGTAAGATAATATAAACCAGAAATTAAAAAAGTTTGATTCCCATCACACCCGCTCTCAAGTTGTTCAAATTCAGCATGAGTTTTTCAAAATCATTTATTAATTTATTCATTTTTTTGAGAGAAAAAATTCTTTTTATCTGACAAGAACTTATCCTAGACCCCCCCCCACTTAATCCTACCAAGGAATTACGTACATCCTACCAAGGAATTACGTACATCCTACCAAGGAATTACGTACATCCTACCAAGGAATTACGTACTTAATCCTACATTAAGGAATTACGAATGAAACCACTATTTTATTAATCTTTAGGACAGGGTACTATATTAAATTACACAATGCAATGTTTTATTAATATTAAATGTCCTATGATAGCTATTAATTAACAAACTTAATATTTATTTTTACAAAAACCAGTTAAATATTGAGTACAGGTAGCAGAGATACTTTGAATTGTTTATTTTTCCTTCACTCCCACTTCACTTTCAATTATTAACAAGTGAACTCTTTAGTTTTTACATGAATTAGTTAAATGTTTAATATGGTATCGAAAAAGTAAAAATTAAGGCTCTAGGCTTCATGACTTCACGTCTTGACTCCTGAGATGAAGAGAACACCAAAAAATAGTAAACAATAGAAAAAATATATTTGTAAATATAGAGAAACCAGCTAATACTTCACTTCCATTTTCTGGTGAACTAAATAGATGAAACTTCTACCCTTAAATCAACACGGAGACATGTGAAATTTTAATTTTCTACAACTACTGTTTTATACATGTTTTCTCTGACTCAAATATAATGGGGTTATTTGTATATTTTTTTTTTTTGTTTGTCTTTTGTAAAGCTCCACTTCTACTCATCCAATTTTCAATTTTAAGTACTTCAGTCACTAAACATCTCAAGCCCAACTAACCTTTTAATTCCTGTAGGCTCCTTATTGTGATAGAAATAGAGAATAGAAGGTGAGATGGGATAATCAGCGTATCATAATCCAGTGCATGAAAGACTTTTTTTTTATTGTTATAAATTCTATACTTAAGGTTTTATGTAAAATTAAAGGCAGACATCTGGCCAGGTGTAAAGGGAATTGTTATAGGGATTAAATATGTGATAAATGTAAAATCATCATCATTATTATCAAAAAATTATAACATAGACAGCAAACTTGTTCATTAAGTTATTTCACAAATTCTTATTCTATAAATCTATCTATAATTTGAATATTAATGGAATCATTTATTTCCTTTTGCTTTTATCTTTCTCTAATCCCTTTCCCTCTCCCCATCTTAAATTTACAGTTTTTATTGAAGATAAGAAATAGAATAGAATGTAAGATGAGCGTATAAGCACTCAAGAAATCTGCTAGGTTTACAAAACACCTGAGTGACCAAATTTTTGAATAAGCAATTGTAGTACATTTTTTTTGTCCCCCTCCCATGAAATAAACAAGAGAAATACCTGAGAAGAAACTGGCCAAATATAATTATAATTATTTCTTGTAAAATATTCCTTATTCATTTCCCCATAGCCTAATATAATCTAATAATATTAAGAATGATCAAAAATCTAAGAAGACACTCACCATAAATAATTCTAGTTTCGCCATCTCCTTTTCCTCTGGCTTGCCGTCCTATACTCAAGGATTTTTTCACCTACAAAAAATTATTTTAGTCAAACACAATTTAAATTAATAAAGCCATAAAATACTTTTTATAAAAGGACAATAAAAAGTAGTTGCATCTTTGCATTTTCCATTTAAAAAAAAAAATCTGTCTCTCAACAGCTCTTAAAGGACCAAGCCCTGCCATTTGGCTTTGGTGGGAGATCAAGTGGTTGCTCTAAAGACAGACAATCACTACTTCTTTATAGAAGTTGTTCACCATTTCCTCACATTGAGTGAGCATTAGAAATCCAAACTCTAACTTTAATTTAGAGTGCCAATCCCTTGAATCACCACAGCACAAAACATGAAACTTCTAGAATAGAATACATGGGCTGTAATGCCAAGCAGTCCTATTTAGTTAGACTAATTTGAGGCATATAAATAGAAAGTTTCAGGAAAAACACATTGACAAAAGATCAAATGAAGACTGAGCCCATATACTCTACCAAAAAAAAAAGTAATGCCAAAATCTAGGTTTTGTAGCTAACTTCATAATACTTTATTTTTTATCCTTCTCTTCCCCCCGCCATACCAGTGGTCAAAAAAATTTCATATTACAGAAAGGCACTGCATCCACTGGTTATACTGTACAGGGCATCCAAAATTGAATTAAAGTGCAACTGCCTATTTTAGTCTTCATAAGAGAGTATTGCAGTACATATTTATTGGCTAAGAGATCATCAATTGGTATTATTTTTGATAATAGACGTACTGCATCATCACTGTCCCATAAGCCTTTACTAGTTAAGATCCATCAATCATTGTACTCCTAGTATTTTAATATTTTACAATTTGTTCAGGGCAGTATGTCAAATGTTTATGGCATAGGTGAGCGAAAGAAGAATTGTTCCTTTATGGAGAACTTGTAAAGCTTCATTTTGTAGTCCCCAGGTGTTTCGTGTAACAACTGATTTTTTTTAAATTTATTTTTCATACAAGTTTATTTGTGTAGGACAATAAACTTCTAAAATAATTGTTACCCAAAATAGCATGCCGAAGCAATTTCTATTTTATAAATTATTGTAACCCTAAAGCTGAATTATTTAATATTTTTCCTAATTCTGGTAAAAATTAATGCTAATAACAACCAAACTGAATTAATGAGTACAGATTTAGCTCAAAATCAAGTATGTATTAATCAAATTTCAAAAACTAAAGAAACCAAATTTTTACAAAGAAAATATGAAATAATTCATTATCAATTTTTGAAAAATTTAAGATTTAAATTTTATTTCAATAAAAGTTTAATAACATTGCTCTTTTATTAATAAATCGTTCAATATTCATGGGTATATGAGAGTGGTCATAATAATGTAAAATGATCTTATTTTTTATAATTTTTACAGGAGAAACTGAAATGAATGAGTCATTTGCTCTAAATAAATTAATTTGACTGACATAGTTTAATATAACCTTCAAACTTGAATTTGATTTTAGCAGATTTCCCTTAAGGGAAATCAGCTATTGAGGACGTACTCATGACGCGAGTTTTGAAAATTTTCCTCAAATCTCCATCGATCCTACCCAGGAGATGACGAAAATGAGGTCCGTTCAAAATTATATATATACTAGCTCAGATACCCGGCTTCGCTCGGGAATTCATTTGAGGCTGAATGGTGATGGTATATTTTTGGCAAGGCTTTACTTTGCACAATATTTTGACATTTACCCGTCCCATTCTTTAGGGTTAACACCCTTCGTTTCTGTGGATTTGTTAATAATAAAATTATTTTTTTATGTAAGACTTCACTGTCCTGCATATTGTCATATTTCCCGTCTCCTGTGCATTAAGCATAGATTTGAATTATTAATGAGAAAATATTGACATACATTTGAATCAATTTTTTAATTTGAGGTACCTGGTAGTTCATATTGAAAAGAAGCGTTGAGCAAATTTCTCTAAATAACAAAATAAACAACTTTTGTTATTTGCATATTTGCCGAAACCCCAATAGGAAATCACTATTTTTAATTTCAGGCCTCCCTTATAACCCCCACTCTTGCCCGTCCCTAGAAATAGTATGGCTTATTACTCCTTTATACTTCCGTATACGGCAAAAGTGCATATAACAAAAGTTACTCTAAATAACAAAATGAACAACTTTTTTTATGTGGATATTTGCAGAAAAAGCAATAGGAAACGAAATATCACAATATTTAATTTCAGGCCTCCCTTATAACCCCCACTCCTCCCCATCCCTAGAAATGTTAGTATGGCTTATTATAAGGAAAGCGTTAGTGCTAATTCACATACCGAGTATGGTTTAGTTCGGTTGGGTCTTTTGTCCCAAATAAAATTGTTCACATCCGCTATAGGTTTTAGCGTATATCTCGTTTATAATTCGGTATACGAAAAAAGTGTGTATTACAAAAGTTACTCTAAATAACAAAATAAACAACTTTTGTTATGTTCATATTTGCCGAAAATCCAATAGGAAACGAAATATCGCTATTTTTAATTTCAGGCCTCCCTTATAACCCCCACTTCTGCCCGTCCCTAGAAATGTTAGTATCGTTTATTATAAGGAAGGCGTTAGTACTAATTCACATACCGAGTTTGGTTTAGTTCGGTTGAGTCTTTTGTGCCAAATAAAATTGTGGACTCCTTCTATAGTTTTTAGCGTATAACTCATTTATACTTCCGTATACGGCAAAAGTGCATATAATAAAAGTTACTCTAAATTACAAAATAAACAACTTTTGTTATGGGCATTTTTGTTGAAAAAGCAATAGGAAACGAAATATCGCTATTTTTAACTTCAGGCCTCCCTTATAACCCCCATTCCTGTTTGTCTTAGAGAATATTAATATAGCCTAAAGTCTAAGTTGGGCTAGTAGTAATATACATACCAAGTTTCATAAAATTCGGTTCAGCCGTTTATGCGTGAAAAGGTAACAAACAAACAAACAAACAAACAAACAAACAAACATACACGAAAGAAACAAAATGCAGTTATGGTGTCTATGACATGTGAAACGAAAAGTTATCGTGAAATTTCGCGAAAAAAATCAATGTACAGACAGAGGTTACAATTTTATATATATATAGATATATATATATATTTGTCTGTTAACGCTCTAGCGGTCGCAATTTTTGTTTGATCATCAAACTTCATATTTAAGCGTTTTACGTAAAAAGAAAGATCAAGTTCGTTAATGGCTGAAATCGGACCAGTGGGAGGGGGGATTTTTGAAAATTCGAAATATCTCCATTATTATGCGTCGGATCGAAAAATTAAATTTACTATAAATATTGTTCTATACATTTATTCTTTATCTTGAATATTAACCGAGATATTTGCATTTGTATGCATGTGTGTGGTCGGCAGGAGTCGGCTATGTTCGGGACTCTCCGCCGAGAGCTAGTGCGGGCCGTTTCGGTAACTATTCGTCCCTCGTGAATAGGTTAAGAGATTCCTTACTACTACTGTTGTTATTAGGCGGATTTCTCTATTGTAAACTTGACTTGGGAAATCTGCTTAGTTTACGCAGCCCCTGCGTGACGGATTTTTTTAATTAACTGTAGGCACATTACGGCTTTCAAAAACATAAATAAACCTATAGTATACTAAATATTTTCATATAATTCTAACGCAAAATATTTGCTGAGTACTCTCTTGGTAAGAATTCGAACTCAGGTTACATAAGCTTGTTCTAATATTTGTAGCAGACGAAAGAAGGTTCCGTACTCCAGTCCAGTCTTCTGATTTCTGATTCATTGAGCCTAGATTAGCTCAACGAAAACATCAGGATATAGTATGGTAAATATTGTCAGAAACATGAAAATCTGCTACTGAGATTCAAACAAAGCAACTTCTGAAAAGTAGCAATATCTAATCTAATAAACTATTCTTGCTCCACATTGCGCATATGAGGAGAAAATGTTAATAATCTACATTGCACAAATTTGGATAAAGGGATATGATTAATGGTTATTACAATAAATGCATAATTATGGTTATTACAATAAATGCATAATTATGATTTATCCAAGTATAAACAAGAAATAAGTATGTTCATTTTATCAGTACTCACATGCCTTGACCAGGACTGCTTTGCAGGTGGTAAAGGAGGAGGCGGAGCAGCAGTAACAGCTGTCACAGAAGCAGCCTGCCGCAACTGGCAGCACGTTTCACGAATAACATCAAGTAGGCACACTAAAAGCTCGTGAGCATCATGCTGTTGATTACCTTCAAAAATGGGATTAACCTCCCTGAGGGAGAAATAAATTAAAAATTATATACAATTTTTTTACAAATATATAAATAAAAAACAGTAAGAAAAGTAAGTTCTAATTTGCTTAACCCAAGAAGGTGAGCACTCCTCATTTTATCTAACTCTACCTATAATCATACAATTGACTTGGGCAAGCCCATGAAATTAAGTACTTATTAAGGTTATAAATATCCTTTTTTTAAGAAAATTATTTTCAATAATTATTGTTTTTTACAAAATATAATAATTAATTAGCCAAAAAGTAAATTTGTATTGTTTTTTTCATGATTTTTTTTCTTATTAAAGTTATATCCTTTTTTAAAAAAGTTATTTTCAATAATTATTGTTTTTTAAAAAAAATATAATAATTAATTAACCAAAAAAGAAATTTGTATTGACTTTTTCATTATTTTTTTTCTTATTAAGGTTATATCCTTTTTTAAAAAAGTTGTTTTCAATAATTATTGTTTTTTTTTATTTTTAAATATAATAATTAATTAACCAAAAAATAAATTTGTATTGACTTTTTCATGATTTTTTTTTCTTTTTTCTCCCTTAAATCTCCCACTCCACCTTAAAGAATGTTAACGTAACCTGTAGCCTGAGTTGGATAACCAGCTAAGTGTAACCAAAGTTAACATCTATTTGGGCCTGTCATTTATGTGTGAAAAGCACACAAGCAGACACCAAAAATTGATATGAGTGGAACATGTACAAGAAGCAATATTCATGAATAACATAATGATAGTTTTTTTTTAGAGAAGACCTCTTTCCTGGGTGATCAATGGAAACACGAGGAAAATGGTAATACTAGGGTGAATACTGCCAAACTTTTGGAACACAATGAATTTTTACACAATCATTCAGTAGACTAAATAACTGCAACAATGTGACACAAAAGATCACCAAAGTAATACAATCATAAAGACTGGTTGGAGGGGGGGGGGGTGGTCTTTATTATAAACTGAAAAAATTATACAAAAACTAATTATTACTCTACAACTACAAGAACTTGGTACATTATATTTTTTTAAAAGTCCAATAAATAAATGAGCTTAGATATTTGTCTAAAAATACAAGTAACAAATTGTTAAAGGGCGTTACTCCATCATATATGTATATATGTAATTATACATAGATTCTACGTATTAGATCCCTTTCCTGTAAGTAAAGCTAAATGTCTGAAGTCAAAGAGACATTTTTCCTCATGAGTGGATTCAGATTGAGAAAGAGGACAAAGTTTAGCAAGGACTTCAGTGATAGTAATTAATACACTCCTCTATTCGTAAAAGCAATATCAATGAGAATGGTTTCACAAGTTAAGTGCATGTCAGTAATTATTTTTTGCTTTTGGGACTGAAATTTATTAATTGATTCAGTGTTTTCAAAAAAATAATAAATAAATAGAATGAGAATCCGTCTATAGAGGCTGCATAAGCTAAGCAAATTCCCATCCCATATAGATTATAATATGCATTCTAAAAACATTTTAATTTAAAGGAATCATTTTTAATGTCATTACATTAATTTGACTTATGGCATCACTGGCATGGCTCAGAAAGAAGACATCTTAAAACTTTCAAATACCTGTTAATTCCTGAGTAAGGGTACCATAGAAACATTACATGTTATTTAATCTTGAAAGAAGACGTATTGTGGTATCAATATGTCAAAATCAAATGAGTAAAAGTGTTACTGAAGCCAAAAAAACTTCATAATATTTGAATTAATACAGCATGTAATGATAAAAACTGCCAAGATGGGACTATGTTTCTGAAAGCAGCTCTACTCTATACTATAGTATACTACTCCTTAAGCACTGGTATTTATTTTATATTTTTGTCAACCTATAATGGTGTTTTTTTTCCTGTTTAATATGCTTTCATTTTTAACAGTGGGATTTAACTGTACCTTAATGACTGAAGAAACACATGAGGATGATAAGATTCGGAATGATGGTCTTTAATTTCTTCTGTCCTTAATGCTTCATAAAGTTGATGCAATTTGTCAGTAGCAACTTGCATCTTCAGTGCATCTCCTCCAGTGAGGGAGCCTAGATCTTTACTGCTCCAACTTTTACCTCCTCGGCCCAATGAAGAACACTAATTGAAACAAACAACAAATTGTTTAGAAAAAGCTCACTGGCATTCTAAACAAATAAGGAATATTATTGTTATCCAAAAATTTTACATTATTAAAATCAAGAACATGGATTTCAATCTAAAATAAATATATTCAAGACTAATAGAAAAAGTGGGACAAGTAAACATTGAGTCATTAAAAAAATAAATAAACCATTAAATAAAATATATTTCTATTGATTAATTATAAAGTCTGATTTCAATGACAGTAGTATATTAATAAATTACTTAATAACTTGTCATAGGGCAGGATATAAATATGAATGTTCATGCAAATCAGAAAAAACAAAAAATCGATGTAAGTCAATCATAATGAGATGAACAGAATATAATAATAAAATAAAAAATTAAGACAAACACCTTTAGTCCAGCTCGGCCAGAATACTCTTGAAGGTCAAGTGCAAGATGATGAAGATTATGGAGAAATGCTGGAGCAAAACGCAGAGTATAAAGCACAGAATTAAGGAAGCAGGTATTACCCAAATTTGATAAAGTTGTTATAGGGTTCTCTGGGGCTTCAGTTCCCCCACGACCACTTCCATCCACTCCGCCTACCACCATGAGCCCTGAAGCATACCAAATGCAAACTCATATAAGTATCTGATAATGGATGCATCATGTGAGAAATTAGAAAGAAAATGCAACACTTCAAAAACATTAGATCAACATATAGGAATGGTAGAAAAAGGTAAGAGTAATTACAAAATTTTATTATATGAAGAATAATTGAATCAAAGAAACCATAAAAGCAAAATAACATATTTCAAGAAAAAAAGAGAAGCAAGAAATAAAAGAAAATACAGAATCATCAAGTCAACTCATTCTAATTATAAATCAACAATTGTTAAATTATCTTCTCACAAGAGATGTTTCGGGCCATCATTATTTTAGGCCCAATTTAATATTTGGCAAGCGAAGAAAGTTAAAAAAAAACATTCAAAATAAAAATGGGTTTCTGAAAAAGCGTGTATGTATTGTAGCACTATTATCTAAAACCTTTACAACCTAGAATGCGCAATTTCAACTTTTTAATGAAGATTTAGTATGTTATAAATTTGAAGAAAAACATAAATAATTTCAAACATATGCAACTTATATAATGAGTATAATTAATTTCATTGTAAAAATATATTTATATATTCATACATGCATATATATATATAATATATATATATATATATATATATATATATATATATATATATATATACGTGCACGTAAGTGTGTGTGTGGGGGAGGGGGGGGGAATATATAAGTTTTCAAATTTAATCAACATCATGTTTAAATTAAAAAGAATAATAAGAACTATAATTATAGATTTACTGTAACATTAAATTACTTGGCTTTGAGCCAATCGCCTAGTGCTCATGAATAAATAAATAAATTATATGAACTGAATAATTATGGAGTCAGATATTTATTATTTGTGTATAGTACAGCTCTGAAGATGGAAGCAGGTGCTTTTGGAAATGCTATGAGCTCAATATATTGTTGTGAAGTGCCTATTATCTAGAATAGTCAAGACCAGAAAAAAATTGACTCATTGCATTATTATTTAAACAATACTTAAATGGCTAAAGTAATATTAAATTTTTTTTTATGGGTATCCCTCCAAGGGGGGGGGGATTTTTGAATGATTGAGAATTTGAGATGACTTCCCAATAGATCATGAACCACATTTCTGCACAATACGTTTTCTTTTAGGTTAAACTGGTAGTGATTTGTATATATAAAATATGTTACCCATTCTTTACCATTTTAGAAAAGAGGAGTAATACAAAGATATAAGGCAATGTCTGGCTGTGAGCGTTATGAATAGCCTAGAATACCTTCACCATAGTTTCCCCTTCTCCAACTTCATTCGCTGCCTTAAAATGAGAAGAAATCACAACTACTAATTGATATTCTAATGGATAGTTCTTTAATGAAATTTATATTTTTTACCTTGCTGAATACTATAACAACAATATGATTAAAACAATCTGTTATGGAAAATTTCTTATCTGCATCTGTATCTTAAATGAAGGTCATACTCCATTAAACAGGAAGAAAAAGTAACCTTTTAAAGAACTAGGGCAGCAATTGGCCCTCTATTTTCTGTGAACATACACTTAATACTGGTAGTTTCCTTTCCTTCATTTATAAGCAAAACAGTTTGATATGTACTCCAAATTCTAAGAAGTTTTCATTTCATGATGTTCAGTTACGTTTATCCACAAAACTAAGATATTTCATGTACTCTCCCAGAAAGTCATTATGCATTATATAAATTAGAAAACAATAAAACACAGAACTAAAGTTACACGTGAATCATATAACAACCATCATATACATGAGTGGGGAAATACCTTAGGGACCTGTAACCATAGCAATTGAAATACACAATTAATTTTGTTGGGGTTTTACAACCAAATTTATTTTAGTAAGGAGCTGGAAGGGGGGGACTCAGAACACATCAGATTTCTTAGAAATCTCTCTAATACCTGGAAGATATATCTTCTAAATTTACTCATCAAAAACAATGAAACAAAGTCACCCTATATTGAAAGTAAAGATTAATACAATACCCACAAGGGAGATGCACAGCTCCAACCAAACTTTAGAATCTTGGAAGATAATGAAAATTGCAAGCAAGGTTAGACAAAAGGTACAATGTCATTCTAAAAAAAAAAAAAAAAGCAGTCAGGGGACTGCCGGTAGAAGTGAAAACTCCTTTAGCTTTGATCGCTCAATTTTGGCATTGCTGAGAATTTTTTAAATTTTTAGTTATTTATCAATAAGTAACAGTTATGTTCTATTTTACATGAAAAAATGAAATGACAAAAATAATAGTGATAAAAAAAAATAATGTACCACGAATTGTTTTATTTATCAATATAAAATACTATACATAATTATTTCAGTTATTTTACATAAAAGAAAAAAATTACATTTCAGAATTATTACAAATGCTTTACAAAAATAAGTTAAGTACACTCAGAAAAATCAATTTCTATCCATAATTTCAACAACTCTTGCACCATCATCACTGCCAGCATCATCACCAATTTCTAAAACTGATACAATCGGTATATGGTAGCTAAAGTAGGATACAAACAGTTTTGATTCGAATTTATTTAAATATCGGAATTTATTTAAATATTCGAATTTATTTATTTAAATATTCGAATTTATTTAAACTTCGGATTAAAATATCTATGAAAGTAAAAATGGTAGATATATAGTATCTGTGAACGAAATGATGCTGGTTTTGTCCTCTTTAAAATGGTATGCGAACGAAAACTCTAGCTAATTTGGTTCAGGAGTTATGAAGAAAAGAAGCTCCTTTAGCTTTGAGTTGAGTACTAGCGGTGGCGGTGTCGCGATTTCATACTTTTTTCCTCTCCCGCAAATGCTTCCTTACGGGGTGCACAACGTGCCTAAAGAAGTTTTCACTTCAATTGTAAATAAACTATCAAATGATTAGGTTATAAAATACCATATGATTTTATTTCTAAACCTTAGTACTAGCGGTGGCGGTGGCGGTGTCGCAATTTCATACTTTTTTCCTCTCCCGCAAATGCTTCCTTACGGGGTGCACAACGTGCCTAAAGAAGTTTTCACTTCAAAAATTAGTCCAAGAGAATTTCAAATAATTATTTTCCAATCTGACAAAAAAAAGTCTGAACCGAAAACCCTAGAAGTACACATCATAATACTTTGTTCTAAACTTCAAGCAATTTTATTCGGAACCTAATTGAATAAAAGGTTTGTCTTCATTATTAAATATAAAAAGCATGATAAGGGATGGTTATTATCAAGCCCATTTATTTAAAGACAATTCTGAAGCTAAGAAATAAAAATTTAAAAATCCTTCCTAGCTAATATATCAAAAATATAAACTAGATGTTTTAAAGTCCTCTTTAATGCCCACAATGCTAAAGGTTGGGAAATATTTTAAGAAATGTAGACTTCAAACTACATTAAACTACTCATGAGTGGGAAAAAAGCCTTTTTGTATGCAGAAATAGGAAAATATGGTCTCAGCCATATGAGTTAAGAATTTCTTACAAACTTCTATAATAACTGTAACATAGATTTTAAAGTTTGCTGCCCAAAAAGCTTCTGAAAAAAGCTAAAACAATATAAATTATAAATAGGTGATAGAAACATGCCCGATAACTAAAGGTCAATAGCACATACCCAGCAAGGTAAAGAGTAAAGTAAGTACACCACCATGGAAAAATCTTAAATCGTTAAATGATCATTGTCATGATTCCAGGGGTAAGGATACCCCTTGCGTTAAATGATCATTGTCATGATTCCAGGGGTTAGGATACCCCTTGCGTTAAATGATCATTGTCATGATTCCAGGGGTTAGGATACCCCTTGCGTTAAATGATCATTGTCATGATTCCAGGGGTTAGGATACCCCTTGCGTTAAATGATCATTGTCATGATTCCAGGGGTTAGGATACCCCTTGCGTTAAATGATCATTGTCATGATTCCAGGGGTTAGGATACCCCTTGCGTTAAATGATCATTGTCATGATTCCAGGGGTTAGGATACCCCTTGCGTTAAATGATCATTGTCATGATTCCAGGGGTTAGGATACCCCTGCGTTAAATGATCATTGTCATGATTCCAGGGGTTAGGATACCCCTTGCGTTAAATGATCATTGTCATGATTCCAGGGGTTAGGATACCCCTTGCGTTAAATGATCATTGTCATGATTCCAGGGGTTAGGATACCCCGTGCGTTAAATGATCATTGTCATGATTCCAGGGGTTAGGATAACCGTTGCGTTAAATGAACATTTGTCATGATTCCAGGGGTTAGGATACCCCTTGCGTTAAATGATCATTGTCATGATTCCAGGGGTTAGGATACCCCTTGCGTTAAATGATCATTGTCATGATTCCAGGGGTTAGGATACCCCTTGCGTTAAATGATCATTGTCATGATTCCAGGGGTTAGGATACCCCTTGCGTTAAATGATCATTGTCATGATTCCAGGGGTTAGGATACCCCTTGCGTTAAACGATCATTGTCATTAAGAAGTGTACTCATTTTTTTGTAAATACTCAAATAAACTAGTGTGAGTGTGCGTGCGTATGTGTGTGTAATTATATATATATTAGTTTGTTAACACTTTAGCAGTAACAATTCTTGCTTTATTATTTCCAAGCTGTTTTATATTTTTTATATACATACTTATATAATTTGGCCCTTATTTTTGTTATCTCCAAACTATATTTGAATTTTTTTTAAAATCTATGGAGGGAAATCAGCAAAACGCTCAAAATGGTATGAAGATAGAGGAAATCTGAAGTGCAGTTATGTCATAGAATATATGTACAGAAATAATTATATAATATATACTTAATATAGAACGGCTGCAGTAGATTCCAGATCCTTCTATATCTCATTCTACAAACTGAGGAGCTCGAAGCTATTACACTCCTAAACAACCCTCAGTAAAAACTCAAGTGATTTTGAGTTATAATCCTTCTCCTTTTGAAAATCAGGGTAGGTATACAATTTTTTAAGGGGGGTTCAAATAACTTAGCTAACGAGTAATACTGTTATTTCTTGAGTTACACATTCCTTATACAACTATTTAAAAGCTGGAAATTGATTGAAAAAAAGGCAAAATAATTCAGGAACAAATCAGAAATCCATGCCCGAAAAGTCTCTAGTCTTCCTAACATATATATCAAATTTATTTATGGTGAAATACTAATTAATCTGAAAAGAAAAGAAAAACAAAAAGAAAAGGAAACAAAAACAACAAATCAAAACACCTAAAGATCAGCCTTAATGGACTTTATAAAAATTACTGGAGTCGTTCGAACAAACCAATAGAAAACAAAGAAATAATCACAAATTTTAATGCCCAATACGTCTTCTCTAAAAAATTCTGCAAAATTAGTGGACAAGAGACCTTTCAGGTTTGGAGACTCTTACAAGCTCAAAACTCACTCTCATAGAAGCCTCACGCGATGACTTAATCTTCATTATCCAATAAAGCATTCTACGTCTTTTATGCTCAATCTTCTAATTTCAAAAGAGTACTGACTTCTTCATCTCTTAGAAAAGTTGCCCTAAAAACACTCCAAATAAGAGTAAATTATGTAGACATACCAAATAATAATTAATATGAATGAAAATATTTTAGAAAAATTATTTAAATTCCCAAATAAAAAGAGACTCTTTTTGACAAAAGTATTAATCACCTGATAGGGGTACTCAAAAATTTATCATGGATACTACCATTAAACTATATCCAGTTCAAACTCCCATTAAGCCACAAACTCCTAAACCGTTGTAACAAAAATATAGTTAAATATATTTAATTAAAATTGAGGGATATTAGGCGATAAACGTCACAACCTAAATCATGGACCAAAACCGATAAAAACCAGATTGAAATGGTACTAACCACATGTTCTCAATATATTAAAACTTGATGAATTGTAAACAATATTTGATAGATAAATCTCTTACCCATGTTTAACCAATGAAAAATAGCATGAAATTGCTTGAGTTGATTCTAGCATATGTTCTCAATATATTAAAACTTGATGAATTGTAAACAATATTTGATAGATAAATCTCTTACCCATGTTTAACCAATGAAAAATAGCATGAAATTGCTTGAGTTGATTCTAGCATTACTTATTTCCTTTATCAAAGTTTAATGGTAACCAAACAACACAACAAAATAATTATATAAATACAAATTTTCATTTCAATTAAATCATTATTTTCAAAAGGATAAACAATGGAGAAACAATTTAAAAAAATTGTTTAGTATGGATTTTCAAAGAAATGCCTTAGTAAGATTCAAAGTATACAATATTTAGAAATTTGAAGTTATGTGGCATTAGTCTTTAAGAGGAAAGAAGGATTAGGGCAAATCAACATCAGTTCAATACCCATAATCACAGAATACCATAAACACTGTTTGTTATGCTGTCTAATAAGTAGGTCTGTTGGTTGGTTCCCTATTTATTTGAGCATTACTTTTGTATTTAATTGCAAACCTTGGCCAGACAAGAACATAAGGATTTTTAACCTTTTTATTTTCCTCTGCATCCACAAAAAAGGCATACAATGTGGTTCTCCAAATTATGATGTCAATTCAGCTAATATTCAAGTAGTTGCACGACAAAGATATTTCTTGATACAGTTTTTATAAATTAATACTTGTCAAGGGAGACCATATCCATATCACACAACTATCATATGGACACAGCCAGAAAATCTATCATATATTTCACCAGCATGATCAGGGTCCAGCTTCTAATATGCTGTGCACCTTCCATGTGCCAGTATTCATTCAAAATCCCAATCCTTTCTTGCCCTTTCCCCCCCTTTCCTGGGTCCTTATAATAACCTTTATTAATGAAAACCTGGTTGTAAGTTGGAACCTTCTATACCTGAATTAGATCCTCCGATTATATTTATAACCATCACAATTCGTACATGGATCTTTAGGGATCTGACACACTGAAATAGTAGGGGGGAAGGGAATATGAGTTTATATAACTTCCTAAAGTTAACATCTCAATAAAAAATTCTCAACAAAAAAAGAATGACAAGTTGAAATTATGTGCCCATAACACTGATGTAAGTAAACTTTTAGAATTAAAATTATTCCAGTTTAAAAAGCCAAATTTGGCCAATTTTTAGTCATAAGATTTATCTCAAATGACAATATTACAAGAAAATTCAATTTCAAAGTCATTCTTTAAATAAGAAAATATTCTATGAAATCTTTAGAAAAGACAATTTCCTCGTGAAAGATGCTTAAACTACATATAATTGTTGTGAGGCACAAAAGTAACTGAATGCTGGGTAAGTTCTTCTATTTTAGTCAAAAATGAGTAGACAAATTCAACATGGCAACTTTATTGATTATGGTGGATAATTTACTTTTACAAACTCAACCTGAAGACAAATTTTGAAGTAAATAAGCTTGGTTTTATAAACTATCAATATAAATTTTGCATTTCCACACATGCACGAAAACAAGCTACGTGAAGTATGACAGTAATAATTCTTGTCAATTTTTAATACATTTCAATAATTCTAAGATTATTAGTTCCACTATCTAAAACATTTTGGAGATGAATCTCAAATTAAAATATAAATTCAAAGAATGCCCATTTAAACAGGACCGTTTTTGTGAACACTTAAAGACAAAAAAATAAATTGTAAAGAAGAATTTGAAAATTCTATTTTTTAGATGGATGAGTGTTCAATAAGTTTTTACATGAAATTATGTGAAACTTAAAAATGTGTTCAATTTCAGTTTCCACTTAATTTTTGTTTATATCATACTGGTGCCATAAGAATGTTTCCTCCTAACAACAGGAGTAAATGAAAATATATAACCAATGTATGCAACTTGCGTTAATTACTTCTCTAGCCTGTGTGAAACTAAAGATTGTATTTAGTAAGTCCACCACCAAATAAAAATTCCTTCTGCCAACCTGGGAAACAATCCCATAGCTCAAAGTTGTTTGGAGTGTTTTGAGACTTATAACTTGACAAACATGGATATCATAGGCTCTATGGGTAAAAGCTACTAGCAGCTATAGTTCTGATCCTCCTCCACTATTTAAATCATACCAAGCTGTCCGCATACATTTTCCAGTTCTAGACATCCAGCCACTTTAAGTCCTCCAATAGGTTATCCAACTTAAAACTATTGTAACTATCTCTCTCAGGTGCTTAAGTATGACAATTCAACAGGACCACCAATCTCCCTCTGTTCTCATGCATTTGGTATGTTCTAAACATAACTTGAGCCCTAGATTTTGCGAAGCACTTTCAAACTCTTTCAGAGTACAAGCGAATGCTACGGTATTTCTAGTTGTGATCACAATACGTAATGTACTGTTGGCCAGGTCAATACATAACTAGGGTATATGTTTTGTAATGTACCACCAAGGTTTGTTTTTATTATTTCGACTGCCATTTCCAAGACGAGGTACAGGTGACAATGGCTCTCCTTGTCTTAAAACAGTGCTAATTCCAAACCCATCACCAACTATGAAACTTAGAAGAAATCCCTTATAGGCTTATTGTTGGCAAGCTGAGAAACTAGTTTGGAAATTCAACAGGCTGTAATGCCTCCAGTAATTAGTAGCCTGTTTAAACTTCCATATCCCTGGCAGAAACCTATGAAAAGGTTATATAGAACAACACCTGCTCTCACTATCCTCTTACCCGCCACCACAACCTCCAACAATGGCAACTGACAGGATCTTATATACATGGGAAATGTACTGTACCTCTATAGTGCAATAGAAAAAGTTATATCATAGCCTACTACGAGTTTAAACCAAATTCCACAATCATTTAGATAGACAAAGCAGTTACATATACTATGGGATTTAAGATAAACAGGCTTTCAAAATTGGGTCATTTATCAATAATTTCTTTCTATAAAAAATATTTGCAAAAAAGTTATCAAATCACTAAGATGCAAAATGAGAAATTAGATGAGTTCCAAGTCTGTAATGAGTAGGAATAAATTGTACGTATTGATATAAATAAATACCTGTCTCAATGGGCAAAGCCATAGGAGAATCATTCAAAGAATGACAATGTTTTTTGGCCTGATTGGTGGACAGGCAGAGTTTTTTCCTAGGCGGACACTCACCGACATCCCATAGTACTGTCATCTTTAGCCCACCTTCTGAAAATATAAAAGGAAATTCATTATTCATTTGCAATTCCAATATAAAAGTTAGGTCAAACATAATCCTTTCTTTACACATACAAAACAATAATTTTTTTAGAAATAATTTTCAACAAGTGTTATGCTTCAGAAGTTTACACCAACTTTATTTCTCTACTAGAATAATAAAGTTTGTGTAAATCTTTACTTCATTAAAGCAAATTAACTTGGCTAGGACATATTTACCAAAGGTTTAAACAAATGCTAAACTAAAGAAAAATATATATTTTAAAATTAATCTTATTCTTACCACTGTCAAGTACTAATATTGAGATTATTAATCTCTCATTTTTTTTACTCAGTTAGGGAATGAATAAATTAATTTGCAATAAATACATAAAATATTTTCAATAATATTAGCAATACATAAATTGTTGGAATAAATAGTAGTTGAGTGATTAAAGAGGCACTTGTAATCTCTTACGTACTAAGAAGTGCTAATTTGAATCAGACATGATTTGTTCATCATTTTTTCAGCAATAGTGTCACAGAAAAAAAAAGTCCTTCCCTAAGTCCTCATGAACATTTAGATTAAAGTGGCAATTTTAATATAGCCATTCAATGATCATATTTATCTGCTCTATCACTTCCATTTCCTCGTTTATAACAATATTACTCATTTACTGTATCTAATATCTAATGCTATTTGGTTTAAGTAATTTTCAAGTTCCAGAATAAATTAAAATACAATTGCCATAATCTCCAGACAAAATCATGACTGTCAGCATTGTTCTGAGATATGAAATCAATGTCCAGGAATTTGATCAGTTAAGTTCATTGTTATATTATTACCACATTTATTTTCAGACTTCCTTCAAGAGTGCTATCCTCTCTTACAATGTAGACATATCTTAATATATTTTTTTTGCTAAGTTTAATTTTGTGCTCTTTTAGATCCTGAAATATTAAGCGTTTCAATTCATAGGCTTCTTTTCTTGATTATTCCTCTAAAGATGGATAAAAAGTAGAAATTTGTCATTGAACTACCTGGTGCAATTTACGACAAGGAAAAGAAAGGTACTTATTCGTTATCGGGAGGATACCCATTTAAAGACGATTATTAAATCATAATTAAAAGAAAATCACTTTATCATTTAAAATAACACTTCTAGAATTTATAAATGACAAAATGGTTAATGGAAGGCCACTCATTAATTATGAGTGGGATCTTAAACTGTTATAGAACCAATCTTGATGTTGAACTACAATGGTTGTACTTTACATTTTTTCGTAACTCAAGTATTAAGGGAGTTATTTGCGCTTTCTTGTTTTAGCCTTTACAGTACCTCTGCCACCCCTTCTACTCATAGGGGGTTTTTTTAACATAGAAATAGAGAATATGTGGTGAGAGGAGATCAAAAATATGTTATACCAGCAGTTGGGAAATCTGCTTAGTTTACGCAGCCCCAGTGTGACAGACTTTAGTTCTTAATTGTATTTATCAACTTAGTTACAAGCATGATACTTCAGCAGAGAGAATAAAGTGCTCCTCTCCCTCCTCCCTTTACACTTATCACCAAAAACCTGCATGCCTTAATAGAGACCTGTCAGAAATTAGAAGATAGACAGTAGTCATTTAGAGGTCCCACTTGCTACCACTGCCCTGGGAGAGTATAAGCCATTCAGATCACATATAGAAACTTTAAAGTCAGAGATTTAAACTTATGTCGATATAAATAATTCAGTATATTCAGGAAATCTGAAGCATAAAGGAATAAACCTTAATCAACATATAATAACTTATGAATTTATCATAATGAACTAGACCCTAAAAAAAGATCTGCTATATCTACACCATCAGCCTGAAAAACGTTCAGCTTCCATTTATTTTGTATTTTAAATTTCCCTGAGTTATTCAATTTTTTCACAAAACACAACGCTATTTTCATAGATTTCAATGCTCTAAATAAATAAAGCCACATCACACGAATTATTCACAGAACACCATTCTTTTCATGAGATATATATGGTAACTTATGTGCTTTACTTCAAATAATTGTTCCCTCTTTTGAAAATTCCGTAAACCTTTAATTTTAATAAAAAAAAATACAGGCTGTAACACTTTAATGCAGTCTAAGATTCATCACTTCCTTTTCTATAACTAGTCCAATCCTGGAGCAGCTCACACAGATTACAATACTTAAGCAACAGCAATTACCCAATGAAACTTCTAAATGGGAAAAGAAGAAGTAATCATTTGTTTTTACAGCCCAAAGAATTCTCAAACCTTAGATATAGGAGTCATTTAAAGTAATGTATCTGGATAAAAAGTTTAATAATGATGATACAAGCACAATGTACTAAGTAAGCAATACTCAACTTACCCTACATATGAATAATATTAAAATATTAAAAAAAACTTGTGATTTAGCCTAATTTTAAATGTATTATGGAATATCAAGTATATTTTTTGCTTAAGAATAAAAAAAATGGGAGACTCACAGTTAATGAAACAATTAAACCTAATACAAATGCAAGAATAAAAGAGTATACTAAAAAGAATCCTAATCCATGCAGGCTAGTATTCTTCTCAATAACTACTAAACAATCTAAGCACTGATGATATACTTCCAATATTTTTTTTTCTCAAGATGAACCATAACTCAGTATAATATTAATTAATAAAATGTTTTTAAAAAATGAAGCATAGCTCAGTGTCAGATTAATTAATAAAATGAACCATAGCTCAGGGTAATATTCATAGGGTGTGACATTGAGAAGTCTGAGCAATTAAAACTATATGTAAGAATAATCAGCGGAGAAAATATGCTAATAAAAACAAACTACAAGTAAAATGACGGGCAGAGTAATGTTACAAAAATAAAATTGTACTCAGAATGAACAAATCTCTCGGTTACATACATTACACAATTATTCCCAATTGAAGGTTACGATTAAAAAAAATACTTACATCAAAACTATGAATGAATACATGGAAAGCCTGTTCGTTGAAAAAAAGAACTACCTAGAAATACGTCTCCTATTTTGAACCGGGTAAACCTATTGGGCAGCCATTAGAGGGCTGTTCAAGATCTAAGCAATATTCAAGACATTGCCATCGTTATCCGCTTGCTCTAGTTTAGCAGCAAAATAATTCCATTAGTTTTCAATAAAATATTTTCAAAGGAATAACCTAGGTTGACCATAAATGAATAGCCTTAGGAATATTATTATTGACTACATTATTTAGAGCTTAAAATCGATCCCTTGTCAACTTTATAATAAAGCATTTAAACCATATTCAAAATGTGTCATTACTCTCCTAGTTTCTGTTCTGAAACTAATAAAATTATTTCCAATAAATAGAATACGTTACTTGGGTTTGTAATATTTGTTGCAAGCAGGTAGTTTGAAACACGTAAAGATGTAAAGTAAATTACCTTTGAATAAATCAAATTAATAATATTGTGTATTCTTAAATAATTATTATGACAGTTTTACTTTCTATGAGATTAAAATAAATATTATAGTATTATTGTGTGGTCAAATATTCGTAGGATTACGATTCAATTCTGAATTCGATAAAAGTAATTAAAAAAATGTATAAATCTTATGTGCCTAAATATAATTTCAGCCATAAGCAGTAGACTTTCCATCGGCTAGCAAGTTTCACTATATTAAAATTAAATTATTCATTGACAGCCACTTTCTGCAACTAAGGCTAATTGGGACGGGTTATCTACAGGTTACCACTTTTTCATTGCCAGGGTGCAATTAAGGATTTTATTTAATAAATTCCGTCACTAAAGTTTTAAATCACTAAACGTTTCACTATATGTTTATTTCCAGTTTGGGACTTTTATTCCTGAAGAACACGACAGAAAAGAAATTAAAAGGGGAAATCGTGCTACATATTTCATAATCAAATGATTTATCTTAAACTAGATGTTACCCGTAGTCGACGGGTTGAAATAGAAATGGTTTCCAGTGATAATTTAAATAACGGATAGGCAAAATCGACCTGTCATATTCACCAATGGCAGAAATGACACTAACATGAAGAGTAAAACTGCTGTCATTCATTTGTTTTACCTGAGATATAAGCAGTTACAGAAATTTATGATTGCAGTTATCCAGAAAGGAATTAACATGAAGCTTGGATTACCAGTTGGTATGGACGAATTTATTATCAAACAATCTAGTTTCCTGTCAAAATAAAACGATTGTATCATCTTAATACAAAAACAAAAAAAAGTCCGTCACGCAAGGGCTGCGTAAACTAAGCAGATTTCCCACGTGAAGTTTTACAAGTGAATTAAGTGAATAAATATACCTGGTAATGAGAAATCTTTTAATCAAGTTTATAAACTTCGCAACAGAAAGCGTCTGAATTATAAACAAACAGGTGTGTCAACCGCTTAAAGCTGAACAGATAGATAAATATTCTTCACCGGAAAGAAAAACAATTACTGAAAGAACATAACATATTAATGTTATTGAGAACTATTTACTATATCTAATACTATAATTTATAATGAATCAGAATAATTTTTATCTCAATCACTCAAATGTTAGTAGTCCAAGAACAAAAGAAGAGGGGAGGGGGGTCAACAGAACGTATTTGCATATATATATAAATATATATATATATATATATATATATATATATATATATATATACTAGCTAAGGTACCCGGCTTCGCCCGGGAATTCATTTGAGACTGAAAGATGATGGTATTTTTTTGGTAAGCCTTTAGTTTGCACAGTATTTTGACATTTCCCCGTCCCAGTGTTTAGGGTCTATACCCGTCGTTGCTGTGTGCATAGTATTTTTTTCGGCAAGGCTTCAATGTTTACTACACTTCCCGTCTGGGCGTATTGTTTTCCCGTGAGGGTCAGGCAGGCGACTTATAAATGAGAAATTTTACTGTTGAAGAATAAATAAAAATTTGTTCCTAATCTATCCCTTTCCACTTTTTAAGTCTCCTTTTTGAATACTTAAAATCATAGTCATGGATTGCATTTATTACAATTAAGTATATAATGAAACTTATTTCCTGCCAAAAACCAATCCGAGCACATATAGTTTAAGCATAGTTTTGTATATTAGATTATATTCATAATAGCATAATAGCAGAGCTCAGTGGAAATCACTTCCAGGAATGGCAGCGTTTCACTGGTAATAAGATAACTCAATTAACTGTTTAGGCTCCTGTTATCTTCCGGTCCAGCATGAGGGCTAAACACCATGTTTTTCTTAAATTATTGATTCAGAGTATTATTTTAATAATTTATCTACCTGACGGAATTGAATAATAGTATTACCCTAAAAATAATTTCATTCATATTCAAAGAGATAGGTGAGGGAAAGAGATTGTAGCCCTCCCTGCAAAATAAGTAATACTTTAAGTCATATTAAGTTTAACCGGATATTGTCTTTTTTCATAATGGCATTACCATTAACGTCAAATTGTTATGATGGTACATATTTGTTTCAATAACATCAAAATATCGGAAATAAGATATATATTAGCAGAACCAAAGAGTTTGCTTCCCTACAACTTCCGCTATCGCTCCTTGTGCCAATTCAGCATGACTTTGTTTAAATAATACATAATACAAATTAAATAACGGAAATGCTCTTATGGTTTACATTTCTATTGGAAATAAATAACAATGTTATTTTCTAGGAAAAATAAATAAATGAGAAGGAGGCGACGGAGATATATAACCTCACTAATCCGAATCATATTTAGAGTTATCATATGTGACTAACACAAAATCATTTTTCATAATATGCATTCATTAAAAACGCTTAAATAAACACTAATAAAATGAATGACTCCGACTATAGTTTTAGCGTATATCCCGTGTTTTCACCATTTTACAAAAAAAGTGAATACAACAAATGTTACTCAAAATAAACAACTATTATTATGTGCATATTTATCGAAAAATCAACGCGAAACGAAATATCGCTATTTTTCATTTCAGGCCCCTACAACACCCCCCCCCCCCACTCCTGTTTGAACCTAAAAATTTTAATATAGCTTATAATCTTAGAAGAATTAATGATAATTCACATACCGAGTTTTTTTTTTAAGTTCGGTTCAATCGTTAGTACCCAACAAAATTATAGGCTCCCGCTCTAGTTTTAAGAGTACTTATATCTCGTTTATACTTCATTATACGACGATAGTGTATATAATAAATGTTTCTCTAAATAACAAAATAAACAACTTTTGTTAAGTGCATATTTGCCGAAACCCCAATAGGAAACGAAATATCACTATTTTTAATTTCAGACCACCCTTATACTTCACTTCTGCTATAGGTTTTAGCGTATATCTCGTTTATAATTCGGTATACGAAAAACGTGTATATAACAAAAGTTACTCCAAATAACAAAATAAACAACTTTTGTTATGTGCATAATTGCCGAAAATGCAATATGAAACGAAATATCACTATTTTTAATATCAGGCCTCCCTTATAACCACCACTCCTGCCTTTCCCTAGAAATGTTGGTATAGCTTGTTATAGTGAAAGCGTTAGTGCTAATACATATACCGAGTTTTATTTATTTCGGTTGGGTCTATTGTCCCAAATAAAATTGTTCACTTCCGCTATAGGTTTTAGTTTATATCTCGTTTATAATTGGGTATACGAAAAAAGTGTATATAACAAAAGTTACTCTAAATAATAAAATAAATAACTTTTGTTATGTACATATTTGCCGAAAACCCAATAGGAAACGAAATATCGCTATTTTGAATTTCAGGCCTCCCTTATAACCCCCACTCCTGCCCGTCCCTAGAAATGTTGGTACGGCTTATTATAATGGAGGCATTAGTGCTAATACGCATACCGAGTTTTATTTAGTTTGGTTGAGTCTTTTGTGTCAAATTAAACTGTTCACTTACGCTTTAGGTTTTAGCGTATATCTCGTTTATAAATCGGTATTCGAAAAAAATGTATATAACAGAAGTTACTCTAAATAACATAATAAACAACTTTTGTTATATTCATATTTGCCGAAAAACCAATAGGAAAGGAAATATCACTATTTTTATTTCAGGCCTCCCTTATAACCCCCACTCCTGTTTATCTCAGAGAATTTTAATATAGCCTAAAGTCTAAGTTGGGTTAGTAGTAATATACATACCAAGTTTCAAAAAATTCGGTTCAGCCGTTTATGCGTGAAAAGGTAACAAACAAACAAACAAACATACACGAAAGAAACAAAATGCAGTTATGGTGTTTATGACATGTGAAACGAAAAGTTATCGTGAAATTTCGCGAAAAAAATCAATGTACAGACAGAGGTTACAATTTTATATATATACTAGCTAAGGTACCCGGCTTCGCCCGGGAATTCATTTAAGCCGGAATGATGATGGTATTTTTTCGGCTACTTTACTTTGCACAATATTTTGACATATCCCCGTTTCAGTGTTTAGGGTTAGTACCTGTGGTTGTTTGGAATAGAAAATGAAATATCACGAATTTTTATTTCAGGCCTCCCTTACAACCCCCCTCCCGTTATAACCTAAACATTTTAATACAGCTTATAACCACGTAACCATCAAAGCTAATTTATATATTCTGAGTTTTGTTGGAATCGATTCAACCGTTGGTGTCCAACTCCCGCTATAGCTTTTAGTGTATATCTCGTTTATAAATTGTTATACAACAAAAGTGAATATAACAAAAGTTACTTTAAATAACAAACTAAACAACTTTTGTCATGTGCATATTTGCAGAAAAACCAATAGAAAACGAAATCCCGCTATTTTTAATTTCAGGCCTCCCTCACAACCCCCACTCCTGCCCGTCGCTAGAAATGTTGGTATGGCTTATTCTAAAGAAGGCGTTTGTTTTATTACACATACCGAGTTTGGTTTAGTTCGGTTGAGTCTTTTGTGCCAAATAAAATTGTTGACTCCCGCTATAATTTTTAGCGTATAACGCCTTTATACTTCGGTATACGACGATAGTGTATATAAAAAACGTTTCTCTAAATAACAAAATAAACAACTTTTGTTATGTGGATATTTGCTGAAAATGCAATAGGAAACGAAATATCACTATTATTAATTTCAGGCCTTCCTTATAACCCCCACTCCTGCCCGTCCCTAGAAATGTTAGTATGGCTTATTATAAGGAAGGCTTTTGTGCTAATTCACAAACCGAGTTTGGTTTAGTTCGGTTGAGTCTTTTGTGCCAAATAAAATTGTGGACTCCCGCTATAGTTTTTAGCGTATAACTTATTTATACTTCCGTATACGGCAAAAGTGCATATAACAAAAGTTACTCTAAATAACAAAATAAACAACTTTTGTTATGTTCATATCTGCCGAAAAACCAATAGGAAACGAAATATCGCTATTTTTAATTTCAGGCCTCCCTTATAACCCCCACTCCTGTTCGTCTCAGAGAAAATTAATATAGCCTAAAGTCTAAGTTGGGTTAGTAGTAATATACATACCAAGTTTCATAAAATTGGGTTCAGACGTTTATGCGTGAAAAGGTAACAAACAAACAAACAAACAAACAAACAAACAAACAAACATACACGAAAGAAACAAAATGCAGTTATGGTGTCTATGACGTGTGAAACGAAAAGTTATCGTGAAATTTCGCGAAAAAAATCAATGTACAGACAGAGGTTACAATTGTATATATATATAGATATATCACAAAGTAGAAGTTCAATGAAAACAATATTTGGTGTTTATCCTTGGAATGAAGTAGTTCATGATTCAACAGCTTATTATTAATATTTTTACATAAAACGACGAGTTTAGTAACGATCAAACAAACAACAGATACACACACATACACACACACACACACACACACACACACACACACACACACACACATATATATATATATATATATATATATATATATATATATATATATATACTAGCTCAGATACCCGGCTTCGCTCGGGAATTCATTTGAGGCTGAATGGTGATGGTATATTTTTGGCAAGGTTTTACTTTGCACAATATTTTGACATTTACCCGTTCCAGTGTTTAGGGTTAATACCCGTTGTTGGCATTTGTTAATAATAAAATTATTTTTTTATGTAAGGCTTCACTGTCCTGCATATTATCATATTTCCCGTCTCCTGTGCATTATGCATAGATTTGATTTAATTTTTCCAATTGAGGTACGTGGTAGTTCATATTGTTGAGCATATCAATATTTCTACGCAAATTACTTGCTCCACACATTGTTCTTGGAGAAATGTATAAAACAAAAGTTAATCTAAATAAAAAGTTAACAACTTTTGTTATGTGCATGTTTGTCGAAAAACAAATAGACAAAGAAATATCGCGAATTTTTATTTCAGGCCGCCCTTATAACCCCCACTCCCGTTATAACCTAAACATTTTAATATAGCTTATAATCATGAAAGAATTAATGCTAATCGACATACCGAGTTTTGTTAAGTTCGGTTCAATCGTTAGCACCCTATAAAATATTTGACTCCCGCTTTAGTTTATAGTGTATATCTCGTTTATACTTTGTTAAAAGACAAAAATGAATATCACAAAAGTTACTCTAAATAACAAAATAAACAACTTTTGTTATGTTTATATATGCCGAAAAACGAATAGAAAACGAAATACCGCTATTTTAAATTCAGGCCTACCTTATAACTCCCCCTCCTACCCGTCCCTAGAAATGTTAGTATGGCTTATTATAATAAAGGCGTTTGTGTTAACACACATAGCGAGTTTTATTTAGTTCGGTTGAGTCTTTTGTGTCAAATAAAATTGTTCACTTACGCTATAGGTTTTAGCGTATATCTCGTTTATAATTCGGTATACGAAAAAAGTGTATATAACAACAGTTACTCTAAATAACAAAATAAACAACTTTTGTTATTGTGCATATTTGCCGAAAAACCAATAGGAAACGAAATATCGCTATTTTTAATTTCAGGCCTCCCTTACAACCCCCACTCCTGTTCGTCTCAGAGAATATTAATATAGCCTAAAGTCTAAGTTGGGTTAGTAGTAATATACATACCAAGTTTCATTAAATTCGGTTTAGCCGTTTATGCGTGAAAAGGTAACAAACAAACAGACAAACAAATAAACAAACAAACAGACACGAAAGAAAAAAAATGCAGTTATGGTGTCTATGACTAGTGAAACGAAAAGTTATCGTGAAATTTCGCGAAAAAAATCAATGTACAGACAGAGGTTACAATTTTATATATATACTAGCTCAGATGCCCGGCTTCGCCCGGGAATTCATTTGAGGCTGAATGGTGATGGTATTTTTTTGGCAAGGCATTACTTTTATTATTTTACAATATTTTGACATTTACCCGTCCCAGTGTTTAGGGTTTATACCCGTCGTTGCATTGGATTTTTTTAATAATAAAATTAAGTAAGACTTCACTGTCCTCCATATTGTCATATTTCCCGTCTCCTGTGCATTATGCATAGCTTTGAATTATTAAGGTCAAAATATTAACATAGATTTGAATTCATTTTTCTATGTGAGGTACCTGGTAGTTCATATTGGAAAGAATTGATGAGCATATCAATATTATACGCAAATTATTTGCTTCATACATTGTTCCCGAAAAAATGTATAAAACATAAGTTACTCTAAATAACAAAGTAAACAACTTTTGTTATGTGCACGTTTGACGAAAATAAATAGACAACGAAATATCGCGAATTTTTATTTCAGGCCTCCCTTATATTATAAGCCCCACTCCCGTTCTAACCTAAACATTTTAATATAGCTTATAATCATGGAAGTATTAATGCTAATTGACATACCGAGTTTTGTTAAGTTCGGTTCAATCGTTAGCGCCCAATAAAGTAGTTGACTCCCGCTTTAGTTTATATATATATAGTGTATACATTGTTAAAAGACAAAAATGAATATCACAAAAGCTAAGGTACCCGGCGATGCCCGGGAAATCATTCTCGACTGGTATTTTGATAGTAAGACTTCAATGTGTACAATTACACTTCCCTCCACGACGTAATGATTTTCCGAAATCGCCAACCCTGAAGGGTAACTTTTGGGGATTAATAGAATAGAAATTTTATTTTTGAAGGATAAATTAAAATGTGTTCCTAATCTATCCCTCTACACTTTTTGACTCACCGTTTTTCAATAGTTCTAACCATAATCATGGGTAGCATTTATTACAATTAAATATCATCTATAATGAACATATATCCTTTCAAAAGCCAATCCGAGCTCACATAGTATAGGCAAAGTTTTGCACGTAAGATTATATTTGTAATAGTGAATCTCACTGGAAATTGCTTCCAGTAATGCTAGACGGGAAATAAGTAAACTCAATTTACTGGTAAGGCTCCCGTCATCTTCGCTCCCGCATGAGACTTCTCAACATCCTTCTACTTATATTATTGATGCAAAACATTATTTTATAATTTATCTACCGGATGGAATTAAATAATAGTGGTACCCTGAAAATATCATATCGAGTTTAAACGCATATTGTTTTTTGTCATGATGACATTACCATTAACGTTTAATTGTTATTATATACATATTATATACATATCATATTATATACATATTTGTTTCAATAACATCGAGGTACATTATACAAATTAAATAATGGAAATGCTCTTATAGTTTATATTTCTATTGGAAATATAACAAATAAAATATTTGCCGAAAAACAAATAGAAAATATAAAAAGCGAGTTTTTCATTTCAGCCTCTCTTATAATCCCCACTCCCCTTTTATTAAAATTTTTAATATAGCTTATAATCATGGAAGAATTAATGCTAATTCACACACCGAGTTTTGCTAAGTTCGGTTCAATCGTTAGTGCCCAACAAAATTGTTGGCTCCCGCTTTAGATTTTAGTGTATATCTCGTTTATACTTTTCTATACGACAAAAGTGAATATAACAAAAGTTACTTAAAATAACAAAATAAACAACTTTTGTCATGTGCATGTTTGTCGAAAAACCAATAGGAAACGAAATATCACTACTGTTAATTTCAGGCCTCCCTTACAATCCCCACTCCTGCTCGTCCCTAGGAATGTTGGTATGGCTTATGAAAATCAAGGCGTCAACACTAATAAACATACCGAGGTTTATTTAGTTCGGTTGAGTCTTTTTTGGCAAATAATATTGTTGACACCCGCTATAATTTTTAGCCTATAACGCATTTAAACTTCGGTATACGACAAAAGTGTATATAACAAAAGTTACTCTAAATAACAAAATAAACAACTTTTGTTATGTGCATATTTGCCGAAAAACCAATAGAAAACGAAATATCGCTATTTTTAATTTCAGGCTTCCCTCATAACCCCCACTCCTGTTCATCTCAGAGAAAATTAATATAGCCTAAAGTCTAAGTTGGGTTAGTAGTAATATACATACCAAGTTTCATAAAATTCGGTTCAGCCGTTTATGCGTGAAAAGGTAACAAACAAACAAACAAACAAACAAACATACACGAAAGAAACAAAATGCAGATATGGTGTCTATGACATGTGAAACGAAAAGTTATCGTGAAATTTCGCGAAAAAAATCAATGTACAGACAGAGGTTACAATTTTATATATATATAGATATATATATATATATATATATATATATATATATATATATATATATATATATATATATATATATATATATATATATATACTAGCTAAGGTACCCGGCTTCGACCGGGAATTTATTTGAGCCGGAATGATGATGGTATTTTTTCGGCAAGACTTTACTTTACAAATATTTAGAAATTTCCCCGTTTCAGTGTTTAGGGTTAGTACCAATGGTTGGTTTGGAATAGAAAATGAAATATCACGAATTTTTATTTCAGGAATCCCTTATAACCCCCACTCCCGTTATAACCTAAACATTTTAATATAGCTTATAACTATGTAAGAATTAATGCTAATTTATATATTCCAAGTTTTGTTGGAATCAGTTCAACAGTTGGTGTCGAATAAAATAGTTGACTCCCGCTTTAGCTTTTAGTGTATATCTCGTTTATAATTTGTTATACAACAAAAGTGAATATAACAAAAGTTACTTTAAATAACAAACTAAACAACTTTTGTTATGTGCATATTTGCAGAAAACCAATAGAAAACGGAATATCACTATTTTTAATTTCAGGCCTCCCTTATAACCCCCACTCCTGCCCGTCCCTAGAAATGTTAGTATGGCTTATTATAAGGAAGACGTTAGTGCTAATTCACATACCGAGTTTGGTTTAGTTCGGTTGAGTCTTTTGTGCCAAATAAAATTGTTGACTCCCGCTATCAATTTTAGCGTATAACTCCTTTATACCTAGGTATACGACGAAAGTGTATATAACAAAAGTTACTCTAAATAACAAAGTAAACAACTTTTGTTAAGTGCATATTTGCCAAAAGCCCAATAGGAAACGAAATATCACTATTTTTAATTGCAGGCCTCCCTTATAACCCCCACTCCTGCCCGTCCCTAGAAATGTTAGTATGGCTTATTATAAGGAAGACGTTAGTGCTAATTCACGTATCGAGTTTGGTTTAGTTCGGTTGAGTCTTTTGTGCCAAATAAAATTGTTGACTTCTGCTATCACTTTTTGGCGTATAACGCCTTTATAATTAGGTATACGACAAAAGTATATATGACAAAAGTTTCTCTAAATAACAAAATAAACAACTTGTGTTATGTGTCTATTTGCCAAAACCCCAATAGGAAACGAAATATCACTATTTTTAATTTCATGCCTCCCTTATAACCCCCACTCCTGCCCGTCCCTAGAAATGTTAGTATGGCTTATTATAAGGAAGACGTTAGTGCTAATTCACGTATCGATTTTGTTTTAGTTCGGTGGAGTCTTTTGTGCCAAATAAAATTGTTGACTTCTGCTATCACTTTTTGGCGTATAACGCCTTTATAATTAGGTATACGACAAAAGTATATATGACAAAAGTTTCTCTAAATAACAAAATAAACAACTTTTGTTATGTGTCTATTTGCCAAAACCCCAATAGGAAACGAAATATCACTATTTTTAATTTCATGCCTCCCTTATAACCCCCACTCCTGCCCGTCCCTAGAAATGTTAGAATGGCTTATTATAAGGAAGACGTTAGTGCTAATTCACATACCGAGTTTGGTTTAGTTCGGTGGAGTCTTTTGTGCCAAATAAAATTGTTGACTTCCGCTATCATTTTTAGCGTATAACGCCTTTATACTTAGGTATACGGCAAAAGTGTATATAACAAATGACAAACTAAACAATTTTTGTTATGTGCATAATTGCCGAAAATGCAATAGGAAACGAAATATCACTATTTTTAATTTCAGGCCTCCCTTATAACCCCCACTCGTCTCAGAGAATATTAACATAGCCTAAAGTCTAAGTTGGGTTAGTAGTAATATACATACCAAGTTTCATAAAATTAGGTTCAGCTGTTTATGCGTGAAAAAGTAACAAACAAACAAACTAACTAACAAACATACACGAAAGAAACAAAATGCAGTTATGGTGTCTATGACATGTGAAACGAAAAGTTAACGTGAAATTTCGCGAAAAAAAATCAATGTACAGACAGAGGTTACAATTGTTTATATATATATATATATATATATATATATATATATATATATATATATATACTAGCTCAGATACCCGGCTTCGCCCGGTAATTCATTTGCGGCTGGATGGTGATGGTATTCTTTTGGCATGGCTTTACTTTGCACAATATTTTGACATTTACAGTTCCCAGTTTTTAGGGTTAATACCCGTCGTTTCTGTGGATTTGACAATAATAAAATTAATTTTTTATGTAAGACTTCACTGTACTCCATATTGTCATATTTCCCGTTTCCTGTGCATTATGCATAGATTTAAGTTATTAAGGACAAAATATTATAATAATATATTATAATTTGAATTAATTTTTCCAGGTGAGGTACCTGGTAGTTCATATTGAAAAGAATTGTTGAGCAAATTTCTCTAAATAACAAAATAAACAACTTTTATTATGTGCATATTTGCCGAAACCCCAATAGGAAACGAAATATCACAATTTTTAATTTCAGACCTCCCTTATAACCCCCACTCCTGCCCGCCCCTTATAATGTTAATAGGGCTTATTATAAGGAAGGCGTTAGTACTAATACACATACCCAGTGTTTTATTTAGTTCGGTTGAGTGTTTTGTGCCAATTAAAATTGTTGACTACCGCTATAATTTTTAGCGTATAACGCCTTTATACTTCGGTATACGACGATAGTGTATATAACAAAAGTTTCTCTAAATAACCAAATAAACAACTTTTGTTATGTGCATATTTGCCGAAAAACGAATAGAAAACGAAATATCACTATATTTAATATCAGGCCCCCCTATAACCCCCACTCCTTCCCGTCCCTAGAAATGTTGGTATGGCTTATTATAATGAAAGCGTTAGTGCTAATACATATACCGAATTTTATTTATTTCGGTTGGGTCTTTTGTCCCAAATAAAATTCTTCACTTCCGCTATAGGTTTTAGCGTATATATCGTTTATAATTGGGTATACAAAAAAAAATGTATATAACAAAAGTTACTTTAAATAACAAAATAAACAACTTTTGTTATGTTTATATTTGCCGATAAACCAATAGAAAACGAAATACTGCTGCTTTTAATTTCTGGCCTCGCTTACAACCCCCACTCCTACCCGTCCCTATAAATGTTGGTATTGTTTATTATAATGAAAGCGTTAGTCCTAATATATATACCGAGTTTTATTTATTTCGGTTGGTTCCTTTGTCCCAAATAAAATTGTTCACTTCCGCTATAGGTTTTAGCGTATATCTCGTTTATAATACGTTATACGAAAAAAGTGTATATAACAAAGGTTACTCTAAATAACAAAATAAACAACTTTTGTTATGTTCATACTTCCCGAAAAACCAAGAGGAAACGAAATATCGCTATTTTTAATTTCAGGCCTCCCTTATAACCCCCACTCCTGTTCGTCTCAGAGAAAATTAGTATAGCCTAAAGTCTAAGTTGGGCTAGTAGTAATATACATACCAAGTTTCATAAAATTCGGTTCAGCCGTTTATGCGTGAAAAGGTAACAAACAAACAAACAAATAAACAAACAAACAAACAAACAGACACCAAAGAAACAAAATGCAGTTATGGTGTCTATTACATGTGAAACGAAAAGTTATCGTGAAATTTCGCGAAAAAAATCAATGTACAGACAGAGGTTACAATTTTATATATCTACTAGCTCAGATACCCGGCTTCGCCTGGGAATTCATTTGAGGCTGAATGGTGATGGTATTTTTTTGGCAAGGCTTTACTTTTCATAATATTTTGTCATTTCCCCGTCCCAGTGTTTAGGGTTCATACCCGTCGTTTTTTTTTTTTTGTTTTTTTTTGTAAGACTTCATTGTCCTCCAAATTGTCATATTTCCCGTCTCCTGTGTATTATGCATAGATTTCAGCTATTAAGGACAAAATATTAACATAGATTTGAATTAATTTTTCCGGGTGAGGTACCTGGTAGTTCATATTGGACAGAATTGTTGAGCATATCAATATTTCTACGCAAAATACTTTAGTTTTACTGTATATCTCGTTTATAATTCGGTATACGAAAAAAGTGTATATAACAAAAGTTACTTTAAATAACAAAATAAACATCTTTTATTATGTGCATATTTGCAGAAAAACCAATAGAAAACGAAATACCGCTATTTTTAAATTCAGGCCTTTCTTACAACCACCACTACTGCCCGTCCCTAGAAATGTTGGTGTGGCTTATTATAATGAATACATTAGTGCTAATACACATACCGAGTTTTATTTAGATCGGTTGGGTCTTTTGTCCCAAATAAAATTGTTCACTTCCGCTATATGTTTTAACGTATATCTCGTTTATAATTCGGTATACGAAAAAAATTTATATGACAAAAGTTACTCTAAATAACAAAAAAAACAACTCTTGCAATGTTCATATTTGCCGTAAAACGAATAGAAATCGAAATACCGCTATTTTTAAATTCAGGCCTCCCTTACAACCCCCACTCCTGCCCGTTCCTAGAAATGTTGGTGTAGCTTGTTATAATGAAAGCGTTAGTGCTAATACACATACCGAGTTTTATTTATTTCGGTGGGTCTTTTGTCCCAAATAAAATTGTTTACTTCCGCTGTAGGTTTTAGCGTATATCTCGTTTATAAACCGGTATATGAAAAAAGTGTATATAACAAAAGTTACTCTAAATAACAAAATAAACAACTTTTGTTATGTTTATATTTGACGAAAAACCAATAGGAAACGAAATATCGCTATTTTTAATTTCGGGCCTCCCTTATAACCCCCACTCCTGTTCATCTCAGAGAATTTTAATATAGCCTAAAGTCTAAGTTGGATTAGTACTAATATACATACCAAGTTTCATAAAATTCGGTTCAGCCGTTTATGCGTGAAAAGGTAACAAACAAACAAACAAACAAATAAACAAACAAACAAACAAACAGACACCAAAGAAACAAATTGCAGTTATGGTGTCTAGGACATCTGAAACGAAAAGTTATCGTGAAATTTTGCGAAAAAAATCAATGTACAGACAGAGGTTACAATTTTATATATATACTAGCTCAGATACCCGGCTTCGCTCGGGAATTCATTTGGGGCTGAATGTTGGTGGTATATTTTTGGCAAGGCTTTACTTTGCACAATATTATGACATTTACCCGTCCCAGTGTTTAGGGTTAACACCCGTCGTTTATGTGGATTTGTTAATAATAAAATTATTTTTTTATGCAAGACTTCACTGTTCTGCATATTGTCATATTTCCCGTTTCCTGTGCATTATGCATAGATTTGAATTATTAATGAGAAAATATTGACATACATTTGAATACATTTTTTCATTTGAGGTACCTGGTAGTTCATATTGAAAAGAAGTGTTGAGAAAATTTCTCTAAATAACAAATTAAACAACTTTTGTTATTTGCATATTTGCCGAAACCCCAATAGGAAATCACTATTTTAATTTCTGGCCTCCCTTACAACTCCCACTCCTGCCCGTCCCTAGAAATAGCATGGCTTATTATAAGGAAGGCGTTAGTGCTAATTCAAATACCGAGTTTGGTTTAGTTCGGTTGAGTCTTTTGTGCCAAATAAAATTGTGGACTCCCGCTATAGGTTTTAGCGTATAACTCATTTATACTACCGTATACGTCAAAAGTGCATGTAACAAAAGTTACTCTAAATAACAAAACGAATAACTTTTGTTATGTGCATATTTGTTGAAAAAACAATAGGAAACGAAATATCGCTACTTTTAATTTCAGGCCTTCCATATAACCCCCACTCCTGCCCGTCCCTAGAAATGTTAGTATGGCTTATTATAAGGAAGGCGTTAGTACTAATTCAAATACCGAGTTTGGTTTAGTTCGGTTGTGTCTTTTGTGCCAAATAAAATTGTGGACTCCCGCTATAGGTTTTAGCGTATAACTCATTTATACTACCGTATACGGCAAAAGTGCATGTAACAAAAGTTACTCTAAATAACAAAACGAATAACTTTTGTTATGTGCATATTTTCGGAAAAACCAATATGAAACGAAATATCGCTATTTTTAATTTCAGGCTTCCCTTATAACCCCCACTCCTGCCCGTTCATAGAAATGTTGGTATGGCTTATTATAATGAAGGCCTCAATGCTAATACACATACCGAGTTTTATTTAGTTTGGTTGAGGTTTTTTTGGCAAATAGTATTGTTGACTCCCGCTATAATTTTTAGCGTATAACGCATTTAAACTTCGGTATACGACAAAAGTGTATATAACAAAAGTTACTCTAAATAACAAAATAAACAACTTTTGTTATGTGCATATTTGCCGAAAAAACAATAGGAAACGAAATATCGCTATTTTTAATTTCAGGCTTCCCTTATAACCCCCACTCCTGTTCGTCTTAGAGAATATTAATATAGCCTAAAGTCTAAGTTGGGCTAGTAGTAATATACACACCAAGTTTCATAAAATTCGGTTCAGCCGTTTATGCGTGAAAAGGTAACAAACAAACAAACAAACAAATAAACAAACAAACAAATAAACAAACAAACAAACAAACAGACACCAAAGAAACAAAATGCAGTTATGGTGTCTATGACATGTGAAACGAAAAGTTATCGTGAAATTTCGCGAAAAAAATCAATGTACAGACAGAGGTTACAATTTTATATATATATAGATAGATATATATATATAAAATTGTAACCTCTGTCTGTACATTGATTTTTTTCACGAAATTTCACGATAACTTTTCGTTTCACATGTCATAGACACCATATCTGCATTTTGTTTCTTTCGTGTATGTTTGTTTGTTTGTTTGTTTGTTTGTTAGTTTGTTTGTTTGTTTGTTTGTTACCTTTTCACGCTTAAACGGCTGAACCGAATTTTATGAAACTTGGTATGTATATTACTACTAACCCAACTTAGACTTTAGGCTATATTAATTTTCTCTGAGACGAACAGGAGTGGGGGTTATAAGGCAAGCCTGAAATTAAAAATAGTGATATTTCGTTTTCTATTGGTTTTTCGGCAAATATGCACATAACAAAAGTTGTTTACTTTGTTATTTAGAGTAAATTTTGTTATATACACTTTTGTCGTATACCGAACTTTAAATGCGTTATACGCTAAAAACTATAGCGGGAGTCAACAATATTATTTGCCAAAAAAGACTCAACCGAACTAAATAAAACTCGGTATGTGTATTAGCAGTGAGGTCTTCATTATAATAAGCCATACCAACATTTCTATGGACGGGCAGGAGTAGGGGTTATAAGGAAAGCATGAAATTAAAAATAGCGATATTTCGTTTCCTATTGGTTTTTCCGCAAATATAGACGTATCAAAAGTTGTTTATTTTGTTATTTAGAGTAACTTTTATTATATGCACTTTTGCCGTATACGGAAGTATAAATGAGTTATACGCTAAAAACTATTGCGGGAGTCCACAATTTTATTTGGCACAAAAGACTCAACCGAACTAAATCAAACTCGCTATGTGAATTAATACTAACGTTTTCCTTATATTAAGCCATACTAACATTTCTAGGGACGGGCAGGAGTGGGGGTTATAAGGGAAGCCAGAAATTAAAAATAGCGATATTTTGTTTCCTATTGCTTTTTCAGCAAATATGCACATAACAAAAGTTGTTTATTTTTTTATTTAGAGTAACGTTTGTTATATGCACTTTTGCCGTATACCTAAGTATAAATGAGTTATACGTTAAAACTTTAGCGGGCACTAACGGCTGAACCGAACTTAACAAAACTCGGTATGTCAATTAGCATTAATTCTTCCATGATTATAAGTTATATTAAAATTCTTAGGTCGAACGGGAGCGGGGTTATAAGGGAGGCGTGAAATAAAAATTCACCATATTTACATGTATGAAACGGGAAATATAAAAATATCGAAGACTGTGAAGAATTATGGAACAAATAATTCTATTATTAGCAAATCACCGGCAACGACGGGTATCAATCCTAAACACTGGGACGGGTAAATGTCAAAATATTGTGCAATGTAAAGCCTGCTAAAAAATACCATCACCATTCAGCCTCAAATGAATTCCCGGGCGAAGCCGGGTATCTGAGCTAGTATATATATATATATATATCTATTTTTCAGTTTTCAACAAACTCCCAATACTACGCATGTCATATTAATAATAAGCTGTTGAATCATGAACTACTTCATTCCAAGGATAAACACCAAATATTGTTTTCATTGAACTTCTACTTTGTGATATATCTATCTATATATATATAAAATTGTAACCTCTGTCTGTACATTGATTTTTTTCGCGAAATTTCACGATAACTTTTCGTTTCACATGTCATAGACACCATATCTGCATTTTGTTTCTTTCGTGTATGTTTGTTTGTTTGTTTGTTTGTTTGTTTGTTTGTTACCTTTTCACGCATAAACGGCTGAACCGAATTTTATGAAACTTGGTATGTATATTACTACTAACCCAACTTAGACTTTAGGCTATATTAATTTTCTCTGAGACGAACAGGAGTGGGGGTTATAAGGGAAGCCTGAAATTAAAAATATCGATATTTCGTTTTCTATTGGTTTTTCGGCAAATATGCACATACCAAAAGTTGTTTATTTTGTTATTTAGAGTAACTTTTGTTATATACACTTTTGTCGTATACCGAAGTTTAAATGCGTTATACGCTAATAATTATAGCGGGAGTCAACAATATTATTTGCCAAAAAAGACTCAACCGAACTAAATAAAACTCGGTATGTGTATTAGCAGTGAGGCCTTCATTATAATAAGCCATACCAATATTTCTATGTACGGGCAGGAGTGGGGGTTATAAGGGAAGCCTGAAATTAAAAATAGCGATATTTCGTTTCCTATTGGTTTTTCCGCAAATAAAAACATAACAAAAGTTGTTTATTTTGTTATTTGGAGTAACTTTTGTTATATACACTTTTGTCGTATACCTAAGTATAAATGAGTTATACGTTAAACCTTTAGCGGGCACTAACGGCTGAACCGAACTTAACAAAACTCGGTATGTCAATTAGCATTAATTCTTCCATGATTATAAGTTATATTAAAATTTTTAGGTTCGAACGGGAGGGGAGTTATAAGGGAGGCCTGAAATAAAAATTCACCATATTTACATGTATAAGAAACGGGAAATATAAAAATATTGAAGACTGTGAAGAATTATCGAACAAATAATTCTATTATTAGCAAATCACCGGCAACGACGGGTATCAATCCTAAACACTGGGACGGGTAAATGTCAAAATATTGTGCAATGTAAAGCCTGCTAAAAAATACCATCACCATTCAGCCTCAAATGAATTCCCGGGCGAAGCCGGGTATCTGAGCTAGTATATATATAAAATTGTAACCTCTGTCTGTACATTGATTTTTTTCGCGAAATTTCACGATAACTTTTCGTTTCACACGTCATAGACACCATAACTGCATTTTGTTTCTTTCGTGTATGTTTGTTTGTTTGTTTGTTACCTTTTCACGCATAAACGTCTGAACCCAATTTTATGAAACTTGGTATGTATATTACTACTAACCCAACTTAGACTTTAGGCTATATTAATTTTCTCTGAGACGAACAGGAGTGGGGGTTATAAGGGAGGCCTGAAATTAAAAATAGCGATATTTCGTTTCCTATTGGTTTTTCGGCAGATATGAACATAACAAAAGTTGTTTATTTTGTTATTTAGAGTAACTTTTGTTATATGCACTTTTGCCGTATACGGAAGTATAAATAAGTTATACGCTAAAAACTATAGCGGGAGTCCACAATTTTATTTGGCACAAAAGACTCAACCGAACTAAACCAAACTCGGTTTGTGAATTAGCACAAAAGCCTTCCTTATAATAAGCCATACTAACATTTCTAGGGACGGGCAGGAGTGGGGGTTATAAGGAAGGCCTGAAATTAATAATAGTGATATTTCGTTTCCTATTGCATTTTCAGCAAATATCCACATAACAAAAGTTGTTTATTTTGTTATTTAGAGAAACGTTTTTTATATACACTATCGTCGTATACCGAAGTATAAAGGCGTTATACGCTAAAAATTATAGCGGGAGTCAACAATTTTATTTGGCACAAAAGACTCAACCGAACTAAACCAAACTCGGTATGTGTAATAAAAAAAACGCCTTCTTTAGAATAAGCCATACCAACATTTCTAGCGACGGGCATGAGTGGGGGTTGTGAGGGAGGCCTGAAATTAAAAATAGCGGGATTTCGTTTTCTATTGGTTTTTCTACAAATATGCACATGACAAAAGTTGTTTAGTTTGTTATTTAAAGTAACTTTTGTTATATTCACTTTTGTTGTATAACAATTTATAAACGAGATATACACTAAAAGCTATAGCGGGAGTTGGACACCAACGGTTGAATCGATTCCAACAAAACTCAGAATATATAAATTAGCTTTGATGGTTACGTGGTTATAAGCTGTATTAAAATGTTTAGGTTATAACGGGAGGGGGGTTGTAAGGGAGGCCTGAAATAAAAATTCGTGATATTTCATTTTCTATTCCAAACAACCACAGGTACTAACCCTAAACACTGAAACGGGGATATGTCAAAATAATGTGCAAAGTAAAGTAGCCGAAAAAATACCATCATCATTCCGGCTTAAATGAATTCCCGGGCGAAGCCAGGTACCTTAGCTAGTATATATATAAAATTGTAACCTCTGTCTGTACATTGATTTTTTTCGCGAAATTTCACGATAACTTTTCGTTTCACATATCATAGACACCATATCTGCATTTTGTTTCTTTCGTGTATGTTTGTTTGTTTGTTACCTTTTCACGCATAAACGGCTGAACCGAATTTTATGAAACTTGGTATGTATATTACTACTAACCCAACTTAGACTTTAGGCTATATTAATTTTCTCTGAGATGAACAGGAGTGGGGGTTATAAGGGAAGCCTGAAATTAAAAATAGTGATATTTCGTTTTCTATTGGTTTTTCGGTAAATATGCACATAACAAAAGTTGTTTATTGTGTTATTTAGAGTAACTTTTGTTATATACACTTTTGTCGTATACCGACGTTTAAATGCGTTATACGCTAAAAATTATAGCGGGAGTCAACAATATTATTTGCCAAAAAAGACTCAACCGAACTAAATAAAACTCGGTATGTGTATTAGCAGTGAGGTCTTCATTATAATAAGCCATACCAACATTTCTATGGACGGGCAGGAGTGGGGGTTATAAGGGAAGCCCGAAATTAAAAATAGCGATATTTCGTTTCCTATTGGTTTTTCCGCAAATATAAACATAACAAAAGTTGTTTATTTTGTTATTTGGAGTAACTTTTGTTATGTACACTTTTGTCGTATACCTAAGTATAAATGAGTTATACGTTAAAACTTTAGCGGGCACTAACGGCTGAACCGAACTTAACAAAACTCGGTATGTCAATTAGCATTAATTCTTCCATGATTATAAGTTATATTAAAATTTTTATGTTCGAACGGGAGGGGGGTTAAAAGGGAGGCCTGAAATAAAAATTCACCATATTTACATGTATAAGAGACGGGAAATATAAAAATATCGAAGACTGTGAAGCCTTATCGAACAAATAATTCAATTATATAAGGATCAATAAGAAGGCCAAGTCCTCTACTGGTTTTTAATATAATGCAGAGTGCACTTTCGGAGTCAATGCTCCATCCTCAGTGCCATATGCATATAGTTGAAGCATAGTTTTGTACATAACATTATATTCGAAATAGTAAATTTCAGTAGAAATGACTTCCAGAAATGCCAGCATTTCACAGGAAATAAGCAATTAACTGTTTAAGCCTCCCATCATCTTCAGCTCCGTATGAGAGTTATCAACATTCTTCTCTTTAAATTGATTCAAAATATTATTTTAATAAGTTATTTACCTGATGGAATTAAATAATAGTGATACCCTAAAAATAATTTCATTTATATTCAAAAAGCTAGGTGAGGGGAAGAGATCGTAATACTCCCTGCAACCTAAGTAATACTTTAAACAATCATATCCATATTGTTCCATATCCATATTGTTTTTTGTCATAATGACATTACCATTAACGTTTAATGGTTATGATAGTACATATTTGTTTCAATATTTAATGAGCACACACGATCTACTGGTTTAAACCAATAGCAAACGAAATATCGGAATTTTCCATTTCAGGCCTTCCTTATAAACCCCACTCCTGTTCGTCTCTGAGAATAATGGTATAGCCCAGGTATGGGCAACCTTTGGCATGTTGTGGTCCAAACTTTAGAGTGCAAATACGTTCACAGGCCACGTTTTAAAGTAGTGCACTTTAAAGTAGTGTTCATAATTTTTAACGATAGATATCAGACAAGAAATTATACGACAATGCAATTATAATACAATTTATTAAAATAACAAAATGAAATGAAAAAAATAGGTACAACACTACAATTAAATCGTAAAATTTGAATTATTACAAACAACAAAAGTTAAATAGCGACACCGAAATTAATGAGACACTTGAGCTTGTATTTGGGGAATTTATAAAAAAAGAAAAAACTAAATTTAAAAAGGCATTAATTTCGATAATCTAATAAGAATGTGAGAAAAGTATACTACATGTTTTAATGAAGACATTGAAGAGAGCTAGAAATGGAAGTTGACTTTTCAATTTCAGAAACAAGAATCTGGAAAAAACTTAATGCCAGAACTTTCCCAGGATGAATCAGATACTATTACTCCAAAGCAAAATATTAAAAGTCCGTATTTTAATTTATTGGATTATGCTGCAAACATCATTAAAGAGCGCTCATTGAAGACAGTGCTATTTTGGACCTCCAAAACTTTAAACAAGTGCTAAACGACATCAATAAGGATATTTCTGAGACTTCAATAGCCACTATAGATAATGCAACGAAAGTTGATTGTTCTGAGTTGGTATTCTGGAAGGTAGAAGTGACTTCTAATGTATGTAGGATGAAAAAATTGTTGGCTACGCTTCCACTATAATAATTTATTATAACGGCAAAGCGCTTTCGATGCTGTGCATCGTCGTCAGTGCCCTGTTGACACACCAAATAATAGTTACAATTTCTATAAAATATGTTAGACACATATAACAAAAAACTTATCTTTCTTAGAACTAAATAACATATAAAACATAACGTAGTGAAAATTTAGTTCTACGTTATGTTTTATATGTTATTTAGTTCTAAGAAAGATAAGTAACAGCTTTGCCGTTACAATAAATTATTATAGTGGAAGCGTAGCCAACAATTTTTTCATCCTACATACATTGAAAGTTGATTGGTCAGAAGTTATTACAGAACTAAAAGTTTATCAATTATGATGTACTCAAGCTATCCTTGGAAATAGATTGTGCTTGCACTCTTAATTTTGATGAACAATGGTTAATTGTTGACGACAAAACTCTCTGTAAAACTGAAATGAAGTTACAGTGTGCCTAATGTTTATTACGTGCTTTTGAAATATTGTACTGCTTGTCCTCTCAATCAAGCGTTTTTAATAATTTGTATTCTGTTTATAAATAAATACCTTCTTACAGTTACATGCACTCAGGTTTCTTGCGTGAGAGGTTTTTCGAAAATCAAAATCGTAAAAACTAAGTAGAGGAATGCTTTGGATCAAGAGCTCCTAAGTAAATTAATTTTCATGAACTGCGATTGGGATTTTTTTAAACAATATAAATAAAGCAGTAATAGACGAAATTACTTGCTCAAGTGAAGATAAAATTAATGATGTGATCCCTTTGGTTTCGATCATGGTTTGAATCTGAGTAGGGGTATTGGAAACATATTGTTACGTTTTATTACAAAACCAGTAATAAACGTTGTTAATAAGAGTTCTTTTAGATTGCAAAATTAAACACACAAAATTTCACAGTTTTTATCACTGCACAATTTATTTAACAATGCAGAATAAACTTGGTTAATTATTCTTAGTTACTACTCACAGTATGCATTGATAGCCTCACTGTTCTTCAGATTACACAGTCCTATAATTCACTCACGATCACTGAACTGCACAAACGGCACTGAATGTCTTAAACACGGCACTATAATGCTCCTTACAGAGTCACGGCACAACACTGTTCTTATAAAAACACTCTACCGCACTGCACTAAGTCGCACTGTAGCACTGATGTGACCATCAAGATCGCTGAGCATAAACTAACTAGCTCGCGGCTGGCCGGTTCTTTACATAGGTCGTCGGCATACATCAAAGGGGAATTGACTGGGCCCTTCGACGTCTGGACAGGAAGGGACTAGTAGGAGCTCGACCCTCTGTCGGCTTCTTTGATCTACCTCGAACTTCCCAAATACGCGACTCTCTCTGCTAATCCTTCATGTATTTAATTTTCGCAACAATATTAAACATATTTCTATTAGTAAATGTTATGATTGTGTTTTTGCACTTTATGCTGTCCTTACAGATTTTTTTTTGAAATTGGTAATGTATTGTAAGGAATTAACGTCCTGAATTATTATTGCAGGTAAATCTAGATTAATTAATTATGGAAACAGAAAATAAAACCGCTAGGATTTCCAAAAACAGGAATTGGATGATATATTGTTACCATCCATTACAAAAACGTTCATCGAGCGTTATTTTTGGTATTTACTTGTAGTGTTAGGACAATTTCTTATTTTGGTCAACTTGACCGCCTAATCTAAGGCTTTGTTCGATGGAATCTAGAGCTAAAATTGGTGAAAAGTTAAGGGAAATGTTAGAAGAACAGAGATAATCAATTATTCATTACATGGGAACATTCGTGTGAACATTCAAGCGAAGGCTATTGTATATTGGCTCTAATTTTTGAGGCGAAGTTGTGATATTTTCAAATTATAAGTGTCGTCGATTCACACTTTTCCAACCAAGAGGTGTTTGAGCATTTCCATATGGTATCTTATAACAGAAACTAGATGGTACCGCAAGTCTTTTAAATAATTAATACTTATAAAGAAACCCAATATACAAGGCATAGTTATAGAGCTCCTGACCACTTCTGGTGTCTCCTAATAGGCATCTCGTCAGTGAGCTGGCTCCGCTCGGAAAGGTTTTCAGAGAGAGAATGCGGCTTTCTTCACAGTTGAAGGTATTTTGATCAAGACTAACTGCGCTAAATTTTAAAAATTCATTGAAACTATTATTAAAACTACCGAGCGCGTAGACGACTAGACATTCGTCCGATAATATGCATATTTTGGATTGGGATCTGGATTCTAAAGCAAGGAATAGCGAGTTGACTGATTCCTGGTAGCAGAAGGGAATGAAGACGGGATTTTCTGATTCTGTGCTATGAGGGTACAGATGGGATGGTCAAATGATATCAATGATGAATTGTTGGACGACACTTTACCCACACTATTGTTTTTGAACACTAGTACCTGGAAATGTTCACCCTTGTAGACAATTTGACCTCCTCGCCTAAAGACCGTTAAATAATACTGCGGCTTCCATTTTTAAGAGATAAATGAAATGTTTGAAAGATGAAATAAGCTAATATTCTCTACCACGGCTCATTTATTATAGAATATTTGAGTGAATATTTCAACTGAAAGCAATTTTTACTGGCCATAGTATTTACGGCGATATCAAGATATTTCTACTACTTAAGGTATTTATATACATATGCTAATAAATAAAAAATTGTTTATATTTAGTACCATACATTCCGCTGTGGGGGCCCACGGCTAATATTGTGAAGGGTTAACCTAGCAGCCAGTCCGGCGCTGATCAAGGTTGGCCCACAAGGTTCAACGACGCTCATTGTACCTTGAGTCATGTACCACATTTTTATTTTATTTATTAAAAATTGAAACTAAAAAAAAAAAAAAAAAAAAAAAAAAAAAGTGTATATTATTGGTCGCTTTAAAAAGCGTTAACAAAAAACCAATACTTAAAAAATTATGACAAAAAGAATAAAAAAACTGACACAAGGTACAGGCATTTCCCATACTGTTTTAGTGATTAAAGACAAGCAGAAAAGATTTTCACTTTTGATCTCATTATTTGTTGAATAGGCTGAAACGCGAAAAAAATGTATCCCCGCCTAATTTAAATAGAAAATCAGACAACCCTTAGTTTTATTTATATAGTTTCGTCTAATGTAATGAATTTATTAAAATTGCACCTCACCAGAATGATATTGCCATAACCTGAACTTTTCAACTCTACACTGATTTAAACGCGTTACAGGTTGCACGAAGATCAAGGGTACATTGCCCCTCCCTCATCTCTCAAGCACAAATTTGAAAAATTTAATTTTTTTAATGCATTTAAAACTTTAATTTACAAAACATGGAAATTATTTGGCCACACATTTTTAGAATTGTGATGACTGTAAAATGAATTGTGAACATAATGTAAACAGACCTGAGAACTCCCTTCTCAACATTTATAATCCTGCCCCAGTAGTAGTACAAAGTGGACGTTAACAAATAGTAAGTAATCTTTCCATCATACTAATCTATTTGAGCTATTTAAATCGCTCGTTTTGCGATTTTCTGAGCATATATTTATGCATTTTTTTGGGGCTCAGGTTAGCCATGCGAGTTAAAGCGTTGACCTTTATCTCACATGGTAAACCTAGAGTGGCGAGTTCGATTCTTGCCTGGGCAAAGGAAATTATTTAGTGACGAAATTCATTAAATAACGTCCTAAAATCCCACCCTGGCTAGAAAAGGGTGGTAACCTGTAGATAACCCGTCCCGATTAGCCTAAGTTGCAAAAAGTGGACGTTAATAAATAATAATAATAATATTTATGCATTTAAATAAAAGTGTGAGTAAAATTAAATTTAATTAAACACCTGGAAAATATAAACGGCAGTCTCAACGCCCATGTGTTTAACTCATTAACTATTATTATCATTGTCATACTTTTGACTCATTTTATTTTACTTTATCATTTTTATTGACTACATTTTAAAATGTTTGGGAGTAAAGTAATTTCAAGAGGACGAAAGGAATTTCCCATAATAGATGACTGGAAGGAGTATCTATGCAAATCGAAGAATATCTTTGACTCGTTGTACAGGGCTCCTACTTTATCAGCAAAGATTGACTATTCAGTTGACGATTTTGACTTCATTCAGACGCTAAATGTTGGCAATTTTAGTAGAGTCGTTTTGTCTCGTCTGAAATCTGACCATAAGTATTATGTCTTGAAAATGCATAAAAAGGAGAAAATTGTAAAGAGGCATGCTGTTCAGTGTATTTTGTCACAGAAAAAGGTTATGGAAGCCCTGACTTTACTTGCGTTTCCTTTCATAACAGCTCTTAAGTGCGCTTTTAAAGACAACTGTTATCTTTATTTCTGTGAGCCTTTTTATAATGGAGGATCGTTAATATCTCACCTTCATACATTCAAGACGTTCGATGAGAGGATATCAGTATATTTCGCGGCTCAAGTGGTGCTGGCCATCGAATTCTTGCACAGCCTCGGTCTCGTTTTCAGGGACATCAAGACTGAGAACTTCTGTCTTGAAGAAACGGGCTACATGAAGCTGACACATACAGACTTCTGCAAGAGGCTCCAAGGCAGCAGGACTTACACCATATGTGGATCACCCGAGTACATAGCTCCCGAGATGCTACTCAACCAAGGCTACGGTAAGTCAGTGGATTGGTGGTCCCTGGGCATTCTCATCTTCGAGCTGAACGTCGGCCGTACTCCCTTCTATTCGGAGGATAAGCTCCAGATGCTGCAGATGATGCAAGTGGGAGACTTCCGCATTCCCAGTCACTGTTCTGAGCAACTTCGGTCTCTCCTCAGAGGACTCATCCAGCGAGACCTAAGCAGGAGGTTGGGATTGCTGAAGAATGGCGTTGATGACATAAAAAATCATGGATGGTTCAAAAAAATCAATTGGATAGCACTTTTGAACCAGAAAATCATACTTCCGTTCAGACCTAGAGTGAGTGGACCAGGTGATACCATACATGTTGAAAGGTATCATGTAGAGCCGTTGCAAACGTCTGACATGAATGAGTTCGATGACTATTTCTTCGATTTTTAGCATAGACCTTCTTGAACTGTGTTATTTCGTTCAGTAAAAAATCGTGGTATTTTGAGCTTGAAATGTACTTCAGAACAAATATAAAACATTTTAACTTTTCTCTTGTTAATATATTAAGTAGTTTATATACATTCCGAAGTCATCTGTTTAGAAGTAGTTATGCTATTTATTAACATCCACTTAAAGATACTTCGGTTTATTATGGGAGGAATTTGTTTTTAAAATGTATGTCTGCTTTATGGGCTTGAGAGGTCTACTCAGGTTTACCACGGACAGGGCAGCCCTTTATTCTAGCCAGGTTGACCCAGCATTTAGCTCACTCTGATCACTAAATAAATTCCCCTAGCCCACGCAGAAATCCAATTCGCTACTCAAAGGTATCAAAGAACATTAAGACGACGAATGAACACATGGCCCAGATTAGCTATTTGAGTTAATTTAGGCAAATTTTTTTCCTTAAGGGAAATCTGCTATTGAGGTTCTACTTGAAAATTGTCCTCAAATCTCCATTGATTCTACCTAGCAGATGATTATATATATATATATATATATATATATATATATATATATAAATATATATATATATATATAAAATAACAAGCTGCCCCCATTTTGAGGGTACCCGTTAGGGTCAGCCTCCTAATCAGCCCACCAGGGTATATAGGTAAAATAAAAATATATGCTTACATTTTTTTTTGTAGGGAATTAATTTGATTTAATTAAATTTTGAGCTGGTGAGTGACTAGTTAGAGGACAGCTTATATTGAACTTTATTTTATTTTGTACAGGTAATTGTTAATGATTCTGATACTTCTTTTTAAAACTGATGTCGACATGTTCTTACATCGATAGCCGACTATATGCTGAAATGGAGCTTTGTTCCGGAATGCCTCAAGGTTGGAAGGACTGTTCTCATTCATAAGTCTGGTGACAAAGACAACATCTCCAATTATCGCCCAATAACAATTTTCTCTGTCATAAGGAGGATTATAGAAAGGGCATTGGACAAGAAATTAAGGCGATATTTAGAGCTATCAACTCACCAGAGAGGATTTACTTCCCAGGAACATTCATTAATTCTTCTATAATTAACGGCTGCATTCAAGACGCTAAAAGAAGAAAAAACGATTGCTGTATTGTGTTTCTGGATGTCACAAAGGCTTTCGATACCATTGGGCATGACCGTATCAAGAAATGTTTGTCTACACACCCCATTCCACAAAATTTAAAACATTGAATTCCTCAACTACTAATAGGGAACAAATTAAACATCATAGGCACTTCAAAGCAGAACAAAATAACCATCGATATTAAGAAAGGGGTAGCCCAGATAGATGGATATATCTATCTATCTATATATATATAGTTTTGAACGGACCTCATTTTCGTCATCTCCTGGGTAGGATCGATGGATGAAGAAAAATTTCGAAAATCGCGTCATGAGTACGACCTCAATAGCTGATTACCCTTAACGGAAATCTGCTAAAAAGTACATTACATTTATAGATCACAATAAGATTGAATCTATACAGCTTTTCTATCCGACGCATAACAACTAGGTTATTTCGAATTTTCGAAATTATTGCCCTCTTAATCCACTCCCCCTCCCGCTGGTCCAATTTTAGCCGTTAACCAACTTGATTTTCATTTTTGCAGAAAGAAAATTTTATTTTGGTCCAATAGAACAAAGGTATCTTACACAAATTGTTACATTTGTTAGAAAATTAAGATATTTTGGTACAACCTTGGACGCAGTCGTCCTTCAGTCGTTTCACCTAAATTATAATGGGTGGCATCGCTTGACACAGGCATGTTATTTCCTTACAAGTTGTTGGTGAACTGAAATAGGAGCAACCTCCAATTCCCTGTGTATTTGGCTGTTCTTAACAAAGCAGGGAGCATTTGCCGCTATCCGAAGTACTTTGCTCTGAAAGGACTGGAGTCTCTTTATGTGTCTGTTGCTGATGTCCAGCCAGACTGGGCGTATGAGTGTTTTGAAAAGTAGTGTTGCGCAAGTCAGTTTCAGTGGTGTATTTTTAGCAGATTTCCCTTAAGGGAAATCAGCCATTGAGGTCGTACTCATGACTCAATTTTCGAAAACTTTCTTCAAATGTCCATCGATCCTACCCAGGAAATGACGAAAATGAGGTTCTTTCAAAATTATATATATATATATAGTTTTCTGTTAACACTCTAGCGGTCGCAATTTTTGTTTAATCGTCACCAATCTCGGTATTTAATCATTTTAGGTAAAAAGGAAGATAAAGTTCGTTAACGGCTGAAATCGGACCAGTGGGAGGGGGCGGTTTAGAGGGGGGGATTTTCGACAATTAGAAAAATCTCCGTCCTATACGGGGGAACCCGTATGTCGGGTCGAAAAATTGTATAGAACCAATCTTATTGCAAATTAAATTCACTATAAATATTGTTATATACATTTATTCTCTATCTTGAATATTAACCTCATCCTAACCTCATCATTAACCTTATTAATATCTCATATTTTCATTTTTATGAAGTCTGTGGGACCTGTTGGTGGGTATAGTTCGGATTAGTTCGGTCGTTTCCGTAACTGATAGGCTCAGGTGGAAGCTTCTTCTAACCTCACCTGTCGTTACTTTGTGAGATTTATGCAAATACGTTCTGTTCATCCACCCCCCCCCTTCTTTAGTTCTTGGACTACTAAAATTTGAGTTATTAAAATATAAATTATTCTTACAATTCAGCAGCCGTTTCAGTGGGGAATTTATTTTAATTAACTGAAAGATTTCTCATTACCGTTTGTATTTAATCACGGTGGCGTTGTGTTACCATTATGCAGATTTCTCTATTGTAAAACTTCACATGGGAAATCTGCTTAGTTAACGCAGCCCCTGAGTGATGGTATTTTGTTTATTAAAGGATATATTTGTGCAAGTCGAGAGTGTGCTTGTTGCAATTTAATGTGGCTATGATGGCGCCATGTAAGTCGTGTGTCAAAATGTACTCCGAGATAGTGGATGCTCTGGTCCTTCGGAGTCCAAGTAATTGAGTGATGGCCAATTGTCAGCTCAGGAAGATCTTCGTTCTTGAAACAACGAAGAGCAAAAATCTTGGTCTGCGTTTTTTCGGGGTTCAATGAGAGCTTCCACTCCTTTAACCATTTTGATACCTAGCCGGCTGCTGTTTGGAGATGGAGTATGGAAGTGTTTGGAGTTTCGTCTTCAGTGAGGATGAGTGTGACGTCTGCGAAGGTAGCTATAACAGAATTTTCCTGCGGGATATCACTACAGTAGAGGATGTAGAGCAAAAGACCAATAATGGATCCTTGCGGTACGCCAGCTCTGATATCCCCGTTCGTCCTGAGTGTATTATTTATTTTCACTTGGAATGTTCTTTATCAACTAGTTGAAGTTGTTGGAAGGCCGAATGATAAGGCTTAATGGCAAATTGATGGTGATGGATGAAGTCTATAAGACGCTTTCTAAGTCAGTCATTAACCTAATGGGGCGGTAGTTTGCAGGGTTCCTCGCGGTTTGTCTGGTTTGTGGAAAAATATGACATGAGAGCTAAAAATATGAGTATGCTCGTCTGAGACAGGCGTTAAAGATGCTTGTGAGCAGAGCAACACACTTGCGGGGATACACACTGATGAGTCACCAGCATTCATATTAGTCAAGTATGTCTTGTAATTATTGATTCTATCATTGTCTAGTTCAAGCCTAATTATAAGCGAGATAAACGATTGACCTCGCGTTTAATTTCTGCCCCCCTTATTCGGTTCCACCGCTTGCGAAGAATATTCTTTTTATGAATAAGCTCCAGAATGTGTGGGGGCTTTATTGTATGCGCCGCCTGGCATTTGTAGGAGGCGGCCTTAAGGGTTGAATTTTTAATAGCTGAGTAAATATTATTTGTAAAAGTCGCAATCGCTGTGTCTATGTTGTGATTGGTTCGATAAAAATTTGGGATGATGGTTTTGTCGTGCATTTCGGTCTTAAATTTTTCCCTGTCAATGAGTCAAATAATGAGACTTATGGATGGTGGTGCTTGTTTTGGTCTGTCCTGGAATGTTATTATTAATGGAAGGTAGTCAGAGTCCAGTACTGTCAATGTGTCATGGAATATAGGTAAGTTGAAGTTTTCAATTACTGTTGTCTAAAATCGGGGTGATATCGTCTTTGTGTCGGATAAATTGTGGGCTGGTCTGGTGTAGTAGTCCTAAGTTTTCGGAAATAGTCGTGAGTTGTGCCTCATTATCATTTTTTTTTCTACAACACCAGGAGATATGCTTACTTTTGAGATCCCTAACGAAAATAATGGGATCATCTATAAAAATGTTGGTGAAAGTGTATTTTAGTCCCCCCCTTGGTGGAGCACAATGACGACTATCTTTTTTAACACTTTAAAATTTCCAAAATACGCCATCGGTGGTTTACACCGTGGGTGGGGTTTTGTTTTTCTAACTTTATCATTTTTAACACTTTAAAATTTCCAAAATACGCCATCGGCGGTTAACACCGAGGGGGGGGGGATTCTAATTTTAACTTAATTTTTTTAAAGTTAAAAATGTTCTTCCCACATTTTGGGCATTCGTACGTAGGCAATAAGAATCCCACTTTTATGCACCATTCAATAACGGCTGGCTTTCCCTGCACTTCCAATTGAGTAAAAAACTTTGTCGTGCACTCACTTTTTTGAGCCATAGCTAAAACTGAAACGATATGAATAGTAAACACTAGCAAAAAGCAATATGTCGGACAGTGGCGGCTAGGGGAGGGGGCTAAAATACACTTTAGCCAAAATGTTTTTCGAAATCTGTTTGAATAAGCCTCGTGCCAAGGGGGTTGTAAGCTGATACATTCTTAAAATACTGTTATCGTGGGGAACTAACCCCAAACAAACAGCCTCGAGACGATCAAGGGTTGGAAGCAATAAATGATGGTGGGCAATGGACTTTTTTACTAATATAGCAACTCCTCCACGTCATGTTTCTTGGTATGTTCTGTGTATATATATATATATATATATATATATATATATATATATATATATATATATTGTATCTGTCGGAATTTGTCAGTGTTTATGAGGTGTGTCTCGGTTATGCATGCGATGCCAATGTCATGTCTATTCAGGAAATTAGTTAACACATTTAGTCTAATTTTTAGGCCCTTAGCATTCCAATTGAGCAGAGAAAGATTTCTTATATTAATCACTACCATGATTAACTGAAAATAACTGTGTTAAAAGCTGGGTTAGAAATGATTTTATTTTAGGGATAAATGGTTTTATTAAACTAAGTAGTATGTCTGTCAATTCAATGTCAGAGTGGGTAGTTGCGTCACTGGGTTTAGGTTTCTGTTGGTGTGATAGCCTGTTTGTCCAGGCAATCTGTCTAGGGCGGTGTGTCGAGGAGTCAGGGTCTGTAGTTGCTGTTGGAGGTGGTGGGGACAAAGGAAGCTAAGTATCTTTTGAAGGACTTATTTTTAGGTAGAAGAAATGTAAAATTTTTGAATGCTTTACATTCCCTGTAGACAACGATCACAACAGTATAAAAGGCTCTTTAAATTAAATATTTCTTTGCTTTTATCATTGTCCTCAAGCTCTACAGCCATGTGCGGAGTTCGTTTCTCAGAGATGCCAAAGGAAAACCTTTTATGATTACAGATAATTTACTGTCTGGGGGATTTCGAAATGTGTGATATTTAGCGTTCGTCTCGTCATAGAATTTGGTTACATTACGGAAGTCGACAGTTGATGTCAGGGTTACTTCTATTTTTTTGAAACACTGTTGTGATTTGAAATCAGATTTGACTTGTTTTTATGTCAGCGAGTATATGTTGGTAGTTATCTGTTTCCAGTAAGAATATAGGTGGTATATTTTAACTCTTTGGATTGCGTTCTATTAAATTATATTCGGGTGTCATTATTTTCGTCAATATAAATTTTTAGTATTGGCGAAGAGCTATTGTTTATTGTTATGGGTTTGGCTTGATTATTAATAATAGCTGATTATAGGCTGTACCTGTTTCGCTCTGGTTTGGGTTCTATGATGAGGTTAGCCCCAGATTTCACTATTTTCGGACAAATCTACTCTCTAATATACTGGATAAAACAGAATAAATAAGGAGCACAAATTTCACTTGTCTATACACTCAGCACGCACAACTGATCTCAGTTTTGCATAAAACGTTTAAATATCGAGTTTGGTAAGGATCAGACAAAAACTTTAGAAAAATAACTAAACTACTAACTTTAGTTGTGAAATTGCTATTTCAATTATTTCAGTTGAAAAATTTAGTAGGTCATTATCAATAACTAATTACATTAGCAGTTGTAGTTGTAAATACATTTCAACTAATGTAGTTATAACTAGTAACCTGTAATTATAATTACAATTCTGCCCAACTCTGGAAAATGAAAATTCATTGCCATCATCAAATATCTGACATTAATCAAGGCCATTAACGGGCAGTAGTTAGCAACCCCCAGCCTAAATCAGGTGCACATCTCCAAAGCTCTCAACTTCCTTGTCATCGGGGTCCCCGTTCGGATCTTCTGACTGGTATCTGCACACTGTGTCATCTAGAATTGAATCCCTTCCCCCAATTCAGTTAAACTGCCATAGTAGTCGGGGGGAGAGGGGATGGGGGAGATCTATATGTATACCAAACCCACTTCATTTTCTATTGGAGATTTCACTTAAGACAAATCAACTATTGAGGTTGTAGTCATGACGCGATTTCGAAAAAATTCCTCTAATGTCCATCGATCCTACCTAGTAGATAACGAAAACGAGGTCCATTAAAAAATATATATATTTTTGCGTTAACACTCTAGCGGTCGCAATTTTTGTCTGATACTTACCAAACTCGATATTTAAATTTTTTATGCAAAAATGAAGATCAAGTTTGCTAATGGCTAAAATCGGATCAGTGGGAGAAGAGGGTTTAGAGGGGAATAATTTATAAAATTCGAAATACCACGGTTGTTTTTTTTTTTAATTTTAATTCTTCTCTTCCTCCCTCAGTACCTTAGGGCAGCCCTATACCAGCGGATTCCCGATGTTTTGCGTCAGATCGAAAAATTGTGTAGAATCAATCTTATTGCAAATGTGATCTATAAATGTTATGTACTTTTTTCACTATCTAATATTAACCGAGATATTTGCATTTTATACTTTTCGGTCTTCAGTAAACCCTCACTCCTACTCATATTAACTACCAGCGGTTGTATCATGAGCCACTTCATACCAAATATGGTTTTCGTTGAACTATTATTTTGTGAAATAATGCAAATGAGGTGACGTCTTCAATTTTCGTTCTTTACTCGAAAATGTTTATTTCATCTATACCCTACTCGATATTTAGCCATTTCAGTCAATACTAAAGATCATATTTGTTATTGGCTGTAATCGGACACGGGCTAGTGGTGGTTTAGAGAGGGGGTGATTAGAAAATTCAAAATACATATCTCCGTTATTATGAGTCGGACCATAAAATGTTACAGAACCAATCTTGTTAAACTTTTGATTTTCTACAATTGTGCTCTGCAATTTTTGGTAACTCTAGTATTAAGCGAGTTATTCGCTTCGAATGACCCCCCCCCCCACCCCCCCTTCTACACATTAGTTTTTACATATAAATAGAGAATTAGTGGTGAGATGAGATCAGAAGTGTATTATACCAGCAGTAGGAAAATCTGCTTTGTTTACTCAGCCCCTGCATGACGGACTTTTCTTAAAAGAGGTGGTGAATACGTAGATGACAGTACTCACGAAGAATGCCTGTAGAGTGTGATGATGGTTTGAACTTGAGTTCCCAGGTTACTCCGACCATACTCTGGATTAGGTTCATGAATCTGTTTGTCTTCATTTGCTCGATTCCTAATACTCAGCCTTGAGGGCATCATTTGCTTACTTCTACCTCTTCCTCTGGCCCTCCACCATCTCTGGGGAATGTCATTCTGTTTGGTAGGAAGCTGATGATGAGGGCATGGGTGTACTAGGCGACTCCAGCTCCAACTGCTTGCATAAGTCGTGGGCACCACGCGTTGTCATACGCACCTGCAATATCAATACAAATTCCGTATTTTGGCTCTCCCTCATCACAGTCTCCTAGCAGCTTCCAAATTGCATCTATGGTGGATCTGCCTTGGGTACCTCCTAATTGTCTGGTACTAATTGAATGTAACATTTTTGGAGCTACTCTTTTCTTTATCAGTGTCCTAGCACCTATCAAAGCACTGGCAGCTAGTATATCGGCATATAGCTCTCTGCTATGCTTAGGTTTCGAGGTCCCTTCTAAATGAACACTACGGCGGTAGCTTTCTTCCAAATGTCCAATTCATTATACTGGGATTGCCTCTTGTACCAGCCTCAAGCATATTCCGCCCCCTCCAGATGCTGCACTTGTATTCATTGTAGAGACGGCTCCACTCCTAGTTCGTTCAAGTCTGGTGCTAAGTCGATACCAGGTGGCAATCTGGCCAGACTTGCTAATTTCCTTTGTTGCCCTGAATCCTGGGTGATGATGCCTTCTCCTAGGATTTTCGGAGAACTTTATACTTACACTCCCCAAGTCTGCGGATAATAGGCCTCTGTTATAATTGCGGGAGTGGTCGGTAAAACTGCGGCTTCTTGTTTAATTGCCCTGTGTGCAATCACCCATGGGCCATTCTCAGTCTCTTCACTCAATAATCTTCTCCACGATGCTTTTTAAGTAGTAGTTATTTCTTTTTCACGTGTTTTTTTTTTTAACAGCTTTACAATAGCCTGTTTTAGCACTGGATCCTGGCACTCCTGTGTATTTTTCCTGATTCGATTGATCAGTTTTCTTTCCGGGTTTATCACCTTGCGCCACCAGAGCTTTTGGTCTTCACATTGATCAACTGTTCTGAAGCTAGCTTTCGCTTCTTGTAAGACATTCCTTTCCGAGCCTCAACTGTTTTGCTCAAGGGGAAGGTGGGTTCTAAAGACATTGGGCTGTACTTTTGTCTCAAATTTTCCACATATTTTTCCCATTCCGAGTCTTTTAGAAACCAACCTCCTGATGGAACTGGATTCACATTCTTTCCCAGTTGTGACCCAGCTCAAAAGTTACAGTGACATGGTCGCTTACAGAATCATATGCCTCTCTTTAAATCTTAATTCTCCCAGCCAGATTCGGGGTCACTAACGTCACATCTATATGTGACTCCCCTCTAGCCCACTAAATGTGGGTGGTGCTTTTTTGCAGTCCATTTTCTCCTATGAAGTCTGCCATCCTCCAGTCTAGACGTACTCTCAGGTTCGCATAGCTGGAGCCCCATTCTGTGCTCCATCCATTGAAGTCTGTGCAGATCCACAATCTGCTGAAATCTCATTACTGTTGTTCTACAGTGTCCATATTGGTATCATGGCGGCATATAGGCTGAGGTGATATGGAAGGTTTCTGTGCCACTTGTCATTGTCATCGCTGCTATCAGTTGGGTGCTCTTGGAATGCTGTCCCAGCGCCTTCCACTCTGTTCCTGTGAAAGTAATTGCTGCCGTTGGCCTTTTTCCAGGGCGGTATTTATAATTCGTGAGATATAAGTCAATCTTCCCTTATTCACTGGAGTTTTCAAACCCTACTTCACTTGAAATAAATTACTAAATCCAGATATAATTTATTTTCAGTAACATTCTCAAAATATTAATCTCCCCTGTATTTTCATGATACTGGAAAACTGAATGTTCTGACCAAAGAATCGATTTAAGTAACTAACTAATCGATTATAAAAACTGGAGGTTACTTACATAGTCTCCTTGGGTTGGATTTGATAGTGGACGTAATAATCTCCTGGTAAAAATTAAAGTTTTATTTTAATGCTTGCATTATATACGTCTAGTTTGGTTATTTTACAATTTTGTTTTTGTTTCTAGAAAGTGATTGGTTCTCTAGGAATGGTTATCGAGTTGTTGAAGAATATTTTTTTTCTTGAAGCATCATGTTTTGAGGTAAAAAAAAAAATTAAAAACTTTGTATATTATTTTTGAACTAATATATTTATGCTGATGATGTTACATTGTTTACCATCATTTTTAAATAATTATATAATATTTTAATAAGCTGATTTAAGTCCATTATTACAAAATCTAGATTTTAAAGGAATTTCATTGAACCACCTGTTATTTTAAACCATTTTTATTTTAAAAGCTATATTGTAGTTTAGGAGTTACATTGTTCTTGAAGAGGTTTGCTCCTGTTGCCATTACCTTCTTTGTGGCCTGGTGGCTCCTTTTTTATTTCTACAATAACTTGTACAGTACTCCACCTCATATTTGCCAATAGGCTTCGTGCTTCAGAATCCTTTGGTTATTAGTTAATTACATGAACTCTATCTTTTTATCAATACCTTGACCTTGGAAATTAGAGATAGTGGTGATTTTGAATTTAATGTAATATTTATTAAGAGCTTAAGAACGCTTACTGATTTCCTTTCATTCAGATCTCTTTAACATATTTGAATTTTAATTTTTTGCATACACACACACACAAACACACGTGCACTTGAAATTATATGAAAATTCAAGAGAGACCCAGGGTCTGCTCATGGCTTTGGTTGCTACCACCCTGTCATGTTATCAATTTGATTCATGTATTCCTAGTCGTAATATATCGGCATTACAGACCAAAGACCACTAATTCTCTTAAATTACTACTTAAATTCCTCTGTGTGATGGTGGGGAATAGATGTTGGTTCATCCTCGATGCCCGGTAACCGCACTAATAAATACAATTTAGAATGCATTTTCTGTCATTTTTTCAGCAAGTGTACTGACAAAACAATTTGTATTTTTTATTAATTAGAATAATTTATCTCAAACATTTTTATCATATAATGGAGATATTCATTCACAAGAAACTGTATACTTTTGGACACCAATTGAATTATCTGAGTAATGAATTATCCTCAATGAATTCCTCAAATGTCCATCGATCAAATGAAACTCAGCATACTTATTTTTTGCTACTGGGTAAAATAATGAAATGAATTAAATCAAGCCCATACGTTTATATGTCTAACTCCACTTACATTACAGATTATATTAGTATTCTCATGAATGAGCAGAAGTGGGGGATGTACATTAACTTCAAAAATGTACTTAAAGTTTTTAAATCATGGACATTAATATAGAAAGGAAATATTCTGTTAATATAGATGGGAAATATCAAGTAAATGTTACTTGATAATAATTTATCAGCACAAATATCTATTTTTAAGATTAATTTAAATTTTTAAAGCGTGAATCTGGTTGTTAAGTGCCTCCCACCCAAACTTATTTTATTGAACTGCATAACTCCGCCATTCCTGAAGCTTTGATTACACTCTTAGTGACATAGTTTATTTTCTTCTAAGAAGTAAATAATATTTCCTAACTTTTTAATTTCTAGAATTAAAATATTTAAACAGAAGAACACTCTGTAAAGGCTTGCACAAACTGCAGGAATTCTCTGTTATTTCTTGTCATTACTTCAACATTACTGAACTCCTGGCTTTTTAACTGCGTGTGTCGAGCACATAAATGATTACTTTTGGTAAAATAATAAAAGAGATAGCAAGATATTTTTTTAAAATAGCAACCAATCTTGTTGGGTTGGGTTAGCCATATTTTAACAGGACATTTGAAATAAAAAGAAAGCATTTAATATATCTTGATGATGGGTGGGTGGTTTTGTGCTTATACACACATACACACAATGAATTCTGTAATAGATGTTAAATTGTTCAATGTATTAATTGACTTTCATTGTTGTCTTATTACTGTAGAATTGTTTGATTTTGTTTTGAAAGGATGAAACTAATTACCTGTACAGAATAAATCATGTCAGGGTCCAGTTAACCTTGAGGTTTTGTTGACATCTATATTCATTTTATTTAAATTTTCTGATTAAAATTTAAAACAGATTCTTTCCTTTCAAAAGGATTTAATTTTAGTAGGCCATTAGAAGTACTCCTTTATAGGAGGTAAATTTAGGGTTAACCAGTGATTGAAATATCAGTTAGTAATTGAAATGCCTTCAAACAAAACAATATATAATATATATGAAATTTCTACTGGTATTTGGAAACTTCTTCCAAATGAATAATGATGATAGATATGAAGAAAGAAGTATTAAAATTATAAATTATTCTATTTATTATTGTTTTATTCCTTCACTCACAATTATGACTGTTTCTGCATTTTAAATATATTTGTTTAGATTTCTCTTTGTTTCTTAAAAATGCTGAGTATATGACTATAAATGAGATCAACTATTTCTTCCAATCTATTTTTATATAAAGAGTGAATTTGATAGAAGCTAATATTGGCCAAAGAAATTACTATTCAAAGCAAGCTATTCTAAATATTTATGGCATATATTTAAATTGAAATAAATGTTGAAATCCTTGAGGTACACACACTTTAATTATTTTATTTTTAAAATGTTATAATTTTGAGCACAATTATTTCATAAAAGAGCTAAGTACTTGTAATTAATAACTATTTTTTTTCTATTGTGTTAAAAATAACTTTATAATGTTATGGTATAAAATAAATGATACATGTCTTCTTTATAGGGCCTGGTTCTCTTAAACTTATTACATATCCTTAGAATGTTTAGCAGCTAAGTTATAAATTCATATCTATACAATTATATTTAATGAATTTATTCAGAGCTAATCTTACCTTAGTGAATTATGGAGAGACTGACCTAGGCACTTTAATATATATCTAGCAGAGTATAATAATTTATTTGTAATGCCCTTCTTTCTCATATGATAAGTCTAAATTTGGACAGAATAGTGTTAATTTCATGGGCTCAGTTGCTGATTTAAGATAGAGAGTCCAGGGCTAGTTTTTGAGCTTAAAAATAACCCTGTTTTATTTGCTTAAATCACAATATTTCTTTGATTTTTGTGATGAAGGTAAATAGAGTATTGGTTGCCATTTTCGCCCACTCTCATAAACGGAATTATTGGTTTCTATTGAGAAACATAACTTGATTTGGTGGTTACTTTTTAATTTACATAGAAATGGAATATGCAGAGGTAATTATTTATTTTTTAGTTCTATAGTTATTAGTATAAATTTATATTCATACATACATCTAGATATATTTAATTTATTTAAATCTGTCGCAGTATATTTGTATAAATTCTTGATATTTTTCAGTTTTGCTAGTTGCATTTAAGTACATCTTCTTATATTAATGAAAATAGAATTATAAATTATATTTAAAGCTTTATAAATTATATTTAAATTGAATTAATCTTTAGAATTTCTATGAGATAAATGAGATTAGAATTACTTAATGTAATAGAAATTATTATGAATTAAATTGAAAATAAAATATATATGAAAATGTTATAGAATTTTAATGAAGTCTGTTTTTTGAGTGAATTGAATATTGTCCAATTAGTATGTTAAGTAAATTGTCTGTCATAGACTTTCCTTTAACAATGTTTTAAATGTTTAAGGTAGTTACCTGCTGACAATTCATCAAAATTAGCAAGATAGAATGTTGCATAAACTGGATGTTAATTTTAAAAATATTACATGTCTTTTTATATATAATAGTTTTATTATAACTTCAAATTTTATTACAATTGTTTTTCATTAATTTAATTTAAAGGTATGTTCACATTTTACATACTGTTATTATTTATTGTAGTGTAAGTTTACTTTTTTTTTGCATATATTTGTGCAACTTTGTAGTGTATAGAGTTCATTCAGTATTTCTCATATTTCCTCTCTAGATTTCTGGTATTACTCATTTGTTGGCTGTCTGAAGTCATTTCAGTTTTAATTGACTTTAAATGATATAATATCATCAGATACTTATCTTGTGAGGAATACTTAAAGAAGTTACAGATTAAATTTTTGGAGAAATTAAAAGTGCTTGAATAAAAGAATATTAATTAATTCAGTTTCTTAAAATTTTTCAATATTGTTTCTGAACAGAGTAGGTGTGTGTGTAGTAAGCCCCACCTAGTAGGCTTTTTTTTTTTACTTTTTTTGACAGGTATCTTCATAGCATTATTTCTGTCAGAATGAAGTTATTTACTGTTTTATTATTGTAAATTATTAGTATTTAATGTGTGGGTTATCAACAAATTGGTCCTAGCCCTCACGTTATAGGCATTCTAAAAAGCAGGATGTGGAATGTGTTTGTTGAAGAAGTAAAATAAAGAGTTCTAAATATTCCACATCTTAATAGCCAGTTCAAAAAGTATTATATAATGAACCTTGGGTTGAAAATGAAATTATTTAAATTTTTTATTCTATACATTTTTCTTTAATTAAAATATTAACGATTTGTCATCCAGCCCTGTGCTCTTGATATCTACTGTTCCTGGGACGCTAGGTTTTTCAATCATGGGAATCATGTAACATTAACAATCAGCTGAGTACTGATTGCCTCAGCTGCTTTACACCCAGAATAAAACACTCATTTCAAAACTGTTTTGATATTAGAAAAGTTTATTTTATAGGTATTAATTTTTACATTTGAGTGGAAAAATAATTATTAGGTTTGACGTGATGTGTGTAATTTCTTCCACACTTTTCATAAATCTTGAAATTTGTATCAACACATTTGGGTAAGTTCAACTTGTTTTAAATCTGTGTCTGTCATATTGCATCAAATAAAAATTTAAACATTTTGAATTGGGAATGGATTTAGTGTGATAAATAAGCAAACATTTTATGATCACTTACCTTGATAAATTTTCAGTAGGTTTAATACTGTTAATTAAAGTCCCGTTCATTGTTTCTTCAGGTAATCTCTCTGTATATGAAAAATATCAATATTAAATTAATATTGTAATGAATTGATTCTTCACCATTTATTATTTAAATGTTTGTTAGGTAATTTAAGAATTTGTAATCAACTTGAAGAAATAGCTCATCCAATAGCTGTCATCATTAACATCAGTAGTATGACCTTCCTTACTTTTTTTTTTGTAAGGCTAAGAAATCTTTTTTTTCAGTTATATCATCCACTCTTTACGTGTGTGTGTGATTAGATAAGCAGGTCATATTATCAGTGTTACTCTCATGTGTGTTAGATGTTATGTTTTAGTTATTTACCTTCCCTAATAGTAATTTTTTTATCAGAATATCAACGTCAGAGAAAAGTAGTATGAAAAAAGAATAAGTTCCAAGTACTCCAAATTTAAGATGACCACGGTAACTTTAGTGTTTTTCATTATTTAGTTTTATACACTTGAGACTTTTCCTTCTCTTACTTGTAGGAAACCAATTCAGTTAAAATCTTTCATTGTAGTTTCTTGTAAGGGGAGGAAACAAGAAGTATTAATCTCAATCTTAATATGTTCATGGTAATTTGTTAATTATTTTCCCCCCATATCGTTTATCTTGCTTGGTTGTTTGCTGTGTTACAAGGGAATATGATTCACATCTTTCATCTAAGTTTTGTTCTGTTATATTACTGTACTTTGGCTATACTATTGTCTAATGCTTTTGGCCCCTAACCTCTTTACATTCTCATACAATTTTGTAAAATCTTTATTCAGTTAACTACTGAATAGTCTCAGTTTGGTTTGTACAAACTGAGTGTCTGTATAGAAATTGAATAACATTTATTCTAATCACTTATCTAATTTTTTCTTCAAATGAACAGTGTATACAAAGTAAAATGACTACTAATAGTATTCTTAACTAATTAAAGCTGTGTAGACATAATTTCATTAAGACAAAACTCTTAAGTACTTCATATATATTGCTATCCAGTTTTACATTAAACAGTAAAAAAGAAAAGGAAGGTAGGCTAGCGTTCTGCACAATTTTTTGCATAGAAAATGAATTATTAAAACATTATGAAAGCCCCTCTCTGTTTTGATGCTCGAAAAGCTCAACGTTAGTTAGGACCTGCCAATCTCCTGAAACTAACACTATGTATAACTTTAAATGTTCCTAATGATTATGATATACCCTACTTCTATTTCCATTAGCTTACAATATCCATTGCCTCCTCAGGATTCACTTAACTTCCTTTTGTTTAGAATCTAAAATTTGGAAACGGTATAACAATTCAGTCACTCAGAGATCTTGATGTATCATTAGGAATTTGGTTTTATGTTAAAAAAAATAATATAGTTGAATTTTAAATATTCATTAATCCTTATGGCAAAAAATAACATTGCTAATTTGCCAAATTCGGTTCATATGGACAGAAAAATGTTTTATGTTAAATGTTGCTCAAGATTTAGGGATAAGATGGAACTCATTCTGGTCACCTATGAACAAAATTTTGATTTCATTCTGTTTGTTAGTATTTTAAAATGAAAAAGGTGTATTTTATTTTATTTTTAATCCTTTATTAAAGATAAGTTTGAAATTAAAAAATCATATACTCCTTATGTTGTTAGTAATATTTAGAATAAATATTTGTTGTTAGTGATGTTTTAAATTAAGGCTTATGACTAATATACAACTGTTTATAACTTATTCGGGTCTACTCTGCTTTGTGCCAGCAAATTATTTAACCACTGATGGACTCCTATCCTCAATTGTGTCTACAATCTTTAATTAAATTGGATTTAATATTTCAATCATTTTTCTTTGCTCATAATAGTAATAAAAATTAGCAATGATTAGGTTTAAAATAAACTTTAGTACCTCCTCTTGGCACTTTATTGTGCATAGTACTCGTACTTTCAGGGGCTAACCCCATCATCAGTGCCTAACCAATAATTGGTTAGCCTGAACTTGGGCCATCTTTTCCAGTGGAAAATCACTGAAGTCAACTGGATGTTCTAAAGTGTATTTACCGTAATTACAATACTTTGTTTACTTTGTACAAGAAAGTAACAAACTGTAAAAGCAGAAAGATTTTTTTCACTAAGCCGCTTCTATAAAAAAAAGAAGAAAAATGGTACTATTTGTTCTATGAGAAGAAGGTCATAATTAGGAACCAAAGACATGGAAGAAGTTTTCACAATACTGTTGTAACCATAACCTACTGCCATTACAATCTTGGTTATGATCTGTTACTACTTTGTTATTGGAGTCACTTGGAGAAAAAAAAGTAGACCCAATCTTCCCCCTCCCCCTCAATTACCTAACAAATTTATTTTTATGTTATTCAGGCTACTGGAGGCTATCCTAAAAGAGCTAATACAGAAAAATTGCAGGAAATATTTTTGAAGGTAAGCAGTTTATAATACCTTTACAGTTATTGATTATAGATATTTATTGTATTAATTATTCATTCAGTTAAAATATTTATAAAGTTTTTCTTCCCCAATCTTATCAGGTCATAATGGTTGAAGATATTTGTAATTATTTTTTTTTGGCACATGCTTGAGTTATTTTGAAGGTTAAAGATCTTATCAGTACAGTTTATCTCAATATCTTATATTTCTTAATATTTCATTTTGGAATGGTGTTACAATAAACTGCCTCAACTATTTAGCTACTTAAAAGATACTATAAACACAATGAATGGCTCTCAGTAAATAACTAAAAAGGTTTGACTACTTCATTCATTGTGTTTCTTTAAGAAAGCAAAAATAGAAGATCATAATGCAAAATTAATTTCTCCTGAGATGCTGGATAGCAGAGGAACCAATTGATCAGGGTCAATATAAAGGTGTTGTCCACAACAAATATCTATTCTTTCAAAGAGGAAGCACCATCATCAGTGCCTGGTTAGAGTTGTGCAGTCTAAGGCAAAACAGGCTGAGTCGGCTGCGTTGCTTGTGATTGCATGACTCTAATCAGACACTGATGATGGTGCTTCCTCTTTGAAATTGCACTTTGCATAATAAATTTAGAATACTAAGCCTTTTTATTGATCCTAAGTAAAATTAATTGTTTCTTGACATTTTAACAAAGCCTTATTTTCAGATCAAATAATCTTGGTTTATCATTCAAATCAAGTCAAATGTAAGCTGGAGATTCATTATTTTCACTTATGGAGTATAGTAAAGGCATTACGTATTTTTACAAAGCCGCCAGTGAATCATGATTCATAGTTTTCAGTTTAGCATCAGTAAATAAATTATAAGTTATTTAAATAAGATGAACTTGATATAGAACTTATTGTTATTAGTAATTAGATGAGTTAAAAAAGCATTTGGCAGGTGCCATTCTTACATTTGTTAGGTTTACAGTTCTCCCTCATTCCGTGAAGTGTTAAAGCTATTTGGAATATTCCTGCTAATTCTGCATCTGCAATTATGCACAATGGTGATGTCAATGCAAACGGGATGCACCTCTTCAGCATTTGTCTATATCACACAAGCCAGCAGGAGTTGAAAGTTCTCAATTTCGTTTACAACATATTTCTTTCATTTAACAATAATGACTGTGTCAAACACTTAATATTAATTATGAAATTGATGTGACTAAAATAAAAAGGGTTAGCAAACTTTGAGAGCATCCGCATTGAAAGAGTGGGCTCAGTGTAAATGGCAAAGTAATAGTGTTTATCACTTCAAGGACAATCCAAAAATGAACAGATTTCTTTAGGACTAAAAAGTTCTCTCTTCTTAGTGTATTTTTTTTAAGGGAAATAAGGTAAGACAAGTTGTCTAATATTCACATAAGGTTTTTAAATATCAACTATAATTATTTAAAAATTGATATATCTGATTTAATTTTTCAACTTAATTTTCTGTCATTCAAAATAATTTTAAGATGCATACTATTCACTATAGTAATGAATTTATTTATTTATTATAATGTGTATAATATCATTTCTAGCATGCATCTATAAACGTCAAAGGAGAATGGTTTATGAGCAGTAGTGATTTCATCCGTGGATTTTTAGGCCTTTTCCCTCATGAAAATTTCAATGAGCGATCCTTACAGCTTCTTGCCGGCATTGTTGATACAAGCAAGGATGGGTAAGTATTATTTTTTATAAATTCTATTCATTTGTAAATATATTATTAAAATAGTAACACTTTAAGTTATTTGTTTTTGTTTTCACAGCCTCATATCATTTGCTGAGTTTCAAGCATTTGAAGGATTACTTTGTGTCCCAGATGCTTTGTACAGAACTGCATTTCAGCTGTTTGATACTAGCGGAAAAGGGATGATTTCATTCCGTAAGAAATTTTTAATTAATATGTGAAGTCTTACATTAGTTTTAAATAGAGAAACCAAGTAGTATTTTTGCTGAAATATAATTTTGATAATGTTATTATTTTAAGTAGAAAAATTCAAATATTATTTTTCACTGATTAAAAGTGAGTGAAGGTTTAAGTTACCTAAACCCTCAGTCTAGGCTTTTATTTACCTTACATTTTCATTAACCACCATCATAAGTTCTTATTCCAAGTGGATTAGAGTTGTACAGCAAATTAATCTGTTATAAAATGATTTGAAATCAATGTTAATCAGTTCTTTATGTTTTAGATTATTCCATACCAAAATTCTCAGACTTAGATAATAACTAACATTAATATTTTATGATATTGTCATATCCCTGGAAAAAATTAATTACAGACATTTTGAAATAAAGTTCACTTATTTTATCGTCATTTAGACTCATTCTATTTTATGTAAATGTATGATATTCATTGCTCTAAAAGTTAAGATAATGTTTATATGGTCATTATAGTATATTAATTACTTAATTTTTAAACATGGAAGGTCCAATGAATTTAAGTTGCTAATCCTGTTAGTAAATGCTATTTCAAAATATTGTTCTTACAGTATGTATAGATTCCATTTAAATTCTCTATTTTTACTATTACTAAAATTAATCCTTCTAGAAAAATTAGTCTCTTTGATCCCTGCTTGAATTTTGATTTCTTTCTTGATTTTCAGAAAATAGGGAGTGGTTCTATGGTCACAATTTGATTTTTATTAGCATATTTCCCTTTTTTTATCATCCTCTGGTTTAATCTGTACAATAAAAAATAAAATCAAAATAATAGAAAAAAAAATACTTTCATTTTGCCTTCTCCGAGATTATCATATTACTTTTCCGGTTTAAAATTTATAATATTTACTTATGTCATTTTTATGCATTACAGGTAATAAATTATTTATTATATGAACAAAAACTATATAAGTACATTTCATTAATGGTTATTTCTATAAAATCACTCTCAGTATTCCCTTTTAATTATTTAAAAGTCTAAAAATCTATCAATATTGTATTTCTACGAGTCTCTATATGGGGTCTTACTATATATGTGTTATGATACTGATGGGATGTTATCAGAGATTACTATTCTTGTTCATCAGTCTTTATAAGAGGTAGTTCTTTCTGTTAGTCATAAATGGTGTGCATATACACATATATAACAGATTATATCGATCTCTCATCTATGGTAACTCCTCTCATCTTTGGTATCTCCTGGAGAGGGAGAGGGAGAGGGAGAGGGAGAGGGAGAGGGAGAGGGAGAGGGAGAGGGTGAGGGTGAGGGAGAGGGAGAGGGAGAGGGAGAGGGAGAGGGAGAGGGAGAGGGAGAGGGAGAGGGAGAGGGAGAGAGAGAGAGAGAGAGAGAGAGAGAGGGGGGAGAGAGAGAGAGAGAGAGAGAGAGAGAGAGAGAGAGAGAGAGAGAGAGAGAGAGAGAGAGAGAGAGAGAGAGAGAGAGAGAGAGAGAGAGAGAGAGAGAGAGAGAGAGAGAGAGAGAGAGAGAGAGAGAGAGAGAGAGAGAGAGAGAGAGAGAGAGAGAGAGAGAGAGAGAGAGAGAGAGAGAGAGAGAGAGAGAGAGAGAGAGAGAGAGAGAGAGAGAGAGAGAGAGAGAGAGAGAGAGAGAGAGAGAGAGAGAGAGAGAGAGAGAGAGAGAGAGAGAGAGAGAGAGAGAGAGAGAGAGAGAGAGACACAAACGCACGCACACACACACACACACACACACACACACACACACACACACACACACACACACACACAAATGAAACCTTGCCCAAACTTAATTGTATTATTATTATTATTATGTACTTGTTTATTTATGTGGCTTATGAATACATCCTCAATTTATCAGTATATCAACATATTTTATCACATATATATTTTTTTAAAGGTGTTTGTTCTTGTATCAGTTTTTATTTCTTTAAACTTATGTTTCAGATCAGATAATAAAACCTCTCCTGTATAAAATCATCCCTGTGTATTGTTTATTGTGTATTGTTTGATAGCTGTTTTATTAGTTTGTCTGACTTTATTATGTATTAATTTTATTTACAGTGAAAAACCTTCAGTTAAAGATTTGATTGCAGGACCTTGTTTTTTCCTTTATTTTTGCAATCCAATCAACATTGCAGCTAAATTGGTCAGCTAATTTTCTGAAATAGTTATTTCCTGTAAATTCTTAGTAATAACTGATAATTTTGTTTTATAAACTTTAATTTATCGTTATATGAAATTTTATTATTAAAAATCATTTAATTCAATGTTAGTATTCAATTATAAAATAATCTGAAATACTTTACTTTATTAGAGTAAGCATTCATGTTATGCCTCATTCGATGCTAGTGAATCAGTTGACTGCCATCAGAGTTTGATTACCTGATTCTTATTTGCTACTTCAACAGCCTCTTGTTGCTTAAGTGAAATGATAGAAATTTTATCATTATGTTTCCCATTTCAAGACTTAAAATATTCTATTAAGGAAGGGAGAAATAAATAGTAAATATATTGCATTACAAGGAGGTATTGCGTACTTGAATTAGTTTGTATAATTTTCCCATAAATGGCGCTACTAGTGGTGTTTCCAATTGAAATGAAGAAAAGCCCTCCCGAAAGCCATAAAACTTTAGTGGTTGTTTATGATTAGAGCAGGCTCTAACTGAGCAAATGTGTCAGAAGTGGTTTGCTCAGTTGGGGAGCCAAAAAAATTCGAAGACCCTTTCCTGTTGACCCACATCTGATATTTGGTAGACACCTTTAGTTCTGATGACAGTACAATTTAATATATTCAGTATCTTTGTAAATCCAAGATGGCTGCCGCTACAAAATGGTGGTCATATTTATTTTTCTTTACAACTCCCTCAATATGAGTATGAGATGAAAGGGCTTGACTAGGAGAATATAGTACACTATGAAAAAATGCAAATCTAATACGGCCTCCAACAAATCGACAGATTACATATTTCTTCTTCACAAATCTCTCAATATAAGTTTCAATGAAAGGGCATGACCAATAGAATACTGTACACTATGATGAATTTCAAATCTAGGATGGCTGCAGGCATAACATGCCAGATCATTATATCAGTTTTTATATGGGTAATGGGTATGGGTATCATATGAAAGGCTTTACAAGTGGATCACAGTGCATGGTGTTTACATTTTTTTTTTAGAGTTAGATAGCAACAAATTATCAGGAAATAAACCTTGTAATATTCGGGCACTAAATGAACTAAATAGAATGCGAAATTAAAACTAATAACTTGAAAATAAAATAAGTAAAAATAAATGTTTTAAGTTGAGCAGTTTTATTGAAAAAAAATGCATATAAAAATCATGAAGAAAATGTACTAAAAGCTAAAAAGTAGTCCTAGGTACCAGTCATCACACCACTCTCATCAATCTAGGGCATTGATAAAAAATACGTAAATAGCATTTATAATCATTTGAATGGTTGACTGTTAATAGAAATTTCACACGCCCCACAATTTTATTTGTTTGTCTGATCTGTGCCCTAGATTGATGAGGAGAGTGGCGTGACGACTGGTACCTAGGACCTAGGATTATTTTTTAGCTTTTAGTATATTTTCTTCATAATTTTTATCTGTACTTTTATTTCAATAAAACCGTTTATCTTAAACATTTTTTTTTTACTTATTTCATTTTTAAACTGATCATAATACTTGGTATCTTTATGTTTATCATAAGTCATTGAATAATAATGGTCAATGCAATATTACGATGCTTGGAGCATATATCTTTTAGCAGATTTCCCTTAAGGGAAATCAGCTATTGAGGTTGTACTCATGACGGAATTTTCGAAATTTTTCTTCAAATGTCCATCGATCCTACCTAGTAGATGACGAAAATGAGGTTCGTTCAAAACTGTATATATATATCTATATATATATATATATATATATATATATATATATATATATTTATATATATATATATATATCTATATATTTGTCTGTTACCGCTCTAGCGGTCGCAATTTTTGTTTAATTGTTACGAAACTCGATATTTAACCGTTTTATGTAAAAAGACAGATCAAGTTCGTTAATGGCTGAAATCGGACGAGAGGGAGGGGGGGTTTAGAGGGGGGGATTTTCGAAAATTCGAAATATCTCTGTTATTATGCATCGGATCGAAAAATGGTATAGAACCAATCTTATTGCAAATTAAATTTACTATAATTATTGTTATATACGTTTATTCTCTATCTTGAATATTAACCGAGATATTTGCATTTTTCAGTTTTCAGCAAACCGCCACTTCTACTCATGTTACGTAAACAATACTCTGCTACATAATAAATCACATTATTGGAAGTTTAAATACCAAAAATTGTATTCAAGAGACCTTTATTATACGAGATACATGTAAATATGCCCTGGCGACCCCCCCCCCATCTTAAAGTTTTGGACTACTAAAATTTTATTGATTGAGATAACAATTATTCTGACTCATTATTAATTACAGTACTAGATATAGTAAATAGCTCTCAATAAAATAATGTGTTATATTCTGATATATTTCAGTAATTGTTTTTCTTTCCGGTGTGAGCCGGGACGACCTGTTTGATTACATTTCTAACCTAACGCTTCCTGTCGGCAGGTTATTGGAATTGGATGAAACATTTCTTATTTCCGTTTGTATTTATTCACGGTGTAGTTGTGTCCAGTATGTATATTTATCTATTACTAAACTTCCCGCGGGAAATCTGCTTAGTTTACGCAGCCCCTGCGTGACGGACTTTTTGTGTTCTTATTCTACATGAGTAGATAATATATTTTCAGAGTTTATAGTATATATTCAATTTTTATTATTCAGATGCTTGTTTTTGTATCTGATTGGTCTGTTTTTACTTTTGTCATTTTTGAACTAACAAACACTGAACTATTTGTTTTTGGTTATGTCCAAAAATGTTTTATCACCCAGTCTTTATAAGTTCTCCAATAGCTTTAGACTTTGGTTTACAGTTTCCTGGCACCTGATTTCCCAGCTTACTAACATCCTCTTCCCATCCTTATATGTTATGAGATTGCTTCTATCCAGAACAACATCTAAGATGTTGGATGTTGAGCATCTAACATTTTTGTTTTTCAGGTAATTCTTAATGTATCTTTCATCCTATTTATTATGAACCAGTTCTTTATATATGTACAAGTTCAATTTATAAAACTGAATACTCTTAGTTATAAAACTAAACAGTTTTTATTTTATTTTATTTATATTATCTAGTAGGAAAGTGGTCACCCATATAATCTGAAGGTAATTAGGTGTATTAAAAATAAACTAAATTTCAATATCAATCAGCTATTACTGGGCATTGGTGAGTTTATTTGAGAACTTTTACTTTTCTTTTGCATATTAAAATAATGTATTATATGAGAGAAATTTTTAATTTACCAATTGAGTGTAATTCGACCCATGTCCTTACAGGAATTATTTACTTAATGTTTCATTTATATTTAGTGCATTTGCATATTTTCAAAAGTCTTTGTTATATTACTTTTTATAGGAATCCGTAGAAACTATTTAGAAAACCAACTTTATTTCTACATTATTTTATTTTTCTCTATTATTGTTTTTGAATTTTGTTATATTTTATATCACTACAAGATCAAATAATAATTAAAATATAAATTTTTATTATTTACCCCTTTAAAATCACCACTACAGTACAGTGGCTTCTGAACATCCTGTACATTGATATACTAGAAATAAATTACCAATAAAATTTGGAAAACTGGAATCTAGGGTTAATATTTCAAAATAATCCTCTCCATCCATCATCATAAATCAAAGTCAATAAAAAATTGGTCCAGTATTCAGCACAAATGCAATCAAGATGGGGTGGTTGTCGGTTGTCCTCAAATTTCAAAAAGGCACTTTTTTTGAAATATTATTACATTTAAAAAACAAAAATAAACAGAATTCATAAAAAAGTTTGCAACAATGGTTTTTATTGGCATGTTGCATTGTACAAATCAGAAAGATTACAAAAAGGGAAAAAAAAACCATTAGAATGTGTTACCTTATGATTGGGGTTTAAGAAGAGAGACATCCATCCAGACTGGGACCTGCATGGCTTAGAACCGTACATTACCTTCTCCCCTTGTGTAATAATTAAATTAATAAGACTCCCCTTTCCTAAAATGAAACAAAAAGAATATCTTTTTTGATATTTGATTTACTAACAGATTGACATAAAAGAAAAATTGTTTTGAAAATATTTGGGGAGTATTTATGAACTATTAAAACATTTTTTTCATTTCAAATTTTCAATAACTGATCAAAATAACTAAAATATTTTTATCTGACTACACTCATGTAAGTAAGCTTGGGGGAAAAAATAATAATTTTTAGTCTATGGTGACAGGTATAAACTTTGTCCATATCTAAGATACTTTACAATTTAATAATTCAAAAACATATGTATATGTAAATAGTACTTATTGGGAGTTTTCTGCTGATGTATCCTTATCATTCATCTACTATTTGTTTCCAAGCTTTTTAATATTCCCCCCCCCCTTCCCAATTAGAAGGTAAGACAAATTTTGTGGAAGGGATAATTAATAACGATTACGAATGTCAAAGTGCAAATCATACAAAAATTCATGAATTTGAATTGTCTCATTAAGATCATGCAAGGACTGTCAACTGCACAACTTTCTAATCCTGTACATAAACTGCTTTATCAAGTTAATTTACAAGTAATGTTCATGTAAATTAGTTTTACAAATTCAGCTATGGCTTTATTAATAAGCATAAATTAAACTTATAATATTTCAATGGTTTTGTTTCCTACATTCCCTTACATGAAAAAATGGGTGTACTTTCATTTTATCCCAGTTTAAGTTTTTATTGATTTTAAAATAAATATTAGTACTCAGATAACAGTGGTTGGTAAATTTTCTTAACATGAAGCATAATGCGTTCATGAAGGGACAAAATAATGTAGACTTTATTACTCTGAGAAATACAAATCTCATCTTCTTTAGTGATTTTTTTTTTCTTATTAGTATTTAATTTTGTTCTAGTTAAGTTAAATTTCTGGAATAATCATGGTTTGTTTTTTTATGCTAGTAATAACTCACACTAATTATATTCATTTGTTTCAGAGGAATTTTGTGATGTTATTGGAAATACTGAATTAAACCAAAGGCTGTCTTTTGATATGGACAATACTTTCATGAAGTTGTACTTTGGTAAAGATAAGAAGCGAAGTATAAGCTATGCTGAGTTTAGCCAATTTTTGCACGTATGTATTTCTTCAGACTTGTTTAATATTTTTAGTCGGTTAGTTAACTCATCCCTGCCCCTGATCATTAAGTTTAATATTTTTATTTTTGTTTCCAAAATGTTTTAGACTGATTTAATGAGATATGTTTTCCAGTTCACCCGAAGTGATTACTGGTCATATGTGTTTCAAATAAATATGTGTTCATATTTTATAGGCATGTGTAAATTTTATAACACATATGCGCTATATGTTTGGATATAATGTTTTATATTAATATATGTTAGTGGTTCCTCAACACAAAGATTATAGTTATTATTTCCTTTGGTATTCAACCCCTCAACCATAGCTAAGAAAAAATATCAATTATAAAAATATGTGTACCAACTTTTTAACCACAATAGATCATTATTTATATATGATCTATTATATGAAAGTTAAGAACGAAAAATATGTTTTTTATTGTATGTGTTTAATGTATAGTTTCCTCTTTTTTAAACTGTTGCTCCATTACTGTATACATAATAATTATTCAATAACAATTGCAACCGACACATGTTAGTCTACTACCCCTTCCAATAAAGTAGTTATAAAATGAATATGGGATTATTATAATAAAGATTTTCATGCATTTTCCCTTTAAATAACAATTGAGTAAAATTATAGTTAAATTTTACTACCAAAGTTTAACAAGTATATAATAAATATAAATTGTTACAGTTTAAGTGTATAAATTGTTTCTTGCCAACCATAAAAGCCATTATGATATATAATATTTTAGAAATGTGTGGAAAGTTTTTAATGAAAGTTTAGTTTCTCTTTGTATCCCAACTAAAGTTTTTTTTATGATTCTTAAGTTGTAATTGCTTCATTATAAATATAAATTTTTAACCATGAATATTCTCTATTCTTATTTTTTTTTAATTGTCCTTACATTTTGTTTGATTCAAAGCATGCTTGCCAAATGATAGTCTTGGATATAAATGCCCCAGGGCCTATTCTATTTCTTCTATCAAGTACAACCATTGACATATTTTAAGTAGTATTATTTTTGTTCTCATCAGTTTGAGGATTTACACTCATTAATATTTGTTCCCTAAGTTGTGAAATCTTCGTTCAGTTATGTTTTGTTTCAATTTCTTTTTTCATTGGTTTTGCCTTAATGTTTCTTTTATTAGAATTAAGAAAAAATCCTAATGCAGTTAAGGGAACTTAATTCATTTTCTAAATGAATGGCTTTTCAATGGTAAGGAGATCAACCATGTATAATTTGTTGTGATTGCTGTTATGCATTTATTTTTTTCCTCCTGTCATTTCTTTCTGACTTCATTCAATTAATCTGTTATTTCATTTTCATTTCATTATACACCCTTTTAACATTTTAGTTATTTAAGAATTAAATAAATTAATCTGTTACATTAAAAATAGTAGAATAATGTAGTGAAGGTATTTGTATTGTGTAGAAACATAGTTAATGTTTTTGCCTATTGAGTTATTATTTGTTTGTTTTCTTTAGAGGAATGTCACATTAATGTACATGTGGTCACCTAAGAAAATTTATACTTATATCATTAAATTCATATAGTTTATTATTATTGTTATGAATTTAAAAGTAATTTCTATTGATATGCCATTCACATTTATATTGTTTTTAGGATTTTCATGAGGAGTGTGGAACTCAAGCATTCCAAAAATTTGACAAAGATGGGAGTGGCTTTATTTCTGCTTTGGATTTCCAAGATATTATGGTTAATATAAAAAACCATCTTTTAACCAAACAGGTCCAAGATAATATTGTTGCGGTCAGTACGATATAATTTTATTTTCTATTATATATATATATATATATATATATATATATATATATTATATTTTACAATTTTGGCAATTAAGCAATTATTTATTAAATGTCTTTAATTATAAATATCTGATATTTCAAATCAATGAGTATTATTTTCTACATTCCACTTGTTCTCCACAATTTTTTGCATCCGGAATAAATTGTTATTTAGCGATTACAGAAACTTAGTTATTCTCCTTACCTGACAATAATAGTCTACCTCCCTTATTTTTCTCTATTTTCTTTTCGTTTAGATAGAATATGATGTTTACTTTCACCAATTATAGCAAAATGTAAAAACTAAAACCAAAAGAAAGAAGAGAAAACAGGGTAAACTAGTAAACCTCTCTCACAGAAGAAAAAGACAGAGAGGACAATAAATAAAATCCTAAAACTCCTAGGGTTTAGGATAATCCCCATAACCCATCACTAAAAATAACATTTTTAAATTGCCATCAAATATCTGGATTTTAATTTTTTATAAATTTTATATTTTTTTTCTATTTAATATTTTAGGCCGCTACTGGTGGGGAAGGTGGCTCGAGAGTTAGTTTTCCATTCTTCATGGCTTTTAATTCTCTCCTTAGTAATATGGAGTTAGTGAAACGTATATATCTTAATGGTACTAATGGAAGTCGTACTCAAGAGTTAACAAAAGGTAATAATAAAATCAAAATGTTGAAGTTTTCAATTAATACAGTTTTGAGTAGAGGTTGGGTTGAGTTTTTTTCTATTGGAAATTTACAGTTATATGTTTTCCTTTATATTTTTAGTATGAACCAAATACTCATATACTGTTTGTAAAATTTTCTGAACATCTTTTTTTTATATCCACCCTTTTGAATAGGATGGTTTCAATGAGTTAGATCTAAAGCTACTCTTATTGATGAGGAGGTGGCTCCACATTTTCAAGGGATCATCATCATCATCAATACCTAAAAGCTTTTTAATTTTATCCATTGTGTTTTTTCTTGACCAAACTTGGCCATGTTACTATATCATCAAAATCTATGGTATATTTGTTACCTTCTAAAAATGACTTTCTAGGCCTATCTATTGCCCTATGCTCAATAGCCTATATTTTTGTTTTGTTTGCTTGATCTTAGGCTTAAAGTAATCTAGGACATCCTCAGGACTTGAAGTATTCTATTCATTTCTACTTTGGACCTTGCCACCAGTAAGTTGTCCACAAATCTGAACCCATGTACTAAATTACTATTACTGAATTCCTACTTGTTCTATTTTTATTATTGCTTCTCCAGTGAACATATTGCCTTTAATCTCACATGGTAAATCTAGAGTGGCGAGTTCGATTCTCGCCTGGACAAAGGAATTTATTTAGTGGCGGAATTCATTAAATAAAATCCTGACTGCCGCCCTGGCTAGAAAAGGGTGGTAACCTGTAGATAGCCCGTCCCAATTAGCTTTAGTTGCAAAAAGTGAATGTTGATAAATAATTTAAATTTATCCTTCTTTCTTTCCATTCAATCTATTCTTATCCCTTGTTTGCAGTTTATAACATCAATTTCCAGTTAATGGCATAAATAGCTTTTTCTACTTCCATAAAATCAAGGACAATTTTTTTATACTTGTCTCTTCCTTCCAATACAGCACTGATGCTAAAATAGCTTCCTTTGATCATTTTTTTGGATTGAATCACAAAATGATCTTGATCGGGATGGTGATCTGTTTTACTTCTTAGCTTATTTTTATGAAACATATTAGTACTTTAGGGGCATAAGGCAGAAGAAATTCTTTAATTAGTTCAGTCCATTTCTTTGCTGTTTTTAGGTTCGATTTCTAGTAAATTCAGCTGGGATCACTGCCAGGATTTTTGTTATTGCTTCATTTAATTCTTATCAGTCTTTTCCAGTTTTGTTTCATTAACTTATCGTGTAATTTCTTTAGTCAGTTTCTCTTTTTATTCCATGCAATTGTTTATAATGATACTTTAGGGCACAGTTTGATATATTTTTTCAGACTAATTATATATTTTTCCAAACTAATTTATTACACTCTTCACATTCAATGTCTTTGTTGAAACAGAGTGTAATCAATTTAAAATCTTAATTTATCAGCTGGTTGGATCCAAGTGTTCTTCTTTTTGGAACTACATAGGTGGCATTTTCTATCATTAAGGCATGCTATCACAGAATAACATCATTCTTGAGTTGTTTCTATTTCCTAGGCTATATTTTCCAGCATCAGGCTAACAAATCAAGACCCACTTTTTGGGGGAAAAATATTAAGGCATCTGAATTTTCCATGCCAATTGTTTTATTCAATGGAATGGATATGCTTTCTAGTTAATTTTTTTTGGGAGGTTTAATCTTAGTTTTGCTGCTTGTAATCATTTTTATGCTCATATTGTGATGTGAAAGTTATTAAAAATTCTTTTCAAAGCTTTTTTCATTATGAAATGCTCACTATTATGGATGGATGGTTTAGATATTAAAGTTACATTCATTATAAAAAATGTCTGTTTTCACTATTTGAGATCAAAGCTCATAGAGGATTTTATTTACAAGGCCTGAGTTTTTGATACATTACGTCAATAAGTTAACCTCTAAGGCAGTCAGATCTTTAGTTTGTGTGTAATCCATTCTGTGTCCAGTTTACTCTGATAATTAGGTCCCTTTACCTGTATATATTTGCAAGAATAGGCCATTATATTCTTCTTTGTGTAACATTGAATAAAGGTATTGGAATGTGATAGACATGTTATTATTTATTGACATTCTCTCCAATGTTTTTATTTTTTGTCATTCTTTATTTTCTAGCTTCCAATTTCTGGAGGCCAACATAAGGCCTAACAGGATAGTGACTGGTAGTAGTAGACATGGTAGAAATAACTAATTGATTGTGAGGGTTTTAATTAAACAATTTTAAATGATTTTTTAGTTGGGCATACTTAATCTAATTTAGTACTTAACCAAAGAAAGGGGTTTATATCAGTGCATTACGTTTCGGGCATCCATCGTCAGACTAACATAGTTTCATTTGGAAGGACATAGTGGAGCTATCTCACTAGAGTTGTTTGGGCTAATTCTGTTTTGCTACTTTTTTTGTCTGAAGAGAACTTAACCCCTATTTTTACCCTAAACAGTTGTAAGTGGAAATGCCTCCTTTTTAATTCAGGATCTTCAAATTAAAATTATTTAGATATTTCAGTTCCCAAAACTGTTGTCATTCTTAACAATAGAAATCTATTTAAAAAATTATTAGTGAATTCATAAAAATTCTAGCCAACAAAAATACGTAATTGATAAAGTAAATTGAAATAAAATTATTTATGAGTTTATACATAGATGGACACTAGAGGATATCTTTGCCTGGCAGCATCCTATTGAACTCGCATACAGTTGCATGTAAAAGTTTCTAGCCAAAATTAATTTTGTGATTACTGCATAAAGGATGGAGAGTGAAAACATTAAAATTATATTAAAAAGTACTTTTATTATACTAATAGAAAGTGATTTATTTATAACATGTTCAAAAGTATCCAGTCAAGTACAATACATAAAAATATTTAGTATACCCTTTGAAGATATCATGGAGGCACACCGATGAGGCATTGATTCGATAAGTTTCATAATTCTATAGAGAAGTATTTCTCCTCTCTTCTTTATTTTATTTCTTATAAAGTTTCCTTATTTCTGTAATTCTGAGATCATATTCTTAATCTAATTTACTGCCATAAATCTTGTATGAGGTGGAGATTGACTCGTGCACTTTGATATTTTTCTTCCTGAAAATATCTTGAATGAGCCTAGATCGATGTTTTTGATATTTATCTTGATGAAATATCCATTCTCGAGGCAAATTAGGTAGAATGGCTTGTTGTGTCAAATGTGGCATGGCGCTGCCACAGACTAGTGGTTAGATAGATATAGCTGTTAGTTTGGTTGCCTTTTTGTTGTAGAAGTTTTCCTGATGTGGCGTCAAATGGGTACAAAACTAGTAGAGAAATAAAAAGTCCGTCACGCAGGGGCTGCGTAAACTAAGCAGATTTCCCACGTGAAGTTTTACAATAGAGAAATCTGCCTAATAACAACTGTAGTAGTAAGAAACCTCTAAACCTAAAACATTATTTAGGGCGTAATAACCCAGTAGTTTCTAGCCCCAAAAAACAGTTAACCTAACCTCTAAACCTATTCACGAGGGACGAATAGTTATGGAAATGGCCACCAGAGCTCTCGGCGGAATGTCCGAACATGCAGATTACAAATGCAAATATCTCGGTTAATATTCAAGATAGAGAATAAATGCATATAGCAATATTTATAGTAAATTTAATTTCCAATAAGATTGGTTCTATACAATTTTTCAATCCGATGCATAATAACAGAGATATTTCGAATTTTTGAAAATCCCCCCACTCTACACCCCCCTCCCACTGGTCCGATTTCAGCCGTTAACGAACTTGATCTTCCTTTTTACATAAAACGATTAAATACCGAGTTTGGTGACGATTAATCAAAAATTGCGACCGCTAGAGTGTTAACAGACAAATATATATATATATGTCTATATATATATATATATATATATATATATATATATATATATATATTTATATATAGATATATATATATAGTTTTGAACGGACCTCATTTTCGTCATCTCCTGGGTAGGATCGATGGACATTTGAAGAAATTTTTCGAAAATTCCGTCATGAGTACGACCTCAATAGCTGATTTCCCTTAAGGGAAATCTGCTAAAATGATATTTAAAATAATCATTTGAAGTATTCGTTATTTTGTTGACCTTCCGCCATGGGTTAGTTATTTTTTATTAAAGATATATATTTATCTTTGTTCAAAATTTTTAAATTACTTATTCTATTACTATAATAAAATTACTTTATGATACTATATTTGTGTTTTGAATCTGCCCTTTTAGCTGATTTCCCTTAAGGGAAATATAAATATATATTTGTCTGTTAACGCTCTAGCGGTCACAATTTTTGTTTGATTGTTACCAAACTCGGAATTTAATCGTTTTATGTAAAAAGGAAGATCAAGTTCGTTAATGGCTGAAATCGGACCAGTGGGAGGGGGGGATTTTTGAACATTCAAAATATCTCCGTTATTATGCGTCGGATCGAAAAATTGTATAGAATACATCTTATTGAAAATTCAATTTACTATAAATATTGTTCTATACATTTATTCTGTATCTTGAATATTAACCGAGATATTTGCATTTGTATTCTGCGTGTGGTCGCCAGTAGGCTATGTTCGGACTTTTCGCCGAGAGCTCTGGCGGCCGTTTCCATAACTATTCTTCCCTCGTGAATAGGTTTAGAGGTTAGGTTAACTGTTTTTTTGGGGCTAGAAACTACTGGGTTATTACGCCCTAAATAATGTTTTAGGTTTAGAGGTTTCTTACTACTACAGTTGTTATTAGGCAGATTTCTCTATTGTAAAACTTCATGTGGGAAATCTCCTTAGTTTACGCAGCCCCTGCATGACTTTTATATATTAATTAATCACAAAACCATTTTTGGCCAGGTACTTTTGCGTGCAAATGTAATAACCCCCCTAAATTTAGACTAAACTCATCATTTTATTTATTCAGAACAAAATTATGAAATTAATGAATAAGTAAATTCCAGAGCTAAATAATATTACAGAAAATATATTTAATGAATTAAATTTCTTTCTTTTTAAAAATGTATTCATTTTGTTTTTGCTCATGATTTTATTATAGAAATAGGTTTTATGTTTGATTTTTTTATTTCAATTTAAAATCTCTAAAATATTTTGGTGTTACACTAGTGAATACAGTTTCTTTGTTTCACTTTGGACCAAAGTTAATCCTCATGTAAAAGTTTTATTTTTAAGTTTTTCACATTTCTAATATAGTTTATTTTTTTTAGAGGAATTTTTATATCAAGCACAAATGATGTCACAAATCACACCATTGGAAGTTGATATTCTGTTTAATTTGTGCCATTTAATTCACCAAAGAGGGTAAGTCCTAGATTTTTACTGTTTTTGTTTGTTATTTACATACAGAATTATTTTTATTCAATTTTAGATATTGCATTGTTCATACATTGTTACATTTAAATAAGTTCAGAAGTAATTCCATCTAATTTTTTATTAATTAAGGAGTATCTTTCTTTTCATTTTTTCTATGTTCAGGATATGACAACATCTTGAAATAATTATCTTTTTAAATACTAAATCTAAATATTATAAAACTCCATCATTAACCAAATGTTATAACAATTATCTTAAAACCTTTGGCTGATGACAAATTGTTGGTATGGAAAATCAAAATAAAATATAGCTTTTTATATTTAATCTTTTTTTTATTTATATAAACTTTCTGCTCCCCCTAAAATAATTTTTTTTTTCATAACTCACTTTTTGAGCAAAAATATTCTTTAAATGTATCTTAAGTTTTCATATTTCTATTACAATACAGTAGAGTCTCGATTAACCGAGTTAATGTGGACCAGGATTACCTCGGATAAGAAAGATCTCGGATAACACGGATGGAATAATAAAACAGCTTAATATCATTTAAATTATTACAAATGTTATGTTGAATAACAAAAAATAAAAAATAGAAGACAGCTAAACATACCTTAATATAGAATGATGAAAATTACATTAATGATTAAGATTCTTTAAAGAAGTCCTTTACAGTCTTCTGTTTGAGTGCACTACCTCGCTTCTTGGCAGCCATACTGGGCAGCCGTCGCAACATCATAATGTCAGGTGGCGTTGCATCATTTTGTTGCTCTATGTAGAGGAGTGCCGTTTCAATAGCACTCAAGCCCTCTGTGTGACTGACTCTGCTTCCAAGGTCTTCATTGCTTAATGTGGTGTGGTCTTCCTCATCACTGTTGTGCTCTTCCTCTACTAAGTTGATAATAGCCTCATCAGAAAACTCACATTCCTCGTCGTCGTTCATCCAATAATTTACATCTTCCTCTGTTATATTATCTGTAACTGGAAGAATGTTTAAAAGTTGGCTCAGTGGTATATCTTCTGCTGAATCATTTTGGTTTCCACTCGGACCAGGACTATTAACTTTCGGAGTTAATGACTTAGTACATACTCCCTACTTCCGAGGCAAGAACCTCGTTTCTGTGGAATACTAGCAGATTCCACACTTTTTTTAAAAGTATGTACATACCTCCTTGAGAACCTCGGTTAACACGGAACTCGGATAATTGGGACTCGGATAATCGGGACTCTACTGTACTTTATTTACCAGAGCATCGTTTATTCTATATTGGTTCTTATATTCCATTTTTATAGTTTTGTTAGTATTTAGGAATCAGTTTATGAAGCGGTTCATAAATGCATAGGTTTAAAGAAATAGATCTAATATTATGAATTTTTGTTTTTTAATTAATAGGTCTTCCACTGAAGATGTACATTTGCATCTAGGGTAGGTATGTTGTCTTACTATTTTTAAATTTTCACAAAAATAAAGCTCTCACATAAAACAAACATTATTTTTTTTTATTCATTTTAAAAAATGGCTTTTAAAGAACATTGCACACAGCCTTTTAATACTATGCAAACCCCATGCTTACCAGCTACTTTCTAGCACTTTTGCTCTTTATGCTACTTTAAATGAACATGCAATATCCTTTTAATGATAAGTCCATAAATAATGTTATTGCAGCTCACATTTTTTCACTTATTTTATTTATTTATTTTTAATTTTTTTATTGTGATTTAACTTCCCCCTCTTTTTTTATATTTTCCCAACAGTTTATTTCTGTTTTTTTCAGGCAGTCATTGTATAATGTTTTTATGTAAATAAATTTGCTTCTTATTACAAGTGGCATGTGTTACGTCAGTGACTGCATTCCTGTTCTGATGCAATTTAAAAGTATTTATTTGAGGCCATCTTCAGAGGTGGAATTAAGAAGTTTCAACTTAATATCAATTAAATGTAGCATCTTGCCAAAGGATGATATTCTGAGACTATATGATAGCATTTCTGAATGTGGTGAATATCAATGACTTTAGTTTTAAGCTTGATGATATTTTTTGTGATCTCATGACAGTTTGTAGGACTTTATTGGAATTTTTCATATAAATGACATGTTAAGTTTTATAACAGTAAGTATTTTTTTATGTATATACTAAAAATTTACTTATGTTTGTTGTGTTGTAAATGCATATAATAATATTCTTGGAATACAGAAAATGTAATGCCATTTAATAGATATTGGTAGAAAATTTATAATTCTGGTCTGCTATGTCCATGAACATTGACCATGACGTATAAACAGATTAAATTTGTTTAGTTATTTCATAAATATTAATCCATGAAAATATATACCCCTATACCAGGCCTACACAGGACGAAAGCAATAAAAACTTTAAAATTTGATGTTTATTTGAAAAAAAATAAAAATATGATGTTATTAGAAATTAGCATTTTGTAGAAATGTATTAATTTATATGGAGAATAAACTATAGAAATAATAAATTAAAATCAATCTGTTGCCACAGTAGTTTTTTTATTTTTTAATGTTAACAATGTTTTTTGTTGTTTTTTTTAAAAATATTAATAGTTAAGGGGTTGTTTACTTAGAGAGTAATGTCTAAAAGACTGGAATTTAGTTCAATTACTATGTTAGTATGAATATACGCTATCTGTTACACAATATACAGTATAATAATTAGTTTAATCAACATTATATTAACAAAAAAAAAAACTGATTTCATTACATCTCTTCCTTCCTTGGCTCTTATTAAAGTAAATTTAATATATGTTTTGTGCAAATTATTTATTTTGGAAGTCCTAAACATTATCTCCTTTTTAGTCTATCTGAATGAAAAATATAATAGAACATAATTTATAGGTCTTATTATGACAAAAAAATACAAAAACAATAGATATGAAGAAACGTTCAATTGCCACTGTGTTCCCCTTTTCAAACCAGGTAATGTGGATAATTAGATATTACAACAATCCAAAATATGAATTTTTTAACATTCTATGGTTAATCGTTTTTGAGTTCGGCAAGATACATACATGTGCTGTATTTATATATATATATATATATATATATATATATATATATATATATATATATATATATATATGAACAGATGTCATGCTGAAATTAGTGAAAATGATTCATAATAGATATTTCCAGTGAAATCCAAAAGCTGAAATTTTCGCAGTTGCTCTACTTTCTTTATTTTGTACAAGAAGAAAAAAAGGGAATCCACAAATAAAATAGTACTAATTTTTATTTACTAAATTTCATACAGGACCTAAATATCTGCCAACATCTTAAAACTATTCATTGCGGTCTGCAGCTAGGATATTTCAATTCCAAGCCCGTTAGATCACAGCCTATCTCTGTTTATCTGGCTGGTATCTCAAAACATTTTCTTTGGAGCCTTTTAAAGTGCCCCAAACACCAAAATTTGGCTTTCCATTATTAAAATATATTTTATACAGATCTTTAAACCATTGGGGGGGGGGTACTTTGTTGTCAAAACACGTATTTGTCAATATCTTCTTTAATATTGGATTACGGCCCTAAAACATTATTTACATTTTTGAATTTCAAAATTTCGACTTCTGCCTCCTCTATAGAATTTATTTCTTCCATGAGAGTCCCTTGATAGAATATTGAAATTCTTTGTGTATGTATCAAGAATATGAATATTGTTAACTTGGGTTATTTTATACTTTACTACCACTGAAGGAGTGGGGGTTTACTTACTAAAGCTATTCTAAACTGAAATTCATGTTATTGCCACTTTTTATATCATGGATATAACAATTGAATGGCTGGAATTTATTTTACATGTTACTGGACATTAATGTTATGTGATGAACATGATGGAACGATTTTGTGTATTGGTTGATCCCATCTTTATATTCTTATGGAAAATTCTATTTCAAACCATCAAAAACGGATAACACAGCTGGCTTATCATGTTAAAATCATTAGTTTAACTTCTTTCTGCAGTGAGTTAAGTTCCTCATTTATAATATCTTAGGGAAGGGAGAGTTTTCAGCCTAATAACCATTTTTCATTTTTTGTGAGATCAGAGTCTTGGCTGATAACTCCTATATAGTTCCCTTACACATTCCTTAACTATGATTCAATAACTTTCAGATAATTAATTTTTTACAGCATGTATTATGCATTCCACATTCGGAAGACCTGATTATATCACAGTTGCATTCAATTTGTACTTTGATGTGTTGACCAAAACAATAAGTGGTTAGGGGTGGTTGTTATGTGTCCAGCACCCCAAAATCCAATAGACTAGTTTTTGGCAGCCATTATTAGTGTTTTTGGCAGTTGATAATGTGATGAAAATAAACAAAAAGTAACCAAAATAACAATTTAAATGAATCCAGCGAGATGTCACGAGTAGAAATTTTGATCATAAATATTCTTTGGCAAATGCTATATAAAATATGCAAATATGTAGCACTATTGTCATCTAAGTATGTATGGGCCTTAACATATTTTGAATATTTTTTAAAAAAGATGCATGTGACTACTTTGATTTTAATTTTAGTTTATTTTGGGAAGAGAATTATGAATTCTTTAAGAAAGAATGGAATGGTAATTGTTTGTTTACTGCAGTCTAAATTATTTGAAACTAAAGCATTGCAATTAGTTATGGAAATGTATTTATAGCTTCATCACAGCCTTGCTAGAATCTTATCTGCTATGCCAGTTTAATAATAATAAAATAACTTTTTTAACAGTTTTTAAAAATAAAGGAATTTTTAAACTTACTATATATTGTAACTTTTTTTCTCTTTTTCAGACGAATTGTATACAGTGACTTACAATCAATAGCACCTGAACAATACTATAAACAAATTACCAATAGGCTTACTGAAATCCATGCTGTATCGGTAAGTTCATCAATAGTTTTATTTGTGTGTTGAATTTTTGAATATTTTATTTTTATTTTAAGGGGAAGAATAGATAAATTTTGAAAAGAGTAATTTTAATTGTATAGTGCCAAGTGTTTAGGGTTCATATAATCCCATCGGTTTATTCATTCATGCATTTGCCTCTTCCCTATGAGAAAATGTTTTTGAATTTTATGTTAGTATGTGTCAACTCTACCAGAGCATGAGCTATTATAAATTCTTTATGACAGATCTATATTTTTAGCAAATTTCCTTTAAGTGAAATCAGCTATTCAGGTCGTACTCCTGACGCGAATTTTGAAAAATTCCCTCAAATGTCCATTGATCCTACCCAGGAGATAACGAAAATAAGATCCATTCAAAATTGTATATATATACCATTTCAGACAACACTGAAGATAATATTTGTTATTGGCTGAAATCCGAGTTGGAATAGTAAGGACATAGAGGAGGGGAATTCCAGAATTCAAAATATTACCGTTATTATAAGTGGGGTCGTAAAGTGTTATATAACCAATATTGTTAACTATTGATGGTCTACAATTTTCGTTCTATGCATTTTTTCATAGCTTAAATGTAAGCGAGCTATTCATTCTTATTTGTGTTCAGCCATGATTACCCCTGCCCCCTTTTCATCTGTTTTTTTTTCACTGTTTCCCCAGAAACAATTTTGGGATGTTTAGTTTTCAAATTATTTATCATTTTATTTTTATTTGTCTTTCTAGAGTCATAGAAAATGGTTGACATAATGGCCCATTTATTAATAGCAAATTTCTAGGTTTTTCCTTTTCCGTTTTTCCTTGGAATTTCTTTTTACTTACTACAGAAAATGTTTAACGACATTGTGTCACACTCGCCCATTCCACCTGAAATTTGAAACCTTAGCAAATTTGTATAATGATTATTTTTATAGTTTTAGTAATAAACTCCTAGAAGAGATCTTTGAGCACAACCTTAATAGCTGATTTACTTTAATGGACATCTGCTAATATTGGTAGTATTTTAAAAGTAGATTTATTAGGGCTCAAATTAGTTGTATGTGTTGAGTTAGCCTTATTAATCTGCATAACTTTGGAGTTGTGAGTTCACATGGTGGAATTATTTGTGGAGGGCTCATGAAAGAAAGTTCATCCCCCCCCCCCCTCAGTTTAGGATGGCATCCTTTGGATGAAAAAAAAAATCTCATTCAGCCTTGGTTTAAAGTGTACCTTAATATTTATTTAAACAACTCTTTAGTTTGATTGGTATTAAATGTGACTGCAATTAATATCTGATGCAGGGTTTTTATTTGGTTGTCAATCACTGGGATCATAAACCTTATAATACTCTACACCAAAAATTGATTCACTTATTGCCACTTTTGTAATCATTTCACCCATTATCACGAGACTACTTTTTAACTTATCTTTTTGAATATACTTTCTATTCACTTTTTAACATCTTTCTTTCTGTTTTTATTGGTCTTCTTCTATTTATGTTTTTATTCTATTTATGTTCTTTTATTATGTTTTTATTTCAGAGCCCTTCTGAGAGAAGTCTAGCAATTTCAGTATTGGAAAATGTTTATAGGTTTACATTGGGCTCCATAGCAGGAGGTATACTTTTTTTACTTCCTTTATGTAGTAACTGCCAATTTCAATATTTAATTTTTGGAAACAATTATTTTTTATTGCTATTTTTATTTCAACTTATAGGTTCAGGGCTACTTCTGGTTTGCCTTTGATGGCTCAGTGATCTTTTGCTGGGCTATTTTCACTCAGACTAGTAAAACTATCCTTTTCCCTTCCTATTGTCACATAAGATAATTTGATTTAAACTGTTGTTCATAACTGTTGTCAAATACTTTTCACTGCTTTCAACAAGACAGATGCGACTGGTCCATGCAACCATTCTGTCTTTAATATTGGCTTTGTTGTAATTGTTTCCATTAATTTCCATTGTATATACTTTCTAGTATGTATAGTTCCCATAATATGACTGATGGAATCATTATCTTGCTGGCTTCTTTAGACAATAACTCATTTGGTGTTTTCTTTATTAATTCTTTGTCCTAGATTTTGCACCAACCAAGATTACTCCATCTGTGAGACCATTTGCAAAGATTGAGTATTTGATATCCTTCCAAAAGAGTTGACCAGGTCCTGGCTCAATTGTTTTGAAAGTTTTTTAAGCATTACTGAAGAACAAGTATAGAACCTTGGAATTTGACAAGATTTTAAACCATTTGCAATTTAGATCTCTTGAGTCCTGAAAATTGTCTACCAGTGTGTGAAGACCTACCATTTTTTCTTACCTGGCTTAACACAGTTATAAACATCAGTTGTGACAAACTGTTTTTTGTTATTCTCCCAATAGGTCTTATGTTTCTATTGTTCCAGTGTTACTTCAATCAATCCTGTTCTAGTCATTGAAGATTCCAGTTGCCCTACTTAGAATTCTTCTTCCCCAAGCTCCTCCAGTTTTCCTTGGTCATGTTTATGTCTTATAGCTTTATAAATTTACAGTTTTGCCTTCCTATGCAGTTTTTAAATCAGAAAACTTTCTATTGACCAAAGAAGCATCTGAGCATTGTGGCCATTCTGACTATTTATGTCAGTGCTCTTCATTATTATCCCTATTAATAGAAAGTATTATCCTCCCAAATGAACTCGAAGGTTGTCATTCATATGTAGTTTGTGAAATAAAGATTATATACCCATTTTTTACAACTCAATAAAAATTATTAGTGTCTTGATAAGATGTATTAAACTTAAGCAAATTTATAATTATTTATATTCGTTCTATTTGAGCAAATAATTAATAATGTTTTCAGCCATTGGAGCAACAGCTGTTTATCCCATTGATTTAGTAAAGACAAGGATGCAGAACCAGAGAACAGGATCTTTTATTGGAGAAGTTATGTACAGAAATAGTTGGGACTGTTTCAAAAAGGTGAGATTTTGGAAAACTGAAAAATCAAATAACTCATTAAAGTTATTACATTAAAAAATAAGTCAGTTTTGTAATAAATAAAGAGATTATTTTATATTTTTTGTAGGTAATTAGACATGAAGGAGTAGTAGGCTTATATAGAGGCCTTTTACCACAGTTAATGGGGGTTGCTCCCGAGAAGGCAGTGAAATTAACTACTAATGACTTTGTAAGAGATCATGTTATGGATGCCAATGGAAATATTCCTCTATGGGGTGAAATTCTTGCTGGAGGATGTGTATGTATTTTTGTTTTATTAGTATATAAAAAATATTATATTAATTTCTTATTGTAAAGTTTGTTAGTTAGAGTTTTGCCATCAGAGTACTAAACTGGTGAATTTTAAATCGTATATTCAATTCTTAATATATATTATAGCTAGGTCAAGAAAAGGAAGGTAACCTGTTGATAATCTATCCAGATTACCCTCAGTTAAAGGAAGTGGGTATAAGTATAACTAAATAGATAAATAGAGGTAAATTTCGAATACATAGAGTTCTTTAAATGGGATTGTGTTCAAACAAACAATCCAACAGACATCCACATTTTGAGAATGATAAATTTTATGGGGAGACGGGTGGATATATTGCTGTTAGCAAATTTATCTTGGAAATTATGAGGTCTGGAAGTACTGTAAGATAAACTCACTAAAGGGACTCAGGCTAGCCATGTGAGTTAAAGTGTTAGCTTACATGGTAAACCTAGAGTAGCAAGTTCGATTCCCTCCTGGGCAATAGGAATTTATTAAATAAAACCCTTAGCACCATCTCTAGCTAGAAAAATATAGATACCTATAGATGATATCTCGTTCCAGTTAGCTATATTAACAAAAAGTAGATGTTAGTAAATAATAATAATAAACTCACTAAAACTATTTTGTTGTAAAGATTTGAACCAAGGGTGGAAATGGTGGGGTTTAAGACAAAACTTAAATATGTATAGAATAATAAGTTTGGCTGTTAAGGGAAGGAAGTATACTTAAATTTTTTTTTTTCTTTTATGTTCAAAGTTGAATTATATATATATATATATATATATATATATATATATATATATTTTCTTTTATGTTCAAAGTTGAATTATATATATATATTTTTTTTCTTTTATGTTCAAAGTTGAATTATATATATATATATATATATATATATATATATATATATATATATATTTTCTTTTATGTTCAAAGTTGAATTATATATATATATTTTTTTTCTTTTATGTTCAAAGTTGAATTATATATATATATATATAAAAAATTTGTTGGGAAGACTAGTAAATAAAATTCTTCTTTTTTTCAGGGTGGTTGTGCTCAAGTCATGTTTACAAATCCAATGGAAATTGTTAAAATTCGTCTTCAGGTTGCTGGAGAAATAGCTTCACAGGTTAAAGTTAGTGCAATCTCAGTCATTAAAGATCTTGGATTTTTTGGATTATATAAGGTAAGCGCAAAAGGCTTAAAATTTGAAATGACATTATATAATTTTAAATTTTTATCCATTTCACATTTTGATATTATAATAAATAATCTTATCAGGACACAATAATAATCTGATAATAATTATATATATAGGCACAGACACACATATTTTTCTGGGTTGTGGTACTTATATATGTCCGCTTCATACAAAATTAATGATTCGTTTATAAATGTAAAATAACTTTAATCAAAGGTTATGTATTACTTTCTTATCCAAAGCTGAGATGTTCAGCCCACTGAAAGAACTGGAAGTGTGTGTGTGTGTGTGTGTGTGTGCTGATGAAGTGAAATGCATGTCCAAACAAATCAAAATGAATATCAGGATCTTTAGTAGGCACTCGACTGATGAAAGCCTATGTCTTGCTGTGAGATAAACATGGATGTCAAGAAACTGAGAGATGTTTCCCTCCTGTTTCTCCTTCAGCTGGAAATGAACTGAGATTTTATAGAGCTCACAGGCAGTAATGGAATGGGTGCGATACCAGGGAACATAATTGCCTACTGGATACCAGTATTTGAAGCAGCTTTCTGAATAATGTAATCTGGCAGTGTTTAGCTTCTATTTTCTTATTTTTAAAATTCTTTCACTTTTAATAAATAGTTTAAATGTAAGTTTTAACATTTATTTGATATAACATTCATTTATTCTTCATCAAGAATATAAGGTTTGCCAGTTTCTAAAATATTAAGTCAAGCACTTGGCTCTAGTTATGCCAGTGCATTTCTTCATTTCATTTAACTAGGCCTGTTAATTTAAATATGTTTCTCATTTTTCAAAATTTCACAAATAACTTATTGACTTTTAACAAAAGTGATAAAGCCACATAATATAATTAATTAATATGATAAGTAATATTTTTATTTGACCTGATATCAAATATACACATTATTTCTGCCATCTAGGGGCTAAATAAAAAATTGCTGTCTCTCAAACAAGAATTTAATCCACTTTAATTTTTAAAGTTTGGTGTATATCTGATATCTCTATAATATATAAACATAAACACATTCTAATGGTAAATTAAAAAAAAAATTATTTTCCTAGGGAGCTCGAGCTTGTTTTATGCGGGATATTGCTTTTTCTGCTATTTACTTTCCTACATATGCACATATGAAGTCTTATTTAGCTGATGAAACTGGTTACAACACTCCAGGTACACTTTTCCTTTCTGGTGTAGTGGCTGGAGTTCCAGCAGCATCTCTTGTCACTCCAGCGGATGTCATTAAAACAAGGCTGCAGGTATCTATTTAACTTACTCTTCATTTGAATTTACTCTTTCAGTTTATATATGATTATTTTTAATCCTGTTAATATATCTTACCAGTCCCTCATTTTGATTTTTTTATAACGGTTAAATATACCTTTCAGATAATTTGTGATCATGCCTGTGTTGTTTTTAATACTTTTAAAATTCTACTTAAAAGTCTTACATTATCTTTACAAAGTCGCAAAAATATCTCCACCTACACATTTTAATCTTTACCCATTATTGTATGATACATGTGTTGTCAAAGCTACTTTTTTATAACTAAGTAGTTATAAACTCTTAAGAAGAAAATACATAACAAGTATTTGTTAGTTAAAAACAAAATAGTATTGTATCTTCTTCTCATCAGATTTATACATAAAAATATAGAATATATGATGAGATCAATATAGTGTCATACCCACATGTGGGAAATCTTAGTTTACATAGCCCCTGCGGGACACATTTCTTTTCTTCCTTTGCCAGAAGCCTTATTTGCTTTTCTTATTTGTATTGACTCTCATTAGCCAAGAGATGAAAGTAATAATATCTGGATAGTGTAGTTATTTTTTCTTTTTCCCACTGATTTTCATAGAGCTAATGTAGAAATCCAAATCATGTTTGTTTTTTATTCACAGAAGTGGAAATGTAATACTTTTCAGCTAGCTCTTTTATTTATATAAAGGCTTGATTATTATTTTATCAGGAAAATTCTGTTGGGGGTTAAATACACCTAAAATTTTATCTTCCATATTGAATTGATATAATGTTCATATTTTGCCGTCAGTTTGTTCAAATCTTTGTGTTTTATAGGTCGTCGCTAGAGAAGGCCAGACAACATATAAGGGTGTTTTTGATGCATTTAAGAAAATAAACAAGGAAGAAGGACCTCGTGCATTTTGGAAAGGATCTGCTGGTTTGTACTTTCATAGCTATGATTTTCTATTACTTGACTCTATATACAGCAAAATTTCAAATACATCCTAAATATTATTATGAAGTCGGGACTTGTGGATAGTCATGCCTAACATTCTCAGAGCGCTGAATTACAATCAGAAATAATTTTCAAATTATTAATTTATGTCCTATAATATTATTTATATTTATAATATAAGCATTCTTATAAACTAAATAAATCCACAACAAAATTAAATAAGCTAAGAATCTTAATAATATATAATATAGCTAGTATAATTAAGTAAATAATAGCTAATATTGATATCACCTGAAAACATATATAATGTTTTCAACATTAATGTAAGTTCTCAAAATTTTCAGCATTAAATAATTTATTTCACTTTACAGGTTGAAGTTAATTGACAGTAAAATTCTTTTTTATTCCCAAATAAAAAATAAGTAAATTATTATTTATTTACTTACAATGTATTCTGACCACAGACATAATATATTTTATCATTTCAGCTCGTGTAATGCGGTCAGCTCCCCAGTTTGGCTTTACATTAGTTTCATATGAACTACTTCAGAGGTATCTCTATGTTGATTTCGGTGGAACGTAAGTATTAATCATTCATACTTTGTTCAATTTATTAGTAGCTTGAAGTTTTATTGTTGTTTCACTCCATAAAGATGGGAGTTTCCAAAAGAAAAGCTTTTTCCGAACTAGCAATAATTGATTGGAAATGTAAAATATATTTTAATTTGAAGATTATTTAAAAGTCTCCAGCATGCACTGCTGGAATACTACTGACAAATGAGCTCTTAGGTGAACCCAACACAGAGAAGATGATGTTTGAAGGGCACTAAAATCTTTAATGAAAGATTACATGTTATAAAAAAAGGTTAGCTCATGTGTGAAACAAATAAGATTACCTTTAAGTGAGTGACATGGGCTCAAAGAATCAAGGAATAGGAGGTAGAGAATGGAGAAGGAATAGGATGGCAGTCGGTAGGGTCCCACTAAAGGCAACGACAACAGATGGAGGAGGATGTCCTCTCACAAAATATTGATGGTTGGGAACATAGCCAACTTGCACTTCATGTTTGGTATATAGATCAAGAAATGCGGTAAGCATTTTTGATTGTATGAAAATTCAAATATTAAACATATTCGACAAATCTGAAAATGGTAACATCCTAGCAACAGACGAGCATAAATTCTATAAGAAGAAAAAAAGTGTTTGCTTAGTCTTTCATTTGGAGAGTACATCTATATGGGAGTGGAAGTTGAACCTTCCCCAGAAAGGAATGTCTATTGGTAGCAGTCAAAAAGTGGATTTGGCACAGAATCTCTTGAACCAGTAGGACTCAGCAAAATTAAGTGTTGACATTTTTAATAAGATTATTGAAAAATAAAGTAAGTCATGCCTGAACAGTGTGTTGGCCTAGGCCTTTTACAGCAATAGGGTCTTGGAAGCAGTGCACATTGAGCTCCTGAGCACATTGTTCAGAAATTAAAGAAGTATGAGTCCAATATCATATCCAGAACATCACTTCTGTTATATAATTATTAGCTGAACCCTGGAGTCTAATAAGACATCTAGCCATAAATACCTACACTGTCTCAAATAAGGTACACAACTATTGAGTTGATTTTAATTATAAATTGTGTTAAAAGGGGGCAGTGGATCTTGTCTTGAGCCATAATATTAGCATATTGCCTGCATTTGAATAAATTCATTTTAGTGAGTCGCAGAATTACACAATGGACATTTAAGAGTGGCATCTGAGACAGCAAACTAAGCTGCTTTCCTATATTTGGTCTGCTTCACAGTTTGGCCAGGGGGAGAAGAAACTATACTCAGGTTTTCCCCTGAACAACTTGTGATGGTGACAATGGGAACCTTAATTTGGAGAGAGAGGGAAAGGCATACTTGTACAGGTTACGATAAGTTGTTGATTTCAGAGAGATAACAGTATGTATATGGAATAATAGAAATGTGACAAGTTTTACCTAAAGATCTTTGTCAATTGTGGAGTGAATTATAGGTATTATGTGAGGCATACTATAGGTTGTCAATTCACAAGTGAGTTATAAGTATTACAGGAGGGCAAAGTAGAGCATCTTGAGTTTGGTCATAACGGATCACATAGAACTTTTGGTCCCTCTGGTATTTCAGGTTAGAAGTAAATCCACAGAGGAGAAGCAAATTACGTGGATGAGAATAATATTATTGTTAATAAGATAAGGACCAAGATTTCTAAGACTCACTGTAGTTCAAACTGAAACAGGATGAGGGAGAAGGGTGATGAAGGGCTTAATAATGAAATTTATGAAAACAAAAAATATAATACTCATTATTGGTAGCTCCAGAGATGAATGCGACAAAAGTGAGTTCTCAAGAAGCATGGCCTATTGAAGGCCCCTGGAAGCAGGTAACAAATCAGGATCAATGTGTTGGTAGAATAAAGAAAGAAATAACACTCTGCATTAGTATGATATGATACAAAGGATAAATCCTCATATGTTGGACGTATAATGTAAAGAGACTACTCTGTCATATGGATTTTTGTGGGGCAATTGCATAAATAAGACTGCTTGGCCCACATGCTTCCTTGTTGCGATGTGGTCATGTATGCTTACTAAGCGCCTTGTTTCGATGTCCTTAAGTAGGGTGAATTACCTGGGACAATAAATACTTAACACACTTATTCTTCTAATGGTGAGTGCTTAGGATCAAGATTCAGTACTATGAATTGTTTTACCAAATAATTTAATTCAGTTATTTTTTCCTGAAATGTGTTTGTATATGAAGTCCCTCAATTGTTGTTAATAATGTGTATATTATGTTCATAATTAACATGATCAATATTAAATATATTTAGTAAGATTTAATTGTGTATTTGTAGGAGGCCAGCTGGCTCAGAACATAACATTCCAACTCCAGGAGTCTTGGATTCAACTGAACGTACTCATAACCCTGAACATGTTGGAGGGTAAGTTTTTTTTTCCTTTATTACTCATAAACATTTGTTGCTTTAAAGTAATGAGTTAGGAGAGGAACAGTCACTTACTGGCAAGTAAATAATAAATAAATAAAGTGATGGAATTAAATCTATATTGAGAATTATATTATATTATCTTTAGTTAGGTAACCCTCTATTTCTCATTGTATGTACACAAAACACCTGTTTTCCTCTACTAAGCTCCATACCTGCCTAAGGCATTGTAGAGGAAAACAGGCTTACTGTGTACATCCAAATTGATTCGTTCCTCTACCACTCAGCTTCCTTGGAAGAACTCTATTTCTCTATTCTTTGTCTTGTGGCATAATGGATTGAAAAAGGAAGACTTCCATTTCATCATGCATATGTTTTTCCTGAAAAACTACTCCAGATTTTTCTTAGGTTTATTATTTCTATTTATTTTAAAATAATATTGTTAAAAATATTTTCCATGATATTATTTAATATAGAAAACAAGAAATCACATCCACCAATTTATTTTTTCCACTCTCATATATTTATCAAATATTTTACAAGTCAAATAATTTTATCGTGACTATACTTCTTCTGTAATCAATTTTTCATAGCAAGTCTCAATTTGATCAGTTGATATGTGTCTGCCAGTTGCTGTCTTACAAGTCTTGACGTGGCCACCTTGGTGGTAAGATTGAACCTTACAGCGAAAGTGTTTATGTCTAGACTACAAGACGAAGATATGCGAGATTCAAGGTTATTTCAGCCCAAGAACAATGAACCAAACTTTTAAAAATAAAATTTCCACTAGTCGAATCTCTTATATCTATTTGTAACTCTCATATGGTGTGAATAATGTGAAAAGTGGAAAAAATAAATAAACGAATCTGATTTATTGTTTTTTATTTTGTTAATCTGTCACTATTTTCCATTTCAATGAAGATTGAATTGTGATAATATTTTGACTGTATTAAAAATATTTATTTGACATTAATTAACAAAGACACTTCAGTGAGAGAAAAAGAAGAAAATCTTTTCTGTTGTAGTAAATATATTTTGGGAAATGGGTAGGTTAATTCTTAGAAGTGTTGGTTTTGGATGTCTTATTTAAATAATAATGAGAAATAATTATTTTTAGGTACCAGGCTGCAATCCCAATCCTCACTGGAATAGAAACAAAATTTGGATTGAGTTTACCTAAGTTTGGAGTTGCTAAGATTGCTCAACAGTGATTGAACAGCAGACACAATACAGATTTAAAATTTTCAAAGCTTTTGTTATTTAGATAGACTATTTTTACCACAATGCCTTTTTAATATAAATTTAAAATACAAATATTTTTAGATACTATATGAAGGCCTTTTCAATTTCAAATTATATTGTTTCCTTTTATTTTTCTAAAGAATTGTTTATTCTTTGCATTTTCTTAAGTACTGTTATTTATTAGTTATTTTTGTCATTCACATCTTTCAATTATGTGAATACCATTTCATTTTTGTAATGTTTTAATATTTTATATAGGTTATGAAAAAATAAAGTAACCTCTGTTGATTTTAAATAAATTAATTTCTTTAATTTAAGTAGTTTTTGTTGCAATTACACCATTTTACTATTTATTTAAACCTCATTTACAGGATAAGGCTTTAGTGGGCTTTCAATGACTCAGTTGGTTAATATCTTAAGGCAAAGAAACTATAATAGACATACAAATAGTTCCCTGTTATATACAAGTAGTTTACTGAGCTGTCCTTGAATGTCTTGTCATGAATCAACTAGAAACGTTTACTGCAAGATTTAAATTTGATTTTAAAACAGTAACAATGGTTAAATATTGCTTGAAAATAATATTTAAATATTAGGTATATTCTCAAAACGGAGTATAACTAAATAATAAAAAATATTATGCTCAATAATATTGTGCAAAAACTGGATGCATAAAAAAAAAGTAAACAGCGTTAATCACGTATTTAAGAAGTATGAATTAGATGAAAAGAACTGACCAATGAAAGCGGCAGGACAGCTGGCACCAGTTACGTTCTAGAAGGTTTTAGTCCCCACCTAGACCAGTCTGGGTGTATTCCCTTTGATCTTGCCGCCCATCTATAAAGGTGATACAGTTCACCAAACAGTTTAGTTTGTTCGCAGTTCTCTTCAAGTACATCATTAGTGAACAGTGCATTTTAGTTGGAGTTCAGTAAATTGTTTATCTAAAGAACTATGTAGTGCCCTGCTTATGTGAAAAACATTGCAGTCCCATGTTCTTTGTGAAGATCATTGCAGTGCCATGTTTTTGTGAACTTCAGGGATCGTGAGTTATTGTACTGTGCAATGAGATATGAAGTTATAAGTGCATACTGTGAAAAAATAGTTAAAAATAATTTACCAAGTGTGTAGTGCATTGTCAAATATATTGTACAGTGGTAAAAACTGTAAAGCGTGTGTGTTTAATTTTGCAATCCAAAAGAACTCTAATAAACAACGTTTATTATTTTTGTATTAAACATATCAACCTCATTGTGACCTCACTTTGACATTTGATGTGCTGCTTTGTGGTTTAAAAGATAGGATCAGACCATTATCAGGTGCTAAATAAACAACATGCACAATGATTACAATTTATAATACTCGTGGAAACAACCTAGAGATAAATAATCGACCCCACACCTACCTGTATACAATTAATAACTTTCATGAAATGTCAGAATGCTGGTCCACAAACACTAGTTTCATCATGTACCCTGGGCGATCTTTTAAATGAACAGGATTTTTGAGATAATGCTACGATGATCGCCCGAGCTCTTAAATTACAATCTGGACACTCCCTTACCAAACTAAGTGACCAATGTGTTCGGATATGAGCAGTGCACCATTTCGGGTATTTCAACTTCAGAGGTATTTCTAGTTAGAGTGTGTCTCTTTATGTTTCTCATTAGTTTCTTAATGATATATAGTATTCTCTATTGATGCCATGAGTTTAATTTTGTCATTGTCTGTAGCTTTTTAGCAGTGGTATTTTTAACTGTCTTGTAAAGTAGGGAGCATTATTTAAGCCCAGAGAGATGGGGGATCAATGTAACTCAACTGTTGCTCAGTTTACCCCACAAGAAACATCCCTACTTTATGAGGGACTTAAAAATTATCCTGCTAAAAAAGCTACAGACAATGGCATAACCAAGCTCATGACATCAATAGTGAAAATAGTTTTTAATGGGTACAAAGTTGCATTAGAGAAATTTATTAGTACTTCACCAAGATACCACAGTCAAAGTCATGATGTGAGAGACCTCCTCATTATAAGGTAAATCAGAAAAGAAATTATTGATAGTACCTTGAAATATTAGAAGCTGACAATTGTGATACTGAACAAAGATCATTATTCCAATATGACTCAAAAAATACCCCACAGATGAAATAAACCAATGTGCCAGGAATACATTAAATAACATTATGACTATATTTAATCCCAGAGAGGCGAAAGAACTAATTCAAATAAATGCCCAAGCACCACGGATGAATTGCACCCCTAAACTGCACAAGCCAAGAACTCCATTTTGCCTGATAGTGTCTTTCATATATTCTCCTACAGAAAAGGTTAGTCGCAAAGTACATCAAGAATTTATGGGACATATGGGGGTTAACTCATTGGAAACAGCTGGTGGATAAACTTAAATACCTCATATTCCCTAGGAACTGCTTGCTCATATCTCTCGAGATGATGAGCCGATATCAAAGCATACCTCCCACAGAAGCATATAGTTTAAAGCTTGAGAAACTTCTCTGCAGAAAATAGAACCCTATTATCAAAGAATTATCAGGCTTTCTGAGAATTTGTCTATTTATAAGCTACTTTCTTTTTAGTGGAATTTATTAAAAACAATCTAGCAGGTCTCTCAATAGGCTCACCTTTAACCTTTAAGCCTCTTTGCTGGGAACGCTTACATAACAATCTAGAGCATAACTATATTATGACTGAAAAGAACCCGTATTTTCAGAAAATCAAATTTTATGGGACATTATATAGACTTTATTATATGTATTTACGAGGGTTGCAGGAATGAAAACACTAGGGACTGTTGTTCACTACTAACCAATATCAAGGGAAACATTAAATTCACCTACGAAGTGGAGACTGATGCAAACCTGATTATTCTTGACTTATCCATAAAGAGACACAGCCATAATCTAGGGTTCACAAAATTCCTGGTCATACCCAAGGTAGCGCCATTCGCGAATAGCCAATCAGAATGCAGCAAGCCTCTACGTCACTGGGCGACAAGATTCGGGGCGAACTAGCCGAAATACTATCAGCAGTTTTCTGATTAATTTGGCGAATGAAAAATTGCTAAAATGGTATATGTCTGTAAATGATACAAATTACTTTAGATGAATATATTTTATTTCAAATAAAACATGTACAAATTAGATTCTATTAAAAATAAATAAATAATAGTTCCTTAAAATTGATATATGTTGGGTTACATTTAAAAATCGTAATTTTTCTAATTAGCACAATAAAAAGAAACATTTTACTATAATAAGATGAAATGCCCAAAACATGAAAACAGTAATGACTACTATTATACAAACAAATTAAAGTTAATAAAATTGAGACTAACCAAGCAATAAACAATGATATCCAGTTACCAGAATAAAAATTATTTTAAACATCAGCTAGTCAATGTAGGTACAAGATTTTTAAAGGCTATCATTGGCATGTAGTAATAAAGAGTCCGTCACGTAGGGGCTGCCTAAACTAAGCAGATTTCCCACGAGAAGTTTTACAATAGAGAAATCTGCCTAATAACAACTGTAGTAGTAAGAAACCTCTAAACCTAAAACATTATTTAGGGCGTAATAACCCAGTAGTTTCTAGCCCCAAAAAACAGTTAACCTAGCCTCTAAACGGTCGCCAGAGCTCAATCTGCAACAATCCAACAATCTTGCAACAAATGCAAATATCTCGGTTAATATTCAAGATAGAGAAAAAATGTATATAACAATATTTATAGTAAATTTAATTTGCAATAGGATTTATTCTATAGAATTTTTCGATCCGACGCATAATAACGGAGATATTTTGAATTTTCAAAAATCCCCCCTCTAAACCCCCCCTCCCACTGGTCCGATTTCAGCCATTAACGAACTTGATCTTCCTTTTTAAATAAAACGATTAAATTCCGAGTTTGGTAAAGATCAAACAAAAATTGCGACCGCTAGAGCGTTAACAGACAAATATATATATATATATATATATATATATATATATATATATATATATATATATATATATATAATTTTGAACGGACCTCATTTTCGTCATCTCCTGGGTAGGATCGATGGACATTTGAAGAAATTTTTCGAAACTCGCATCATGAGTACGACCTCAATAGCTGATTTCCCTTAAGGGAAATCCGCTAAAAGATGCTTATATTTAGTCACAGGGAATCCTTGGTTCCAGTAGCATCCTTGTGAAGAGAATGGCACTGATGTTGGAGTGTATGCATTGAAACCGCACTGTCCCATAGAATAAATAGCTGTGGAGGAAACATGTAATATCATTAATGATGGAGCATGGGAAATAAACTCCTGTACATCACTATAGGAAACACTACATGAAGATAATTCTGTAACTCAGATTTTAAAACTTATCTTTTTTTAAAAAAAGCTGTCATTGGCATGTAGTTCTTCTTGTCATACACCACGAGATAATGTAATTAAATTGTCTAAGATGTGGTTTCTCAACAATTTTAGTAGATGTGGGACATCAGCAAAAACCCAAATGGAGCGAGACTCTTCATAGGGATTCTTGAAATCTGTATTTTCATGGGTGATTTCTAGTTCATTCCAAAAGGCGATATTTTTTGGTCCCATATCTGATACGATACCCACAACTTGGTACCCAATCCTTTCGACACGAATAATTATCTCCGTGATTATACTTTTTAGCAGATTTCCCTTAAGGGAAATCTGCTAAAAAGTGTATATAACAAAAGTTACTCTAAATAACAAAATAAACAACTTTTGTTGTGTTTATATTTGCCAAAAAACCAATAGGAAACGAAATACCGCTATATTTAATTTCTGGCCTCCCTTATAACCCCCACTCCTGTTCGTTTCAGAGAATATTAGTATAGCCTAAAGTCTATGTTGGGCTAATAGTAATATATATACAAAGTTTCATAAAATTCGGTTCAGCCGTTTATGCGTGAAAAGGTAACAAACAAACAAACAAACATACACGAAAGAAACAAAATGCAGTTATGGTGTCTATGACATGTGAAACGAAAAGTTATCGTGAAATTTCGCGAAAAAAATCAATGTACAGACAGAGGTTACAATTTTATAAATATATAGATTTGTCTGTTACCGCTCTAGCGGTCGCAATTTTTGTTTAATCGTTACCAAACTCGATATTTAGTCGTTTTATGTGAAAAGAAAGATCAAGTTCGTTAACGGCTGAAATCGGACCTGTTGGAGGGGGGTTTAGAGGGGAGGATTTCGAAAATTCGAAATATCTCCGTTACTATACGTCGGATCGAAAAATTTTACAGAATTAATCTTATTGCAAATTACATTTACTATAAATATTGGTATATACATTTTTTCTCTATCTTCAATATTAACCGAGATATTTGCATTTTTATTAAATCTGAGCGCCTAACGGGCGAGAGTTACTTTCCCTCGAAAAGCTAGTTCGGCCGTTTCCTTGACTACTCAGCTCTCATGAAATTTCTCTATTGTGAAACTTGACGTGGGAAATCTGCTTAGTTTACGCAGCCCCTGCGTGACGGACTTTTGTTATATTTGTGTCGAAATCAAAATAAATTGGTTGTTTACAATCACAAGACAGATTTCTTGCCATTATAACTTGAACATTTTTATGGGGGCCAATATCTTGTCTTCAGACTGATCATAAACAAGCATCCTGTCTATATTCATTTCCTCAAACGACAAGATAATGAGTCGTTCGTTTTCAGTAAAACTTTTCCTTTACTATCCATTAAATGTATCACATTACTTAAAATTCCTGGATTGCATGTAAATGATTTCGTCCAGCGACGTAAAGTTGTAAGTCCTGGAAGAGATTCACCAATATGTCTGCGGTATTGATATCCTCTTTTTGAAATAGAGCGAAAAGTTAGAGCATTGGCAATATCCTCATTTGTCCAATGGCCTTTTACTTTCTTGTTTAGTAAGCACTAAATTTGAGCTTTGGATAATATTGAATGACAAATTCTTTCCATTTCTTTTTTCACTGAATTTTAGCAGATTTCCCTTAAGGGAAATCAGCTATTGAGGTCGTACTCATGACGCGATTTTCGAAAAATTTCTTCAAATGTCCATCGATCCTACCCAGGAGATGACGAAAATGAGGTCCGTTCAAAATTATATATATATATATATATATATATATATATATATATATATATATATATACTAGCTCAGATACCCGGCTTCGCCCGGGAATTGATTTGAGGCTGAATAGTGATAGTATTTTTTTGGCAAGGCTTTAATTTGCACAATATTTTGACATTTACCCGTCCCAGTGTTTAGGGTTATACCCGTTGTTGGCATTTGTTAATAATAAAATTAATTTTTTATGTATGTCTTCACTGTCCTCCAAATTTTCATATTTCCCGTCTCCTGTGCATTATGCGTAGATTTCAGTTATTAAGGACAAAATATTAACAAAGATTTGAATTAATTTTTCCAGGTGAGGTACCTCATAGTTCAAATTGGAATGAATTGTTGAGCATATCAATATTTCTACGCAAATTACTTGCTCCACACATTGTTCCTGGAGAAATGTATAAAAAAAAAAAGTTAATCTAAATAACAAAGTAAACAACTTTTGTTATGTGCATGTTAGACAATGAAATATCGCAAATTTTTATTTCAGGCCTCCCTTATAACCCCCACTCCCGTTCTAACCTAAAAATTTTAATATAGCTTATAATCATGGAAGAATTAATGCTAATTGACATACCGAGTTTTTTTAGTTAGGTTGAATTGTTAGCGCCCAATGAAATAGTTGACTCCCGTTTTAGTATATAGTGTATATCTCGTTTACACTTTGTTAAAAGATAAAAATGAATATGATAAAAGTTACTCTAAATAACAAAATAAACAACTTTTGACATATGCATATTTGCAGAAAACCCAATAGAAAACAAAATACTGCTATTTTTTATTTCAGACCTCCCTTACAACCCCCACTCCTGCCCGTCCCTAGAAATGTTGGTATGGCTTATTATAATGAAAGCGTTAGTGCTAATACATATACCGAGTTTTATTTAGTTCGGTTGATTCTTTTGTGCCAAATAAAATTGTTGACTCCCGCTATCAATTTTAGCGTATAACTCCTTTATATCTAGGTATACGACGAAAGTGTATATAACAAAAGTTACTCTAAATAACAAAGTAAACAACTTTTGTTATGTGCATATATGCCGAAACCCCAATAGGTAACGAAATATCACTATTTTTAATGTCACTCCTCCCTTATAACCCTCACTCCTGCCCGTCCCTAGAAATGTTAGTATGGTTTATTATAAGGAAGGCGTTAGTGCTAATACACATACCGAGTTTTATTTAGTTCGGTTAAGTCTTTTGTGCCAAATAAAATTGCTGACTCCCGCTATAATTTTTAGCGTATAACGCCTTTATATTTCGGTATACGACGATAGTGTATATAAAAAAAGTTTCTCTAAATAACAAAATAAACAACTTGCGTCATGTGCATATTTGCAGAAAAACCAATAGAAAACGAAATACAGCTATTTTTAATTTCAGGCCTCCCTTACAACACCCACTCCTGCCCGTCCCTATAAATGTTAGTATGGCTTATTATAATGAAAGCGTTAGTGCTAATACAAGTACCAAGTTTTATTTAGTTCGGTTGAGTCTTTTGTGCCAAGTAAAATTGTGGACTTCCGCTATAGTTTTTAGCGTATAACTCATTTATACTTCCGTATACGGCAAAAGTGCATATAACAAAAGTTACTCTAAATTATAAAATAATCAATTTTTGTTATGGGCATATTTGCTGAAAACGCAATAGGAAACGAAATATCGCTATTTTTAATTTCAGGCCTCTCTTATAACCCCCACTCCTGTTTGTCTCAGAGGATATTAATATAGCAGAAAGTCTAAGTTGGGCTTATTGTAATATAGATACCAAGTTTCATAAAATTCGGTTCAGCCGTTTATGCGTGAAAAGGTAACAAACAAACAAACAAATAAACAAACAAACAAACAAACAAACAGACACCAAAGAAACAAAATGCAGTTATGGTGTCTATGACATGTGAAACGAAAAGTTATCGTGAAATTTCGCGAAAAAAAATCAACGTACAGACAGAGGTTACAATTATATATATATATATATATATATATATATATATATATATATATATATATATATATAGACACATACGGACCTCATTTTCGCCAAAGGTAGGATCGATGGACATTTGAAGAAAAATTTCAAAAATCGCGTCATGAGTACGGCCTCAATAGCTGATTTCCCTTAAGGGAAATCTGCTAAAATGGTGCAATGCCTACATCTCGGACCGCATTGGTCGCGTACTTCGAAAGTAGGGGTTATAAAGTGTCGTCTAAAAGCTCAGGCGATCTTCGCAGCATTAAGAAATTTGTCATAGATCTAGCGCCTTCAAAAGATCGCTCTGGACTCTACATGCTGAAACGTGGTCTTTTTGGCTCCAGCTTTCTGTCATTTCATGAAACAGTTATTTTCTGTTTTCAGTTGGATATGGGGTGCAATATTCATCTCTAGGTTGTTTAAACGAGTATTTTAGGGGTAAACATTGAGTATATTGTTGTTTTAGCACCTGGTGATGGCATCAGGGTCTGCCTGAAACATGGCGGCAGTTACAGTCTTCTTAACCTGGCCTCACTTTCATCTTCGTTTTGACCTCACTTCGTCATCTCCTCGCTAGGGTCAGTTAGCATCTGTAGACATTTTTCTAAAATCGCGTCAAGGGAACAACTTTAACAGATGATTTATCTTATGGGAAATCTACTAACCGACTTATTATGCTTTCAAGAGCCTTCTTCCTTGGATGGTAAAATAGTAGGCTAAATTCTAGTTCATGCATTTAGTTAAACAGAATCGATTTATATTGGCCCATGAAGGTAATGGTTCTATAATGTCTATTAGCAGATTTCCCTTGAGGGAAATCAGCTGTTGAGATCGTACTCATGACGCGAGTTTCGAAAAAGTTCTTCAAATGTCCATCAATCCTACCCAGGAGATGACGAAAATGAGGTCCGTTCAAAATTATATATATATATATATATATATATATATATATATATATATATATATATATATATATATATTTGCCTGTTAACGCTCTAGCGGTCGCAATCTTCGTTTGATCGTTACCAAACTCGATATTTAAACGTTTTATGCAAAAATAAAGATCAAGTTCGTTAATGGCTGAAATCGAACCAGTGGAAGGGGGGGTTTAGAGGGGAGGATTTTTGAAAATTCAAAATATCTCCGTTACTATACGTCGGATCCAAAAATTATACAGAATTAATCTTATTGCAAATTAAATTTACTATAAATAATGTTATATACATTTATTCTGTATCTTGAATATTAACCGAGATATTTGCATTTTTCTGTTTTCAACTTCTGAGATGAGATCGGCTAACTTCGGGTCTAGTCGCGAGTTTCCGTCAAGAGCTAGTTCGGGCTGTCCCCGTAACTGTTTGACTCTCTATTCTGAAATTTCTCTATTGTAAAACTTCACGTGGGGAATCTGCTTAGTTTACGCAGCCCCTGCGTCACGGACTTTTTTTTTAGATTTAGTTTACACATCATCCTTATAGTGGGGAACTTCATTGGGCACTCTAGAAACTAATACTAGCAGCATAAAATGGAATTCTTTGGGTTCAGAAATCAAGTACTTGTAAATGATGGGATTTCAATGATCGAGAGGCCTCCCTCATGTAGTACTTACTCTATCAAGAAGTGTGGGAGCTAATGAATTACACAGTCATCCAAATTTCAGCTAACTATGTTGTGCATGGAGCTGAAACAGTTAGGGGCACTATGGAAGGTGGTGGGGTGGAATATGGCGAAGAAAAACCTGATGAATTTTGAGAAAATCTTGTTTGCTACCTTCATTTTCAGTAAAGGTGTAATAATCACATTTTCTTCACCTGTTTTCCAGACATGTTACAAAGCATTCTGTTGTAGGCCGGACGAAGGCGGTAGCTGTACAGCCAGAAGATGATAAAAATCAACGTATCCAATAAGACAACAACTCAGGAGAGATTACCGATTACTGAGAGGCGAATTTTATTCTTGGATTCAAATACAAATTTCAGCCAATAAACTTGATCATAGGCTTAACATGAATTCTTGAAATATAGAGTTGAATAGAAATTTTCTAAATTATTAAGTTATTTCCTTCCAGGGAAAAGTACTAACAATTAAAAACGTCCGTCACGCAGGGGCTGCGTAGACTAAGCAGATTTCCCTCGTGAAGTTTAATAATAGATAACTAGATGGATAGATACTGGGAACACAACACCACGGTGAATATTAAGTGAATAAATACAAGCGGTAATAAGAAATCTTTCCCCTCCAGGCGGAAAGTGTCTGAAACGTAAACAAACAGTTCTGCCAACCCGACTCTCACCGGAAAGAAAAACAATTACTGAAATATATCAGAATATACATATTAATTTTATTGAAAACTATTTACTATATCTAGTACTGTAATTTATAATGAATCAGAATAACTTTTATCTCAATCAATCAAACTTAAGAGAGGGGAGGGGGTCACCAGAACATATTTGCATATATGTAGTATAATAAAGGTCTCTTGAAAACAATATTGGGTATTTAAGGTTCGAATAATGTGGTTTATTACATAACCGAGTATTGTTAGTTTAACATCAATAGAAGTGGGAGTTTGCTGAAGACTGAAAACTATAAAATCCAAATATCTCGGTTAATACTCAAGGTACAGAAGATATGTATAGACTAGATAAACAATATTTATAGATCATTTAATTTGCAATAAGATTGGTACTATACCTTTTTTCGATCCGACTTATAGTAACAGAGATATTTCGAATTTTCAAAATTCCCCCCTCTACCGCTCTAGTGGTCGCAATTTTAGTTTGATCGTTACCAATCTGGATATTTAGTCGTTTTATGTAAAAAGAAAGATCAAGTTCGTTAATGGCTGAAATCGGACCAGTGGGAGGGGGAGTTTAAAGGGGAGGATTTTCTAAAATTCTAAATATTTCCGTTACCATACGTCGGATCGAAAAATTGTATAAAATCAATCTTATTTCAAATTAAATTTACTATAAATATTGTTATATACATTTATTCTCTATCTTGAATATTAACCGAGATATTTGCATTTTTATAAAATCGGGGCTGATAACGGATGAGAGTAAAACTTCACGTGGGAAATCTCCTTAGTTTACGCAGCCCCTGCGTGACGGACTTTATATAATTTTGAACGAACCTCATTTTTGTCATCTCCTGGTTAGGATGGATGGACATTTGAGGAAATGTTTCAAAAATCTCGTCATGAGTACGACCTCAATAGCTGATTTCCCTAAAGGGAAATGTGCTAAAAATTTTAGTTACAAAATACGAACAGTTTCCATTCAAGACAGTAACGTTTAAGGGTGTTGCCTTATGCCTGATAAAAACGATTTCCGTCAAAATTTTTATGCGGACATTTATTTGACTGTCAATGCTCTGATGGTTTTGGATTTTATTAAATTGATATGACATTCATTATTTTAACATTACTCATAAAGCCATAACCTTAGTTCACTAGTGACCGAAATTGTGTAAGTCGAGATGTTAGCATAGAGAAGAAATGTCGTAAATATATTTGATATTATGCGACTCAAAAGCTTCTTTCAACAATATGTGTTCTAAATATTTCTTTAAACTCAAATATTGATGGAGTAATTTGTATTTTTAAATGGCAGCAATCATAGAATGCTATAGAATCTACCTGTTTTAGCAGATTTCCCTTAAGGGGATAAACTTATATACTAATTTTTGTTTATATCAAGTTTTTCATTAGAGACAAACACGAAATTGAAGTTCACATATGGTATCTATTTGACGTCATATGTGTATAATTTCTCAGAAGTATATTTCAGCTTGTATTTGGCGTTTGTGGATTTTTCAAGAATCCCTCTTGCGGAGCTGCATTCAGGAAATCTGCTGAGTTTACATCACATGGTGAACTTTTTCTGGTATACGAGGGATGTTTTGTCAAAGGTCCCATACAACAGATCATTTTGCTTAGAGTGTTATTCTTATTTAAACGTACTCTTTGTATACATTGTGCAAGGGAAAAACATTTTATTTCTCAAAATAATATTCACAGAATAAGATTCTTTGTTTTTGAAGACTAAGTAGTCTTTCACAATTCTTTCTGATAAGCCATCTTCACTTACCCAATTGTAGTTCTGAATGAATAAAAATATTCAAGAATTATTCCGAATCGAAAGACTTCTTAGAAATAACAAGAAATACAAATATAAAAAAGTTGCCTTGAAGGACTAGTAATTTTCATTCTCTTCATTCATTTTTTGAATAGTGTCATCCGTGTATTTTTCACAACTTCTCTCAATATTGGAATATAGAGAATAGAATACTTAATTCTTTGTTGATGGGGAAACATAAAATGTCACTGCACAATGTGATTTACGGCCTGAAAAGATAAAAGAGAAGGAAAGCTATATATTGAGCAAATCTGCCCTTGAATATTCTCAAAACTTCTGATTAGAGTCTAAGTTTTGTTAGTGTCGCTCGTGATATGTACACCATAACTCTTTGTGTATTAGCTATAGGTGTCTTCCTTCGATACTGTTATGCTACATGCAAAGATGGCACTATTGTGGGTAAGCTTTGTTTAAGAAGATACTCCGTGGGAATGGTACAAATAACAAGATTAACTGCCGGTTAAGGCTCTTGAGTTGTGTCTAGTCCAACATGGGCATGCGAATTTATTTGACCCGACTGATTATATATAATAGGTTTAGAGGGGTGAAACATTTCTGTCCCTATTAATGAATAGCATTGTAATAAAACGCACACACGCATGTGTTTGTATGGATTAGAGGAACTCCGGATTTTTATTTTGTTTAGATTGGTAGATGGCTACCTTTATTAATCAAAATAATTACAAGTATTAGCTCTATTATTTATAAAGACCATTTTAATTGCAATAGCAATCAATTGATTGGGGGTCCATATTTGCCTACAACACGAATATAACAGTTAAATACATAATAATTTTAAACAAGAACAACAAGAGTTTATAAGAAAATACTATAATTACTAAATAATTAATGTATTTAAAAAAATATGTAATCAAATAAATATACGTACCTATATTTCTATTGATAGTATATTAATGAAAAATATCTGTTACATATTTATATTAATTCCAATTAAACTATGTCTATATTATTTAATTAAATAAAGTTCTATATATTTCACTGGTAAGCCTTAATCAAATATTACAACTAATACTTTTACGTATAGGCAGTTACATTGTAACTTTTGAATTCATTTCTAACTTTTTAATATTTCATTATTATTATGTTCTAGTATCTCCAAGATGTTTTACTATAGCTTACCAGTCTTTCAATTCCTTCCGTAATAATATCAATGTAGAGATTTGGAGTTTTCAGCAAATAGTTTTTCCTAATTTTTCTATATACTGTACATTGACCCATCGAATGGGAAATATTCTCCTTTAGCCCATCATTACATTTTAAACAGTTTTCATTAGTAGAAGTAGAATTTTTTGTAGCCTAATTTTAAAAGTTCTCCCTGGACTTGTAGAATCCATGTAATCACTAAAACGCTCACATCATAATGTAAATATTTTATACAGCACGCTGGATTCAGAATTTTTAGCTGCTTCTCTGTGTTGTTCCTATTTGAATTCTCCTGAATTTATAGTTTGTTAATTGAAACTGTAGAGATGCGCATTCCCGGTTTATAGCTTATAAACCCGGTTTACAGCTTATAGCTTATCTGAACTTCCATTGACAAGGTTCATTGGCGCCTTATTTTAATGTGACCCCTTGCCTTTGTCTTAAGGTCTAAATAAAATGTTGTAAAAATCACTAAATAATACTCAAGGAAAAAAGGAATGTTTTTGTGTCTTAAAAGTTGTCTATTCTTGAGGAATAAGAGTTAGCTATTTTTTTAAAATGTGTTACAACTATTACTCATTTCTTGAATCGGTTTTAATTTTTAATAATTTACAGTCTGATAATAAGATTTCTCTTCTTAGTTCAGTATATATCGAACATATTTTTGGGATATCTTTTGGAGATTCTTTGTCAATGGTTGCACTGTTTGTAGAATTGCACCAGTGTAATATTGGATGTAATCGTTATATTTTAACAGATTTCTCTTAAGGGAAATCAGCTATTGAGGTTGTACTCATGACGCGATTTTCGAAAAAAACAACAATCAACATTCATACCCGGGAGATAACAAAAATGAGGTCCTTTTGAAGTTATACATACATATATGTCTGCTACCGCTATACCAATTGAAATTTTTGTTTGATCATTACCAAGCTCGATATTTGAATGTTTTATGTAAAACTAACAAGTTTGTTAAAGGCTGAAACCAGACCAGTGAGAGGGGAGGGGACGTTAGGGAGGAAAATGCAAAATACCTTTGTTATTATTCCTCGGATTAAAAATTGTATAAAAGCAATGTTATTACAAGTGTAATTGCCAATAAATATTGTTATGTACATTTTTTCTCAATCTTGAATATTAACCGAGATTTTTTAATTTTCAGCATTCAGTAAACCCCCACTCCTATTTAACTAGTATTATAAACAAGCTGTTATTTCATGATCCAATTTATTCAAAATACCAATTATTGTTTAACTTTGCGAGATAAAGTAAATACGACATGTGCTGACGTCATCAATTAAGACTTTACGTCTTTACTTGGAAATGTTTATTTGGTCTATACCAAAATCAATATTTAATCGTTTAATTCAACACTAAAATTCTTAATCGGACATATAAGGGGGGGGGGTCGAAAATTCAAAATATATCCGATATTATGACGTATCGAAACATGTTATAGAACCAATTTTATTAAAGTATGAGAGTTTTACAATTGCTATTTTATACATTTTTTATTAGCTGAAATATTTAGCGAGTTAGTCGACCGTCGCAATTGTTTTCAGCTTTTAGTAAACCTCCAGTTCTCCTCATTGAATGGTTAATTAGAAATAGAAAATATAGATAAAGACAACTAATAGTGTGTCACAAGTTGATTTTTTTTTCTGAAGTGAAGTTGAATTAAAGGTTAAATTTCCACCAAGGAGGGCAATATTCTTTCGATGACATTTCGGAAAATAGAATTTTGAACTATTTATCTAGGGCACGGCCTTGAACGTTTTTTGTGAACCTTGGATGGTGATTGAAGATTTCTTCATTGTTCAAGAAAATGTTTTCGTAGACAACGTGTGATTTATTTGATTGGATTTTGAGAAAGTAGGTTCATCCTAGGTAACACCGAAAGACAAGGTCAGATTCATCAATGCACAAACTTTCTGATGGTGAAGTAGTAAATGCACAGGTCGCCAGTCTCAAACCATGCATGAAGGACGCTGTATAGAACTTTAGTATCCATGTCAGTTTCTTGCCCAAAACGACAATTCAATTCAATGAAATGTCAATTGGTTGACATAAGGCGGAGGGGTATTTTTCTGAGATCTGGGGGAGGAGGATTTAGGAGAGAGGAATTTCGAAAATTCGAAATATCTCTATTATCGTCGGATTGAAAAATTTTATAGAAATAATCTTATACCTAATTAAAGTTACTATAAATATTGTTCTATACATATTTTTCGAATAATGAGTATTAACCAAGATATTTGGATATTTTAGTTTTACGCACTCAGTAAACCCCCACTCCTACTAGTGTCATAATAATAAGCTGTTATATCATGAATCACTTCATTACAAGGCTAAATACCAAAAATTGTTTTCATTGAACTTTTATTTTGTCAGATATACGCAAATACGTTCTGTTGCCCCCCCCCTTTTCTAAAATTTAAGTGATTGAGATAAAACTGGTTCTGATTCAGTAAATTGTTTTCAATAAAATTAATATGTTATATTAAGGTATATTTCGTTAATAGTTTTAGTCTTTCCGGTCTATCTAAGCGTTACGAGGCTAGCCTGTTTGTTTACATTTCAGCCGCTTTCCGTTGTAGAGATTATTAACTTGTATTGTAAATTGACTTAAGGATTTCTCATTACCATTTGTATTTATTCACCTGTATGTATATTTATCTATTGTAAACTGTCTCGGGGGAAATCTGCTTAGTTTACGCAGCCCCTGAGTGACGGACTTTTTTCTCTTAAAAATGGATACATTTGGTTTTCTTTCCTGAAAAAAAGCTTGACTTCAAAAGCCAAATTTCTAAATATTGGGTATTAAAAAATTAATAAAGTAACACTAACTGAAGGTAAAGTAACACCAAAGTGCCCATTGTTTACTAGAATTCATTTAATATAATGGAATTTCATATAATTTTATTAATGAAATATGATTACAGCAAATAACCTAACTTCAGCCGAAAAACAGAAAATTCTTGATTTGCATAACTATTATCGGAACAATGTTGCTGGCGGAAAGATTACCGGACAACCAGGTGCAGAAGATATGTTAGAGATGGTAAGTAATATTGACTTGTACTTTTATCAGTAGCTCTATGAATCCTTTTTATTCTATATTATAAAGTAACTAGTAATGGAATGAAACAATAGAAAGGATTTTCAGGTCTCAAAAATTAATGTTATTTACGTCAACTTTAAGCCTTCACTGGGCATTTTAAGAATATAAAGAAACAGGAATATTTTACTTTTAGCAGGTTTCCCTTTAGGCTGTACTCATAACGCGATTTTCGAAACATTTCCTCTTTCCTAGATCCTGCCGAATAGCAAGTCAGTGATCTGTCTCCGGAGAGGGGGGAATTCAAACACCAAAATATTTCCGTTATTATTAGTGCGATTGTAAAATGTAGAACCAATCTTGTTAAACTATTCATGCTCTACAATAGTTGGTGTATGCATTTTTACTTAACCCAAGTATTTAGCGAGTTATACCCACACTTTCGTTTTTAGTTTTTAGGAACCACCCCCTCCCCACCACCTTCACTTTTTTACTTTTTTTTTTTTTTCTTTTACATAGAAATGCAGAATATGTGGAAAATCGGCTTAGTTTAAGCAGCCTCTGCGTGACGAATTTTTATTTATGGCTAGTAAAGTGTAAGCTGAAAAGTAAATGAGTAGGATTTTGAAATACTGATATGTTGATATATGTTAAATTAATGGTAATAGACAAATATATATGTATATATATATGCATATATGCGTGTGTGTATACAATTTTGAACGGACCACATTTTCTTTTTACAGAAGGCTGAAATCTAAAAAGTGCTAATATCTCGGTTAATATTGAAGATTGAGAAAACGTGTATGTGCCAACATTTATAGAACATCAAATTTTACAATAATATTGATTCTATACAATTTTTTGATACGATGTTAATCTCCTTATGATGTCAAATAAATATCTTATCTAACCTTCAATATCATGTTTGTATTATGAAAGACTTGATATAGAGAAAAGTTAGTATATAAATTTATCCCCTTAAAGGAAATCTGCTAAAGCGGGTAGATTCTATAGCACTCTATGATTGCTACCAAGCATTATTTAAACTATTTCAGTTAAAATCAGAGACAACTGAATGTAAAAGAAAATGATCATAGCAAGAAAATAATTTACAACTTAGACTGGTTATGAAGGTCAAATTTTTCTATTCACATTTAATTATTTTATAAAATATAACTAGGATATATGTAAATAAGAAAATCAGATCAAAGTTTATCATCACATTTTCAAGGTCCATCAAACTAGCTCCATTTACACATAAAGTCCGATGATTGGTTTAGAAATTTGAATATATTATAAAGTGATGCAATTATGTTATTAACTATAGGCCTGAGCGGCCTGTGAATCTCTACCGGACCAAACATCCTTGAACAAGAGAATTATTAATGACTAGCTGTTACCAGTAATTGAAGAATTCAAATAGAAATGACTTGTAATTGAAATGCATAAATCATCCTATCATTTTCATCACTTATCACATTTCCAGTAATAAGTGCTCTAACTATTAAGTAGATGAGTTGCTATAACTGTGAAGTAAAAAGTTTTAATTGGAAGACTTTATGTTTAGAATAGCTGTTATACCTGAACGAAATGAAATATTAATGGTTACTCCTCGAAAATTAACGATTGTATTTACTTAAAGTGTATACTGTTCCTTACATATATGTAAGGTACATATTATACATGATACATAAAAGTAATATATCACGTCATATATTATTAAAAATGGATACATACCATGCTGACAGAAATAAAATCAACTTTATAACAGAGGGCGGCTAAAACTACAGAGGAGCTACAGTTTACATTTACTCAGACGGACGAAAAGTAGAAGATAAAGATGGTTGTGTGTTTCTAGTATACAACGGCAAAAATCGTATTTCCAGTAAGCAATCTAGTCAGGACTCTAATATAACTGTTTCAACAATCAGGCTTAACAATTAGCAGTACTAAAAGTACTTGAATATATAACTAACGGACATAAATACACTCTTCATAAAGACAGTTGCTATTCAAATAATTACAACAAAATACATTAACATCACGGAACAAGTTAGAAAACAATTAATATTCTGCAAACAGAAACATGTAGACGAATGAATACAACGGATAAAATCGCACACTGGGCATGATCGGTAATGAACACGCAATCTGATTGGCTGAGACGACATTAAAAGACAACTCATTAGCGACTTGGTTGTGCTTTCAGGTCTGGGACGATGAGCTGGCTAGTATGGCACAGGAATGGTCAGACAACTGTATTTTTGCCCACAATTCTTACGAAGATCGGACAACATGTGAGTTATCTATATAATTAAAGTGATATCATAAATTAAAATGTTCTTCTGATTGTCTCTTTAAATTCTGCGGGAAATTGTTTTTACGTCTCCGTCTATTCTAACAACAATGACAACAACATTGAAAATCTTACCTTTCTGTCCATTTTGGCAAGCAACTTCCCATGCTAGATTTACATTACATTTCACAAAAGAATGACAAAACACAATTATTAAATTTCTGGATTTAGTCGTACATCTTTAATCATGTTGTTCGTTTCTTATCAAGAGTTGGATGTATTGTAAATTCCATAATAATAGGAGTTTAGAGTTTAATAATATGATTAAATATTGCAATTTCAATATTTCGGAAACCTCAGTATCAACTACCGCCTCAGTGAGGACAGTCACAACGAATGTAAGAGGGAAACGAGCACTTCAGAAATGTAAGTAGCAATCTATACTTAGATTTAATAAATATATCATAGATGCAGGCACCTATTAATACAATATCTAAAAGAATTATTAAGGGTTTTGTTAAATTAATGTTATTAATTTTTTATTTGAAAATAGATAGCCCTGAAGAGGTGGAAAGTAAGCCATGAAACATGTAGGGCAGTTTCAATAATGCTTGCACCGAAAAAAATGTTTTTTATTGGTGACCCTTGCCATTAAATATGAAGAATATATAAATAACAAAGATATTTTCTTATTTAAATAAATAACAAATGAGGAGGGGAGGGGCGGAGATTTATAACCTTCTTAATCCGAATGTACTTAGAACTAACATACATATAAGTCTAAAAACATCACATCATTTGTAATAATATGCCTATATTAAAAACACTTTAATTAGTGCTACTTAAAATTGTGAATTCCGCTTCAGGTTTTAGCGTATATCTCGTGTATACTTCGTTGTACGACAGAAGTGAATATTACAAAAGTTACTTAAAATGAACTACTTCTGATATTGTGTATGTATGCTGAAAAACTAATAGGAAACGAAGTACCGCAATTTTTCATATAATGCCTCCCTTTCTACCTCTACTCCTGGTCGGCCCTAGAAGATTTTATGTAGCTTATAACAACTCATCCATGTTAATGCTAATACACATGCCGAGTTTGTTTAGTACGTTTTAGTCATTAGTGTCCAATAAAATTGTTGATTCACGCTTTAGTTTTTATTATACAATATATCTAGTTTATACTGTGTTTCGACCAAAGTTACTTTAAATAACAAAATAAACACCTTTTGTTATATTCATGTTTGCCGAAACACCATACGCCTCCCTCATAACACCCACTCCTGTCCGTACCTAGAAATTTTAATATTTTTAGGATCATGGAAGAGTTGGTGCTAATTCACATACCGAGTATTGTTCAATTCGGTTCAGTCTTTTGTGTCCAATAAAATTGTTGACTCCCACTATAGTTTTTAGCGAATATTTTGTTTATTCTTCATTGTACGGCAAAAGTATATATATCAAAGTTACTCTAAATAACAAAATAAACAACTATTGTTAGATAGTTTCTTAGTTCTCTTCTTAGTGGATAGTTTCTTGGGATTGTAATCCCAATTTGTTTATGAATGCTATCAGATAGCTCACGGGTGACGAATATCATTCTTTCAGCCTTTCTTGGCCGTCTCAAAGAGCAGTAAATCTTTCTTAGTAGTCAGTGTTTGAAAACTGTTGACTTTTTAGTTTCCCTTTCTCCCATAATAGGCTGCATTTTGAATTTTATCATTTTTAGTTTGGTTTTTATGACCAAGTTTCCAAGTCGTAGTAAATTCGTCAAATTCCTCAGGTTATCTTTGTGCGTCACTAAAAGGATTAATTATTTGAAAAACAACGCATTCGAGAAGGTAAGCTGTTGTTTGTTTTGGCAATGTTCAATATTGGCTGTAGGTATCTCTTTGGTGTTAATAACTTTTCGAAATAGTAATGAAGCTAAATTAAAGGGATTGATAAATTTCTTATATCTATATATTTTCTACATTTCAGCTGATGGAACAGCGGCTGGACAAAACTTGGGAATTCATATGACTACTGCAAAAACTTGTGATCCAAATGCATTATCTTCCATAGTGGACAGCTGGTTCAATGAAGTGGAATCCTACACCTTTTCAAACAGGCAAAGTAGTGAAACAGGCCACTATACACAGGTTATTAAGTCTCTTTCTTCATTTTCTATACCATTTCTATTAGGTATTAAGAATGATAAAATGCGTTTTCTTATTGGAATTAACAATTTTTAACAGATTTTTTAATATTTTTCTAAAGACAATCATCGGAACATTGAGAGTTTTTACTCTTAATCTGGGAATTAGGAAAGTCACACATAGAAAACACACACTCATGTACCTATAAAACTACATATACCCACACACGCCTGACTATTTATGAAGATGTTGTTTTTTTTTTCTTTATAAATGAAACAATATAAAACGTAGCTTCTATAACAAATGTGGTACAGTTTATATGATATTTTATTTGATTTTTCATTGTACCATTAAATAAAAAGTATAATTTTACATTTTATGTTTTTTTACTTAGTAAAACTAAATTATTTCAACTTGTAGAAAATGAGTTATACCCCCCCCCACACAAACTCACACGCACGCACGCACATACACACACGCGCGCGCACACACGCTAACACTATGATGTTCTAACAAAATGTAAATAGATATTCAGCCGAAAAATGAAGCTTGACTTAGTAATATTTTTGCGTTTTATCTATTAAGAATTATGTTTAAATCCTTTATCTTATCTTACTATTTATGGCTGAATCTGTTTCTTTAAAAATGTTAGCACCGTCAGTATAGTTCTTTCTAGGATGCCCAACTTTATTTTTAATTATTTTTCCTCGACTATGTTATGTTAAATTAGTTTCTTCCTAGTGGAAGCACCAAGAGCTGCAGTGGTTAACAAATATAGTGTCAGAAAGAAAATTTATTTATTTCATTCTGACTACTGCCAAAAATACATCAAACCTATTAAAAGCTTACGATGGGAATTAGAGGGAGAAATCGTTATATTTTCAAGGGGAACTAGATTTTTTTTGAACCCATGAACAATAGTAAATTCAACAATATTCGTCCAATAGCTATTCAATGCTTTAGGCCTAAACTTTAACTTAGGATGTGACGTTAAATGAATCTTCTTTATATTTCTTCAAGAAACCGAAGATTATAGTACAAAGTTGAGATATAAATCAACTTTGTACTACAATTAATTTAACATAAATTTGGCTAATTGTCGCGTTTAGCAGATTTCCCTTAAGGGAAATCAGCTATTGAGGTTGTACTCATGACGGAATTTTCGACATTTTTCTTCAAATGTCCATCGATCCTACTTAGTAGATGACGAAAATGAGGTCCGTTCAAAACTATATATATATATATATATATATATATATATATATATATATATATATATATATATATATATGTCTGTTACCGCTCTAGCGGTCGCAATTTTCGTTTGATCGTTATGAAACTCGAAATTTAGTCATTTTATGTAAAAGGAAAGATCAAGTTCGTTAACGGCTGAAATCGGACCAGTGGGAGGGGGGGGGGGTTTAGAGGGGAGGATTTTAGAAAAATCGAAATATCTCCGTTACTATACGTCGGATCGAAAAATTGTATAAAATCAATCTTATTGCAAATTACATTTTCTATAAATATTGTTCTATACATATTTTCCGTATAATGAGTATTAACCGAGATATTTGTATTTTTTGTAATGAGTTCCGCTTTCAGTAAACCCCTACTCCTACTAGGGACATATTAATAATAAGCTGATGTCTCATGAACCACCTCATTATTAGGTTAAATACAAAATATTGTTTTCAACAAAGCTTTATTTTACGAGGTACAAACAAATACGTTCTGTTGAACCCCCCCCCCCTCCTTTTTTTCTTGGACTACAAAAATCTGAGTGATTGAGATAGAAATTATTTTGATTCATTTCAAATTACTCCAGTAACTATAGTAAATAGTTTCTAATAAAATTAATATTTTATATTCAGATATATTTCTTTAATTGTTTGTTTTTCCGGTCTACCTATCGATACTGCGCTACAAGGTTGGCTAACCTGTTTGTTTACAATCCAGCCGTATTAGGTTGTAGGGACTATTAACTTATATTGTAAATTCACTGAAAGATTTCTCATTGCCGTTTGTAATTATTCACTAATATTCACGGAAGTGTTACCTGTATCTATATTTATCTATTGTAAACCATCGCTGGCTAACCTGCGTGTTCCTTAATCATGTGAAAATCTCATAACCGTCTGAATCGTATTTTGCCCCCCCCCTTTCTATTTTCTTCCCGGATTCCTAAATTTGGAATGGTTGTGATTAAAATTTATAACTTATATTCAAATATATTTCCGTAATTGCTTTTATTTCCGGTAAAAGCTGGCTAACCTGATTGTTTACAACTCAGTCTGTTTGCTATCAGGAAGGTTCTTACCATTTGACTTGCCCTTTATTTGTTTACTTAATATTCACAGCAGTATTATTTATTTATTTAGTTTATTTAGGTGTGTCGCAATTTAAACGATTCACACATTTTCTTGTTATGATTCTAAAATAGTAGAGGTAAAGCCACCTTATAAAAACCAATAAAAAAGGTTAAAAAATCTACAGAGGTAGGTAAAAATACGGTAATTTATTTTTTCTCCAGTGGATATTATTGCAGTCTATTTATTATTATTATATTATTTAATGTTATATCTGGTTGTAAATGTGTGTGTCTTTGAGGTGTTTCATGACTTTTGTAATGTATGGGCTGTCGTCGTGTAGTAGTTCAGATAGGTTGGTGGGTAAGTTCTTGTCAGTTATTAGTCTGCAGTCTGTAAGTAAGTGTTTGATAGTCAGTTGTGTATTGCAGAGTGTACATAATGGTGGTTCAGTCCTAGTCATGAGGTGTCCGTGTGTTATCCGTGAATGGCCGTGCCTCAAACGAGCAAGGACTACTTCTTCTCTTCTAGTATCCTGATTACTGGACAGCCATTCACGAATAGTGTTTTTTATTTCTCGTAGTTTTGTGTCTGTCAGATGCCATTCCGCTTCCCATTTTAGGCTGACCTCTTTTTTAATGAGTTTAATGGCATCGTATCCTGTGATGTGATCAGTGTGTAACATGTCAAGTTGAGTTGCTAATTTTGCATGTTTGTCAACCAAAATATTTTCCGTGATGTCTGAATGTCCTGGTATCCAATGGATAGTTATTACTTTGCCCATCTGTGTTTGTAAGTTAGTTAGTAGTTCCTGAAGCTGTTTCGTGAGTGGGTGAGTTGAGTAAAGGTCAAGTATTGGTTGTATAGAACTGTAGGAGTCAGTAAAAACATGAATGTTGTCTTGTTGTACGTTTCACAGCAGTATTAAGTCTTACAAATAATAGATATTCTGTGGTACTATTTAGTGTTGGTGTAATAAGTGTTCAGAGCGCTGCTATCATTAAAGGTAAGTCCATCTTTTGTGTTCTTGTTGTTTTTTTGAGATTGAATTGTTTTTAATTTAATCTCGGAGCCTAATGGACGAGAGTTACTTTCCCGCCAAAAGCTAGTTCGGCCGTTTCCTTGAATGGCTCGGCTCTCGTGAAATTTATCTATTGTAAAACTTCACGTGGGAAATCTGCTTAGTTTACGCAGCCCCTGCGTGGCGGACTTTTTACTTCAGTGGTATAACAACTGATTGACTGTACGTGTACTGTAACATTCTAATTAAGAATAAGTTTTCTTTCCAATTAGGATATCATCATATAATAAATCGCTTAACAATTGGGAAGCTAATTTAATCTTCATTTTATTATTTTTATATTAAATATGAAGTTCCTAAATCATTGCCTAATTTTAATCCTTCGCGCAATTTTATATACGTAACCAGTTGATTTCTGACCCACTCAAATCGACCACAAAGCAATAATCATACAATGCATTTCTAACCACTTTAACTCAACTGTTGTCTTACCTGTCGGTGGAGACCGTCGTCACTGGCTGATGGTCGAGTACAGCTGGCAAGCGCTTTCGATGCAATGGCACCATCTTCAAGCCCGTCAAAAGTTGTACCGTCAAAAGAGTACAACTTTTGACGGGCTTGACGATGGTGCCTTCGCATGGAAAGCGCTTACCAGCTGTACTCGATTATCAGCCAGTGACGACGGTCTCCACCGACAGGTATGACAACAGTATCATTTATATTGGCTGTTCTAACCCTTTATTTGAATTTAACTCAAGTTTATTAAACCAACCACCCATATTACAATTTTGAAAAAAATATAATTCATTCTAGTTGATTTTTTCTATTCTAAAATTATTCACAGTGCTTTATAGTGTTTATTATGGTAGTTTTTATAATTTATTTTTAGGAACGTAAACCATCAAAAACATGTGGCCCACACTCTTAAAAAATATACTGTCTTCTTTCAAAAGGGAGTGAATCAATTATTTAATGCATCAGAGTAATGGATTTGAACTACAAACTTATTTCTACATCTTGGTGATGGTCAAATACCGCTAAGAACCTACCCTCTCTTTATAAACCCCCAAACATTGACACATTTACTACATCAATATAAAACATTTTTCATTCCCACAATAAACATCATACATTGAATGAGATCAGCACACTAAAAGTATTTATTCGGCCATGATGGTGGAATGGGGTCCAGAGTGCACCGCATAGCGCTCCCTTCCAGTGGTTATCTCCTGGTCTTCCATAGAAACTCTCATCTTGATCCTACGGCTGACATTTCAATAATCGAAATGATCTTATAGTTTAAATTCGGCCATGATGGTGGAATGGGGTCCAGAGTGCACCGCATAGCGCTCCCTTCTAGTCGTTATCTCCTGGTCTTCCATAGAAACTCTCATCTTGATCCTACGGCTGACATTTCAATAATCGAAATGATCTTATAGTTTTTATTCGGCCATGATGGTGGAATGGGGTCCAGAGTGCACCGCATAGCGCTCCCTTCCAGTGGTTATCTCCTGGTCTTCCATAGAAACTCTCATCTTGATCCTACGGCTGACATTTCAATAATCGAAATGATCTTATAGTTTAAATTCGGCCATGATGGTGGAATGGGGTCCAGAGTGCACCGCATAGCGCTCCCTTCCAGTCGTTATCTCCTGGTCTTCCATAGAAACTCTCATCTTGATCCTACGGCTGACATTTCAATAATCGAAATGATCTTATAGTTTAAATTCGGCCATGATGGTGGAATGGGGTCCAGAGTGCACCGCATAGCGCTCCCTTCCAGTCTTTATCTCCTGGTCTTCCATAGAAACTCTCATCTTGATCCTACGGCTGACATTTCAATAATCGAAATGATCTTATAGTTTAAATTCGGCCATGATGGTGGAATGGGGTCCAGAGTGCACCGCATAGCGCTCCCTTCCAGTCGTTATCTCCTGGTCTTCCATAGAAACTCTCATCTTGATCCTACGGCTGACATTTCAATAATCGAAATGATCTTATAGTTATATTCGGCCATGATGGTGGAATGGGGTCCAGAGTGCACCGCATAGCGCTCCCTTCCAGTCGTTATCTCCTGGTCTTCCATAGAAACTCTCATCTTGATCCTACGGCTGACATTTCAATAATCGAAATGATCTTATAGTTTAAATTCGGCCATGATGGTGGAATGGGGTCCAGAGTGCACCGCATAGCGCTCCCTTCCAGTGGTTATCTCCTGGTCTTCCATAGAAACTCTCATCTTGATCCTACGGCTGACATTTCAATAATCGAAATGATCTTATAGTTTAAATTCGGCCATGATGGTGGAATGGGGTCCAGAGTGCACCGCATAGCGCTCCCTTCCAGTCGTTATCTCCTGGTCTTCCATAGAAACTCTCATCTTGATCCTACGGCTGACATTTAATAAGTAGTAACGAAGTAGTAATAACTAGGAAATGAGAATATTAACCTAAATCAAGGTTTTCTAAAATGAAAGGAATTACATGATTTTTTTACATGTTATTTTGCCCCGAAGGTCTGTCAAATCATCTTCTCTAGAATACTTCGCAGCCAACAGTAACCTGTACGTTCTACATTTTCTCTCCTAAAAGCTTGCATCCACTATTTACCCTTTCCTTACCTGTAAGAAACCCGTTTAAAAAATATAACTAAACAGGAGAACTGAGTATATTCGTGAGACCCAAGTGGTAAGTCATTGAACAATGAATAGCCAATTCTAAATCAAAAGCATTTTAATTAACATTAGATTATTACAAATTGTTATCGAACATGAAAAGTTACAGGAGGGCCTGCCTCATTTTCTGTTCTCTTAGACTAAAGTCAAAGAAAATACAACAAGCGCTATCATTCACAACAGAAATAATATTCACTACTACCTGGTTCAGTTCCTACTACCCAACGCCACTTTTATGTATATTATCTGATATTAAACATGACATTGCCTTGCGGCTTTTCAAAAGAGAATATTATGTTATTAACTGCTTTTCTATGAAACCAAATGGAACCTTTATTTTTTCTAAAGCACATTCTACTCAGAATACTCTGTTTTAAAACACTATCATTTTTCAGTCCTTTTATCTGTTGTATTTACTTAATGTTATATGGTCTGTTTAGTCCGGAGGACCATATGGTAAGTGGTAGTAGTATGGCTCGTTTGTTCAGTTTCAGCCGTGTGTGTGCGTGTGTGAGTATGTTTATATATATATATATATATATATCGCTGGTCGGGAAGAAGACTGTCACATCTCAAAAAAGTGAGATTTTTGGATTAGTACCTAAATTAGCTCTGAATGAATTGTTGTTTCTCCAGGGAAGACTGTTAAATCTCTGTTTATTGTAAATTCCGCTAGAGAGCTCTTCACTTAATAGTCACAAGTATGATTAGCAAGGGAAGGTAATGCAACAGTGTCACATTTCAGTTTGAGTCAGTTAGTTGTTGAGTGAACATCTACTTTGTCTTTTTCAAAACTGTCATAACTTGAAATATCACAGTGTGTCTTCCAGTGGTGTTAATTCCTTATTGTGCAATAGAGTTTTATCTTTTAATGTGACACTCTTCTTTTTAAGGTAAAAACTGTTAAATATATTTGCTTATTAATGATAGTGTGATATTTCGAAATACAACCTTCTTGTATTATAAATCTGTAAGTAAATGCTCATTTTTTTTTATAAATAAATGCAAAGAATTTGGGACAATACCGCCATATCTCTAAATTTTTAAATTTTGGTGGCATCTCAAAAATAATAAATCAGGAAATATATCATTGGATGATAGAACTAGACATAAAGATACTATTTACAAAGTTTGAACACACTTTAAAAATTTTTTTTAGAAGAAATTCAATAAGAAATTTTAAAATAAATCTTTGGGGGCTTCTCTTGAAAAATCAGGGGTTTTCGAGATGTGACAGTCTTCTTCCCGACCAGCGATATATATATATATATATATATATATATATATATATATATATATATATATAAAGTTCCTTCCTTTTCTATCATTTATCCATGGTTGGTTCTTAAAGTGCCTAAGTTCTGTAAAATTTCAAATTAGGTGATAATGTATACATGAAATTTTGTTTCATTGATATTTTGAATCTGTCAATAAATTCTGTTTGTTTTATTTTAGCTTATTTGGGCGAACTCAGTAAAGATTGGTTGCGGTTATACTGTCTTTAAGAAAAATGGTTGGATGAACTGTTATTTGGCCTGCAATTATTCTCCTCCGTAAGTATATATATTATATTATATATATACATATAAATAAAATGGAGAAGAAAATTATGGATGTGAAATTAGGGAAATTTGTGACTTGTTGTAATTGTGACCGTGAAAAATTCATTCCTTTAACATTAAGCTACAGCATTCTCAATGCTATTTGTTAAAAAAGAATTTCAAGATTTTATTAATCTAATTGATTTCGATCATTTTTGTTTTTTATACTTAAAAAGCCAATATGATATTTTCTTGAGACTCATTGTTCTTGGAGCAGAAGTAAAAAGTAAGATTCTGATCACTTGTATTTAATTTTTTTTTTCTAATTGTGAGAAAATATTAAAAGGTTTTCTGGATCACAAGAAAAGTGATGATACATTAACCACTTTACTATACTTGTTTCTTATAAGTGCGTATCAAGTGAATGCAATATACTTTTGTAACGAAACAAAGAAGAGAATTATCCTTCGTAATCGATCCGGGGGTATTGAATTACCGACATGAAGATATGGTGTAAATATAGCAGATTTCCTTCGTGCTGGAATGAAACAGCGGCATTAGCTTACATTCTTCACTCTAAGACTTGAAATTTATGCTGAGCATGAGAGATCTCGTGACGGATTTGCTCAATGTATGAATTGCACGTATACAATATATATATATATATATATATATATATATATATATATATATATATATATATCTTTTTTGTTCATCTTCCAGAAAAAATAAAAGTTCGAATTTCATTTAAATATGATGAAAATTGTTGGCATACATTAATATTAATGAAGTTGCATTTAATAGTTGAAGCATTGAAAGTCTGGTATTCCGAAGAAACTGGCCAAGAGTTTGTTGTTGTTGGTTTGTTTTGGTATAATCATATGAAAGCAATCTATGACTAATTTTTCTCCTGATTCATCATGCAGTATTTTGGGTTTATTGTTAATATTATTTATGTTTGTAGGGGAAATTATGTAGGGCAATATCCATATTCACCTGGGAAAAAGAGCTGCCGTGCCAATCGCCTGGTTGATTCGAAGAAATATAAATACTTATGTGGTAAGTAGAAATTATATTATTGATTATTATTATTATAAGGTTCCACCATTCATTACCACCATATGAATCATTTTTTTAAAGGGTTGTGTCCAATTTAGTCTGCTTGTAAATAGTGTTTAGTTTATAATTTAATGTGTAACTTGAGTATAGTTGCCGGTCTCTGTAGATATAGTTTTTTATGAGGTATCACCACTTTTATCTTTCTCTTCCAACCTCCTCCCTTCTAGCCTTTTCTGCTTCTTTCGTTTTAGCTAGCTTCCTCGTCCCACTCCGTGCCACCACCGTCAGTAAACACAATATTTAATCATTAAATCATTTTTTAATTGAGGACATATGTTTCCGCACACAGTATTTTTAAAAGCACACTTTATACTGGAAATCAATATTAATCAACATAAAAATCTAGTAATGCTCTATTTTGAAAGTAAATTCACCATTGTCCGTATACGGTTTTAGTAGATTTCCCCATTGAGGTTGTGCTAAAGAAATATTTTTCAGATGTCCATCGATCTAGTAGGAGAGGACACAAATGAGGCCCGTTCAAAATTATTCAGGAACGTGCGCACGCAGACACAGACACGCGCATGCACAACCCCCCCCCCCACACCCACACGCAATCACGCACGCACGCACACACACACACACACACACACACTTGTCTGTTACTGCTTTGGCGGTCGCAATGTTTGTTTGTTCTTTACCAAATTTGTAACCATATTATAAGCATCATATTATAAGTATCATGTAAAACTAAAGATCAAGTTTGTAATTGCTTAAATTGAACAGAGAAGGAGGAAAATTCAAAATATCTCCGTTATTATTAAGAGTAGGTTAGAAAAACTGTATATATCCTATTTTGATGGACATTTAACTGTTTATAAATGTTTTTCTAAACACTGTTTCTCTATCTCGAATATTATCCGACATACATAATTTCAGCCTTAAGTAAACCCCCCATTCCTACTCATCACATATAAACAATATGTTTATGTATATGAAACATCTTATTCTTAGCTTAAATAACAAATACGGTTTTCGATGAACTTTTAATATATGAGGTGCATGCAAATATGGTGGATGTTACTTATCAATATAGATTATATTTTCTATAGACTTCAGTACTTACTTGATCGATACCATACTCAATATTTAAATTACAGACACACACACACACACACACACACACACACACACACACACACACACATATATATATATATATATATACACACAAAAGTAAAGGTTAAATTTGTTAATGGCCTAGAATCGGGAAGGGTTAATTGGACCAGGAGGAGGAGAGGGTAGAAGGGTTAAAATAAAAAAATCGAAATATCTCCGTTATTTTGAATCGGATCGAAAAAATATATATTATAATTTATTTCAATCATCTAATATTCTAGAAAAGTTTTTCTATAAACGTTAAGTATATTAAGTGAATTATAGGTATTTTTTGTTTTCTGACTGTCAGTTAACCCTTACTCCTAACCACTGGATTTTCACCACCAACCATGACCAACCTAAATTTAAAGTTGAGGTTTCATAGAAGGAACAGAATATCAAATTTTATTTGAAAACAGCTGCTTTCCATTCCTGAACGTGGGAAATCTGCTTATTTAAAACCTTTTTGACTGACCTTTTCATAATTCCCCGCGTGTTGTTCATAATTCATTTGCATCAATTTTCAAATTCGTATTTTCACCTCTAAACAAAATGTATCCATATCAAAATATGATTATAACCTTCAATTTAATTTATTCTCTGCTGATTAAATTTGATAAATCTAAAATGGGGAAATGGGGGCTTAGTGAGTTGGGTGTTTATAATTGGAACATTTGACATAAGCTCTTATACTTCAACCGTACCTGTTAATTCAAAAGTTATACTCTCTTGATTGGTATTTAGGAAACACAACACTAAAGTAAGTCTGCAAAGATCATAAAATCAAATTCAAATAAATTCTTTTTTTTCTGTAGACATACAATTCCTAGAAGAACATTTTTCCAATAAATCTTTTATAATTCCAGTTGTAGTTTTTATTTTCTTCTTTTTTCTCTGGGACTCAGGCTAGCCATGCCAGTTAAATTCTTGGTCTAAACCTCACTTAAACCTAGAGCCTTGAGTTCGATTTTTACTTTGGCAATAGGAGTCTTATTGGGTACGCACTCATTAAATAAAATCCTTAGTAGACAACCCATCCCAATTAGCCTTAAGCCAAAGTGGACGTTAATAAATAACATTATTATTATTTCATTCTTTGATATTTATTTTCTCTTCTTTGGAACAGTAAAATTTAATCTATTTTTTTCAGCTGCATGAAGATAGAAGGACGCATAGTACTTTCATTTATGCTGAAGACGTGGTTACTGGCACAATAATATTAAATGTTCTCTGTTATTATCTTGGAATTTATTCTGATTTATTATAATTCATGTATAAAACGATTGAATAAATAAAGCAAATAGTCTACCTTACATTAAAACCAATTGATTTCAATGTGTATTTTTTGCTAAAGATTGTAAAATGTTAGCCCTTATTTACGCTAAGTGGTAGGAACTAAGTTTCACTTCATTGCATGAAGTACCTCAGTGTCTTTACAATTTTATAGGATACATCATAATTGATTTATTACAGCCTAAACTGGCTATTTTATACAGTTTAGTACTTAGATTATATTTCCGTCAGACGATGTGGAAAAAATTGGAGCTTAAATATGGAGATCTGGACGTTGTCCGGGTGCATCTTTAACCTGTCCAATCAACCTCACCAGGACAGTTCAAAGACAAAAGAAGATCAAAATTGAAATGCTATTGTGAATCCCATGCAAATATTATCAGTTTTGCTCAGCACTCAGCATTAAGTCACCTACTGTCAGCTATCAAAAGTTCCCCCTAGAGATCACAACTGCCTTTTTAGCAGATTTCCCTTAAGGGATTATAAGCTTGTTAGAATATTGATGCTCAACAATTGTTACTCTGTACATATCTTCATATATAAATATTGTTATTCGTACGTTCTTGTTTTCAGCCTATAGCAAACCCCCACTTCTACTCATCGGATTTTTACTTAGAAATAGAGAATATATGGTGAAATGAGAATAGTAATGTGTTATAATAGAACGCGGGAAATATGGTTAGTTAACGACGCGTGGCTGATTTTATTTATATTGTTAGCCTCAGTTGACTCCCACTTACAATCATCTAATTTTTCCTATAACTAACTGAGCACATTTCAATTTCTGTTTGCATAGGCTTCTTACAGCCGAAGATATAGGAAATAGATGGTGAGATGAAATGACCATTGTATCATACCATCACTTGCGATATCTGCTAAGCTTACGCAGCCCCTGCTTGGCAGACTTTTTGGCGTTCAAAATATAACTCTTATGCATCCATAAATCATCATATGGTATTTAATAAGCCAAGAGTTAATGGCTCTCCTTGAATTTTAATAACCTTTCAATAAAATTGTATTGCTGCATATTATTAAAAGAGATCATAGCATTACTGAAGATGTAACCCATTAAAGAAATATGAATGCAGTTTTATATTTTGCATTCAGTGTTGAACATTCTGTTTTACTTGAGCTGGACATGTTCTAAGGAATGTAAAATGATAAGTGAGTATATATTTTATAAGAATATAATATTTAAAACACAAATTGCAAAACTAGAATTTGTCACCCAGATACAACATAAACTTGGCAGACTTCATATTCGCTGGAATGATGCACAGATGACAGTATCTGGATAATTTAATCTCTACTGTTCAATTAACTATTTCCAGCAAAAACTATTTTGAAACCGATAATGAATAAACGACTCTAAATAACCTAACAACCTTAAGTAAACACCGACTGAGCAGGAGTGGGGGTTTAGTAAAGACAAATGACAAACATTTCCAACAATTTGTGACAGAAAATTGCTTAGAGCAAAATTTGTAATACATTACATAATCAACAAGGTGTTCTAACTCGGGGGAATCTTCAAAGAGCACAATTAAATAAAAGAAAAAATTAAAACAACAAATTTAAATAATCAATTCCCTATTAGAGCAATTAATAAGCATTTGATGCAAATAAAGTATTAAGCTCTTGACTTAGCAAATTAATAAGCTCTAAACATACTTAAAATAATACAGTAAATCTATATTTGAATACTAATTCAATTGAATAAATACATAAAGAAAGCTTTAACAACAAACGAAAAAGAAATAATTATGAAAAATAACCAGACCAGCGTTGATAATGTTATTTATTTACGTACACCTTTTGCAACTAAGGCTGATCGGGGCGGGCCATCTACAGGTTACCACCCTTTTCTAGGCAACTTGGGGCTATGGATTTAATTAAATGTACACGACAATAGTATTGCCCAGGATGGCATCGGACACACAATTTCAGGTTTACTAAGTTCATTATGTCCAACACATGGATAACCTGACTCTCTCCCCTCCTCAGCGAGCATAAGAAAATCAAATTAGGCGATTATAACAGGAAAATAAAATGATACAAGGACTAATAAAAAGAGGGCTCCTTAAAAAGAAACTGAAACTGTATCAAGCACCCATCGATCGTTTTATTACAAATCCGGGAGCAGAGAACGACCCCATAGTAATGCTCAGCCGAAATATCCTTAATACACATTTAACATTGAGGAAAAAATTATAAACGTTTGTAATATAAGGGCAAATCTACTGCTTATCGCATTAAACACTACCCAACTATAGAATAAAAAATAGAAGAAATGTTTAGAAATGTTGGAATTATGGGATTGAAATAAGATTGAACACAAATTAGTAGGGTAAAATAGACAAAAAAAAATCTAAATATATATTTATAAAATTCGATGTAATGTAATGACCTCAATGTAGCTTATATCGGGGAATCTGTGCAATCATTAAAAAAAGTCCGACGTATAGTAACGGAGATATTTCGGATTTTCGAAAATCCTACCCTCTAAACCCACCTCCCACTGGTCCGATTTCAGCCGTTAACGAACTTGATCTTTCTTTTTACATAAAACGACTAAATATCGAGTTTGGTAACGATCAAATAAAAATTGCGACCGCTAGAGCGGTAACAGACATATATATATATATATATATATATATATATATATATATATATATATATATATATATATACAGTTTTGAACGGACCTCATTTTCGTCATCTAGTAGGTAGGATCGATGGACATTTGAAGAAAAATTTCGAAAATTCCGTCATGAGTACAACCTCAATAGCTGATTTCCCTCAAGGGAAATCTGCTAAAAAATGGATTACTCAATATATTAAAAACAGATGTAATAGAAATCAATGTAATTAGCCGTCTGAACATGCAGTACACAAACCATCACAACATTAATTTTGAAAATGTACAAACTTTGGATAGAGAAAACAATAAATTTTAAACAAAACGTAATGTATATAGCCGACAATTAAGAGTCAATAAATAAGAAAAAAGATTTAAGATGCTCATTGACAAGAGAGGCACTTGAAAGGTACTCCTGGCCAGGTACACCTGTCAGGTTATACCTGTTCCCTACACTCTTCATGTTTGCCTGTCAAGTTTGTCAGTTCACCATGAATCCTCCAGGAGAAGATATGCCTTATCTCTCCATAGTTTTTGTAGTATTTGCATCATGTAAAAATAAACCAAAAAAAATGCAAACAATGTTGTAAGGAATTGCTCCAGAGAAGAAATAAATTTACCCATATCAACCTCCTTAATGAGTTAAGAGATGAACAATCTGATTACCACAATTTCCTACGCATGACGATTCAGTCTACATCGAGTTATTGTTGCAATAGTTGTCACTATTGGACACATGCACGCACATACAGTAATCAAAAGGTCCGTCACGCAAGGGCTGCGTTAACTAAGCAGATTTCCCACGTGCGCCATTTATTTGCATTTATCTCTAAACCTAAAAGTTGAATATGAACAATAATTGGTATTTAAGCTTCAAATGAAGTGCTTCATAACATAATAGAATATTCTTAATATGAAATGAGTAGGAGGGGGGGGGGGGCTTTACTGAAGAGCGAAAACTAAAAAATGAAAATATCTCAATTAATAATCCAGATACTGAAGAAATGTGCAGTACATATTTATAGAACATTACATTTGCAATAAGATTGGTTTTATAGAAGTTTTTGATCCGACGCATATTAACGGAGATATTAAGAATTTTAGAAATTCTCTCCCTCTAAACCCCCCCCCCTCCCCCTGGTCCGATTTCAGCCGTTAACGAATTTGATCTTTCTTTTTACATAAAACGATTATATCTCAAGTTTGGTAACGATACGACAAAAATTGCGACTGCTAGTGCGGTAAAAGACAAATACACACACACACGTATATATATATATATATATATATATATATATATATATATATATATATATATATATATATACAGTTTTGAACGGGCCTCATTTTCGTCATTTCCTGGGTAGGATCGATGGACATTTGAAGAAAAATTGCGAAAATCGCGTCATGAGTACGACCTCAATAGCTGATTTCTCTTAAGGGAAATCTGCTAATAAGAAAACTAGAACATTATTGGATTAAAAGATTCAGTAATCCAAGTTGCTTATTATTGAAACTCAAAAATGAGCATTGTTTTTTTATTGAAAAAAAAAACAACAACTAGACCCTGGATGCTCTGATAAGCCCTGTGAGTTGGACTTGATGAACTTGGCAAACAATAGACGCCGGTACGATCCCTACCTATTTTTCTGAATCTTCATAGTTTTAAATATCAAAAAAGTTGATTGTAGGAAAACGATTTATTTGAATTAAAGTATCATTTTTATTATACTATTAATGGTTATTACAGAGAGCAATAACTTCAATTGCACGACAAAGCAGCAACTCCTTGATAAACATAACGAATTGAGAAACCTAGTAGCTTCAGGAGAAGTACCGTCACAGCCCATGGCTTCTAATATGTTGGAAATGGTTGGTAAGAATTCAAATATTCTGCTTACAATGCAGTTATTTGCCCATCCACTTAAGTATTTAGTGGATAGGAAAATAACTAATTTAATTACTGAAATATGAGTACTATATAAACTACACACGGAGTGGAATTTCTTAATTAATGTAAGTAATTTAATGGCCTTACGTAATGTTTGAAAAACTTTATATTCCAAATATAAGGCAATTCAAAATAAATAAAAAACTGCATTGCTCATGCCCTAGGTTAGGCTTATTGCGGAGTAAAATGAGTATAACTGAGCTAGATGCCTCCTGCTTGGTATTCCATCCTTCCATCAAGTTCGCTTTGTAATTAAATTGTCTACCTCCTGCACATAAGCTTTAGGTGAGTGCTTCACATAAATACATTCGGAAGCCTAAGCCGAAAACTGAGCTCATCCTCAGAGCTGTATATACAGAAACCTCAACATTTAATGCACATTGACTACCCCCATTTAATACATAATGGTAACATTTAAAACAACAAAGTCATCTAAATTGTATTCCTTAAGTTTTTTTTTTTTTAAATGCATAAGTAAATTCAAATAATAAATATTTAAACAAATAAAAGCAATGTCAGCAAGTTTAAAAGCTAAAACGCTTAAATGTTTTGAACAATTAAAATGTATCTAGGCTATTGCCTCACGTCAAGTAGGAAATTAATTCCCTGTAAAAAGATTGATTTGTCCTGAGAACAGAATTACTAATGCTACTGGAAGAAGTTCGACTCATAACAATTAATGTTCATTTTCCAGACCTGGCATGATCAAGTTGCTACAAAAGCCCAGAAGTGGGCTGACGGCTGCAATACTCTTCCAGAGATTGGCTTGAGGCTAAGTAAGTTACACTTGCATAGTTATAAATTAGGAATAAGTTCTGCGGCACTTTTTATTATTTAATAAGTTCAGTTTTATGTTTTACTATTTTTAATTTTGCAATTAGAATTGTTTGGTCATCGTAGGAACTCATTGATTTGGATTATGGATGCAAGTAAAAATCACCAGAATTGTAACTTAGTTAAAAACGTATTAATCCCAAGATATGACTCAAAAAGAAAGAATCGTGTAGGAGGATAGCTAAACCACAGACCAATTGGAGGAATAAATAATTCTTGACGTGTTCATTACTGTCAACGCAGTTATAAAATGTTGTTATACTTATTAGCGTTTCTCATCAGTACCATTTCATTGAACACTCAACTCATTTACCTAAAGCTGAAATTATAATAAAAGAAGTCGCGTCGCACCACTGGGAGCTATGTTTTTCGTTTCCATACCAAAGAAATAAGCCTGTTAATATGAAAATGAGTTTTAATATTAATCAAATTTATTTATTTGAGGACCTGATAATAACTTAGTTATTGAACGATTGGTTTCGAGTTCTTTAAAACGTCTGCTCATCCACTAAGATTCGTGTAGAAAATGAATCCTAAAAGCCACTAATGATTAGAATATTGAATATTATGATCGATTGTTACATATTATCGGTAGTTCCTGCAAGGCTAGAATAATGGGGAAGAGAAAGAGTGAAAATGGGAAATATCTGTTGATTTCATTATAATAAAAAGAGTTTTGCTTCTAGGAGGACGCGCAATGGGAGAGAACCATGCGTTGATTGTAAATGAAACCTATTTTAATTACACAGAGTCTGATTTGATGAGAATAATTGATATTTGGTTCAATGAAGTGCACCAATATGGTTTCAATGGTACCTATACCGAGAATACGGCCAACTATTCTCAGGTAATAATTCGATGCTATGGCTTTAGATAAAAAAATTGCTCAATTAGTTTCAAATCAAAACATTATACATTTGTTTAAAAAAAAGAAGAAAAGTCAAACCCCTTCGCAATGTACCTTAGTAGAACATACAATACATTCAAATATACAACCAGCATCAGTTCAATGAAACGCCAACTAATAACCTCTTGAGTTAAAAAATACCAGTTTGATTCTAATCAGACAAACAAATCATTCTGGAAAATTGGTCAAATTAAAGAAAAGGAAAAAATAAATATGAGTACATATATGAACATTTAATAAAATAGCCTCACCTCTGGGTTTGTGTGTGAGTGTGTATGTGTGTGTGTGTGTGTGTGTGTGTCGCGACGCTTGTTGCCGAAAAAGTTTTTGAATGGTAAGCCGTACATCACAAAATGTTCAATTACATTTGATGGTAACATAAAGTCCTGGAGCCCTAAACAACACTGATAGCAGGAAAATTATTGGTGTGTTACCAAGATCCATGAACAAGATAGTGTGAGTAAATATTTTTTTACAATAAATGTATATAATAAATATACATGTTATATTGTGTGTATATATATATATATATATATATATATATATATGTATATATATGTATATATAATGAAAACATTTTTGTATAAATAAATATCTCTGAAATTGTACTATTCTATTATTTTATTTTCTTGTTACTGTTTTTTTTTAGCTTGTCTGGGCTAAAACAAATTACGTTGGTTGTGGTTTTGCTATTAGCCAGACGGAAGGGATTTACAATACGTTCTTCACGTGCTATTATTTACCTACGTAAGTAGCAATTAGTAAATATACAGTAGATGTGGCAGGAAGTCTGTTAAGGCATAATGAAAAGCAAAATTTTGAGAATCTTCAGAGGCGTAATGCCATGGAAGGGCAAAGCATATTAATAAGATTAATATTTATTTATCGTTATTTAGCACCATGGCAGCATAAAGTGTATACTTATTTCTTACATTATTGACTTTTACAGAAATACTATGTTATTTGTATAATCCATTTTAAAACGTAGCCCCAAGATCAATAGCAGCAAATGAAATCATGTAACATTTACTCTCCGACGTTCCATTTGCCCTCCAGTTACACTCAATAGCGCACTAATTCCTGAAAAATCTCAAATTAGGTATCTAGGTCTCACATTAGACAAGCGACTAACATGGAAACCTCACATCACATTAAAAAAGTCCGTCACGCAGGAGCTGCGTAAACTAAGCAGATTTCCCACGTGAAGTTTTACAATAGAGAAATCTGCCTAATAATAACAGTAGTAGTAACCTATTCACGAGGACAAATGCAAATATCTCGGTTAATATTCAAGATAGAGAATAAATGTATAGAACAATATTTATAGTAAATTTAATTTTCAATAAGATTGGTTCTATACAATATTTTGATCCGACGTATGGTAACGGAGATATTTCGAACTTTCAAAAATCCCTCTATAACCCCCCCCCCTCCCACTGGTCCGATTTCAGCCATTAACGAACTTAATCTTTCTTTTTACATAAAACGATTAAATATGAAGTTTGGTAGCGATCAAACAAGAATTGTGACCGCTAGAGCGTTAACAGACAAATATATATAATTTTGAACGGACCTCATTTTTGTCATCTCCTGGGTAGGATCGATGGACATTTGAGGAAATTTTTCAAAACTCGCGTGATGAGTACGACCTCAATAGCTGATTTCCCTTAAGGGAAAACTGCTAAAAGACAAGAAGTGAATAGACGTTACTGACTTCTACTAAGACTACTTGACAATAGATTTAACTACCACAGCATAACAAACGATTGATTTACACATCAGTATTCAGACCAATATAGACATATAGACTTGAACTCTGGTTCCACTAAACCATCAAATTCCTACAAAATCCAGACGTTCCTATCCAGAATAATTCACATAATTACATATTACTCATTTCACGTATCCCATTTAACTCCTCATAATGACCTCAACATTCCTTCTGTCCATATACTCGCAAAATTCCAATATCAGAAATTCCACTCTCTCCTTCCCGCACATCCTAATCCTTTAGTCGAATCACTTTCATCGACCCATATTCAAGGAAACCCAAGGCGACATCTGAAGTGTAAGTGACCAGAAACCTTCTTATGTAGTGAAAAGTATAACTCCAATATGGTATAATCCAATTTTCATTCCAATGTTGGTATTGCCAATGGACAACCTCCACCTCACGCCAATAATCAAGTCAATTTTTATTATTATCATACACGTAATTTGCTTGTAATATTTATGTATTGTTGCAAATAAACGAATAAATAAAAAAAAGAGGTAGCCCTATGCAGGTAACCTGTAGATATCTCAAACCAATGTTTTTTTTAAGCCCTTTTTACATGCAAGCCTCCCCTACATGAGTGGGAGGGAAATGGTCTAACTTCCCAAGGGGACCAGGCGTGCTGGGAATTGGGGGCTAGTACTGGAACTCACAACCTTGTACTATAAGTCCAGCGCTCTAACCACTCTGCCACGCTGAAATCCTGAAGTTAAAGTTAAATATAGTTTGAAGTTAAATATTTTGCCATTACAAATATTCAAAACATCATAGAAACCGAATATTCAATAGAGTGCAACGTTGATAAGAAATGTTATTTGTCACCAATCACTCACTATTGGGAAGAAAGTATATATACAAGCAAAGACAGCAGGTAGTTGAAGTTATCCTTTGATTTCTCGCCAATATTAGGAAATACTCTTTCTTTAACGAGGTAACTATTTATTTGTATTAAGAGTATTGGTGGCTCTTTTAGGTATGATATATCATTGTATTTTCATCCTTCTCAGAACTTCTATATTTTGTGGATCTCCTAGTTTAGAAACCTGGAAAGCTCTTCGAAACATTACTTGAACCATATAGTATATAGTTAGTAAATTGAATGTAAAGTAAATCCGCACATTTTCGCGACTTCTATTGCAGGGTAAAATGGATAAGTAGGAACAGAATTTTACTGTCTCTCGACTACAAGGCACTGGTTATTATTATTATTATTATTATTTATTAACGTCCACTTTCTGCAACTTAGGCTAATTGGAACGGGTTATCTAGAGGTTACCACCCTTGTAAGACATTGGTCTTTATTAATTAACTGCGATGAAGAAAAATCATAATGCCAATAACTTTTTAATTATGACAATATTAATCATTTTTCAAAAAAACCTTTACAATTCTCCCTAAAAAACTTTTAACACCAGTCCAAATGTGAGACATATTCCAGATAAACTTATTCAGAACTGTGGCTACTTATAAGATATGGAAACACAAGCTTACCACCAATAGAATACAGGACCAGTTCTTTTTGTTTCCCATCCTTTTTAATAAGCCAATTTTATTCCAGAGGTAACCTAAAAAGAATAACGCCTTATATTCCTGGCAAAAAGGACTGCAGATCTCATGGAGTTTACGAATCAGTGAATTTTCCTTATTTATGTGGTAAGAAGTTTATGTTAATAGATTAAGAGACCAGTTCCCAATTGCATGTTATCTCTTACAATAATTTTAATCACTTTCTATTTAATTCTGGTACAACTTTAGAGATAGAACCATTCCATATCCTTCGTTATTACAGGCGCCGTTTTTGTATTATTCAGTTTAATATCCCTATGCACATTTATATGGGTTATTTACTTCCAAGTGAGACTGGTCTTCTGCCAATATATTAAACTATACCTCTCAGTCTGCATTTAGAGTCCTATTATTAGGGATCTCCTTGTATAGTAAGTTCTCCCTCAGGCCTTGAAACCAGCGTGTCCCTTCTCTTGGTACAGCATACAAAATTTATTTTGAGGAGTCGCATGTTCCATTCTATTCGACTTCAGTTACGGACGGAATCAGTTTCGTTCTGAGCATCATCTTAGCTGTTTTTTAATTGCAAAATACTTCTATCCTACCTCCCCCCTCCTTTTCTTATGCGTTATCTTCTGTTGAACGACTATTTTATTCTATTTATACAGTCCTTCCAGTAGATCGTATGGAATGGCAAAGATCGTAGCAGAGACAGAGGTTCTGCATGCACTGTGGGGTTAGCACTGGATATGGAACAAACCTTTTATAAGTAGGTCTATCGGGTTTCCTCGTTACCTTTCAGTATCCTAATACGAATATTTGTTTTTTAGAGCTAAGTGTATCTATGTACCTGAAATTTAGTTTTACCGCACATCAAAACATTAATATTTGTAGCTCAAAACGTGCTGACGAGTACCATTTTTCTGACTCAGCAGAACAGAATGCCATAATTACAATTACATTTAGATGTAGCTTCCAATAAAATGGTTCATGATATAGCAGGTTATTGTTAATATGAGATGAATAGGAGCGGGCATTTACTAAGGGCTGAAAATTAAAAAATTGCGTCATGAGTACAACCTCCATAGCCAATTTCCCTTAGTCGAAATCTGCTAAAGGAACTCCAAACTGGGACTGCTTAGTTGCTTACAAAAGAAAAGAAAATTCATTATTCATACAATGCATACATTATATATGTATTACTGAAACCCCTAAGGAGGCTCAAGTTAGCCATGTGAGTTAAAGGGTTGGCCTAAATCTCACACGGTAAACCTAGAGTGGCGAGTTCTATTCCCGCCTGGGAAATTGGAATTTATTTATTGACGAACTCGTTAAATAAAATCTTTAGACCTGCCCAGGCTAGAAAAGCGTGGTAACCTGTAGATAACCCATTCCAATTAGTCATATTAGCATAAAGTGGATGTTAATAAATAATAATATATAACTGTTCACCGACTGTCTTCACTGGCTGTTGATGGATTACGTCTGGCAAGCGCTTTCGATGCGAAGGCACCATCTTTAAGCACGTCAAAAGTTGAACTGAGTTAATTGTCCGTTAGTCAGTAGGTTTTATACTTCTGTTCCCTGTATTTGGTTGTTAACGTTTTTAGTCCGGGTTTGTTAGTTTACTCTTAGATCTGTCAAACGAAGGGTGGGTTTTAGCGTCCAGATAAATTGTGTTCTTATAGTAGGTCGTTGTCCGTATCCGTATTAGGTTGTTTTCGTTGTTAGTTTGTAACCCTTTATTTGATTTACCAATAATGTATAACCCCTATTTTAATCAAAACATTGGTCTTCTTACAATCGGTCAAACCAAGAACACTCGTCATTTATAATGTCCTCAACTTATCAATAAGATCCCTGTGCATTTCATTTGACAAGGAAACCTTCCGGATTCTAGACCAGTACTGCCTCTCCCTCTCCCCAAGAAAGTGAATACGAAGTAGCAGCATAACAACAGTAATCTCGTCCCAGTGCTAGCAACCACCTGGTCCCAGTGGCAGTGTTGCCGTAAACTATTTAAGCTAAAATAATTGCTCTAATTGTAAAGTGAGTACACTGCAAGCAACCTCACAATTACCTTTTAGTTCAGTGTGAAAATTAATGGCGTTGTCTCGTGGTTGTGTTTACTGTAGTACTCAGTAATTTTTGTGAACTCTGCTTCAACTCATTATTATTGTTATTTATTCAAAGGCGTATTATTCTGTGTTTTATTATTTTTGACCAGTACTATTTTTTTTTAAATTATAGTGAACATTTTAATTTCAAGTTTTATTATTGTATTTTATAAAAAAAAACCCCTTCCATCAAAACGGTAAATAACCTAGAAAAACTTATTTAAATAACTATGAAAACAAAAAACAAATACTAAGAAAAGTTAAAATAAAATGAATAAATATTACTAAACTAAAATGTTTACAAAAGGTAAATTGGCACCTTTATATCAACAACAAAAAGTAGAAGTCGTGTATAAACTACTCTAATAAAAATAGCCAAAAGCAAATAACAACCAACGAATTCCTTAGACATACTAAGTGACCTCCGCAGGAAGGAGCGTGTCCTATATCTACTGAAGACGTAGAAGTCACAGTACTGTAGATGTTTGCCCCATATGATAATTATACATACGGGCGGAATAGGATTTTGAGGCCTCTGGCAGAGCTGTTGCTCAGACCTTTGATGAGAAATTCCCATCATTCCTTCAATTGTCTGTTTGGCCTTGGGGATACCAACTTATTCACTGGATTTGATTTAGCATAAATTGACTCCTCTAGGGAGGCACTATTTGAGAACCACATTCTCTCATTCCTTCTTGATGATATTGACTACCTTGCGCAATTTCTCATATGCATGTATGGTCTCAACATGAACCTTAATAAAAGTTGTCATACCTGTCGGTGGAGACCGTCGTTACTGGCTGATGGTCGAGTACAGCTGGCAAGCGCTTTCGATGCGATGGCACCATCTTCATGTCCGTCAAAAGTTTTTATTACATATAAAACTATTCTGAATGGAGATGTAAGGCTAGCACAATAGGACCTTAAGGATCGCAGTGCCCTCTCTGAAATCAGGGGGGGGGGCAATACAACAATACAAACTTTTGACGGGCTTGAAGATGGTGCCATCGCATCGAAATCGCTTGCCAGCTGTACTCGACCATCAGCCAGTAACGACGGTCTCCACCGACAGGTATGACAACAGTATCATTTATACGGGCGGTTTTAACCCTTTGTTTGAATTACCTTAATAAAAGTGTTTGTGGCTAAAAAGTAGAAAGCGCTATGCTAATAAAAATAAGTTATTTGTAAAAATAACAGTGCCGGCGAGGTAATTGGACTCATGTCGAAGAAAGGTCGAGGTAATACTGATGTTAGCCTTGAGGATAAAGATGAGAAAAACTACGTGGCACCGGAAGAGATGTCATGCTCCATAATTAAATGAGGGAACTTCAACCCGTAGAATATGGACATCGAGGTATGGTACATCAAGTTCTGTAATAGTTTAAAGTTGGCCAACGTAAAGTCTTGGAATATTGAATATTTACACACATCAGTACTTGGGAATTTGTTAAACTTATGCACATCAGTCGTTAAACGAATTTTTGCTGGATGAACTATGTAGAGTTCAATTAACCAATTACATAGTTAAGAAAGTAGCAATAGCCGAAATAGTAAAATTATTCTCAATTAAAAAGGGAACAGAATCCCCTACAAGTTTTGCAAATAATGTACGGGAAACGGAAAATGGGTGCCAGTTTCTCCCTCTATAAAGCTGGAACAATTAGCAAGGGTTAACGAAAGGATGAAAATATACTGGATACCAGGACACCGGAGTATCCCAGGAAATGAAAATGCATATATATTGGGCTGGAGAGGGTCACGTGTAACCCCATTGGAACAGTGTACTTTATCGGAGAATATCCATCACTTCTTAGAACTCCATAAAGAATGTAGTCAGGAACGAATTAAAAAAAAAGTATAGGAGTCACGAGGTTAGCCATATGAAAGCTCTCCCATATAAAACTATTCTGAATGGAGATTTAAGGCTAGCACAATAGGACCTTAAGGATCGCAGTGCCCTCTCTGAAATCAGGGGGGGGGGCACTAGTAATCTATCTAGTAAAGGTCTCTGTTACGTATGTAGAGTCTGTAAAATTAAAAATCCCTGGTGAGCACAATGAAACTGATGGGACAACACATTAAAAGAAATTGCAAGCAGAATAAAAATATAAACGAGTTGGAGGCTCTGAGAAATGACAGTGGTTCCAACATGCTTGGCGGTATCACTAACGTGAACTTAGTCAGTGTTGTCCTTGGTAACAGTGAAACTATATATCAATAATAAGATGGTAGAGATATAATTCGATACTGGGAATTACGTTTAACAATTTTGGAGACTACATTGGAAAAAGTGGGATGATTTGAACTAATACCCAGTAATCAGTCATAGGAAGTAGAAGGAAGGCTCAAGAAACACGCGGATCAGCTCAGGAGAAGAATGGTGCTGGCAGAAGAAGGGATCATCTAAAGGGGAGGGGCAGGTTATGAGAAAAAGGAGGTGCTCAACAAATAAAAAGTGTCTAAGCTAATAAAAATAAGTTATTTGTAAACATAACAATTATACGTAATAACTAAACTTTTGGTTATATTGTTGAAACCTATAGTGTTTTAATTCAAAGTGTACTGAAAGAATAATTCACAGTTTCATTTATCATCATACCAAAAGAGGGTTTATTTCGAAAAATTCATTTTTGTAAGTCTTGTGATCATTTTGTTACCTGGCTAATTTCACATTAACAATTCTAAAAACAATTTCAGACTCTATAATACAAACTGATTTACATATGTTCTTAATTTTCAGCGACAGTGCCTTTCAAAAGAACCGTCTGTCCACCAGAAAGGAAGTAGTTACTTTTAGAGAATAGAAATAGTTAAAGGCGTAAAACTGTTTTTTCTTATTTATTTTATGAATTAAACTAAGATCTACAATATATTACTTGCTACTTGTTAAGAAAATTATTTAGTTTATTATGAGGGCTTGGTACCATTCCCAATTACCTCAATAATCGTCAATGTATATTCAAGTCACTCATTATACTTCGATTCTGGAGGGGTATAGGTTTATGGTATTCATGGGATTCCGTGTTTTATATATATATATATATATATATATATATATATATATATATATATAGGGCGTCTATGTTAAAGGGTAAATATAGGTTGATACCTTGTGGTAAAAAGAGTAGCCTAGGCTACTATAAGATTGTCAAGACTCTTAGAAAGAAGTAAGTATTTTTCATCTTACTACTCTTCTGTTATCTTCTAAATATCATCGTAACCAAAGTGTGCGATTTGTGGATAGATGGAAGGAAGGATGATACCTACTAAATGCTCTGGTCTTATACGACTCCTTGTCCTAACCAATTCACTCAACTCAATCACGTACTATTGACCCATGTCGTGAAAGTAAACGCGTTCTACTTGTTACTTAGTTGAAGAAGAGCAGGTTAAAATGAGCCTGTTATTTATAGCTTCAAGACAGCATGGTTTCGACTTTTATGAATCTTGTCCTGTCGTGGCGTGCATCAGCTGGTTACCACCCATTTCCGGCAATCTGGTATTACACTCCAAGGAGCTATTTTATATTTAATGACTAGTCAAACCCACGTGAGAAAAGACCCGAAGATCCTATTAACCCTAAGGCATTCCTAACCCTAATAAATAGGGGAGACTTATACAGGGAAGGGGTGATCTGTGTCACAGAGCGGAAATCGAATTTAAAGTAGAAAGAAGTTATTTAATGGTGCCCATAGTATGTTGACTTGAACATATGCTAAGGTTAGTTACGAGTAGTATACCAGAAGTGTTATGGTAGATAACTCAATGAAACTCTTAAGTTGTAAAAGAACGAAATGAATGTCGAGAAATATATATGCATATTATTTGGAAGAGATGTACCGCCTAGCCAGGTTGACTTGTAACTGATGAGGTGCGATTTATGAAAGCTCTTTATAAAATAAATATCTTGTAAAGGGTATTTCCTGGTTCATGAACTTTCCTTTGAATATACTATAAGTGAAGAAAAGGGGGGGAGAAGGAGTATTCTAACCAATCATCACCCATTAGCCACAGACTTTTTTTTTTTCATAGGGGCAGACTATTTTTTGCTTGGTTATCTTTGACATCGATCAAGAAACGTCATAAGGAAACTTATTAGATTTCACACCAATCAATGTTATATTCAAGAATTTTAATAATACAGTTTCAAATGTTCTATGTCCGAAATTTCAAGTAAGAAATGTTTTCATTAGAAAAAATGAAGTTGAAAGTAAGTACTGCGACTTTACTTTATATGGTTTATTTTTTAAAATTTAGAGTAATGTAATATGATTGTAAATTGCTCAAGAATGTTGTTGCTCTTGCTTTAAAATTGTAATCAATTCTGTGCAACAATGCCAGCTTCTTGAAGACATTGCTTAACCCTTGAGACATCAGCTGCTGGAAGGGGGAGTATTGGACGCCGGCAGTCACCTCCGACTAATCCTACCATGTCCATTCCACTCTTCAGTCCGGATACTCCAAGATCACTCATGAACTATAACAAAAAGTCAGAAACTTCTTTATTTTCTGAAACAAAAATAGAGGTATTCAGTGCATAACCACAATATAAGTTGATGTAATTATTTGCCAAATTTCTTAATCTTTAAAATAAATAATGGACATTAAAATGAATAAATTATTAATTTTATTTATCTATATTCGACATGGTTCTTCTTACAGGAATCTGTGAGGTATTCTAGAATCACCATCTCCAGTAAGAGAAAGGAGATAGTAAGGTAGGGATTCGTTTTTAGTCGGTTCGCTGAGAGGGACGATCACTGTGTACTTTCCTTGTGAAGTGCTACAGTGGAGGCGTGCGAAAGAGTTAATGAGACTATTGAGGGAGGCTAAGGACTTACGTAGAAACTGGCGCAGGAGTACTGATTGTATTCCACCAGACCAGGAGTTTTACCACCCTTGGTGCGCCGCCGTTAGGCAATGAGATTCTTCAGAGAGACGTTCATGTAATTTCTTCCACGGTGCATTGACAGATCTTCTATGCTGCTTGTAGTCCGAGAGTCTGACGCCATGAGGTCGCCAGTATTTCGGCCTGGTCCTGGGGACCCATCAAATGTCTGGCCTCCTGTAGAAGAACTGACGCCTGTTGGGTGACTCTAGTACTAATAAGCTTCCACGTTTCCTGGTCCTGAACCAAGCATTTTTGATATGATAGCGATGGTGGATGAGGGTGAGGATGCGAGATGGTGGGCTTTCCAGGGAGTGTGGTTTGAGAGAATTTAGGGATGTATCGATTGGCAGCTTAATCGTGAACTCGAGAAGTACTGGATACTGCTTTCAAGATTTGGGTGTCGGCACACCCAGCGGGGCGTGGAGGATAACCAAGCATCTCTTAGAGAGCTGGACGTTGGTCCGGCGTGATGAAGTATTAAGTTGTGCATTTTTGGCGTTTGTGATCCGGGTAAGTAATATGTCTATAGTAGACACTTTCTTTGGTTATTTGAACACTTTAAAGGTGTGGACATTTATGTGCACAACAGTGTAGGCTGCCCTTGCAATCGCTGTGTTAGCAGCCCCCTTGCAAGTGGAGTGGCAGTCATGAGCGATGTACCAGGATTGATATCTAGCCTTTATATAGTCTCTCTTCGGTGGAGGAGAACATCAACTATTGGCTGGTTCTTTGTTTCACGGTGAAGATAGTCGGCATGCCTCCTATGGGCTATTAGAGTTCTCCTAATCGCGACCAGGAAGGAGGACCCATCCTCCACATTAAAATACCTTGTCCTCATGCGCATCTCCACTGTCTCTCGCACCAGCTTTCTCGTTTTATTTTCCTCTCATGCCAGTATACTCACCTGATGAAAAAACATTTAGCCCCCGCATGAGACACCATACCTGGCAATACTTGTAGTCAGCAGTGTGCTAAGCAATTCTCGTGGCTACCTTTTTCCCCGTTTAGTCACGATAAATACCTTAGGCCTAGTGAATGTTGGCACGGACAAGAAGGCTGGCGAGCAAAGCAATGGAAATCTAGAAAAGGCCAAGAATTTTAATAAGGAACATGTATTCTGCCTGCCCACCATTTGGAGACCTCTGATGACCTCTAGGAGGCGATGTGTCATCTCGTGTCACCATGAAACACCGCAAAGAAGCCACAGAACAATGACCACCAGAAGAAGCCGATTTGAGAATCGGCGAAATATCGTGGGTAATTATACTACCGGCACTGCTTGAGAAATACCCGGGACAGATTAGTGGGCTATAAAAATCAGAAAAATGTATACCACTTTAACGGTGACAAATACTTGACACATTAATCCATACAAAATCATGTCTTTCATTTTACTCACCAAAATATCGGGTTTTGCAATTTTATTTTGAATTTTATTTGCCTCTTCAATTTTCCCATTTCTGAAAAGGCTATGGACAGCACATATTTCATTACCCATGATCCCTGCTAGTCCATTTATTCCTCCTGAGCAACCTGAAAATAGAAGTACTATCTCATAATAAAATAATAGTGACATCCTAGAGGGTGGCTGTGCTAAGAAGGTACACATCTGGTGGCTACTGGAGCCTGAATGGACAAACTGGAGGTAGATGAAATATAGTGCACTCTCGCTGACAAATAACTAAATAACGTGTGGCAGAATGCTGTGTAACGTCGTAGGACCCTTACACGTTTCACAGCACTCCATCTATTGAAGAGCTTCCTGATTAATGAAGCGGAGAGTTAATTTAAGAGTTGATCTTATTGGTACATTTAAAAGTATTTTAAAGTCAACTAGTCGAGTAATCTGGTGTTCATTTCATGGTCCGACATATTCTAGTGGCAACAGAATTACGAATATCTGCTTTATTACTTCTCCACTTTATTATTTTCATCATACGTTTTTGACAAGAACATAGTCACGGAGAAGGAATGTCGGAATATATTCGTTACGTAATTAAAAATACAATATTAAATCCAAATTAAATAGCGTAAATTAGCATGTCATATTTCCTTAATTATCATTTATAGGACACAGAAATTCACAATTGTAACCCAAAACATCCAATGAATTTTCCTTAGATCCATTAGTAAACCCCTTCAGAAATGAATTACTACATTCCAAAACAATGATATTAAAAAATAAATAAAATATCTGCAAAAAAATAGTAAGTATTACCATAAAGCAGAGCTCCCAATAGGTATCCTGCTGAGCCAATCAAAACGTCAAATTCGGAACTCCTGGTTGCTTGGACTGTTCCAGCACATTTTCTAATCTGAAATTAATTGAAATAATATGAATGGTTTAAATCAATGAATGATGAAATCATATTTTCATCAATACCGAACTCATGTTTTGTCCAGGCTGTATTTGATCTACATTTAAGCTAATTTCTTATTTCAATATCTATAAACAACTAAGGATGAATCATCATATATTTCTATGACCTTATCTGCACTAGCACATTCAATGAAAAAAAAGATGTTTCGACTGTAGTCCTTATCATGTTCAGATAAATCAGCTAACTCTTTTTAAATACTTTAAATTCTCATAGAAACATTGATTGTTATTTGCAAAACACAATGCCTATTGTGACTATTGAGTTTCGTTTCTGGTATTAAAAAGATACTGGTCACCTGCCATGGTTCCTCGAATTTTGAGTAGACAAATAGAGTTACCAATTAAAAATGATTACCACAAAGGACCCCATACCCCCCTGCGTTATGAAATGTAGAAGGTCCTAACATCTCCTTACAATGCTGGGATCTTCGATGATGACGCTGAGTGATTTTGAGGTTTCAGAATGTCATGCCCACAATTGCAGTTGGCCATGGGCCATGTATTTTAACATATGACAGATAAAACCTTCACAGAGCTTAAAATAAGGCACTTCATTCTCCCTATTATAGTTTTGCGAAAATTAAATACATGAAAAATTAACAGAGATAGCCCAGTATTTGGGAGGTACGAAGGAGATGAAAAGAGCCGACCTAGGGACTGTTGGCGCCGGCATTGTCTGGATCTTTCTTGACTAAAGAGTCCAGTACCTTCGAGACCTTCGCCCTCTGATGTTGCCGCTCTTCATGTGCAACTCACCCGACATTTAGTTTGTTCTCAGCTGTCTTCAAGTGATCATCAGTGCTACAATGCGACTTATTTGCTGTTTGGTAAAGTGTTTTTATGTGAAGAACAGTGTTGTGTCGTAACTCTGTAAGTAACATTATAGTGCTGTGTTTAAGACAGTGCAGTGCCGTTAACTTCGCGAAGTAAGGGACAGTGCAGTGCCGTCTTTTTGTGAACTTCAGTGACCGTGAGTGAATTATTGGACTGTGTAATCTGAAGAACAGTGACGATATCAGTTCATACTGTGAGTAGTAATTAAGAATAATTAACCAAGTGTATAGTGCATTATTAAATAAATTGTGCAGTGATAAAAACTCTGAAGCTTGTGTTGTTTAATTTTGCAATTCAAAATAACTCTAATAAACAACGTTTATTACTGGTTTTGTAATAAAACGTAACAATAGACTATTATAGATCCCGAACAGAGGTCCTACTTAAACAATATCTCATAAGTAAAAAGGAAGAAAAAAAACCACTGAATAGCCGAGTTATGCATATTCATTATTAAAAGCTACAAAGACAAATCAATGAAATTTTACTTTTCATTATTATAAATACTAAGAAAATATGATTAGTCATCATTTCATTAACTCTTTTGTTCATTTCAAGTAGTGAATATATTACTTTATTTTTATTTTTGATTTACCTATTTTCATGCGGTTTTCATCGTATAAAAGAGTACCGATTATTACGGAGATATTCCAGTAATTGGGATTTGCCGGAAAACGCACAATAAAAGTACACAATCAAAATAAAAATAAGCTCTCCATCCAAGCAAATATAAAATATTACATACATTAAATTTAGCCTATAATATTTGTTTCAGCCACATCAAATTCCCCGGGTGGGTACTGATGTGTGTTGCAGATTTCGGGGAGGAATAGTGGAGGAAAACTTGTAGGGTTGCAGCTCATAATCACCCAGCTAGTTAATGATTGAAATGAATAATAGATATTTAGAAATTGAATACGAATTCTATATTCACGTGATGGAAAGATGTGGATAACACATAAAAATGGAGACACTTATTTAACAAATTAGCAGTACAATACACATTTTCTCCCTCACGCATCCATGCATTAAACAAACACATACACACACCATTTAAGGAATTCATCACGTACAGCACCAAGATGCCGATATATCACATTCTATTCTCTATTTATACCTTACATAAAACTCTATGTAAAGAATGTCTTCGAAATTTAAACCGTATATGATCTTTTTTGATGCAGGGGCTAAACTAATATCACTATCAATATTCGTGTTAGGGAAATATATATATATATATATATATATATATATATATATATATATATATGGAAATCTAATTCACTTTTTTAATTGGTCTAAGGTTTAAAAATATATTTTTCCTATTATTATCGCTAAATGTTTATTTTATTACTTAAAAAATTAACTTACGTCAGAATCCTTTACTCCTCGAATAAGTTCGTGCTTTGCCAGCTTTGAAAGTGTGCTTATGCTTAAATCAATGCCTGTTACAATAGGCATGTTATAAATGACGACTGGGATTCCACTCCTCTCCGCTACCTTGGTAAAATGATGGGTCAGAGCTTCATCCTGAAGAAAAATGATTCATTATTTAAATAATTAATTTCAAACACATATTCACAGTATTATTGTTTTATTGTCCATTATTCTCTCCTAAAATTCTTTTTTTTTAGACTGATTTGGTAAGTAGAGTTTTACATTATTTATATATATATATATATATATATATATATATATATATATATATATATATATATATTGAATATATTGAAACATTGTATATGCCACAAGAGGATGGAAACGGAACGAGAGGGTACCTAGCAATCAGCCCTCAACCCCTCTTAATCTTTCCGAGTTCATCGAGGCACAATGAGAAAAAAACGAATCCCACATATCCAGAAGACCCTCAATACCCTGGTATTTCCCCAATAAATGAGACGATAAATGTCACCTGTTACCAAAGGGGTTGAGAATGTCCTTTATTCAGTACTGACATCTCTGTCTGATAGTTGAAACGACAACCACCACGTCTGTGACTGGCAACCACACCACCCATCAGTTTCTGGTCTAACTGATTGCGACACTATATAATCAGATCCTCAGCAGGGAATATATAGTCACAGGTAATAATTAGAATTAAAAAAAAAATCTTATTAACGAAGACGTTTTGCTACTGAGGCTGTTTGCTATTGAGAACAGGAATATACCCGTCAACGCCCTTCTCAACCCAGTGTCGGCTTAAGGGCTTATTTATTGTGGGTGCTACTACATAAATTCGTATTGGCCTTCCAGGATTCTAACCCTAGGGTCACGATTTTTCAAGAGTAAGTATTTAAAGAAAAAATAGATAATTACAGAATTACTGAAAATAATTTTATTGTAGAATGCTAAAAACAAAATTGTGTCGGCGGCAATGCTAAAAACAAAATTGTGCCGGTATTGTTAGTTTAATGCACCTTCCAACTACAGACCATTATTATAGTTTTATGTTTAACTATTTCTGTGAACCAACTTCTAAAAAGAATATTTAACAAAAAAATTAATATAGAGATTTCATTATATGTAAACAATCTTCCTTACTGTCATTTTTTTCCTAAAGTAATACGGTGGCATTACAAGTAATCCGTCAGCTCCTACTGATTTCATGGCTTCGCCTAGTTCACATGTAGCCGAGGTAGCTGAAAATAATTATTATAAAAATGTGAACAAAACAGTATGTATATTACTCATTAAATGCACGATATTATTAAATTCTTACATTCCGCTGTTGCTCCTCCAATTACAATTTTGTTAGTATTTTCTCTGATTGTTTTCACCACTTTAAGTCTCTCCTCATGGTTGAGAAAGGGTGCTTCACCATTTGAACCAGCTACGACATAACCTAAAAAAATACATAACGTTTGTTATTATTAATACCTGAGATCACGCTTGCCTTCCGCTCTTCCGGGGGTGGTGATCAGCTGATCAATATACATATAGTAATAATGGTGTAATTGCCCTCCTAACAATCAGCAGTTGTAGGTTCCTTTCACTCCTTTAGTAAGAACCATTCTATCCAGAGCTAAAAACCATTCTAACCAAAACTAAAAACATTTCTAAATAAAACTAAAAACTTAAGCTGGGCGTGAGGTGATTAGTAATGTGTTTACTTTAAAACCACGAATCATAATCATGAAGTTTATTCAAGGTTAAAGGCCCAAAAACACAATTAACTACTTTAATATTATATTTAAAGAAAAATGTACAGAACAACAACCGTTGGGCATTACTTTATCAAGAGGACCGGTAGTTCAGCATTTTCTAGAATCTGCAATCAACATATTTAAGGTTTTTTTAATTTTAAACAAACAATTAACCTGCATTCGAGTTTCGTAACGATCAACCAAAACTTATCGGGAACTATATCATGAAATAAACAAATAATTAAATTAAGTTGAACATGTCTGATTTGATGTTAAGTAGACAGGAGCAATGTACTAGGATGTATTTCTTAAAAAACAAAAACGCCTCAATTAAACTTTATCGCAGATTTATTGCAGGATAAAACTGCTAATAAATCTTTGTGGCCAAATAAAATAAAATCGATCCCAAATATGAAATTTCAACATTCTAAGAATTGCCGTTTTTGAGTTATTTGAGATACGTACAGACGTCATTCCAAAACTAGTCATAATTGATTCCAGGTGGATCAAAACGAAGAATTTCTGTAACTGCCTAGCCGAAGAGAATTCTCAACATTGATGCGGCGAGCTATGTCTACGGGACTTCTAGCAACTTATCCCCGTGCAGTCAGGTACAGCGTTCATACCACAAATAAATAAATATTATTTGTGTCCAAGAAAAAAAAGTCCGTCACGCAGGGGCAGCGTAAACTAAGCAGATTTCCCCTGCGAAGTTTTACAATAGAGAAATCTGCATACTGGTAACACAATACCACCGTGATTAGATATAGAGAAATCTTTCAGTTAATTAAAATAAATACCCAACTGAAACGGCTTCTGAATTGTAAGAATAATTTATATTTTAATAACTTAAATTTCAGTAGTCCAAGAACTAAAGAAGGGGGGGGGGGGTGGCAGATGAACAAACCGTATTTGCATAAATCTCACAAAGTAAGGAAGGTTAGGTAAGATTAAAAACGCCAGGTTAGAAGAAGCTCCGCCTGAGCCGAGAAATGACGAAGATGGCCGACATAATCCGAACTATACCCACCACAGACTTCATAAAAATGCGAATATCTTGGTTAATATTAAAGGTAGAGAATAAATGTATATAACAATATTTATAGTAAATTTAATTTGCAATAAGATTGATTCTATACAATTTTTCGATCCGATGCATAATAACGGAGATATTTTAAATTTTCGAAAATCCCCCCCTCTAAACCCCCCCTCCCTCTGGTCCGATTTCAGCCATTAACGAACTTGATCTGTCTTTTTACATAAAACGGTTAAATATCGAGTTTCGTAACGATAAAACAAAAATTGCGACCGCTAGAGCGTTAACAGACAAATATATATATATATATATATATATATATATATATATATATATATATATATATATATATATATATAATTTTGAACGGACCTCATTTTCGTCATCTCCTGGGTAGGATCGATGGACATTTGAAGAAAATTTTCGAAAATCGCGTCATGAGTACGACCTCAATAGCTGATTTCCCTTAAGGGAAATCTGCTAAAACGTAAAAGACGTTGGTCGATAAACGGACTTATCCAGAGAGACGATATTTTGCATGATCAAGGATCACAAGCCGAAAGCGTTCCGGATATCCTTCCACTAGACACTCCACCCAACTGTGTGATAAGAGATTACGGTTCTGTCACTGGGTCCAAAGAAGACTGGGAAAAGATTCTCAGTTTTTCCGCAATGCCTGACGGACGTAAGGACCTTTAGTAGTACTGGGGAAGTGAATTGTCGTAACTTCCGTTATTGGTTTGAAAAAAATCCGCATTAGGTACGTTATTTAGATCAGGAACATCGCTTTAAAGTTGATGTCCAGGGAAGAAACACTTTTTTCTTTAAGAGACATTAAATTATACAGTTTTCAACTGCATCCTAAATGAGGAATTTCTAAATTTAATAGAAGGCACATCTCTGGTCCAAAAAAAAAATGGATGATATCCTTCCCACTTCTCAATCAATATTAGCTCTCACAATTAGAGAAATGTTTCCCCAACGTATTTCGGTCGCAGCATGTGCATTGAGTAGCCACTCAGATCACTCGATTTATGAGTAATGAATTATTTTCTATGGGGGATGGTCAAATACGTCTACCACAATATTGAAGACATGAAAAATAATTTCAATTTCAGTAGCTTCAGATAACGTCTTTTGAAGTCAAAGGTTTCTGTTTTTCTTACGAAACTATGCAAGACGAAGAATGTTTTAATTCTACAAATAATTAATACGTGATTGGTTAAAAATAAATTATTTCTAGAACGTTTTGTTATGTTCATGTAAACATTTTTTGGACTCATGCAAGAATACTTTTTTTTTTTTATTTATTTCATAATAAATTCCTTTCCCGTAGTCATCTTTCAAAGATTACTTTGGCGAACTATATTTCAATAAAATGTGCCGTTTTTGTGATAAATAATGGATTTGTATTAAAAAAACGTGTTTTGGGCCTTTTACGGCTAATTTAATTTTATACAAAAATCCGTCGTAAAAAGTATGACACTCTATTACTCCAAAGTTATGGTGGTGGTTATGGAGAAGATTATGAGGTTGAATATGGACTGAAAAGATTCTTCGAGGGTCACAATTATAGCACACCAAGTCTCAGCAAACAATTGCAGATTTTAAGAGGATGGGCACAGACAGAGAAAGGGATATATATAATATATATATATAATATATATATATATATATATATATATAATATATATATAATATATATATATATATATATATATATATATATATATATATATATATATGTTAACGCCCTCGCAATTTTCGTTTGATCTTTACCAAACTCGATATATAATCATATCATTTAAAAAAAAAGTCCGTCACGCAGGGGCTGCGTAAACTAAGCAGATTTCCCACGTGAAGTTTTACAATAGAGAAATCTGCCTAATAACAACTGTAGTAGTAAGAAACCTCTAAACCTAAAACATTATTTAGGGCGTAATAACCCAGTAGTTTCTAGCCCCAAAAAACAGTTAACCTAACCTTAAACCTATTCACGAGGGACGAATAGTTAAGGAAACGCCCGCCAGAGCTCTCGGCGGAAAGTCCGAACATAGCCTACTGGTGACCACACGCAGAATACAAATGCAAATATCTCGGTTAATATTCAAGATACAGAATAAATGTATAGAACAATATTTATAGTAAATTTAATTTGCAATAAGATTAGTTCTATTCAATTTTACGATGCATAATAACGGAGATATTTCGAATTTTTGAAAATCCCCCCCCCCCTCTAAACCCCCGCCCCCCCGCTCACGGGTCCGCTTTCAGACGGTAACGAACTTTCTCTTCCTTTTTACATGAAACGATTAAATAACGAGTTTGGTGACGATTAAACAAAAATTGCGACCGCTAGAGTGTTAACAGACAAATATATATATATATATATATATATATATATATATATATATATATATATATATAGTTTTGAACGGACCTCATTTTCGTCATCTCCTGGGTAGGATCGATGGACATTTGAAGAAATTTTTCGAAAATCGCGTCATGAGTACGACCTCAATAGCTGATTTCCCTCAAGGGAAATCTGCTAAAAGAAAATCACGTTCGTCATTGGCTGAAACCGGACTAGTGCGAGGAGGATTAGAGAGGGGGATCCGAAAATTTAAAATATCTCCATTATTATAAGTCACATCAAAAAATTGTACATAACTAATCTTATTGCAAATTAAATTACCCGTAAATGTTGTTATATACATATTTTCTGAATCATGAATATTAACCGAGAAATTTGTATTTCTTAGTTTTAGTGATGAAAGTAATAATACCTGCCTTAGTGTAATTATTTTTTCTTTTCCCTACTGATTTTCATAGATCTAAGACGTACTTTTTTTTTATTCCATTTTCTAACAATGACGAACTTGACCTCTACTTTACTTGACTTTTACAATTTTGATAACGATAAAAGAGCAATTGGGATGTTCAGAACATCACGTAACTGAAATCCTTATCGGTGACGTTATGCAAAATTCTATTCATGTAAATGAGTAATGTGAATGAAAATGGTGTGAGCAGAGGTAGTGGTTTATAGATGCCTGAAAATCCATATATACAAATAACTTTGATCTTCGTAGGACAGCAAAATGTTTTAAACAATAATTGTTAGAAATATTTTGATTAACAAAATTTGTTTTATACCATTATATGATACGATTATGTTTTACTTATGATCCGATTTACAACTTTTCTTCAAATGCCCATCGTTATTGAGTCCAGTTTATATATAGTTTCAGATAGTTGTAGCCATAAAGTTTTAGGTAGAGAAGATGTATTTGTGTGTGGGTGTGTTATGCGGTCCTAATATTTGTTCGATAGATTCCAAACTTGATATTAAATGTTACAAATTCGAAATATCTCCATTATTATGATGCTGTTCGAAAAATATTATATACCCAATCATTTTATACATGATCAATTATTTTCTACAGCTTGTTGTATACATTTTCTAAGCCAAATACTAACCGTACATTAGCATTTGCACTTTTTATGTTTCAGCATCAGTGAATCCCCACTCCACCTTAACAATTACCAAATATATCATTTTATGCCTTATACCAAGATTAAATATGAAATTTGGTTTTCATAGAGTCATTGAGTTTTGAGATATGTGCAAATATGTTTGTTGAGACGTTATAAACTATCAGCATACGTTCTAGACCAATCAATCGTTAATTGTGTGATACCTTACACAATATTTAACATAACCATAAAAACTAAAGATAAAATTTGGCAATCCTTATAACCGGATCCGAAAGTAGATAGTAAAATTAGGATTTGAAATTCTCTGTTATTTTGAGTCGTATTGAAAAATAATATGTAACAGATCTTGATAATCACTAAATGCTAAATTTTTGTTCTGTACATTTTTTCAATAACTGACATATAAATAGATTTTTCCGTGGATCTATAAGTTTTCAGTCTGCAGGTCTGGAAAGGAACTGAATCAATAAATGCCATAAGACCACTTTAAATTTCATGTTCTGTAAATATGTGAAGCTTTAAAACAATTTGTCATAGGAAAAATATAACAGAATGTGAGACAACGTCATCAGTGTAACATTCCTTCAAGTGGGGAAAATTACTTAGTTTACGCCGCACTTACGGGAAGCACTTACTTTCTCTTCATCCTTTCTAAAGAGTAACTTCTCCTCCGCCAATTTCACCTGTTACTGAAATTAACCTTTTGATTTTCATTGATATTTTAAATATCAATTTTGGTAACGATCGAATGAAAATTGTAGTGGTTAGTGCGTCAAGAATACATAAATACACAAATAATAACATACTGAGTTAAGTAACAACGAAATAAAAGTGACGACCTCGGGAGGGTTAACATTCACACACCCACTTATACACATGCGGTCAGGCTCGATCGCAAACAATGCACGCACGAGCGCACTCACACGCACCCACACACACACACAAGCTCACCCATACAGCTAAACTCAAGCAGAATGCACATTGACACGCGCTCAGGCACGCTCGCGCACAATACACACCGAAAGCACGTATATACGCATGCACACATACACACACACACACACACACACACACACACACACACTACTATGCTGTTACACTTGAAAACAATGCACGTACACTCGCTCACGCATACACTTTAACTCAAAAAGAATGCACATTGACACGCGCTAAGGCACACTCGCGCATAATACACACCGAAAGCACGCACACGCATACACACACACACACACAAACACTACTATGCTGTTACACTTGAAAACAATGCACATACACTCGCTCACGCATGCACACACACACAAGCTCACGCATACACATAAACTCAAAAAGAATGCACATTGACACGCGCTCAGGCACACTCGCGGGCAATACACACCGAAAGCACGAGCGCACACACACACTACTATGCTGTTACACTTGAAAACAATACACATACACTCGCTCACGCACACTCGCGCACAATACACACCGAAAGCACGCACACGCATACACACGCACACAAACACTACTATACTGTTACACTTGAAAACAATGCACATACACTCGCTCACGCATGCACACACACAAGCTCACGCATACACATAAACTCAAAAAGAATGCACATACATAGACATGCACATGATACCCATTCACACACTCACGTATGCACACACATTCGCAAAAGACTGCACAAACACACGAAAACGCGTGCAATTATACTCGAAAAGTATGCACATACACACACGCTCAGGCACGCTCGCACACAATGCACACTCATACAGAAGCACACCTATGCAGACTCAGGCATTCACATATATTCGCAAAGTAATGCTGATGCACTAGCACAGGCGTGCACATACACACGCTCAAACATGCACATACACACGCTCACACATGCGCATACACAAGCATATGCATGTACTTACAGACGTACAAGCATAAAAGCGCTGACGCACGCACGTGCACAGGTATGTACATAGACATGCAAAACAAACACGTGTTTAAGCACGTAAATATACATCCGCGAGCATGTACACACACGCACACACATGCAAATACACATGCAACCGCATGCTCATACACATGCTGACACGTGCGAATACAAACACACACGCACAAGCATGCGAATACACACGCGCATGCGTGCACGTCCGCATGCACTGGCATACGCATACACACACCCGAACATGTACATACACGCACTTATATACACACAAGAACATATGAACATGCATATACAAACGGAAACGCATACACATAAACACACAGACGCACGCGCATACACCCGCACAAACATGCCTTAGACAAGCACTGACATGCGCATAAACACGCACATTCATACGCATACACACGCACATGCATGAACATATACAAGCACATGGATGCACATACACACTCATCGGCATACGCATATACACACACGCACATATGTATATCTATATATACAAGCACACGCATGCACTAACACACGCAGATGAATGTACATACACAAGCACTGGCGTGCGCATACACACGTACACCCATGAACTTACACACGCACACGCATGCAGATGCTAACGCTCTCACATGCGAATACACACGCGGAAGCATGCTAATACGCACACCCTCATACATTCTCACGCACACGCATGAACATAAACAAGCATGCACATGCAAATACACACGCACACGCATGCACATACATACGACCTGGCATACGCATGCATAGACACGCATATGTACATACACACTCATGTATATACACACGCACATATGAACACGTACACTCACACACACACACACACACATATACATTGAAATGCTCAGGGACGCACCTACACACGCATAAGTATACACATACACACGCACGGCATGCACATTCACACGCGCATGCATGTACATGCACATACACACGCTCACACGTTCGCGTAAATATGGTTTTCCAGTGACGTTTATTTTACGAGATACATACAACTATGTTCTTGTAACCCCACCCCCCCGTCTTAAATTCTTGGACTACTAAAATTTGATTGATTGCGATTAAATTTATTCTGATTCATTATAAATTACAGTACTAGATATAGTACATAGTTTTCAATAAAATGATTATGTTATATTCTGATATGTTTCAGTTATTGTTTTTTCTTCCCGGTGTCGGAAAGAAAAACAATAACTAAAAGCCGTTTGCAGACCTGTTTGTTTACATTTGAGACGATTTCCGCCGGGAGGGGAAAGATATCTTATTACCGTTTGTATTTATTCATTAATAATAATATAATAATAGTGTTGGAGCGTTGCTTACCTTTGAAAGGAACTTGCTCATATTTAGTGAGATTGTGGCGAAGACCTTGCCAGTTAATTGAGCCATTGCTATGGAACGGTGTGGTGAGTGGTATGAAGACCCCGTCCAAGGAGAACGCCCTGGAAGCAGCGTGTAGGGCTCTTCGGCTAGCCATAGTAAACTGAGGCCTGCCTGCGACCCTTACGTAACAAACCTCAAAGATTCCAATGTTACGTAATAGGGACTTCGCCTCGTTTTTAGGCCCAGTTTTTGTTCCATCTTTTTTTTATAAACTTTTTTTTCCGCCCAAACATTTTATGAGGGTGCTTTTTTTTGTTTTTATTGTGTAACACTTCTAAATTCTAATTTCCAAAAACATAGACCTCTATTTACATACGGGAATCTACAGTTTTTGGAGGACCTGGGCCTTTGCCTCCACAGTCTTTGACTATATTTCGAGGCACTCAGCCAGGACTGTCCAATTATGGACACTCTTTCTTTCAAATTCTTCTAAAATACCATTAAATATATTTCGTAAATCCTTTAAGTGCCTTATACAAAGCAGAAGTACACCTGTACATTATAGATAGAATAGTGAATGAGCTAAAAAAAAAAGCCGTCTTATTGAAATGATTCTTATAATAAGTCGTCTTATAATACGACGCAGAATGATCAAGGTATTTATGATTTTACAAAAATAGCATTTTATCTAAACCTGCACTGTTTCAGAGAGAATTTCACTTACAATCTATCATTATTCTAAACTAAACGATCTGATACATTCCCTGATCGATGGAGCACCTTAAATAATATAAATTATAGTTTTACATACATCAGTTAAATATAAAATTTCGTGTTGGCAAAATGAAAATTGCTAATGCTGTGGCGTTGATAGACTAATATATAATCACATCGATCATGGTCGCTTAGGATAGTGTAGAACTGGCACTTTTGTTGAATGCATGTTTATTACAGGGAGCCTCGCCTATTCTTCAGCTAAAGATATGAAGGGGAAAACCAGAGAGAGGGAGAGGGATATATATAGTTAATGTCTGGCCACGGCAATTTCAACGCAACACTCCAAGGTTTTAAAAAAGTCCGTCACGCAGGGGCTGCGTAAACTGAGCTGATTTCCAAATAGCTGGAATGTCACACTAATGATCTCATTCTCTATTTCTAAAATCCGATGAGTAGGAGTGGGGGTTTAACTAAAAGCTGTAAACAAGAAAATAAGAATAATTCACTTAATAATTGAGTTGAGAAAAAATGAATAGAACAACAAGTGTGGAGTTTAAACAGTTTCATAAAAATGGTCTATAACATTTTTCGATACAACTTATAATAACGAAAATATTATGAATTTACGACTTCAACTAACCTCTACCCCTCCCCATTCCTCGCCCGGTTTCAGCCATTAACAAATACGACCTTTACTGTGTAATAAAACTGTTAGTAAAAATTCAATGAAAACAATATTCGGTATTTAAGCTTCCAATAAAGTGTTTATTATATAACAGCCTATTGTTACTGAAGGCTGAAAACTAAAAAGTGCATCTAACTCGGTCATTTAATGATAGAGAAAATATGTATATAACAACGTTTACAGGTAATGAGTTTTGAGCTGGTCTGGTGTATAATAATGGAGATATTTCGAATTTTTGAAATTCCATTTCACTAAACCCCTCCCCCCCCCGTCCGATTTCAGCGAACGAATTTGGTCTTTGGTTTTACATAAAATGCTTATATAAATAGGACAAAAATTGCGACCGCTAGTGCGGTAACAGACATATATATATATATATATATATATATATATATATATATATATATATACATATATATATATATATATATATCTACTATATAAAAATAAGTCGGGTTTTCCTTCCTGACGCTATAACTCCAGAACGCACGAACCGATTTCCACGGTTTTGCATTCGTTGGAAAGGTCTCGGGCTCCGTGATGTTTATAGCAAAGAAAATTCAGGAAAAATTTCAACAGAAAAGCGGGAAAATCTTTTTTCATTATACTGTTAAAATAACATGTGTTTTCAGTGCATCGTTTGAGTACGCAAAGTACAGAAAAGTAACAGCTGTTATTGGAATATTCCTCATTATACTATCATTCATTGTATGTTGCATACTTACTTAACCTGTATTTATTAAATCAAAACGAACAAAAATTTGTCAATAATTAAGCAATCAATACCGCAAAAAGGTATTAATATAAGTAACAATAAAAATTGCACAATAAATATTAATTTTAAATTATAGGTCTGTTGCCTATTCTATTTATCTGTTGAATAACCTTTGCAGTTTAATAAACATATGTTTCACATGTAGCGCCATCTCTGATACATAGCATGTACTACAAACCAATATTTTAAGTAGATGGCGCCGGTGCGTGATACATTGTTTGACAGCTGCTTATTGTTCTCTGCTCAGTTAATTTCATGTGACAAACCGGTATTGTGTTCACTGTGAAATTGTGAAAAAAAAGTAAAAAAAATAAGTTATTCGTTCAACACATCCTTGAATACAATAACTGCTTTCGCATAACTTCCTTTGGAGCTTATATCATTCGAGAAGGCGGCTTCATGCCGACTTGCAAGATAAAAGATACAACACACATAACCAATCACTCACACCAACACAATGAATTGCAACACATAACAACTACATATACACCACACACTACACCATCACACGATCAGAAGTTACAGCGTATTCTTAACAAATGATTGTTTGCAATTACAGATACAAGGACAAATATATCATTTGCATGACTCAATGGTGCCAACACCAGAAGAACCGCATCAATTTCTGCAAATATATTATATTTCGTCGATGGTGGATCAGCTGAATGTGCGGTGCAATATACAGGGAACACAACAGTTAAAGAGACGAATTATTGAATAGTTGCAAGCATGTTTTCACGCTAATAATGCTGTGGTTAATATGTTCAAAACAGCATTGGAACGAATGCCATCGGATACGCACAAATTTGTCATAAGAGCAGATTGTACCCCAACAGGTGAACATGTGCGAAGATTCAATGCACCCACCGTTAATGATGTTGCTGCAATTATTGTTGGCAATCCAACTAAATCGCGAGACATTGTCGTTCAGCGAAGAAGCAATATCATGCATCGTGTAAACGAGACACATCGTTTGTACGATGCGTTACAATATCCAATCATTTATTGGCAAGGGCAAGACGGATACGACATCACGTTGAAGATGGTCGATCCAATTACAGGTACAATATTCACACACTAATTATTGCTATTATTGGTTTCCATTAACAATTCAATTAATTTTGCATTTTCAGGCGTATCAACGAATAAATATCCAAGCGCAATGAATTACTATGCGTATCGTATGATGATTCGTACACATGAGGAGAATGTCATTCTGAAGTGCCGTCGGCTATCCCAGCAATTCGCTGTCGACATGTATGTCAAAGTCGAGACCGAACGTTTAGCGTTTATCCGATTCAATCAGGCAAAGCTACGATCTGAGGACTATATACACTTACGTGATGCTATTCATTCAGATGGTGATGTTCAGAATATTGGACGTCTGACGATTCTCCCATCATCTTATATCGGAAGCCCACGCCACATGCACGAATACGCTCAAGGCGCTATGACGTACGTGCGAAATTATGGAACTCCGGATTTATTTATTACGTTCACATGCAATCCGAAGTGGACGGAAATTGAACATGAGTTGGAACCGGGCCAAAAACCGCAAGATCGCCATGACATAATCGCCAGAGTATTTCAGCAAAAACTCAAGGTTATGATGGATGTGCTTACTAAGTATCGAGTTTTTGGTGACACACGTTGTTATATGTACTCGGTGGAATGGCAGAAGCGTGGACTACCGCCTGCTCATATCCTAATTTGGTTGCTGAACAAATTACATTCAAATGAAGTGGATGACATCATATCAGCTGAAATTCCTGATCCAGTCACTGATCCCCATCTACACGACATTGTGACGACACAGATGGTGCATGGACCATGCGGTGCATTAAATCCATTATCACCTTGCATGGCTGATGGAAAGTGCACAAAACGATATCCGCGACCGTTAGTTGCTGAAACAGTCACAGGGAACGATGGATATCCAGTTTATCGTCGGCGTTCAAAAGAAGATAATGGTCGAACTATCAAAGTTAAAGTTCAAAATCAAGAGATTGAGATCGGAAATGAATTCATTGTACCATATTGCCCGCTGCTATCACGAATTTTCGAAACACATGCAAACGTTGAGAGTTGTCATTCGGCCAAATCAATCAAATATTTGTGCAAGTACGTCACAAAAGGCAGCGACATGGCTGTGTTTGGTATTGCGTCGGAAAATGCGAATGACGAAATCAGCAACTTCCAAATGGGCAGATACGTCAGTACTAATGAAGCACTGTGGCGATTATTGTCATTTTAAATTCATGAAAGATATCCCACAGTTGTACATTTAGCAGTGCATTTGGAAAATGGCCAAAGAGTTTACTTCACTGAGGCTAATGCGGCACAACGAGCTGAGAGACCACCATCGACAACATTGACTAGCTTCTTTGCAATGTGTGAAGCAGATCCATTCGCAGCGACGCTGATGTACGTTGAAATGCCCAAGTATTACACTTGGAATCAATCAACAAAGAAATTCCAACGTCGCAAACAAGGAATCCCAGTTCCAGATTGGCCACAGGTGTTTTCCACTGATGCACTAGGTCGCATCTATACTGTTCATCCTAGAAATGATGAATGTTTTTATTTGCGACTGCTGTTGGTAAATGTACGTGGACCAAAATCATTTGCGCATTTGAAAACTGTGAATGGCCACCAATGCCAAACATATCGAGAAGCATGTCAACTATTGGGTTTGCTGGAGAACGATTCTCATTGGGATTTAACACTTGCGGATTCAGTTGTTTCATCAAATGCGTACCAAATACGAACACTGTTCGCAATTATCATCACCACATGTTTTCCTACTCAACCAATTAAGTTATGGAACAAATACAAAGACGACATATGTGAAGATATCTTGCATCGCTTGCGCATTCAAACGAATAATCCTGACATCCAAATAACCGATGAAATCTACAATGAAGGATTGATTCTGATTGAGGATCTATGCTTGACTATTGCAAACAAGCTACTGATTGAAGTAGGAATGATTGCGCCAAATCGATCGATGCACGATGCATTCAACCAAGAATTAAATCGAGAGCTGCAATACAATGTTGATACATTGCAGGAATTCGTTCAAAATAATGTGCCGTTGCTGAATGAACAGCAAAAACAAGTATACGAAACATTAATGCAAGCGGTGGACAATAATACTGGTGGTCTATTCTTCCTGGACGCACCTGGAGGAACAGGGAAAACATTTGTCATTTCATTGATTTTGGCCACTATTCGATCAAGATGTGACATAGCTTTGGCGTTAGCATCATCTGGAATTGCGGCGACTCTTCTAGATGGCGGTCGTACTGCACCTTCTGCGCTTAAGTTGCCACTCAATTTAAACACAATTGATACTCCAACATGCAATATTTCCCGATCCAGTGCAATGGGAAAATTGTTGATGCAATGCAAGCTCATTGTTTGGGATGAGTGCACAATGGCACATAAGAAATCACTTGAAGCACTTAACTTCACACTGAAGGATCTTCGGCGAAATAACAACATCTTTGGCGGCTTGATGATATTGTTGGCAGGCGATTTCAGGCAGACGTTGCCAGTAATTCCCCGTGGAACGCCTGCAGATGAATTGAATGCTTGCCTGAAGGCATCACCTTTATGGAATAACGTAAAAACATTATCGCTAACCACTAATATCAGAGTTCAACTTCAAAATGATCAAAGTGCTGCACAATTTTCCAAACAATTGTTAGCTGTTGGAAATGGAAAAGTCCCAGTTGATGCGACATCTGGATTAATTACTCTTACCAACGACTTTTGCCGATTAGTAGACTCTCAATTAGCTCTTATTGAAAATGTTTTCCCAAACATTAGTGAGAATTATCAGAATTATGCATGGTTAAGTCAACGAGCAATTCTTGCCGCAAATAATAATGATGTACACGCACTGAATTTCACCATTCAATCAAAAATTGCTGGCGATTTGGTGACATACAAATCCGTTGATTCCATAACAAATCCCGATGATGTAGTAAATTATCCAACGGAGTTTTTGAACTCTCTGGAGTTACCAGGATTTCCACCACATAACTTGCAACTCAAAGTTGGTACAGTTATTATGATATTGCGTAATTGGAATCCACCGCGACTTTGCAACAGTACTCGACTTTCGGTAAAAAGACTTATGCCGAATTTGATTGAGGCAACCATTATTAACGGAAAGTACGCAGGTGAAAATGTATGTATTCCTCGAATACCAATGATTCCGACTGATCTTCCGTTTGACTTCAAACGATTGCAATTTCCAGTTCGCCTTGCGTTCGCAATGACAATTAACAAGTCGCAAGGCCAATCGCTTAGTGTTTGCGGGATAAATTTAGAAAATCATTGTTTTTCACATGGGCAGTTATACGTTGCGTGTTCACGAGTTGGGAAACCATCCGCTTTGTTTGTGTTAACGTCAGACCAAAAAACAAAAAATGTGGTTTACCAAAGAGCACTTCAATGAAACGGATAATTTGCGGACACGTATAACGCTTCGATTCAGTATTTACATTGGATTCACTTTCATTTACTTAGAGAAGTTCAACTAAATAACACTTCATTTTTGTAATCGAAATGAATTCATTACTGTTGTGAAATGAAATCAAATTTTTCCTTTTCAAATATATAGCTTTTCCAGGTCTATTTAAACTTGTTCCAATCAATTTGGGCTATTTCCAAACCAAATTCACCTTTTTCCAAACCAAATTAGACTTTTTCCCCATCAAATTGAACTTTTTCCAAATCAAATTGAACTTTTTCCATTTCAAATTCGACAAAAGCTTAATTCGATTAGATCTTATTCTTTAATGGGTAAACATTTAAGTAAACATGTTAGACATCTATTCTTGCTAATTCCAAATCAATTAAAACTGGAAATAAGAGTATAATTCTTCTGTCCTTGTTGTTATTATGTTTTGCTTTAGATTGAAGAGGGATTTAATAATTCAGTCCTTCTCATTAAACCAGAATTTTTGCAAAGGAGGCCACTATAATATAGTATATTACAATTATAATGAGTGGTTCAGGTGATTCTTCTGACGAAGAATTTCGTCCTACTGTTCTCAACCGAAGAACTAATCGCACAATAGTAAGTTCCAGTGATACTGATGACAATGTTGATTCTGCGCCAGATCTCCCACATTTTAGAAGACAACGTCGAGGTAAATACAACAAAAATTCCAAAGAACAAAAAACAATGTTTATAAATTTGTATGAGGATGGACATGATGTGAAGGACGCTGCCCGAATATCGGGTTTGAAGTTGGGAACAGCCAAATCCATTTTAAAAAAGTATAAAATTAATAATAGCCAACTAATCGATAAAATTAGAGGAGGGACGCGCCGCAAATCGTTGACTCCAGACGTTCTAGCAGAAATCGAACAGGCGATCGAAGAAGGACCTGGCAGAACACTGAAAGACATTAAAGCTATTCTTAGTTTAAAAAATATAAATATAAGTAAATCGACTATTGACAATGGATTGAGAACACTTCGAATCACGTTAAAAAAAGCATATAAGGAAGTAGATCGAATGAATTCCATAGAAACTAAAAATAAACGTAAAGAATATGCTATTGGATTCAATGGGTGGGCACCAACAGAAAGAGAAAAGATGATATTCATCGACGAATCTGGTTTCAATCTCCACCTTCGTAGAAGCCAAGCTAGGTCAAAAAAGGGGAATCGTGCTGTGTTAAATGTTCCGACAATAAGAGGAAGGAATGTCACTCTTGTATTAGCTTTAAATAGTCAGAAGATAATACATTTTAAAATAATAGCAGCTGGTTTACAGAATTCTTAACAGAACTCCATGAGAAGCTTAACGATTCAGACCAATACTATTTGATCATGGACAAGGCAGGAATTCATCGAGCTGAACAAGTAAAAGAAGCTTTGGAGGAGCTTAATCTTGTAGCGAAGTACCTACCTCCTTATTGTCCTATGTTAAATCCAGCAGAGAAAGCGTTTTCCAAAATAAAACTTGGGGCTAGAAATGTTCTCAGCGAAGCAGGAGAACACATTCTGCTTGAGGTTATAGAGAATAGTATTTCTTCCATCACGGCCACTGATTGTACCAACTGGTTAATGGATATCCTGCTGCAACTTCCTAAAGCAACCTCCGGCGACTCTTTGCATTAAGTTTATTATTTTTTCTATTTTTTACATACATATACATACCTCTTTAACACTTTATTTACATACTTATTCAATATTGTTTTTTTTCACTATTCCATTTATTACTTTTTATACTATTATTTTACTATTTATACGACTACTAATTAATTTCTTTATAATGTTATTATTTACAATTTAACTATTAATATTACTACTGAAGTTTAATTAAACCGTTGTTCTTTATTTTCAAACTTTAAATAAAATATACCTATAAAATGAATGTGCATTATTATTCTACACACCAGAATTCCTGTAATGTTTAGAAAGATCTTAGTGATAATGGTTAATTTAAAGTGAGAGTTAAAAATGATTTGGAAAAGGTTGAATTTGATTTGGAAAAAGTCTAATTTTTTTTGGAAAAGGTTTAATTGTTTTAGAAAAGGTTGAATTTGGTTTGGAAATAGTCCAAATTGATTGGAAAAAGTTTAAATAGACCTGGAAAAGCTATAAAACAAAAAAAAAATTGTCTTAATCTTTTAATCACCAAACAAAATATTACATAAAACGAAGCCATCTGGTGGCGAAACGGAGTTCGCCGGGTTTGCTAGTATATATATATATATATATATATATATATATATATATATATATATATATATATATAATTTTGAATGGACCTCATTTTCATGTTCTGGGTGGGGTCGACGGACGTTTGAGGAAATGTTTCGAAAAACGAGTCATAAGTACAAGCTCAATAGCTGATTTCCTTTAAGGGAAATCTGCTAAAAGCATGGAAGACCCAAAGTGTCGATGAGGAGAAAAACAAGATTTGCGCCATATATTGTTCCAGAGCCCTCCCTTTATAGAGGAAGCCTTAATTTAACTGGAAAATGTTCCCTTCATAAAAGGCCTCCAGCATATATCAAAGAACTTGTTAAAAACAAGGACATTTTTCAGGCCCTTAAAACATCTCCAAACCATTGTTTTCAATAAGAAAAAGATATTGTATGTAATATAACAATGTATATCGTAATAGAGTAATAAATATAGGTTTAATTGCTAGCCATATGTAAGGATTAAATAATACTTAAGGTCAGACAATTTTTAAGGATCTATTGGAATACCACCAAACTGCGGCAGCACTCCAATAGTGGAAGTCCCAGTTTTGAAGACAAACTTGTATAAATCTCCTAATTTTATTTAAAGAAGCTCATGGTCCTGGATGTTTAGCAAACATTAAGAATAAACAAGCACTGACCTACCTTAACATTTGCAACTCAGAATTGGTAAAGCGGGAGCAGAGAAGGATAAAATGCGTCTTTCAGAAATAAAAACTAATGAAAGAGAGAGAAAAAAAACTAATTTTTCTCATTTTCGTTATCAGCGAAATGAATTGTATCCTCTGCCCTTACTTCGATTTTTTTTTTATTTCCTGAAGATTTGATGCTCCGAGAAATCACCTAAATGGAAGCTTTGCGTCGGAGAATCTAGGCAAATTGAAGAGTTTATTTGCAAATAATAATGGGATCAAAATGGACTTTTTATTTTGGCTTAGGGGGCTCAGGTTGGACATGAGAGTTAAGCGTTGGCCTTAATCTCACATGTTAGACCTTGAGTGGTGAATTTGATTCCAGCCTGGACAATAGGAATTTATTTAGTGACGAACTCATTAAATAAAATTCTAGGACCCACCCTGACTAGAAAGTGGTGATAACCTGTAGATAACTCGTCCCAATTAGCAATAGTAATAAAAAACGGACAAGTGATAATAATATTTTGGCTGAATGACTAATGCATATCGAGGAAACAACCTATTATTTTTCTGTAAAGTGATATAAATACAGAATACAACAGTTACTATGTAAAGATATCTTTACGCCTTATACACGTAATTAGGTACTGATATGTTACATGTTTATTATTATTTCAAAACGTATCATGTTCTAATTAGGATGAGCCGTATTCCATGAAGGGATACGGCCGTAAAAGGTAAATTACAGGATGATTTATAGCACAGATAAACCCTAATTGATCCTCTGAAACTTGATGAAGTTGTTTTAGTTGTTATCTTGATTATACTGTTAGCCACATCCACAGATAAAGCAAGGAATCGTGTCAAACTTTTGTTAAATGTGTGGAACATAGTAGTTGCTTCTACACCTAATCATGCTTTACGGCTTTATACTTTAGAACACAACTTCAAATATCATGTAACATGGATACACTAAATTATAACTTATAGTTCTATTTTTAAATGTTATATAGATTGTGAATTTCAATAATTCCAATAACTCAAAAATGAGTAACGAATGCCTAATGGTCTAATGAGCTATTATGTTTTTGTTTTTTTCTCCTCATAGTAACCCATGTTGTGCTCTAACATTATTTTTCTAACGTTTCTTCAATTGTTCACTAAACCAAATTCTTAAATGTAGGCTCAGTTAAAATGACATTTTAAGTAAGATGACGGATAATCACAATATAAGTATAATAAATTTGTCTGTGAATACTATTAGCTGAAATTCATACTTTACCGGTACATATTAGTTAAACATGTCATGTAAAAGTAAAGGCTTCACAATATGGCAGTTTTGAAATGATTTAAAAAGTTAAGAAAATCAAAAACAAGCCTGTTCTTCTTTATTATTACTACTTCTTTATTATTACTATACTACAGTAACACTGAAAAATAGGTATTGTGCTTGAGTCACATGACAATTTGAAATTCATGTGGGTATTAGATTTTATGCGGGGGGGGGGGGCTTTGTGGACCATGATTTACCGTCGGTTCTACTTGTGACAAATTTGGCTTCCCTAGTATGAAGCTTCCCCGAGGCTGGTTTCCACCAGATGGCAGAGATAGGACGGCTGTTATTACTTCGTACCTGCAGGCATTGTACCTGTAATGAAATTCAGCAATATAATCAGTGTCAAATGAGTATAACAGTTGATAATTAGAAACTACAATTGGGTTGGGGGCAATAAAGGAAAATTATCCACTTTTTTGTAATTCTATAAAGACGATTTTTCAAAACCTAGCTCACCTATCTATATATTATTCTATGGTTAATTTATAGTGTTATGCTTTGGGGTAACTCAAAAAGTCCGTCACGCAGGGGCTGCGTAAACTAAGCAGATTTCCCACGTGAAGTTTAGTAATAGATAAATCTACATACTGGTAACACAACACCACCGTGAATAAATACAAACGGAAATAAGAAATGGTTCATCCAATTTCAATAACCTGCCGACAGGAAGCGTTAGGTTAGAAATGTTAACAAACGGGTCTGCCCGCTTCACACCGGAAAGAAAAACTATTACTGAAATATATCAGAATATAACATATTAATTTTATTGAGAACTATTTAGAGCAATGTAATTAATAATGAGTCAGAATAATTGTTATCCCTATCAATCAAATTTTAGTAGTCGAAAACCTTAAGACGGGGGGGGGGGGGGGTCTCCAGGACATATGTCCATGTATGTCGTATAATAAAGGTCTCTTGAATACAATTTTTGGTATTTAAACTTCGAATAATGTGATTTATTATGTAGCAGAGTATTGTTTATGTAACATGAGTAGAAGTGGCGGTTTGCTGGTGGCTGAAAACTGAAAAATGCCAATATCTCGGTTAATATTCAAGATAGTGAATTAATGTATATAACAACATTTATTTTAAATTTAATGTACAATAAGATTTGTCCTATACAAGTTTTCGATCCGACCTATAGTAACGGAGATATTTCGAAGTTTCGAAAATCCTCCCCTTTTAACCCCCCCCCCCCTCCTCCTGGACCGATTTCAGCCGTTAACGAACTTGATCTTTCTTTTTACATTTACGACTAAATATCGAGTTTGGTAACGATTAAACAATAATTGCGACCGCTAGAGTGGTAACAAACAAATATATATATATATATATATACAGTTTTGAACGGACCTCATTTTCGTCATCTCCTGGCTAGGATCGATGGACATTTGAAGAAAAATTTCGAAAATCGCGTCATGAGTACAACCTCAATAGCTGATTTCCCTTAAGGGAAATCTGCTAAAACCATATCTTAATATTTAAATTGCAGAATAAGTTATATTATTTATATATACGCCAAACAATATTGTTCGTACATACAAATTTATTATTATTATTATTTATTAACGTCCACTTTTTGCAACTAAGGCTATCTAGGACAGGTTATCTACAGGTTACCACCCTTTTCTTACCAGGGTGGGACTTAGGATTTTAACATACAAATTTAAAACTGAATGTTATATATCTAGAGTGTTATTAAGATTGTTAACGATATTAATTTTTTATATAAAAGAATTTAAATTTATGGTTTTTATAAATTGTATTCATGAAATTTGAGCTATTTTTATAAGGAAGGAATTATATAAGTAAAGATTCTATTCAATAATATGTACAGAAATTAATTGATATAATATTAGTATTTTTGCTCAATAAACCAAAAATATTTGATTTATCCCATTATGTTATATTAACATTTACTGGAAGTAAATACATTTCTTTCAGTTTTTATCTGTTGATAAGGAGGGGTTATCACATGAATGGAAACATTTTGGCCTTCATGGACTATTTTTGCAGCAAAGTAACCGTGAATTATTACGGTTTTACTTTGTCTAATTTTTTTTCTGTTATCATATAATGAATAATTGATTGCCGTTCCTTCTATTGGATTATTCATAATTTTCTTATTTGTATTAAAACAAGAATGTTGAAGATATTGCAGATAATGGTGCATTTGTCTGCTTCGGACAAATTCGTTGGTTTCCCACAATTTATTACCACATGGTCTTATTTATATTCTTTTAAGAAACAGTTATAGAGATTTTTTCTCATGGCGTAATTTTCTTTAAGTGTCCATCAATTCTACTTTGCAGGTGGAAATGAATAATGGTTTCAAATTATGTATATGTGTGTGTGTATATTTCTACGCACGCACACACACACACACACACACTACAATTCAAGAACATAGAATTTATTTTGAATAGAAGATTAAAAATTAATTATATTATGTATTTAATGAAATAATATATGTCTTTTTTCGCGTTCAATATTTTACTTTTTTTATGAATCCATATTCTCACGTGAATTCTCAGTTCGAAGTTCGTATAAAACATTAATGATGTTGAATTGATTGGAACTAATTTACGACGTTATAGCATACAGATTCTTGCTACCATTTATTTCTATGCTACTTAGAACATTTTCTATGCCATTTAATTTACGAATTGTATTTTTAATTATTAACTAATAAGGTACACAATGAAATAATTAATTTTTGTATCTTAACTTATTTCATTAAGAAAAATTTGAGCTCGTAATTTAAAACAAGGGATTTAAAGTTACATGTGTGTAAATGAAATTATTTTATAAATGTATTAATAGTACTTCAAGTCTACAAAAAATATGATTTTTAGTAATCATGGTCACAAACTAATCAAAAACCTGATAGAAATCAGAGTGACTATTGAGGTTTTGGAATGAGGTCTTTCCCTATAGCAGTTTTAGAAATTCTTAGCCCTGAAAGATCAGTCATTTGGTGAAGTTGTAGCACTTTCCTAACTGTAGCACTTTCTTAACTGCCCATTGGAGATTGACTAAATTTATTTGTTGCAATTATTGGGTATTCAACTTTAAATTCAAGCAGAACACTGACAAATAAATGAGTAATTTTAAATATTTACAGTCATATTTTTAAGTATTTATAATTTAAAGAATTTTGTTTTTACTCATTAAAATTCCCCAACTATTCTTATTTGTAATTAGGGAATTTGTTTCTGAAGCCTAATAAATATATACTGTATTATTTAAAGAAAGCATTTTTAATTTCCATATCGACTATTTTTATTGAAACTAAGCTTTTGAACATTTTAAATAGTTAAAAACACTCACATAGACCATAATGCATATTAAACATTTCAAATAATTTGAATTAACTATTAAGCTTTAATTAAACCTTGATGTAAACTGAGCTCAAAGTAATTCCTAATTAAACTGAAAACATATAACTCTATTATCTTTGAGTGTATAATTTAAGAAGTAAGTAGATATAAATTTACAAACGTAAAATAAATGAAATCCCTTTTTAATGATTACTGTAAATACGTTTAGCTACTTCTATTCGCGGGTTCTAAAATGAGTTCATTTTAAATATTTGTGATATTTCAAACCTTTTCGTGTCTAGGATCCTCCTTTTTAAACATCTAATGGATAAAAATGCATTAGAGCTCACACGCACTCACACACACACATACGCGCGCGCGCACGCATACACACGCACACACACACACGTACACCTGCATATATATATATATGTATATATATATATATATATATATATATATATATATATATATATATATATATATATATATATTAGAAACCTTCCCTATGAAAAAGATAATAAATAAAACTATAAATAAAAGGCCAGCCACTCATTTTTCATTTTCACAATCCATACTGAAACTTTAAATGATTATTTCTATTATCTGCAGGAAGTATGAAAATGTTTCACAATAGTAGAGCATATTTAAGAGACATTAATTGCTTTTTGTAGAATACAATTCATTTAGGCCTGTTCATTTCTAATATTATTATTTAATCTAACACCAAAACTAGATTTTAAATTGGCTAATTCGTTTTGAAAAATGGCAGTAGAAATTCTAGTGGAGTGTGTTATTCACGGAATACAGCTATTGACCGTAGCACACATTCAAATGTACCCCCCTCCCACAAACACACTCATGCAAAATCGAGTCGAGATGAGGTTGTCGATTTCTTTCGTTTGGGGACCTGCTCGAATAAAATCAGTATGAATGTTTCAAATAGATGTCCTTGGCTGTTCTAAGTGGTGCCTCTAGGCGTAGATGGTGTAGGGGTTATATATAAGCGTAGATGCACAATTACCATTCACCCCCATTGTGACCCTGCGCAGATCATCTTCAGCACGTCTCCTCAGACAACCAGCACCTGGATTCCTATCTACAAAACCGTCTTAAAATGATAATAAATAAATTACAGAAAAAGGCAATCCTCACCCAACAATCCTTATCCTACCTACATCACAGCCCGGTATGTATGTGTATATGCGTGTGCACATGAGGTCCTTGTTTTTATTTTGCATACTTGCATGTTTTTCTTTTGCTTAGCTTTCTTCGCATGCCCTTCTTCTACGCATGATTTTTCTTTTGGTCTTTGTTCTTTAGTCAGGTGTCGGAGAAAAAATTCCCTTTCATTGGTTATTAATAGATAAAATCTTGATGTTGATTGTTTTTAGATGTAATCGAATGAACATTGAACTGTACTATTAATTGGTAGACTATTGCATCAGGTAGCAGTTGACTCGCCGAAAAGACTAGGGAATTGTTGCGTGGCTGCTGACTGAGGGGGAAACTGCTAAATGTTCATACATGTTTTAATAACTCCGGCCGGTGGTTGTCAACCTTCCCTTGTCCTGAGGTCTCAGACTACGAACTATGTCATCACAAATGAAAAAGGCAGTAGTTTGAGAATATTAAAGAGTTTTAACATTAATAATACGTGGAATATCGAGCGGAGGAGCAGTGCGGCGGAGCGGCACCCCAGTGACTGGTTGTTGGAGGAGACGGGTAGTAGTGAAGGGAAGGGCGGATGTTGTTTGAGCGGCTAGTAGGGAGAGTGTCAGCCCTCAGTTGCTGTGTGGAGAGGGTACCGGCAGCTTTGGCATGGGGCTCCCCACTTAGTCTAGTTGTGGTGAGTATTGTGGAGTGTCCAGACTCCATGTGCATACTGCACCTCTACTACATAGCCTCCACCTTAGCTCTAGTAGCACAGCTAGCCTCTTAGATATCTATTATCTTCTCCCACTGGTTTAACCACGTCAATTACATCACTTCTCTTCTCCTATCCTTTAGTACGCCTCTGCTGGTAAGACTCATATCTAAGGATAATTATCCATAGCTTTTTATCACTAAAAAATAACTAATAATTTAATTTTTACTAAATTTATCCCTTAAAGCTTGTTCTCCCTAGCCACACAAATCAACTAGATTGTAAAACCTATATATATATATATATATATATATATATATATATATATATATCTATATATATGTGTGTGTGTGTGTGGATGTGGATGGGTAGTTAGTGCGTGAATCAAACAAATGATGCTTTAAAACATACATTTATTATTATTTTGTTTAATGTGTTTAATTTAATTTCATAAACGTTATGTGATAATGCTTTCTATTTTTTTTTTTTAAATCACAGGAGCACAGGTTTTTAGTAATTGGTCTATTTAGCAGAATACATTATTAGGTCACACTATGAGAAGCAGTTATGCTCTTCACGAGTTGGGTATTCAGAGCAATAACCAGATTTGATAATGCGGTCTTCCTTTGACTTGTTGACCCATATTATCAAATTATGGTCTGTCTGTTGTGAAGTAAGTTTTGTCTGAGTTGTCAACTCATTTTATTTTTAGTTTAGACACCACATTCAATTAGAACATGCCACTCAAGAACATTGTGCATAACTATATTTCAGCTTATTTATAACTAAGCAAAAATGAATGGACTGGAGATTCAATAATTAAAAAGTTCACATATTTCTAATGATAAAACTTCTGTATTTCAAAGAATGGCTCAACTTTTAATCTCAGCTTTTTAACATTTCATTTCAGAGGAGTTGTTATTTTCAGCATCAATATACTCGAATGTGTGTGAATCAGCCACTATATAAATTTGTGTGTTTATGTGGGAATCAAGCCCATGTCTCAACGTTAATCAAGGACCAGTCTTCAAACCTTCCTTCGCTGAGCACGACTCACGAGTATTTTACCTTTTTGGTTCAGTTTATCAAATAAAAAAAAAACAGTAATTTATTGTACTTCAATTAAATCAATGTCTGACAAAAGAATCTTTAATATGTAATCATGCATTAGAATTTCTTTACCGAAAAAAATGAGAATAACTTCTGTGCAAGAGTGTATTAATACGGACAAAGATGATCTAATGTCGAATACTTTTCTAAGAAGTCACAAAAAAAAAAAAAGAAAAAAAAAAAAAAAACGTTTTAACTAGTGGAAAATTAGCGTTTTATATGATACATACTTTCGTATTGCATCAACACTTCAGCGATGAGATCTAGCCGCTTGAACAAAATGGTGCTACCATTACTGTAGGACCACATTTCTGTGAGATAAAATAATGAACATTCTACCCCTACATTATATTTTTTTAAGCCAGCCCTAATTGTGTTGTATCCTTCGTCTGTTTTACACATGAAGGAACGTTTGCTATGCTAGTTATGACAATTAGAGATCAAGGCCAGTAGGGAACTAAACTTAGCCATTTCACAATTATATCAAGGCTGTTATTACCGCTTTATTACATTTAATTTACTTAGTGCCTACTTATTATGTACTCTCTTTACATAGCACATTCATTTTTGCCATGTTTCTAAACTCATTGAAGTCGGTGAACTCTAAGAACTTTTCTTCCATAAAAACATTTTTAATGGAAACAAAGTATTTTTATTGGTATATACGCCTTTGTTTTTGGTATCTGATGAATACTAACATAACTATATGTGCCCTAGACGTCCTAGTAATAAATATACTACCAGTTACTCTTCAGCATTTATATTGTCCCTAACCCAACTTCCTGTTATCCACTTTTGAGGTGCTGGGTCTAGTAACTAGATAAAAGGTAAGAATCAACATGCCTCGCGTTAACTTATACCTCTAACTTCGTGTTAGGTTCTTACTGATACAATATATGTCGCCAGGCAAGCCTGAAGGACTTAGTAGCCAGTAGTTTCTCTGTCGGGCTTTCTCTCTCACTCTCTCTCTCTCTCACTCTCTTTCTATCTCTCTCACACACTCTCTCTCTCTCTCTCTCTCTCTCTCTCTGTCTCTCTCTCTCTCACTCTCTCTCTCTCTCTCTCTCTCTCTCTCTCTCTCTCTCACACACACACACACACACACACACACTCTACCTCAGACAAGGAACTAAAAGGACTAAATTCAGTTATTGTAAAAAAAGGATTTCACTCTTTGCCAATCTTAGAGGATCATACCCAAATAACATGAATATACAATACATTAGTTTGTATCTCTTTCTTTCCCTCCTTCAGCGTGTGTTTTTGTGAGTGCATTTGTGTGTATTTGCGATTTTGTGTAAGTGAGAAAGCGTGTGAATCTGTTTGTGGACGTGGTTGTTGGCGTGTGTGTGTTGCCTAATATTGGGACAGTGAGAATCTAGAGAAAGATCTAAGTATTCCGGCACAGTATAGCGTTTTGAATAAAATTAACATTCTAGTTACTCTGACATCCCCGACAGAATGTTCTTAGCCGACAGTATGTTATTATAAATATGTATGTAATCCCAGGGCTCACAGACAGGCAACTTAATATTATTCAGTGCGGTCGAAGATAATGTCGTATAAAAACAAAGCCGCATAGAGGACCTATTTGTTGTAATTACTTTACTCCTCGTTTCCTTTGAATATGGCTTATTTCAATATAATTTGCATAAAGGGCTCCTTTACAGGCTGGAGCTGTTTAACACAAAAGTTAAAAGACACAGATTCTGCCTTGGATAAAGAAAATCTGCTTCCAGAACTGAAAATGGGCAAAAAGTATCCACTTTCAAAAATTCAAAGTTATTCGCTTAAAAAAATAACGTTTAAGATATAAAGTTCAATTATATATTTGCTTCTGTGTTTAGAGTTATTCACCTACAATTTCCTGAAGAGTTATGTATCACAAACAGTTCTCACAGTGTTATTTACAAAACATTTCCCTCAGATAAATGTTTCGTCTTTGTCAGTTCTACTCATGGTACGAGTTTCAGTCACTTTCTTCTATTTTTCTAACCTAAGAAATTACAAAAAATTATATATATATATATATATATATATATATATATATATATATATATATATAAAATATGAGCTCTAGTGGTCTCAATTTTTATCGATTCTAAACGAATAATACTAAACATCAGAAGGAGTGAGGATTTTAACAAAAGGGGTAAAATTTGCATATGCTTCTGATATTGTCATATTAAAATAACATTATATGACAAACCTTGTTTTTTGGTGATAAGTTCTTTAGTATTAACCGTGTTTTCTTAATATTTTTTAGTGTTCAGCCTTTAGAGCAACCCACAGTCCAGCTCATCTCACATCAACAATAGACCAAATTAACACCAATAATATTTTTGGAAATTTAAATTCCACGTATTACATATTTTCATTTTTAAGGACGAACTTACGGAGTGGTAACATCAATCAACTTCCTATGCACTTAATGGTTTATTTTATCTAAAAATAAAGAACAAATCTTGAAGTATGGATTTAGATCAGGAGAAGTGAGATTTATATAAAGGGTTTCTTTATTTACAAATATCTCCGTTGTTATAATCCGGATCGAAAAATAATATATCAAGATTACAAAGGAACCAAACAAATGTTCGGGTAGCTTTATTGGACCTGATTTGTTTTTTATTTTTCATACGAAGCTCCGATACAATTTTAGAAAAAAGTATTATACAGGCAGGCAATGTGATATATACTAGAATAAGAAACATTCGTCTTTGCCAGTAATACTGATGTTAAATATAAATTTTTGGTGTTATGTGAAACCGTTTTGTCATTTGAATTTAATGAGATTTATCGCCCTCAAGACAGTTGTAGGAATATTAACAGAAATAGTACTACTAATATTGAGTTTCTTTGCATTTCTTAACATACATTTAGATTCGAATCGGACATTTACATTTAGTTCACCGATATTGGATTGATATAACATGTAAAGAATGTTATTAAAGGAGTAATTGCCAGAGACATAGATTGGAGCGTCATTGCATGGAGCATAATTTAAGAGAGCTTCTCGTGACGCATTGCAGAGAATTTGTTTCCTTTTACTAGTCCATTGGATTTATCTTGCTTCTTTCTATTCATGAAACCCCTTCTCTCTTACAGAATACAACTTTCATTTTTACTCCGTTTTCTTTATGTGTTTATTCCTCTTGCTTATTTCTGTACATCGGTTTTGTTGACGTTGGAAACTGAAATAACATAGTGTTATATAAACTATAAAACCACTTAGAAACAGGATTACATTAACACTAGTGACTGTTTATAATGTCTGTTCTAAATATTACATTCAATTCATTTGAAATATCTTGATGTTTGAAATGTCTTTGGTAATGACTGCAGACTACCGCATTCAAGACGCCTTACAGTAGTCCCGATTCCCTCATCATGATGCAAAAAATACTTTTAGTTGGCGGATCTGATTCCTACTTTGTATGATGTTTATTGTGGGGCTTAAAAGGTGATTTATATAGGTTGTGTTAGATTTTTCAAGGTTTGGGGTAGGGTTTAGAGGGAGAGGGTAGGTGCTCTCTGACATTTCTAGTACTTTAGTATTGTTTATGTTAAAAAAAAGGTGATATTTCAGTACTATTACTGTTTTTATTTTTTATTTAAAACTTATTTATGTTTTTTTCTGTAATCGTTGAATAATGGTAACATTACTAAACTGAAATGAGTGAAGAAAGTGAAACATTTTGCAATAGAGTGAAGAAAGTAATCACTTTCTTCACAAGTGAAGAAAGTGAATTGCCTTCTTAATTAGTAATAAGTATAAATTAAAAAATAATTTGAAGTTGGAAATTAAATGCTTTTAAATGTTTCTTAACATTGTAAGAATTTATTTTAACAAAATAAATTGAAATGTGAATGAATTATTGGTGGAAATAATCAATATATTTTAAAATTTAAATATAATAATAATTACCTTCCTTGTTTATAACCTGCACTTGTTTATAACTGCACTACTTCACAATCATCACTAGTTGTTTTATAACTATGCTTATAACCTTTCACAACCATGCTTATAACCTACCAACAACATACCATAATCTTCACAACATCCTAATTTTGTTCATATTCTGGTTAGATCTGATCATGTATTACACGATTACGGAAAAAAATTAATATTACACTCGTGACGAAAGTAGAATTTACAACTCTCGTGAAATTACAACACTCGCTTCGCTCGTGTGGGTAAACGTTTCACTCGAGTTGTAAAATGATCTACTTTCGTCACTTGTATAATAAATAACTATTCTTGTAATTATTAGCATTAGTATTAATGAAATAACTCAAAATGTTTGACTTTTCATTTAATTATTCTGTTAAAAGAATTCTTTATCGATCAAAATGTTTCAACAAAATTTAAATATTAATTTAAAAAAATAAAATAAAAAATAATTCTATGCTCTTCAGAATTACTCATGAAAAATGACAATTTCATAAGCCATCACTAGAGCATTTCTGATTAGTTAATTTTTTAAATACAATTTAATATATATATTGCAATTCGAACAATTAAAAACCATGAAGTATTAAATATATAAAATAAAAATGTTCACTGTGACAATAAATGGATAAACATATGTAAATTGACTTATTTTCATATTATATATTTATAAAAAAGGTATTATTATATGGCAATTTAAACATTTGCTAAATATTCACTACCTTAAAAACGGGGTAACAGGCGCACTAGCAAGATCGTCCTAATTCCATGATTAAAGAACAGCTCTAAGCAAAGATTGTTTTCGTCCTAAAAATCAGAGTCATCAGATGAGGTGTCAGTAATTTATTTTTCTCAGGACTCTCCCTCTGTATCTTCGTTTGAGGATCAAATAAACTTTTCAGATCTTCCATAACATCTTGTGACAGGTTTTTGTTGTTTTGTTTGGTATTGGTGTCTTGCTGATATCACTGGATCGAATGATAGCACCATTCTGCAAAATAAATCCTGAATAATCATCCTTCAACTTGTTTTACTTCTGAATAATTGTCTGTACATCCGAATATCTTTGTTCCAGGCTTTCTGTGCCTCTCTGACAGTTACCCAAGAGGCAAAATAGCATTTCGCTCCCTTCCAGCCTTTATCTCATCGTTTCCCTGGAAACTCTCCTCTTGATCCTATAGATAAAGACATTTCCCAACTGCAAACATTACACCATTCGATTCTCAAATATTTGAACAGGAGCACCTTACTTAAAGCTTTTCAGTAGTTCAATCTCAAGAACCGGCCTATATCATAAAATAAATATGTTTTAAATAAAAAAAAAAAAATAAAAATGGCAATAGTATAGAAATATTAATTTTTGCATTATAAAAAATACGAAAGTACTAGAAATGTCAGAGAGCACCTATCCTCTTTCTCTCTAGCCCCTACTCCAAACCTCGACAAACCCAATACATCCTATATAAAACTTCTTTTCAATCCCACAATAAACATCATTCAAAGTATGAACGAGATCTGCCCACTAAAAGTATTTTTTCCACCATGATTAGGGAATCGGGACCAGGGTGCGCCACACAGCACTCCCTTTGGGCCTCTCATGGTCTTCTCTAGAATCTCCCCTTCTGATCCTACGGCTGAAATTTCCTGACTGCGAACATTACACATTTATATTCTCAGATAGCTCCTCTAACATGTGGTGCTATAATCATCACCAACACTTGTGAGCTATATTTATTATCTATATATATTTTAAAGGTTTAGGATTAATGTAGAAACAAAGAAAATATAATTGGTTCAGAAAAAAAAAAAAAAAAAAAAGGTTTTTCGGATTTTTTGTACCACGAGGGGGAATTGGGGCTACGGTGCTCTGCTCAATATATGGTCCTATGAACAATAATTGATGTAAAAAATATATATATATATATATATATATATATATATATATATATATATCATTTAAATTATTTGGGAATGGGGCACTGATCATAGAAGAAAATTATAATGTCGAATGTAAATAACCATTTTTCACCTTAAAACTGTCAGTTTTGATTTACGAGGTCATTTCAATTGTGATTTATAGTGGAACATCATCTTCAACAACAACAATCAAGTATTAAACGTTTAACAGTAAGTAGACATATTATTCAAATGCATTTTTTAAGTATTTATGTGTGGAACAGTTAACGTTGAATTATATTAAATTATATTATACTGAACAGGAACATAAATTGTATTAGATAAGACAATTTCCATAATTAAATATATGGGCAGCAACAAAATGGGACCAAATTCGAGTACAGAAGGACTGGCATGACGGCTGATATTCCATATTTTATCGATAATGAGGTTCTGCTCACTATCATTTGAGGGAAAAGGAGTCAGCTTAAAAATGCTTGCTATATTTAGTGGAAAAACAAAAGGAAATCCACTACGCAGGTGCTACTTAAAAGGACAAAACAAATTTAACGTACTGAATAACAAGCTGAAGATTTCAGTCTCCCCTTCTGGCGTAGAAAAAGCCCTCCTTGAAAATGTCTAGAATCGGAGATCACACATTTAATTTAGAAAATAACGCCTGACACCTCCATCGGGATTAGATAAACTTTGGCTCTTTTCGTATGACTCTTAAAATCTATCACAAGTAAGCAGACCTCAGTTTTCGTCTACTAGGTAGCCTTCATGTGTGTTTGAAGAATGTTTTAAAAAATCACTAGCTGATGATTTCTTCTCCCATAAGAAAGCATTGTTAAAAAAAAGCAAAAAACCTATTGGCGTAATTGGGAGGCCCAGGGCCTAAATGCGACTCGGCTGAAAGATGTGACTATCTCATACTTTACCAAATGGTTTGGTTACTGAGCCCTTGGTCGCTGAGCTCTGCAGCTAATGACAACTATGGATGCTGATGAAATATCTTAGCTACACAGCTCAACCGAATGATGTGCTCCTGTTTCAGAGGTTTTGGCTCCACGTTTTGTTACATTATTATGAAAGAGATTCCTTAAATCAGGAAAAACTGTACCGAATGTTTACTGAAGTCAGAAAATGTATCTGGACTAACTGTTCAGAAAACAAACTGAAATAGACGTCTGCAATTAAATAGACATAAGGACTCCACTGTTAACGTTAGACAAGCGAGCCCTTGTGATGAAAATGATCTTATATTAGAGATTATGTGTGACCTCGAGCTAAAAATCCGATAAGCATTGGAATAGAAGTCTTGCGTTTCAGTTTATTTAGTTAAGAGTAGTACATAAGACATAAGAAGTGGCACATTTACGTGTGAATTTATAAATTTTTTTTTTTTTAGTTAGTTACATTTTCATTTAAGTGTTTTTGTTTAATTTATTTCCTCCAGACATTAAGCCTATTGTTTTTTTTTCGGTTTTAAACCTTTTTCTTGGTAAGAACTTATAGGTCTAAAAAGTACTATTTCAATTTAGATTTAAGCCTTTTGTATATAAAGCTACCAATGCATGAATAAAAACTAGAGATTTTTTATATCACTTTGCCAAATCGACATTCCTGGCCCTTCACATGGTGTACGTTTGCAATAACCTTCGCGTACCTGCAAAAATACAGAATTATAAATAGATTGTTGTCCCGAACACCCAAGAGTATTTGGCTTCATCATAATAATCTATTATCCGTATTGTTATACATGTCTCCTATTCGCCCAAATAGAGTAGTTATTGTGAAGAAAAATATTGAAAAGTATTGTATTTAGTTTTAAGCTCCTATAAATCCCCATTACTATATTTTCACATTAGTTTAATACAGTGCTAACTCATCTGATGTGGTTTAATTGAAGAAGGAGAAAAACAGTATTGAATTTGCGATAGCTATGTAATTCTAGCAAAAGAACTGTACTTCGATTATAGATATGTCTGTTAGTAGTATTAATAGTTTTTCCACTTAAAAAAAAATATATGTGCGTCATGTATGGGAGAAGTCCAATGTTAAATTACACCTGTGAAATTTGGTTTGTTATCACAGAGCTTAGACGGTAGATTTCTTAATCCAACTTTGTTCTAAAGCTCATGTGTTAGTGGCAAACCATTAGTTCGGGCTCTATTAAAACGTAGTAGAATACCACATTTTTGGTACTAAAGGGAAAGTTTAACCCTTTCACTAAAATATAATACTAGAGCATTCCCCTTTGTAAGCTATGAGTAGGGAGACATCACAGTAATAAAACAATAGTTGAAGTATCAAATATTGAGTTAGATCACCAATGTGCATGATACTGTTAACATGCATGTTGTCATGATGTCACCGCACGTGATGATTGCCAGCGGCGGTGCCTTCTACCTACAGAGAACAATAACAACATAGTTTTTTAATTAAAAATAAAGCAGTCCATTAATTTAATTATGAATCATTTACTGGCGTTGTATTCCCTTCTAAAAACGAATAACATTGTTTCTAATTTACAAAAGCCCCCGCTGCCATTTCAAGGGCATGGTGAAGGGGGTTTGTAATTAAATATGAAGATATCATACTTGTTCCCCATGTAAAAGTCATTAAATTATAATTGGTCAAGTGGTCATAAAATTATTGATGGAAAATTCCAGACTAAAACATTGTGGTTCATGAGACGATATTGAGTTGAGGAGGAAATGGCTGATAATGAGTGCTTTCATTGATTACAAGTTGTTATTATCGCTAACTTGTTTTGGCCCTTATCACCGCCTTCTTCCCCATGCCCATTCAATAGGTCCCCATTTCACTCTTCTATGGGCGAATTTGTTCAATCTTGCGTGCAGTAAGTTCATTTGTCAATTGTTGTCATAGTACAATGCCCAAATTTCGATATACTTGCTTCATTAAAATTATAATAGTGAATTCAGCATGAATGAACAGGGGGCCTCATATTCTCTATTCTCATATTCAACCTCTGCTTCATATTAATGAGGTATGGGTTTCCATGAACCTCTGTTATATCTGATGAGTGGTGTATACGTGTGGGTGGGGGGGGGGGGGGGTGGGGGGGGGGGGGGGTGGGGGGGGGGGGGGGCGGGGGGGGGGGGTGGTGGTGGGGGGGGGGGGTGGGGCGGGTGGGGGGGGGAGGGGGCGAGGGGGGCGGGGGGGGGGGGGTGGGGGGGGTGGTGGGGGGGTCGGGGGGGGTGGTGGGGGGGTGGCGGTGGGGTGGGGTGGGGGTGGGGGGGGGGGGGGGTGGGGGGGGGGGGGGGTGTTTGGGTGGGGGGGTTGTGGGGGGGGGGGGGGGTGGGGGGGGGGGGGGGTGGGGGGGTGGGTGGGTGGGGGGGGGGGGGGGGGGGGGTGGGGGGGTGGGGGGGGTGGGGGGGTGGGGGGGGGGGGGGGTGGGGGGGGGGGGGGGTGGGGGGGGGGGGGGGTGGGGGGGGGGGGGGGTGGGGGGGGGGGGGGGTGGGGGGGGGGGGGGGTGGGGGGGGGGGGGGGTGGGGGGGGGGGGGGGTGGGGGGGGGGGGGGGTGGGGGGGGGGGGGGGAGAAATGTCTCAATCTACAAGGCTAATCTGAGGTCAACCGACTAACGACTCTTATAAGGTTTCGATATTAAACAAATCACCATTATTATTTTCATTATTCCTAATTCTAAATTACTTCTCCCCTAATTAAGGGTTGTTTTGGGGAAACTTTAGCAACAAATTTAGCTTTCTATATGCTTGTGTGTTGTGTGTCCAAATATTGTTTCCATGGAATTGAAAAATTAAACATTTTAGCTGATTCATATGTTTGAATATACAGTGACAGTAATGTTTTTATCAATAAATGACCTAGTATAATGAATCATTTGAGAAGTATAAGGTCGAATATTAATTTTTTTGTCCGTTATTTTAAATCAATATCCGTTGAGTTAGAATTAGATTATAAAAATGGAGCCTCACTTGAACCAAGTATGTTTAAGCAATAGGACTTATGATGAAAATAGCTTCGTGGTGTTAGTTCCTACAAGGAGATGATGATGTAGCGGAAGAAGGAGCCTCAAATAAAATAATTCCATCCAGGCAAAAGAACTTTTCCAAGGAAACGGATAATAATAAAACTATTAAGTGAAATAAGTTAAAAAACAGAATATAAGGCAACCAATTAGATATTCAAGCACTATAGTTCAATACTTGTAGCCAGGAAATCCTAATAGTGACAAAGAAAATAGCAAATTGTTTTCTTCGCCAAACGTCCCGCTCTGAATATAAAAGAACTTTATAGGCAACTGAGCGACTGGAGACTATTCACACTGATAGTGGTCATGTACAAACCGGCCTCTGAGGACCTCTATAACAACTCACAGGGAATTGTTTCCTTAAAAACAACTCTCTAAAAAAGAAAAAAAAGAAAACCTATATTACTTCTTGTTAAAGTTAAAATAAGGGAGAATTCTTTGAAAAATAACCAAACAAATTTCTTTAAAAAAATAATTTTTATATAAAAAAATATTTACAATCAGTACTGGACTATTGATTACCCGGATATAATTTCTTCTCAAAAAATAGTTTTAAAATGAATATTATATTTTGTTATTATGAATAAGTATAGTATACAAGAAGCTGTATGGCAAGAATGAATTGAAGTTTGTTGGAAATTTTTATAGACGAGGTTTGCAGCTGTTTCCTTCATCGGTAGGTGTTTGACATTCTAACTAATATTCTGAGGTTATCTGAACAGTCATTATTATTTAAAGAAGTTCTCACCAGGAGACTCGGATATACCTCTCCCCCCCCCCACCTCCTGGGAATACCTTGATCCCTTGACCTACTTTAAATAATCAAGCTACAGTGTTGCCGACGTTTTGGGAAGTATATTTACTTTCTCATTCACACTGAAACAATAATATTGGTCCACTATTTCATGCTTCTGATTTATATGTAAAATAAAAATCCGGGGTAAACATTCTAGGACAATATATTACAGAGTGCTGGTCACAAGAGGATGGAATCGGAGTATCCAATCATCAGGACTCATTTCCTCTCACCCACCCCCACCAGACATTACAATGAAGGACGCCACCGTCATACCCTGAAGGGATTGGCTCCGCCGCCACACCGAAATCCTCTGTGTAGCGGGAGGGATCTACTTGAGCAAGGTACTTGCACTAAACCCAGACCAGATCCACCGGCATTCTACGTCTCGCTAGGCTCCATGGTGGCTCTTCATCGTGCGTTAACTGCCACACCATGTAATCGGACAGCCAGGGGGGAGATAATAGGTGTCAATGGAAAAGTAAAGTATTAAAATAGGTGGGCGCGATATCAAAGATAACGAAATACTAGTCTTGGGAACGAAAGACTTCTAGCCATCTTTCGTTAGCTATCATTTAGAGCCCATCTATTGGCTCTGTTTTTTTTTTTTTTATGAATTAGAATGAAATAGTGATCTCCTGTTCTTTTATCAGTGTCATAGAGTAGGGGTATACATTTTCCGAAAGGTCGGCAACACTGTAGCAATATTTACTCCTTTTTTGGCCAACATCCACACCTAAATATGTTATCCGATCAGATTTGCGGTTATCTCTATTTTTATCTAAAAAAATTTGAGGATGACAACATTCTGCTGAATTAGTAGAGTGACCATAATAATGCATGGAATTCGTAAACAATGTTCTCAAACGAGCTCCTACCGAGTTGGTGAATTTCGGTTTCTAAACTAACCAAAATGACCATCCAATTCGAATGTGATGTTTTTATTTATATTTAATCAGATGGATTGAATTTATTCATTTAATTCCTTTTAATTCTGAATTGTTTATAACAAATAATTTCAAGCTGATAAATTCCAAAGAGGAAGAGAGGGAAGTAGAAAAGGTGAAAGGGGAGAGAGAGGTTTGGTAAGGCCCCTAGGGTAATCGGGTTGGGCTCAACGAGCTGGCCGTAGGGGGCGCCCCACCCCACACACTACCCTCTCCTTTACAACCTTTTTGTAAAAAACACCTTGTGTTCCAGTTACACCATGCCTTAAAACTGTAAATTGAGAAATTAACGATAAACTCAATGTGATTATCTAATGTATATCCAGGACTTGCGCCGGTAACGTTTAACTGAGGTTGTCTAAATAATCTTAGATCTATTTTATTCAAATATATTATCTTTTTAAAAACTTTTCTTTCAAAAGTTTGCTGGACGTTCCGTAGAATAGGTACTTCATCAACTATCTAAGAAAGGTGTAGCTCCATGGACAGGGACTATACTGAGGCGGGAACTAGATAACTATCGTTCTGGTGATGGGTGAGGAATTTTAAAAAGGGACCCAATTAAGGTTAGATTTACAACGGACCTGGCCAGAACAGGGGGTGACTTGAAGAAGCTGACACATACAACATACATACATGTTCAAGAGCACTCTCACACCTTAAACATGGTGGACTGGTGGGAAATCTAATCGTCCATCACAATCTTTGAATATATTATAGAATATAAATTAGTGTATTTTAATATAAAATACAAACATCATTGCAAGAAAATAAAAAAAATGTTTTATATATATATATATATATATATATATATATATATATATATGGTTTATATTGTTTATATATTACGCGTTATTAAAGAAAATAATTTATACAAAAGATCTTATTCAAATTTTGTATAAACTATAAATAACCGATTACGTGAATATATTTATACACCAAAGGGAGAAAAACGCTCCCTTCATCATCATTACCTTCTTCTTCTCCACACCTACTACCTTCCTCAGGCTATTCATCGTCACTAAAGTTGTTCCGGTTGGGCTGCAGTCCAGGGTCTTATATTTTATGTAGACCACGAAGAATTTCGAGGAGGCCGTTGGAGAAGAAGAGCATTCAGGCCATCGAGAAAGTCTACAAAATCACGTCAGTACCATCTGACACACACACCAAACAAACTCAGTCGAAGAACCGAAAAAAAAATCTAGAAATAACAATATATAACAAAGTCGAACTATTAAAATATAAATGCGCTTAAAAAATAACGTGTGAGAGGATCTTAATAATAATCTTCTTGGTAAACCTGGAGTCGTGAGTTTGATTACCACGTGGGTAATAAGAGTGACGAACACACTAAATAAAAAACCTTTGTCCCTGACTAAGAAAGGGTGATAACATGTAGATAACCCCTATCAATTAGCCAAAGTAGCATAAGAGTGATCGTTAAAAGGAATTACCATAACATTAAAATCTATATAACTAGGCAAATAATTAAATATATATTTCTAATAATAGCAAATAAGTGGCCTAAATTAAATAAACGTGTAACAAAAAATAAAATAAAAGGTGTTACTAAAAAATGAAAGAAATAGATTATGAAAAAAATGAAAATAAAATGAATGGAGCAGTAGTAACACACCTCCTTATGTAGGACGCCCGCCGTGAGTGACTCAATAAGACATGCCTCGGTCACATCAAGGAGCTACCCCTCCCTGATTTATTGAGATTGGACTCTCCCAACTTGAAATCAACTAAAGATTTTTCAGCATACAATTATTGCTGTTTTGGGATATGTAAAAAGAAATGCCACCGAAAGTAATTATGACATATAACTTTAACCACTGATACAGTAACTTTAACAATGAACCAACTCTAATAGGTAGTAAATGGCCAGTATATGTAATTTCGAATGTGTAGTGGGAACGAAACATATAATTATTTTACTATAGTAACAGACGTAACCCTTATGTTAATAATTACCAACTACCATTCATTCGAGGTAGAAATTTGTCAGTTTAACATTGAAATAATTTGACCGGAGGCAATAATTGAATATCTATCTTAGGAGAAGTTTTCAGCCATTCAGCCAGTCGTAACAAACGTTTTAATTAAATTATTTTTGGTAGTCTTAAAAAGAATTACATAAAATACCAATAAGGTGCTCTACAATATAATTTAAGCAGCTTCTCCATCTATAGTATAGTGTTTCTATTTTTTTTTTCTTAGTCTTAAGAAGAGATTATAACAGATTATCATCATAATGATTGGTTCTATATTCATACGTTCTTCTTTCTTATTTGGTTGTTATAGCCCATTATTCAACGCAATTAGCCTATTTTTATTTTAAAAAATGAAATGAAATTAGTTGGGCGTTTCATGCATTCATATCGAAATATGGCTAGGCAATGGTCTGTTAAAAAGACTTCGTGTTGCTCTAAAATTCTTGGTTAGAGTATTTCGTCGAAATTTCTTTTGTTTTAGGAGAAGAAAGGGAGCAGAGGAGGACAACAATCTCACGAAATGTCTTGCTGCAGCGAATGAATAAAGCCCAAGACAACAAGCGACATATTCCAAGCAATGTCTACAGCCTGATTAGAACCGGAAACATTAAAGAAACATAAGTCTTATCTCTTCCTCCCTTGACTTGCAAATGGTTCTGCCACAAGATTTATGCGCTCTTTTTTTAAACATTGCGTTTACAGTATCTTTCCAATTCAATTCCCTTTTCATTGCTGCCAGGGGAGGACTTTTTTCCCTTCTTGAAAATATTTGACATCATTATAATTCCTTCCTTAGAGAACATAGGTCTGTGCTCTACGATAGTACTTTTTATTTTTCTTCGTGCCCTATACACCGTTTCCACTTCTCATTACCACCAACATCGTTTTTATCGTTATCACATTTTTTTTTAGGGACGTCAATTACATGATTTCTTTTTTCAATATTTCAAGGTTCTTCGAATATTCTCAACACACACACACACTTATTTGACAAACTTATTGCCTTCAATTGTCTACTTGGTTTTCGTGAGCATATGTAGGATGAGTATGTGGGAAATGTACTTATGTCGGGCTTAAATAATATAAATAAGATTACCACGGCATTTCAATTGTATATACGCCATTAGACCATGTCTACTTACAAACTTCCCAATTCCATTAGAGAGAGCCAACCGATGTAGAGAATACAATAAGGGGTTTGAAATTTAATATTGGTGTTCCATATATTCCTTGAAATTCATTATGATATCCGGAATATAAAAATGAGAGTAGAAAAGTTCCCCTTCCTCCCTTAACTCGTTGCAACCCCACCTTCTCCTCCTCTTTTGTACATCCTTTCTCAAAACATCCATACCTCTAGGTCCAATTTAAGCCATTGATGAGTGTTACTTTTAACTTTAAATTTAAATATAGATTTTGGTAATGATGAATAAGCATCTGTACACTATATATATATATATATATATATATATATATATATATATATATATAAAATTAGTTAAATGATTTGTAAATTATCTGTTTACTTAAAATAATAGTTTTTTGAGCAAATCAGAAAATAGACCTGTCATGACAAAAGAATTATGTGTGGCGTTGGGAATTAAAACAAAGTAGCTCCAATTTTTTTCAAAATTCCTTTTTTTACGAATTTAACAAGTCCTAATAGATCTCTACACATGGCTCAGAGCAGTTGCATCGAAACAAGTCAGATCCAACACGACATCACCGAGAAGCTTTCCTAGCACATCAAAACCAGTTAGATCCGTCGTTCATTCGGCAGCCGCTAGATGGCAAAACTGCCAAGTTTATGTGTTGGTTTTTGTGAATTCTATTGACTTTGAACGAAGTAAAAATGGATATTCCTATTCAAACAAAGGAAACCCCTTCAAAGAAGGTGTGGAAGCCTGCCGGGAGGAAGAAAGAGTTCGTGAAGGGGCGTCGGTTTCTTATTTTCTGCCTCAAATGGCCTTTGCCCTCCCAAACTTCCTTGTAATCATCTTACTAGGAAGAAGGCTTATCGGTGAGATGAGTTTGCTGGTGAAGATCCGAAGAAGTTTCACGGTGTATTTTAGTCAGTATATAAGCTGAATCAAGATACGTTCAACTTGAAAAATACACAGGTCATGGGCGTCATAGGTCGAAAGCGGGTGGGCTCAAAATTGTCTCGTGATTTCTCATACAGGCATTTTATTCTGTTATCAACAGAATACAGGTATGCGCAGTCTGGTCTTCAGAAACATTGTGGATAGGAAAACCCCTTGTTGATGGTCTAATCAAATGTTAAGTAAGGTCTACAGGTGAGATGCGAACAGACAGAAAAGGTAGCTTCAGAAACCAGCTATTTATTATGTAAAGAGAATGGCATTGTTCAGGTTCATTCAAAAATACAAAGAGCAGAAAGAACAGCTTGAATTTCTTACGAGTATTTTAATGCTTGCAAATCAAAACAAGTTAGATCTAACACAAAATCGTCAAATTTTCTGCTTACCTAAGCAAATCAAATATCATAAGTTTCAGCGTACATAGGAAATTTATGTGATGACACTACTTATCGAAAAATGTCATGTCATCAAATCGTTTATCATTTGAATTTTTCGGTTTTTCATTTCTCCTGTATAATGTTCAGAAGTGAATCTACCTTGTTTTGATTTCCAGTGCCTCATATACCGGTAAATATCCAAGCACCCTCATATAAAATTTGGATAGTCCATAAAGTAGTAGATTTGCTTTTAAAGAGGTCAGCAAGTAAAGGCACTAATGAAAATATTCAAAATAATTTCTTCAAGTGTCAAATAAGAAAAAAAAATCAGAAAATCCGTTTAGTTTATGTTGTCCGTAAGTGACTACCTTATTAACAATTATTTCTTTTTTCAAAAGTCTCCATTTTTGCAGAGCACCTGCCATTTAGGAACTTGTATGTTTATTCTTCTTATAAGGAATCTTTTCGTATAAGTTAAAACTTTATACGAGGGGAGATGTAATAGCTCTCCATATGAAGTGATAAAGCCATAGAGCTATGAAGCTGTGGGAGATGAGTTGGAGGAAATTTTTGCCGGCTACTCGGTATTCTGTTGAGAGGCTGGCCCATTTGTCTTTCCTTTCTGCCGACAACCTATCTTCCTTATATTTCGGCTAAATCCAGAGCGATTGTACAAGAGAACCTCCGGGTCTAGGTTAACATTTTTCCACATTAAATACTTAAACAAATTCTACATATTAGTAAATGACTAAAATCCTCGCTTGTGGGAATGCACTATGAACTGGATCTTACAGGCTATCGAAAGAAGTGCTAAACCTCTTTAATTTTCCCATTTACATCCATTGCCCTTTTGCAATAAAGGCACAATATTCCCTTCAAGAGAGAAATATTTTCTTCATCTTATATTTTCAGGTGACTCAGAGTATCCTGACTCAGATTATCCTCAACTTTATATCAATCTATCCGATTAGGTGTCAACCAACCTGCCACAATATTTGGCATACCTACATTTAGTGTACTTAGCCTAGCTACCCTTAATTTTATCAGTTTTATTGGGGCGTTTCCCCTGTTAGTCAAGACAGAATTCCTGCAGTAAAAATTATATGATCATTCGTTCTTGGGAATATTTCTACATCTCTTTGGTGTTTCTAACTTTAAGACTCTCTTTTATTACTAAGTACCTTTTTTTTGTAGTACTCATTGTATGCAATTCGTGTGTTTGGAGTAATTTTTTCTGCCTCCTCACATTCAAATGAAGGGGTCCTTTTTCTCCCCCACCAGCTCACGCCCACCTCTTTCAAAATACGTTTTAATCTCCACCACTCTTTCCTACCCACTTAGACGTCTTGCATCTATTGTTGGCACCTATATTCTAGGCTGTTATTATTACCTATTAATTTTCTTTACCGGCTTAACCGAAAATCTATCCTACCTTTATATATCTATCCTGTCTTTATTGTAAGGAGTGCCATGTTGTCAGTCGGTCTCTTTCTCAGACCCAGCAGCTGACTGTACCTAGCCAACACCAATAATGGCTTGACCCGCAGACAGCCCTCCTGTACCTTAGAACAGGGATGAACAACGCGCGGCTTTCAACATGTATATGCGGCCCGCCAAGCTTTTCTAAAATTGCATTTATTTTATCGACTTTCTCTCATCAATATATTGTACAAAATTATTATAATTTAATGATAGTATATACTAAAACGAACCAATTTTTTGTGATTAGTTAATCACTTGTCGGCGACTTGTTCAAACATACTTACGACGCTAAACATAATACGAACGCCTTCATTGGAAATCAGCTATTAAGGTTGTACTCATGGGGTGATTTTCGAAATTTTTCTTGAAATGTCCATCGATCATACCTAGGAGATGACGAGGAACGAACATCAAAATTTTTATAAATCGTATGTGAGCCCTGAAAAATTTCCACTTTGACAAAAAAATGCAAAGCAAATGATGTCTCTGTTCGGAAGTACGTGTGTTTGCGAACAATTATATTCAACCATGAAATTAATCAAAAATGACCACCAATCAAGGCTGATTGATGCACGATTAGAAAGCTGCGTACGTGTAGCTACTTCATCAATTCCGGCAGATATTGATCAGCTTGTGCCGAAAAAACAGTGCCAAATGTCTGATTAAAAATTTCAAGTAAATTTGTTTTTCTGTTCGTTTGTTATTATTTTGCATTAAAATTTATGTATGAAATCTTTACTTTTTTTATTTTTATATTCTAATGTTTATTACAAATAAAGTTGTTTAATATATTGAGAAGTGTTACTTTATGTGCGGCCCGTTAAAAAATTTTAAAAATTAAAATGGCCCGTTGATTAAAAAGTCCGTCACGCAGGGGCTGCGTAAACTAGAAGAAAAGAAATTTCAGAATAGAGAGTCAAGCAGTTACGGGAACGGCACGAACTAGCTCTTGACGGAAACTCACGACTAGACCCGAAGTTAGCCGAACTCATCTCAGAAGCTGAAAACAGAAAAATGCAAATATCTCGGTTAATATTCAAGATACAGAATAAATGTATAATGACATTATTTATACTAAATTTAATTTGCAATAATATTGATTCTATATAATTTTTCGATCCGACGTATAGTAACAGAGATATTTCGAATTTTCGAAAATCCTCCCCTCTAAACCCCCCCTCCCACTGGTCCGATTTCAGCCATTAACGAACTTGATCTTTATTTTTGCATAAAACGTTTAAATATCGAGTTTGGTAACGATCAAACGAAAATTGCGACCGCTAGAGCGTTAACAGACAAATATATATGAAGGGCCAGGGGGAAAAAAGATGAAAGTCACTTTTTCGTCGATTTTAAGATATTAGCGCTGTCAAGGGGCTATGAAGGAGTAATATCATCTGGTAGAACAACAAGGGGGGGAAAAGATAAGAATCGACCGAAATGTGAATGAAAAGATTCGGGGTAAGGGGGAAAATAGATGAATGTCACAAGCGATATTTTGCGATTCCTGTGTTGGGCAGAATAAAAATAATATCCTAATTCGTTATCTTCATCATTTAGTGACTGAGAAGCATCGTTTCGACAGTGTTGAAGTATATTTTCCCATTCGAGGGCATTCATACCTCAAATGTGATAAATCATGAGTTACATCAACCAGCAGAATACGTTGAGTTGCCCGATGAATGGAGGGATGTTATAAGAAATAGAAGAGAGAGGCCGTCGCCCTTTGCTCTGATCAACTGCCAGCAAGAACTTTTTAAGACATGGACAGAATTCTTGAATCCCATGTACTTGAAAAATTGTCCCTTTCCCACTAGGCCCGTGCGTTGTTTAAAGGTCATGAATGAACATCCTTCAAAACCCAAACACTTTTTCTGGTTGTTATATTGACGCTGGAATCCTTTGGGACCACCAAAAAGGGGGGGGGACGCAAGAAAACGTCCTGTTCCACGTAGACCTTTAACTAACCTGTATGATGGACCATTGCTGATTTCTCAACCAAAGTTCAACGACTTGCAACAACTAATAAAATGTTTGGTTAACCCTGCTGCGAAGGCGTTCTTTGAGAATTTGTTCAGCATAAATCCAGCAGCTGTTCACGATGACAGCGAAGATGTATACCTGGATTACCCAGATGAATAAATTTTCATAAACGTTTTTGTTCATTGTCAGTAAAATATAAGTTGTTCATTAAGTTTTTTTTTTTTCACCTTCATCATTTCACCTAGGAGCTACATAGAACTGCATATATTGACTACTAATATCTATTAGAAATTGATACACTAAAAAAAAAGATTTGATTATATTACAAAAGGAGTTAATAGAAATCAAACTTTGTTTTTCATTTTTCTCGAAATCACTTTTTGGTCACTTTCATCTTTTTTCCCTCTTGCCCTTCATATATATATATATATATATATATATATATATATATATATATATATATATATATATATATATATATATAATTTTGAACGGACCTCATTTTCGTCATCTCCTGGGTAGGATCGATGGACATTTGAAGAAATTTTTCGAAACTCGCGTATGAAGTATATTTGGTTCCAAATAACCAGAACTCCCAACCGTGCTTATCCATGTTTTGTTTTATTATCTCCTTGTGAGGAATCTCTATCATGACCTCCATATTCTTAAACAGCAAAATGTGCTGCCCATGGTCACTGGTACATTGGTGAACTCACGTTAGCTATGCTGTCTGGTTTTCCCTTTCTAATAGTCTTCCCTGGCATCCTGGAAGTATATAGCTCTTAATATAATTTTAGCTAGATATTCGTTCTCTTCATAGTGTGATACTCACAATAGCCATAATCAAAGATGTAACGTGTTTCAAACTCTTACCTTTAGTATGATTCAGCAGCAGATCCTACCATTGTTACAGTTATATCCCAATAATGCAAGCTAGAGACCTTTCTTATTCATAAGCCTCGTAACTCGTTAGTTATGTCTTGTGTCACTATTTATGATTATTTCTTTGAGTAGGTCACGTCGACTTTACTCCATCGGATCAAAGTTTTAGAGTTTTAATTACTTCAGAATATTTTCGAAGACTTAAAACAGTTCCTCCGTGGATTTTATATAAGTATATATTGGTGAATTCAACATGTAAGGTCAAAGAGACCAACAAATAAACATAGCTGATGTACGGTGTTACGACCCATTTCTATTGTCGCCAACGACGGGTGATGGAGATATAAGATAGTGAAGATGCGCGGTGCAGGCTGCGCGAGTATTGGAGCGGGCAAGCGAGTAGGTAGATACAAGGGTCCATCTCGAACTCTTCTGAGGATTTTTCACTAAAGGGCTTTGCCGGATTAATATGACTTCAGTTGGCACTAAGTTGTACTCGCGAGGTTCAGAGAGGAGAAAGAATAGAGAACCTATTCGTGGCCGGCTTACCAATTATCTTGTTGTACGAAAGGTACCAATTTATTGTTATTGTGTTTACACAATTAAGAGAAAGAAAAGGCCTATTTATTTATATTTATAAAATTTTCTTATGGGGGAATATTTTTTGTTCCTGTATTTGTTAAAGAGAAAAGTTTAGTTTATTTAATTATTGTAAATAAAATGATTTTTCTATAAAACGATTAGGTTGGTTTAATTGTTACCTGGGGAAAAAACAACGTATTTATTTTTTTTTCTCCTATTAATATAAAGGAGAGGTAATTTAAATAATAAACCAACACCCTTCACCACTGTGCGGCGGAATTGTGTTACCCATTTGTGTCGTAACAACTAATGTGAGCTATTATTTATTTGGGATTATTAGAAGGTGATTAAAGATTAAATGTTTAAGGATCATCGTATGAAAGCTCCTTATTTGCGACTAGGATTAGCGGTTATTAAAATTAACGTTGATTAATGGCATTAGTTGAGATTAGTTATAATTTATAATTATATATTTATGGGTACTCTGTATAAAACGCAAAGCAGGTTCAGTCCTTACTGGACTACTCTCGTATTTATTGAAAGATACTTCTTCGACTATAATTTAATATTGATGAAAACAAGGCTCTGTGAGGAACAGTATTCGCCCCCTCCCTCGGGAGGGCCATCATAAACCTGGGAAGCATACGTGACCAGTAATGCCATAGCAAGAATGGGAAATTCCGTTTTATTATTTTGGTTATTTTTCTATTTATAGGAATTTAAGGAAAGACAATTTATAAATTACATTATTTTGGAGTATAATGCGCTTAAAAATTGTATGAGAGAAGTGGACGACGTCGGTGCACCGCATGTCTACAGTCAAAATTAAACATGCTTACGTAGTACAATTGTGAACTGATATTCAATGAGTTAGTAGGTTCTGCTGGCATGGCATAGACCCTACCCCACACTCTGAGCCAATGGGTCAGCCCATCCAAGAACCACCAACTTCTATTTCCAATGTGGTTGAGATACATTTTTTTCTTTTTACTATATAAAGAAAATGGGACATGTAAAGTTAATGGTTGGAGTCGGATTTTTGTCTTAAGTGGGTAAGTTATGACATGAGGCTAACACACACACACACACACACACACACACACAAATACTCACACGCACAATTTATGTTATGAATTTGCTTACATAGTTCATAAGAAACAGTGAATGCCTTATTCTATAGACAAAAAGTCTTTTCAGTCGACTTTTTAAATTCATTTAATCTTTGATTATCCTCTCATTTAGAAATGATGAAAAAATACCTCTTTTATGGGTCAGAGTTACTGTATACTTCCATGCCCACTCAGTAACCAAAATGTTCTATGATACCTCATGATCCTTTATTAATTAAATTGTTGTTGTTCTACCTGAAGGCTGAGCCACATGCATCGAATATGAGTGTGCCATGATTTACAGAGTCACACAAGGGAAGAAGGTGATGCTGGGGTTTCCTGTTTGCATTGATCATGGTTAGAGAAATTAAGAAATTACCAATGTCAGGCATTACCTTTTGTGGAACGCTAACTACAACTTCATTGTACTTGCTCGACTGACATGAAACCAGAAAGGACCCTGACAAACACAAGATACAATTAAATGACAGTACGTACAATTACAGGCTCTGGAATTAAATGGAGCTCCGACTTCATTAAAAAGAAAGGGGAAGAAACTAAATAATAATTAATTAAAATTAGATTTCATGAAGCTGACGCTGGGCTATATATTGATCCTGAGTTCTCAGTGCGCTAAATTTGTTTCAACGGTGACGCAGTTTCAAGCGACCACTGCGAGAATATAGGCTTACTCTGAGACGGGATTTTTCTAGAGCAAGTTCTATTGTTAGTTATTTTTTCGCACATAGAAATATATCTATAAAACCTCCTTAAGATTATATATGAGAAAAAACTAATAACCTCCAATTTAAAAAGTCCGTCACGCAGGGGCTGCGTAAACTAAGCAGATTTCTCAAGTGAAGTTTTACAATAGAGAAATCTGCCTAATAACGACTGTAGTAGTAAGAAACCTCTAAACGTATTCACGAGGGACGAATAGTTACGGGAACGGCCGCCAGAGCTCTCGGCGGAAAGTCCGAACATAGGTGACTCCTGCCGACCACACGCAGAATACAAATGCAAATATCTCGGTTAGTATTCAAGATACAGAATAAATGTATATAACAATATTTATAGTAAATTTAATTTGCAATAAGATTAAGACTAAATATCGAGTTTGGTAACGATTAAACAATAATTGCGACCGCTAGAGCGGTAACAGACAAATATATATATATATATATATATATATATATATATATATATATACAGTTTTGAACGGACCTCATTTTCGTCATCTCCTGGGTAGGATCGATGGACATTTGAAGAAATTTTTCGAAACTCGCATCATAAGTACGACCTCAATAGCTGATTTCCTAAAATGATTAGCTGCTAAAATGATTAATGGTTAATTACTTAGGAGGGACATATACGAATTTAAAGTACGCCTAGCGACGATTATAAAAATGTTTATTAAAGAGATAGTATGGAATTTAATATGGCATCATATTCAAATTACTCATATAACCATGATAATTTAAACTTTAGTGGATGAATTATCGTTCAATACTCTAATACAGGGATGAGCAACACGTGGCCCGCGGGCCGGTTGCGTTAAACATGTTTATGCGGCCCGCAAAGCATTTCTAAAATTGAATTTCTTTTATCGACTTTCTCCCATCAATATATTGTTATAAAATTAATTATAATAAAATGGTAGTACATACTAAACCGAAACAATTTTTTGTGACGAGTTACTCATGTCAGCGGCTTGTTCAAACATACTTACGACGCTAAACATAATACGAACGCCTTCATTGGAAATCAGCTATTAAGGTTGTACTCATGCCGTGATTTTCGAAATTTTTCTTCAAATGTCCATCGATCATACCTAGGAGATGACGAGGAACATGGAGGTAGGAGTATTGGGAAGGATATTTCAAGACACTAAGAAGGTAAGAGGAAGGAAATATTCGTTAACCACTGCATAATTCACCAGGAAAATTTGTGTTCGAAAAGATTGAGTTTTTCATGCAGAATAATACCGATTTAAATAATGTATTTTTCTCAGTAAATGGTTTTAACTATCCGTGAGCTCTGAGAAATATCCGCCTTTGACGAAGAATGCAAAGCAAATGATGTCTCTTTTCGGAAGTACGTATGTTTGCAAACAATTATTTTCAACCATGAAATTAATCAAAAATGACCACCTATCAAGACTGAGTAATGCACGATAGAAAGCTGCATACGTGGAGCTATTCCTGCTGAATATTGATCAACTTGCATCCAAGAAACACTGTCGAATTTCTCATTACAAATTTCAAATAAATTCGTTTTTCTGTTCTTTTCTTTTTTGTATTTATTTTGTATTAGCATTTGTATTTGAAATCTTTACTTTTTTTAAAAAAATTGTATTTTTTTATTCGAATGTTTATTATAAATAAAGTTTTGTAAATTATTAATAAGTGATACTTTATGTTCGGCCCGCCAAAAAAATTTAAAATTCGAATTGGCTCGTTGATTAAAAAGGTTGCTCTCCCCTACTCTAATAGATGGCTAGTTTTCCGTCGAGTACACAACAAATACATAACAACTAACTTAAAACCCACGCTGACGAAAACTATGAAAGAAAAAAATTCCAGACTGATTTTACCACTTAAATATTTCAATATTATGATGGAAATTCTCTAATAGCCATGTAACAACTCAAATCTTAAATTCAAATGAATGATTCGGTTTTTAAACTATTTTCATGAGGAGTAAAATGTGGATGTTACTATAGACTAAATCTTAAATTACTCCTTTCATAATTGTAAAAATAGCAGAGGTTTATTTGTAAATCTTAGATTGATGTGCAAAAATTCTCTAAATCAATCCATTGTAACTTTTAGAGAGATAGAGTAGTTTGTAATTTTGTATTTACACTATCACAAACTACTAATAGCAAATAAAAATTTGCTTCTTATATACCATAATGTATGTAATAAAATTTCAAAACACACACACACACACACACACACACTGAAATTTTCAGCCAATTAAATTAGGACATATTTTATTTGTTTGCATTTTTTAAAAAAGAAAACAAACCGGTGAGTTTGTCTCAGAGATCCTCAGTCTTTAGGAAAATGAGTACAATGAGAATATTAATTCACATGATCCCAAATAGCAATAGTAGCACAATGTGTACGTAAATAATAAATCCTTTTAATTTTACAGTAATTTATTGACAGTTAAGTCCGTTAGAATCGTTTTCAGACTGGCTAGTCAGATCTGTGCAATCAAATTGACTAGGGTTATTATTTATTTAATTGGCTATATTGGCTATATTAACCTGAAAACCCAATTCTTCTTATAGAAAGCACCCCTAATCCCCCCCTTTTTTAAAGAGAATTACTTGTTGATTCTTTCAGGAAATAGGTGCTTAGGAGGACTGAGCGTGCCGATGGCAGCAGGTGTCTGTCAGGTCACCTGCCTCTAACATTATTAATTTCTTCTTCTGGAAGTTATTAATGTTGCATATTTGTTGATTCAAATAGATATTTTGATTTTTGAATAAATTGATTCAGAATAAAATCACTTGCCAAAGAAGCTCATTAAATTAGATTACCAAGAACCAAAAACCTTAATTGAGTTCACCTCAAATAAGCATATAAAAATAATAATGAAATGAATAGTTGGTATTGCATTGCTTCGGTAGCTTATTTTGCAGAGTAAAATATGAACTTCTAATAAAAACAAAACTTTTTCTCTAGCTCCTGATACGTATAAAACATCTGAAACTATTCGTGGTGTATTCTAACCCAGAGAGAGAGCCGAAAGGGATGCATGTTTTAATATCTGAAAAGCCTAGAAGGAAGTGGAGGACTGTAATAAAATGTTTTACTCTGCTAAAAAGTGAGATATTGTCTTTAATTTATAATAATAAAACTCTATATGACACCCCCATTGGTTATTGGCATAGGAAAGGGGAAAACATGGAAGAGGATGACGATTCTTAGTTGAGAGACGAGATATTTTTAATGACCAATATATATATTTCACCTATTTCCCTATTCCAAAGTATATAGTTATAGGATTTATTTTAGATTATGAATACCCAAATTTATTTTAGATTAGTACCCAAATGCGGTACTACTAATTCAATATAAACCGAATTCAAAGGTTGTCATAAATTTATTATTATTATGTTACTTTCTATTAGTGACACCTTTATATACAAATCTAAGGGGAAGGCAAGATCCTAGTGCAGGATGCTTGAACGGTGAAAAGTGCTATGTACGTCATTCTGATGATAATTTCCAGTTTTATTAATGTTTCGAAGATTAAGTAATTTAATTTTGAGTCTTTATATATTATCTTGAGGAACTGATGATCGATTTACAGGAACTGTGCAATCTTTGTTTCAACTATATTTGCTTGTGTCAGTTTTCCTGGAACGCGAATTAACCATGAACAATGCCTTAACCCAATACTGTCATATTTTTAAAACTGCTTTAGCTCCTGTTTACCTATGTCTTAAAATAATTGAAATATGATTATATATAATAATGAAATATAATTTATGATTTAGTCATTTTAAGAGGAATAAATGTTTTAATAGAGCATTTCTATTAAATTCGGCTGAAATACATAGTGCTGGGATAGAAGCTTGGCAACACAAAAAGCTAGAAATCTTCAAATCATTTAAACCCCTGGAAATATCCTCACTTGTTCTTATAGTTGCTATATTACAAGAACCGACAGACTGTCTGACAGATTAACAATTAAACATGTATGTAGTTATTGTACAATGTGATGTGCATGAATTGAGGACTCTATGCTCAGGCAGGGGGAAAAAACATTATAAAAAGGAAAAGTATATGCCACATACACAAACCAATTTGATTTTCAAACTCTTTCTTCAATTCGCTAAATTGTTTCAATTCATATTTGTTATGCGTTAATTTAATTCTATTGTTATTTACATTTGTAGCTGCTAAGCTGAAAAATGGCCGCTATAAGACCCAGTTTCTCCGCAGAGTTATGCCATCGTACGAAATACTATAATTTAATAGCATTTTAATCTTTAATAAATATTTTATTTCCGTGCTATGGCTTATCTAATTTACAGATGATAAGAATTCGTTCTCAGTTAAAAAATTATTCTGCATTGCGACTAGACCAAAGAACATTATAAAAAAGTGTCAACTAAATAAATTTCAAGTTATCGAAAGAAATTGGTGTCAGTGATTCCAGTCTTCGAAACATTGATCATAGTTTATTTTCTTCTGACTAAAGAGGGCTTCGGATTTCTGTTTGTTACTTATTTACGTTTTGCGGATTTTAAGAAATACGCCTAATACAAGGCAGGATCTTATGAAAGCAAGCAAGCCAGAACTTATAAAGTCTTTTTCAACAAAGATTGTTTTATGCACGTGATTGATTTTTCTGGTATTCCAAATCTTCAGTTGCTTGCACAGTTCTCCGTACACCCGCCCCTCCATCAGAAACCCACGTAGCCTGGAAGTAGTTTAAAATAAAATTCATATTTAGAAAAATAATTATAAAACATACACCTATAAAAGAGTAACAGTTTAATGTTCACGTGTCACTTCCTAGGTGATTGATGCACCATGTTGTTTAAAAGTTTCATTCTGCACAGTATAAAAACAAATTGGATGATCACATCATAACATTCAACACTGGTATACGAGTAGGAGTGTAATTTGGGATAAAATATTGATTTGGTTGCCCCTGCTAAGGGATCAGCAATAAGTAGATAATCCCATTTGCATATTGTATACATTTATCATTCTCTCTCATCCAACCCCAATCATATTCTACTCATCCATTACTAAAGTTTGCAACAAATAGGATTAAATCTAGTATAGGAATATCATGCAGTCTGTTCCAAATTTATAACTCGTAATTGTTCTATACAGAGAGAGCAGTATATAAAAATTGAATTTCTGGTTATGACATTCTACGTTAAGTGGTAGAAGTGTTTTAATTAAAGGGGTTACAAGGCAGTTCAAACACAGGCCAATATGAGAATTAGCTCTAAATCAACTACAAGAAAATATTTACAGCAAGTTAAGAATGAAAGGAAACACCTATAGATCTAAAAATTTAGGAAGTGAGTGATGATTGGCGTAACACAGCGCTATACTACTCGATGTCTTGGTACGTATCAGTGTCAATGTAATCTACGGCAGGATAAAAAGAAAAAATCATCACAGGCTGCTACATCGGTTCCACATCATCAACATACTCATGTACATTTTCACAAGTGAGATCAATTATCATGGATACTCGATCAACGGAACAGGAGAGATCAATGCCATTTTATTGAAGTTTTAGCACTTCATTCATTCCATAGAAATAAGTTGATTTCTTTGCGTTGGTGTAGCCTCCTCCAAGAACCCCAAAAATGACAAATTCAGAGGACATATCTATAATCTGACATATATACTTTTTGCATTTATACTTTTTATAAAATTTATTGATGTGACTGACAGCTACATAAGATAAGGACATATCAAATTTACTTTTTTAAAAAGTGTAAATATAAGGGGCTCTGGACTTATATTCAAGTAGGTTAAGGTGTTAGCCTTAATCCCACATGGTAAACCTAAAGTGGTGGGCTGGATTCCCGCCGCGGGAACGGGAATTTATTTAGTGACAAACTCATACATAAAATCCTTTGTCCCATCCTGGCTAGAAAAGGGGGATAATAACCCGCCTCAATCAGCCGTAGTAACATAAAGTGTACATTAATAAATAATAACAATATTAACTGCTTGGTTACAAGTAAGAGTTCTAGTGAAGAGAGGTAATATATTAAATGAATATCAATGTGGAAATAGAAATATATTTAGTGTATTTAATACACATAATACACAAATAAGTAGAAGTTCAGTGTTAAAAAATATGTTATCAGTCTATTCTTGTTAGTAATGTTATTATTAATTGTAACAGACTGTAAAATAAGGGGCTCACCTGTTCTCAATACATATACGCGTAATTGTGTGTGTGTGTGAGAGAGAGTGAGTGTGTGTATATGTGTGTGTGTGTGTGTGTGTGAGAGAGAGAGAGAGAGAGAGAGAGAGAGAGAGAGAGAGAGAGAGAGAGAGAGAGAGAGAGAGAGAGAGAGAGAGAGAGAGCGGTGTATTATGTGTCTGGAGCCTCCTCCCTCTTTTTGTTACTTTAAGGCTCTCAAGAGATTAGCTTATGTTAATGTTCTTATCAGCTGCTGCTCCTCTACGTGCCTTCCCTAGAATGCTCATTCTTTGGTTTGGAACTGTATACACTGCTTTCTACTGTCCGATTGTAGTGAGGATAACAGGAGGAAGCTGTCTCAAATTAGATGCTACAGCGTTTTAGAACTTTTGGTTGGTGTTTATAAAAGTTTTTTTTTTTTTTTAGCAACATGCTAAAGCCTCTGTTGTATGATTGTATGCTTAATGTGTTAACAGTATTACATTTATTAATTTGTTATTTAGAGCACCGCAATTTCGGCAATTTGTCTCCATTTAAAAAACTGGGTGAATTAAATACATTATTTTTTCTCGTCCTTTAAATGGAGCCAACTGACGTAAATCGTGGAGCTCTAAATAACAAATAAATAAATGTAACACGCTCAACGCCAATATCAAATATATAAAGAACAAAACTACCTCAACCTCAGTGATAAGTATTCATAATATAGGCATCAAACAAAAGCACTGTTAATGACGGGCATTTACACACACACACACACACACACACACACACACACACACACACACACACACACAAACACACGCATACACGCGCAATGTGTACTTCGTTTCCTTGGTCCTCCCGAATAAAAGGTTTTGACGTCTGTATGTTATTAACAATTAGTCGCATCAGAATACTCGCCAAAACAAGATTTCCATACTTCTTCAACATTTTTCACCTAAGGTGAAATATTTTGAAGAGTTTTCGTTTCCACCTCCTCCTACGTTAGTAGTCTCCTTACTAAGCCAATTCTTACCAACTTCACGTTTTCTATTGCTCAAAAAATAAAGTTGATAAACAATCTATTTCTCAATCATTTTGATTTTTTAATAAGAGGGACTCTCTCATACACACACACACACACACACACAAATATATATATATATATATATATATATATATATATATATATATATAGCTTATGTACCTCTATGGGGTACCCAATCCCAATTTCAAAATTGTATAATAAAAACTTATGAAGTTTTTGTTATTCTATAACTTAATTAATTTAATACAAATTGTAGGAGTTCGAAATAAATTATATTCTGCATAACAGTGTGAAATTTGATATTGAATTCTTTCTTACAAATAATTAACTCCCTCATGAATATTAAGAGCAAAGTTTAGTCCCTTGATCGATGAAACGTATTACAATTTCATCAGTCTCGAGTGCCATCATTAAGTATTTATATTTCCCCAACAGTAGTAGACTGAAAACACCGATTGAGAAGTTACCTGTCTGTACATAGCCGTCTACATTATACAGGAGGTCTACTTAGTACAGCCTATCAAGAAGTGGAGCATACCAGGAAAAACGTAGTCAAGCTCCATAGATCATTTGCCAGAGGTTGAATGCTTTCAAAGCTTTTGTAAACCTGTCTGTGTATTTCAAAATCCAGTGATTTTAAGATATATGGATATGACATAAGACAATTTTATATTTATAAAAATCAATTGCCATTAGTTGAGTTTGCTCGATACTCTTACTGCCCTTGGTTTTGTTCACTGAACAAGTCAAGATTCACAAGAGATACTATTAATTTCTATATGCCTGAGAACCTCGCTAAGTTTGACATTTGACAAAACATGACTTATTGGGACGGTATACGTTTGAAAATTATGAATTTTATTATAAATGCACTGAACGTTTTTCCACAATAGTCAAAAAACTTTTTTTAAACAATTGCGCTTTACTTACAATTTACACTCGACGTCTTCTTGGAGATAATAAAGTGACTATTTGAGTACCCCTCCTCGGCGAACTTTCTTATGGCTGCGATCTGGCCAGAGTGGATAGAACGACTATGAGTAACGTCAATCGTTTGAAGCATGCATTGAACGTGATAAAACGGCTGATCACGTGGGTGATGCTGAAAACGGCTGTGAGAGAGAGAGAAAACGGAGAGACAGATTTTACGCAGGAAAGACGAGGACATTGACCAAGAAAAAGTAGACTTTCTCTCTAATGTATATAGTGTTTATATACTCTTGATCCTTCCGCATGAATTGTTTAATGTTACAAGAACAATGGATTCACCATTATTAACTTTTTTTTATATACATACACACACACACACACACACACACACACACACACACACATATGTAAATATATATATATATATATATATATGTTCTATGTGTTTTTATTGTTACATAAAATAGATTGTTCCTTAGGTTATAAAGATGTAATTGTTTTTGATATTATTTTCGGAAAGAACCATTAAACCGCTTTTCATTGTGTCTCATAAAGAATATAAGGAGAGATGCGCAAGTTTCAGAAAAATTATGCTAAAATATCGCTAAATAACAAGCAAGATGTTAAAGAAAAAAGAAGGAAAATCATTGGAAGTTATATTCAATAGGGTTCGTTACCCTTTCCGTGGTTATGATTCATAAAAAAAGCTCCTGATTAGATACTAATGGAAATATCCGTTTAATACAGTTATGGTGTCGTTTCCTAGCAGAAAAACACTAACTCAGGTTACCACAGCTCACACTTAATAGCGGTATGCATAAATTAGCATGCATAAAGCCAAACCTCGTAGACTGAACTGAACCAGATCAATAGCTATCAGTGTCATCAAAATGGGTGTAATCCAGTTTCAGAATAAAGACTTTAGTTACAACAAGAGTGATTATTTCCAAATCATTCTTTTATCGTGTTTCAATAAGATACGTCCCACAGGTGTGACACTAATAAAGGAGATTTTCCATATGCTTCTAGCCGCTCTGATGATGTCATCACAAATTCTAATCTCTTAATCTTCTTTTGTACATATATACAACATACTCAAACAGGAATTGAAATATCATTTAAGGACACGATGCTTATTATTTACTGGTCAGTGAAAATCACAAAAATATAAATATCTCGATTAATATGGTCCGATTGGCCACGAATAAGCATAATCTTCATAGCCAATATATATACATACTAATTGTGTTGCAAATTGAAATGATGCTTTATTATTTTTCTTACTTATTTGTTAAGCCATACACCTTCCTTATAAATGTTTACCTTGTGATTGGTGATTGTGATCTCAACGAAAACCCAAATCTATAAGGTCTACTAACACGTAATCTTTAATACTGAAAAATGTATTCTGAACAGAGTTGTAGTTTTTAAATATTTTAGGAGCTCAGGTTAGAGATGTGAGTTAAGGCATTGGTCTTAATAAAGTTGGTAAACCTAGAATCATAGGTTCGATTCCCGTGTGGTAACTTTCTAAATTAATAACATAATCACATCCTGGCTAGAAAAATATGTCATCCTGTGGATAACACGATCTGCTTAAACTCAGTATCACATAATAGACGTTAAGAAATGTTAAAAGTAATAATAATATAACTGTAGGGGTTTGAAAGTGAAAGATACCATATACTTTTAGAATAATAATATTCGAATAATACTATCGTTAAAGATGATATTAACGAATGCCTTACGTAGCTGGACGTTTTGTTACACAATCTAAATCTCATATTACATGAGTTGACGTTCATTGACATTCTTTAAGCTATTTTTAGCAGATTTGCTTAAGGGAAATCAGCTATTGAGGTTGAACTCATCACGGAATTTACGAAATTTTTCTTCAAATGTCCATCGATCCGACCTAGTAGATGACGAAAATGAGGTCCGTTCTGTATATATATATATATATATATATATATATATATATATATATATACAGTTTTGAACGGACCTCATTTTCGTCATCTACTAGGTATTGCGCGCTCTAGCGGTCGCAATTTTTGTTTGATCGTTACCAAACTCGATATTTAGTCGTTTCATGTAAAAAGAAAGATCAAGTTCGTTAACGGCTGAAATCGGACTAGTGGGAGGGGGGGTTTAGAGGGGAGGATTTTCGAAAATTCGGAATATCTCCGTTACTATACGTCAGATCGAAAAATTGTACAGAGTCAATCTTATTGCAAATTAAATTTACTATAAATATTGTTATATACATTTATTCTCTATCTTGAATATTAACCGAGATATTTGCATTTTTATTAAATCTGGGCGGCTAACGGACGAAGTGACTTTCCTGCCAAATGCTAGTTTGGCCGTTTCCTTAACTCCTCGGCTCTCGTGAAATTTCTCTATTGTAAAACCACGTGGGAAATCTGCTTAGTTTACGCAGCCCCTGCATGACGGACTTTTTAAATAATTCAGCAACAAATGGATAGACAGACAGACAGATTTCAAGTAGAATAACTGACTTTTTTTTTTTCATACGTGAAACTTTTGCCACAGTCCATCCCTGTAATGGAGTACGGTTTACTGTATATATATAATTGTATTGCAATAATAGTTGATCTTCTGAGTAAATTTAAAATTATTTACGTCCAATCGCACATGCACACACACTTTTATATATATTTATATTATTTATATATATATATATATATATATATATATATATATATATATATATATAAGTATTTGAGTCTTTAATTTCATAAAGCAGAAGTGATTATTCGAAAATTTTTATAAATTTTGCTTTAATATAAGGTCTAAGCAGTTGGAAATGTCAGAGCAGGTTCGTGCCTAATAGCGATGATGGCGTCATTGCGCCACTTATAATACGGTCTTTCGTCACGGAGCCTAACACTGTTCCTCCCCTTTACCGTTCTCAGCCAATAAGAAAATGTTTTAAGGTTTGCGTCCAACATTTTCATTATAAAAAATAATGTATACTACATAAAGTAATGACTTTACTTGGGATGCTTTGACTACAAAACAATATATACCGTTCCATTCAATCTACTATGAAGAAAATAAGGAATATAATAAAAACCATACATTCAAAACTACAATTACCAAAAGTAGGTTATAAACCCAAAAGTTCAAAATGTGAATTTATGTAAATACCTAGGGGAGGGAAGGGGGGAATTATTCAATTTCCTTATTGTTAGCCTTAACAGTGATCGCTATATTTGTAAATATTAATTATCAAACAATTTCTGATATGCCTTAACAGAACTTATGACTGTATGGGTATTTGAGGAACCTGAACTAAAAAAGTTCTGAGACTCATGGTAATTCCGTAGTAGTACTTCTAGAAAAATGTATGTTATTTTTTTAAACTATATTATATTTGATGACCAGTTGGTATTTGTCTTTTCAATAATCTTTTAAACATAAAAAATCAAGAAGTGATTCTGAAGACTATTGTTATTTAAATCTTTATTGCTTAATGCTGAAAAGAAATTAAACACCAAACGTTTTGATTTTTCTTCAAAAATGATACAAAATTATTTGTTAAGCAAAGGAACATTGACGTAGATGGTGAAAGTCGGGACTTAAGAAGAGAGTGAAAAATTGGGGCTTAGAGTGGGTCTTTGAGAAACTCCAGCTTGTATTGATCTCCTTCCTAGAATGCTATTACTGGAAAACTTCTGCATGAGTTGAAGAATGTAATAAATTTTTAACTTATTTATAATTGTTGGGTTGGTATGAATCTCAAAAAGAATCAAACTTATGATTGGCCAACTCAGGCTCTCAAGAAGAAAGTTTTTTGATCATAGTGGTTCAAGTTACTCTGCTTTCAAAGTGTGTTTGTGAACCAGTATCCCTCACTGAATATGCTCAAGAAGTAATTTTCTTGAAATATTATATTCAATGTGGTTTGTAATTGTTTTTAGCTCGTATAGTAAATTAATTAAACAAGTGACTTCAAAGCAAGGAGTTCTAATTAAGGGATGTATTTATGAGCACAATAATTGAATTTGGTTTACCTGTCCACATTACCTCTGAGTCTTCCTGGTCCGGTATTCGAAAGCCCATTCTATTTGGTAGGCGTCGGAAATGCTTATTCTTCCACTACACTTCTGTGTATTGCACGCCCAGATGTTTCGGTATTTTAAGTCGTTTCCCTATTTGGTTTATTAAACATCCAAAAAAAAGAACTACCTTTAGCAAATCCCATTTTGGCTCTAGTACCTCCATTCCATTAAATGATAATATTCAAGAGCTTACAGTTATGGTAGATTAACATTTTATGATAATTCATCCTGAGTTGTTGGAGAGTATAGGTATATACTATGGGATCACATGGTATTCTGGCTCTCCTTACAATGTGCCCGATAATTGGTTTGTCCTATTAGAGGAGATAGCATGGAGTACTAATTGTATCGAAAGGCGGATAGACTAGACTCTCCATGGATGGACCAGGAGTTCCATGGATAGATTGGTGGCGGACTAGTGCAGAGCTCAACCATAAAGGGTAAATATAGTAGTCTGAGGGTTATAGTATTAACTCCTATTGGGGTGCTTATTTCTGCCACAACTCTGAACAACAAATGTAGAATATTACATTTTCAATAGGATTGGTTATATAGCATTTCCAATTCGACTTGTAATAACGGAGACATTTTGAATAGTTACCTTGCCCTCTAACACTCACTACTTGCTACATAGTTTTACACGAAATGAATAAAATCAAGTTTGGAAACTATTCAAACCAAAAATTATAATCACTGGGCGAACGAGGCTTGAACTAACCTCATATTCGTCTTCCCAGAATCAATTAACATAAGACAAACTTTTTTCAAAATCATGTCACAAGGATAACTTCAATTTCTCATAAGAGGGACGGGCAAGTTACCAGTTTAATACATACGCCTGCTCCATTGTAGTTGCATTAAGACCTTAAACAGCTTAGATGGCGGCACACTGTGCGATGAAATTTAATAATATTTGTGATAAATCAAATTCTTCTTAAAGATAAATTAATCTCATTAGGCTCTCATTCTAAAATTTCTAAATAGCTTTTCCTAGAATCATCATCTCATGAATCGTTGCATCTCATGATGGTAATTTCTTCAATATAGTGAAATATGGATGTATTTGTAAATTATTAATTTTGTAATCTGAGATAGTGGACTAATCTGTTGTGTTTCATTAAATACGTAGATGATGGTTACCGGAATTTATAAGTTTAAATTTAAATTAAATTAGAAAATTAAGCGATTAAAAAAATATCCTGATCACACAATTTTCAACATTTTTAACACTCATTTACAAGTAAGACAATATAAAAAACGAGTTTTCTAGTTTCATACCTTAATTGGAAACAAGGCTAGGGATGATTCTCGGCTAATTTCGGAATTAAATCAAATTATGATTAAGTGTTTAGAGAGTTTGAATAAAACTGTACAAATTCAGGAACTAGTTCATTGTCTCAAGATTCACAAACTGCGACTATAATATAAAAGACAAGTTCAGTTCAATTTGTCAAAAGAATGGGAAAACTATCCCTGAACGAAGAAACATTTACTTCTCATTTTTACGAAAGGTATCCGATTTTAAGGTATTAATTCAAGGTTTTTATTGATTTATTTATTTTTGTTTTGAAAAAATGTTTGATATAGGGATGTTTTGAGTCTAATCTGATGTAAACCTCGTTATTTTATAGATATAATTAATAATGCTTTCAAAGACCAATTAGGACATACTCTTAGAATAATAATAGTAAAAATAGAAAACTTTATAAATAGTGAAACATTAAAGACAACCTAATCATTACCTATTGTTCTTATTTACGTCCACTTTATGTTTTATTAGTGTGATTGAGCACGTGGAAGTAATATGTTGTTACTGTAATTAGTAGAAGCGAATAAATCAACATTGAAACTTAAGTTGGGCATGAGATATTTAGTGATTCAGTGACTTATAATTAAATGAATAGGAGTTTCTTGAAGGCTCAAACAAAACAAAAATAATAAATCTATTAGTATACTAGTTTGTAAAACGTTATAAAAAGATTATTGTAGTAAGATCATAAGAAAGATGAAATTGTAGTAAGATATCATTTAAAGAAAATTTCGGTAACCAGTAGATTATACTCCCGCCCATATTACCCCCTGCAGCATAAAGTAAATTATGCTTTATTATTTATGAAGTAAAACTCAAATGTACTGCGTGGGCAATTGGAATTTATTTAGACGAACTAAATAAATACAGCTGTAAGGGCGTGCGGTTAGCTTTTTCGGTAAAAATAATAAAGCTATTTCGGCGCTAAAATGTCGGGGCGGGGAAGCCATTTGTCCCTAGTTTCGGCACCAAAATGTAAAGGCAGGAAGCTTTTTAAAGACAAGAAAAAGAGAGCATTAGACTGAAATATTTACTATTTTTCTGGAAAGATGAGGGGAAATAATACAAGTCACTATTTGAGTTCTCCAAAGAATCAAGTATATTGAATTGATTAAGCAACATATAATACACTTTATAGATATAGAGGTTGAAAAAGAAACAAAGGAAACTTAACTTTATAAAATAATTTAGCGGCAAGCCAATAATATATATACAATAGAATGATCGATCGGTCCTATATTGTGAGTACTCATTTAATAATTTGCGTAGATAATGCTAGCATTATTAGAAGTAGGTAACTGCGGGAAACATATACTTTCCTTGAAGTAGAGTTGTTCAGTCGTCATTTCAATTTGAATCTCCCGCGCTCGCTGAGTTCACAAACCCGCCACACATATGCAGATGACCAAGGCCGTGGCCTATAGCGGAAACTACTTTGCAGCTCAAGAAGGCATCGGCTAGTTACAAAGATAGTTCAGTTGGTTTTAGACGCTCACTGGGGTCGTTTCTACGGCCAGTGGGGCCTTGCCCCTCTCCCTCCGCTACAGATAACCGCTTCATAGATAACCGCTTCATAGACAGCCGCTCAGTTGGAATTCACCCGTCATAGAGTACAGTCAGTTTTTCATCTCCCGCAAAACTGCCATTCTGTGCGGATCACCGCAACCGGCTGGAAGTCGGATCTTCTACTGAACACAGAAAATAGCAACGAAGGAGGACTCCACTTCTAGGAACGTTTTCGTTTCCCGCAGGTATTTTAATAATGCTAGCATTATTTGCGCAAATTATCAAATGAGTACTCACACAATATAGGACCTATCGCTCATTCTATGTATTATATATATAGATATATATATATATATATATATATATATATATATATATATTGCCGCTAAATTAGTTTATAAAGTTAAGTTCTTTCTGTTTCTTGTTCAACCTCTATTTATAACGTGTATTATATGTAGTTTTAATCAATTCAATATACTTGATTCTTAGGAGAACTCAAATAGTTAATAGTGTTATTTCCCCTCATCTTTCCAATAGAAATAGAAAAATGGTTCAGTCTAATGCTCTCTCTTATTCTCGCCTTTAAAAAGCTTCTTGCCAAAACATTTTGGTGCCGAAACCCGGGACTAAATAGCTTCCCCGCCCCGACATTTTGGCGCCGAAATAGCTCTATTATAATTACCGCTAAAGCTAACCGCATGCCCTTACAAGAGTCTTCTTCCGGTGTTATTTTCTGTGTTACCTATAAGATTCTGTCTTCTAGCTGGTAGCGGTGATCCGTATATAATGGTAGCTATGCGGGAGATGAAAGATTGACTATAACTGTGGCGGTAGAACCGTCCCTGGAGAGGCCAACTGAGCGGTTAACTATGAAGCGGTGTACACACTTTACTGTAGCGGGGAAACGACCCCTGAGAGCCTCAAAGCCCAACTGAACTGTTCCACTTGAAACCAGCCGGTGCCTTCTTGAGCTGCAACGTAGTTTCCGCTGTAGGCCACAGCCTAGGTGATCTGCATGAGTGTAGCGGGTTTGTGAACTCAGCGAGCGCGGGAAATTCAAATTCAAATGACGACTGAACAACAGCTTTGGACCGACCCGGGCTTGAATAGGGGAGGGGAGGTGGCAACGTGTATATAATTCATCCAAATTAATCATTACAGCTTAATGTGGGTTATTTTATAAAACGTTGATATTTTAGGATTTAAGAGAATTTGATAATTATAAAACAGACAAATGTTTTATTAAAAACATGGATAAGCGGAGAAGAGAGGTGGTATCTAGTAAAGCCTTGAATAGGCCGTTCATTGTGCTAAGGAATTTGCAGCTTAATGATGCAGGAAGCATTGAGCGGGTATCGACCCGATATCAGAAGATACTGGCTGTATGCCTCCAGTATTTCACCGTTAGCACCATAAAGGAACCCCTCCCAAGTGCAGGGGCTGAATTAAACACATCTCCAGAGAATACCTTCCACTCCAGATCACTCCAAATCTCCCACCATCAGGTTCCTTTATCTTCTACATAAAAGAATCTCCCTCTATTATTACGAGAACTGAGGAAATCTTATCCCCAGCTCATATGCCCTTCCCCTTGGCTCTGTTATATTCCAAACAACACTTATCCTCTTCCCTTAGGGGAATTGAGAAAACTGTATTACGTTTTTTATTCAACATAACAGTCAGCTTTGCAATTCAACGTAAACCAATTACTTAGTTAGTAAACTAAGTGAAGTATCATTCCTTCCTGTTTTCCAGTTATATTTATTAATACACGTTTCCGAAGATCAAAAACTAAAATATTATATTAATAAAAAACATTGCATTCATCATATCACGATTAGTCTTGTACCATAATGAAAACATGAGTAAGAGGCATATTTACCTGGAAGATATATAATAATTGAAACTTTTGTGTTATGATAGATAGCTAACAGCTACCTCCCCCATATTAGAATCAATATGTAAGATATATGAGGGAGAACACGACATTATTCAGAACTCCTCAATAAATAAAAATAGAAATTCTACTTTCCTGGAAATCATCATCATGTTCGGAATATAATATTTTTCCCAATATAATATATATCTACACACACACACACACACACACACACACACACACACACACACACACACACGCACACACTACTCAGTTAATGCCCTATGTCAGGAAATGTTTTTGTTCATTACTAAACTTATTGTGTCATGTAAAACCATTTAAAATTCGTTAATGGCCAAAATCGGGCCAAAAGAAGTGGGAATTTAGGCCAGAAGTAAACTTCATAATTAAAAAAAATTAATCATCTTGGATAAGAAAAGTTTATTTATATAGTTTTGTTGATAAAGTAGTCTCCCTTAATTGTAGATTAATATATGGGTCTCTAACTCGTGTATAGACAAAGTTAATTTGTATTTGTAGCTTTCAGCTCCCATTTTCAGGTTAAACAACGCAGGCTAAGGGAATGTTGAGAATAGAATCAGAATTGTGTGATCTGTGAGTTACTGAAGCACGTAGGAAATGTGGTGAGTTAATACATACACTGCTTTATACCCTGAACTTTTTCTTGAGAGGAGATGTGAATAGGGAAGTGTAATCATTTGTATCGGCCGTTAAGGTTTTTGTGAGGCAATAATAGTAATAAGTAAGGGCTAAAACCTTACCAGTAGTGAGGTTTAAACAAGGGTAGATTTTTAAATCGAAAACAAGCACTTATGCGTTCATTGAAAAATTGTATCTAATCAATCTTGTTAAGCAAGTTATTTCCTCCTATTGTTATATAATTTTTTTTTATTATTTTTAGCGTTAGTTATCCTCTACTCATACGATTTGCTCATTATTAGTCTGTTATGAAGAGAGAAATTGAGGAGAATGCAAGATGATATCTTCTGTATATCACTTCAGTATGTGATCCTTTCACTATCTGATTGAAATGATATTTTTTTTTTATGTATCCAAATCTTTCCTGTAACATGTAGCATTATTTAAGTAGCCACTTTTTCTTGAGCACGTTACTTGGTTTATTTTAATTTTTTGTTCACTTTCTAGTAGAATGACTGAATATGTATGTGACGTGTTGTAGATCCATACCCCAGGAGGGGGAAGCGAGATGTGGTCGGGGGCCTACCTGGTGAGCACACTGCTCGTCGCAGCCTCCGCAGCCACCCTCCCCTCCACTGGCACTGAGCCCGATGGATCCCCCATAACAACAACAGGTATCAATACACTTACATTTATTATATACAAACGAATTTAAAAGCTGATCCGATTTATGAATGAATCATTTTACCTATAGAAAACAGTTATAAAGAAAACAAAGAGCGACATTTCGAACAGCGAATTGAGTTGAAAAAGGCATTTCAATGAAATAACATCAAAGACCTATAGACTATAGTTGAAACCATTGTGTTCTTTCAGTAGCTGTTATTTTCAAAGTACTATACTCACTGAAATCCATAATATGTTTGATGTCCTTAAAATAGGATTTTCTAGGCTTTCCTCTTCCAATAATCCTAATCCAGAAGTCCTAGTCCTTTCCAGTACCACTCATCCTTATTCCCCTCCACGGCGCCTCAAGAGACAATGGCCCAGAGATCTCCTACAAGTATAATGTGAAGTGTTAGCAGTGGCTAATTTCTTCACAAGTGCCATTCCTCCTTAGCTGTTGACTTCTTTGCCAGGCAGGGAGAGGCTGTTCCTCTCATTGTGGTGATGGAGGAACTATTGTATTGTGCTTTTTGCACATTACCAAATGCATTTAAACGCAGGCTGTAATTTACTCAATAAAATATAATATAATAAAAAAAAGGCTTTCCTCTTCCCTTAAAACCAATGAAATACACCATCTCCAAAAAAGGATTTATATAGCAAGGGTCATGCATCAGATACATTTCAAATTCCCGGTCATCATCAGTCTACGTAGTTATAGTTTAAAGCATATCAGCCAACCAATTCATATATCGCCAATATAAAAATCAAAACTAGCCGCCAGAAAATAAAAATTTTCTTTATTATGGCAAACATACCCTGTCACTGGAAACTCAAGCAGAGTAAAACACCCGTATCCCACTATGGATAGTTGGTGACTACTTCCAGTCCATCGATTAACATAGAAATAAAATATAAATATTTATAAAAATAATATATAAAATTTGAATTTTTTTACTTGGGCAGTTGTCCTTTTATAAAATAATGAAAGTCTTATTCTTCTCCACTAATATGTTAAATTAAAGTATATTCTACCAAAATTGCTAACTCTACTTATATGAAATCTAGATTGGTGAATACATTTTTTTTTTAACATATGTTATTTGTGCACATATATTATTTGTATATAATCTTCCCTACGTACGGGTAAGTGCTTTTTAGAATCAATAAAAGCGGCACTGCTGTTATTATTGTATTTTTTGTTAATTATTTATTCTATACTTGGGGTGTGATCTACATCCAGACAATAGTTACATAATAATCATGTGCGATTCCTGTTTAATCCACTTTAGCATGGCAGAAATCATAAAGATTTCCTACGTGAAGTTTTACGATAGAAAAATTTCACGAGAGCCGAACAGTTACAAAAACGACCGAACTAGCTTATGGCGGGAAACTCACTCGTCAGTTGTCCGCCCACATTTAATAAAAATGCAAATATCTCGGTTAATATTCAATATAGAGAATAAATGTATATATCAATATTTATAGTAAATTTAATTTGCAATAAGATTGATTCTATACAATTTTTCGATCCGACGTATAGTAACGGAGATATTTCGAATTTTCGAAAATCCTCCCCCTCTAAACCCCCCACCTTCCACTGGTCCGATTTCAGCCATTAACGACTTGATCTGTCTTTTTAATTAAAAATATCGAGTTTGATTACGATCAAACAAAAATTATATATATATATATATATATATATATATATATATATATATATATATATATATATATATACACACACACACACAAACACACATAATTTTGAACGGTCGTCTCCTGGGTAGGATCGATGGACATTTGAAGAAATCTTTCGAAAATCATGTAATGAGTACGACCTCGATAGCTGATTTCCCTTAGGGGAAATCTGCTAAAACTGAGAAAAACGCAACCTGCAATGCATTACTCCTCTCCCATGCTACGAATTCTAGTGCTTCAACTTTTTTTTTACAATTTTTAAGAAATACACATACAAATAACATATAAAATCGTAAGGATTAAAAGCATGTGAAATAGGATATAGTTAGGAACCCTGCCTCATACACAAAATAGGTTAATGGCTATAGTGAAGTTATACGTTGTCACTAGATTGGGAGTTTTGGGCAGGTTAATCAACGGAAGTGGTTCAACAGCTTTGCCAATGCTAGTTTGTTTCTAGCACCTTTAACATAGTTAGAATGGAGAACCGTACTTTTTCCTTCACTTCAGTATTAGTGTGAGTTACTGCCGTTCTTTGCCTGGCATTTTTTTGTCTGGCGAGCTGTCTTATTTAAACGCTAGATCAGGAGGGAGGACAACACATCGCTTGGTAATGATTTTTGCATGAGTAAACATGAAAAGAATATGCAAAGTGGCTTTAAGACAATAGGTCAGAAAATTAAGCTACAGTTTTTACAGCCTGCATATGGCAATACTGACACATAGTAAATTTATTTATTTAAATCTTTATTAACAAACGTGATGTGGCTAATACAATTAAGTACACTAAAATAAAGAAAATGAACTTATAACAAAAAAGTAAATGAGAACACCAATCACAAGATGTAATATAAAAGTATTTCAACGAAAATATAACAAAGAGCAGAATAAATAATGGTAGATGGAAAATTTAAAAATAGGAGTTCAATCTAAATATAAAAGCGGAATAAAAAAGTTCTAATAAAAGTAGGAGAATAATAAAAATCCATCAATATATAAATTAATTGCATTTGGTAAGAGGTAAGGAAATTAAAATAAATTTAATAAATGATGCTGCAGACGAAATAATTTCAAAAATTTGTAAAAGAAAGTAATGTTGACACATATTTTGTGAAAAACATACAACGTTGATAATTCTATCTTAAAAAAATGTAAGCAGAAAGATTGAAGTGTAGAAAGTGAAGAAGTGGATGTTTATAATAAAACATTATAATGTGGACACTATGTTATACTTAGCACCTAACACCATGCAGTAGTTGCAATTTAGTAACTGACAATTATTAAACACCATTTAGTAATGCATAATATTTAGTATTTATTATTTATTATATAATTTCATTTCATTCTTTATATTTTATTATTTGTTATGAACTTTTCATAGCCTCCATATGTGACGACCGTACACGATAGTTATTTTTATTTCATGGTAATTTAATTAAATTTCCAAACATCCAACAAGGTATAAGTACAGCTCAAGCAGAAACATCCATTAAATATGATATTCACTTGAAAATTCCATTTTATATTCTTTATCTTACGACGTTCTTCATCCGTCATTGCTAAGATATTAAGTAATTGTAGAATACGAGTAGAATGAAAAGTAGCCCGCAATTCAAGAAATGGCTTGAGGGTTAAGTTATATGAAACATAAAAGATGGTCATTCACTGAGAATAGTCTTTTACTTATTAAAATGTAATATAAAAGAAAAGATATGAATTTATAACATTAATGAAATATTTCTTTTCATCTCTGCTTCTGAGGAATGTTAGAAATGTTTTAATGACTATGAGTGCGTGTGTGTGTGTGTGTGTGTGTGTGTGTGTGTGTAAACTTTTATATTTGTGAGCCAAATATCCCAATGTAGAACATAAGCTCTCTGTTAATTTGTTTTATTAAGTTGAAATTGGGGTTTATTTTGAATTTAAACACACACACACACACACACACACGCGCGCGCACACATATATTCTTTTATTTCTAGATTTTTAATGTATTATTGGCACAGTATCGTTTTCACTCTTCTGTATGACTGAACTTCTACTCTAAAAATTTTAGCTGAGTCATTACAAAACTAAATAACTCACCCTACACTTTTTTAATAGTTTTAAATGAGATAAATGGAGAAAATAATATATGATGTCAGAAAATATTATCTGTGCTATTCAACTCTGTCCAAAAATCTACTCCAGGAACGGTAAATTTTTTTTTATCATTAAAATTTCTTATAAATAATTTGTTAGTCAACCAAGTGAAGTATCTCAAAATAAAAATAAATATTTAGCTCTTCGGTATACTTTCATGAATAATGATCCCAAATAACTTGTCCTCATGATGGAAATATTTCAAGGAGTACATTAGCAGAAAATGTTTCCGTGTGGAAAGAAAATTAGATATTTATATTATATTTTGATGAAATATGTAAATTAAATAATATTGGGAAAAGCTGCAAAGATGTTTCCACTATAATCTTGTGTGTAGAAGAAATTCAGTAAGAAAAAAAATCGTAAAGGCTGAAGATATCATCGGGCTTCTTATAAATTATTCATTGGTGTAAAATGTAGTCAAATGGCGGTTTGTTTGTTCTGCGGCTCAATAGGACTGCATTACGCCTTACGACTCCTTTTATTTTGCCATCCTCCTTCTGAATGAGGTCAGCCTCGTGTAATCTACTCCAATTATTAGTCTCACATATTTCACTAACTCAAATAACAATCCAATTATATGGGTTTTTAAAATATTATTTTGTTTTAGCCTGTATTTAACCCCATCTTCTTTTCATGCGATTTTCACCTCAAGAAACTGTATCACCAATCACCTCTGGAGTGGTTTAATTTTTTGTAGGTGTCTTAATATGGGAGAAACAGAGAATAAGACATGAGATAACCAACAGTGCCAATTCAGCATATGGGAAATCAGTTACTGAGGTTGTTCTGTCATCTATAATGAAATTTTTGACACCTTATTCAAACGTCATTACTCACAAGTCGTTGAATAATACGAGTTCTACTCAAATATATATTTTATATATTCAATTACAGCTCTTCTGACTACACATTTTATTATGTTGTAACAAAACACAATATTTAATCGTTTCATATTAGACTAAAAGTTATGTACACTGTTGGTAGAGATTTGAGGAGGTAGTCTTCAGTTGAGATGTAAGGCGAAAATTAATAAAACGGCTACGTTATTATACATGAAATCAAGCGTTACGCAGTCATTCTTATTAAAAAACATATTTAGTCCATTTTGATTTAGATTGTTGTAACTCAAATATTAGCGGTGTTATTTCATTTCCAGCGTTGAATACATCTCTTACTCTTGCATTTTTAGATAATAGACCACTTAATATCTAATGTTTGTCATCGCATGGTTGTTACGGAGGAAAGTAATAGAGAATAGAACGTGAGATTGCGTCAGGTATGTTATTCTAGTGTTTCGATGCGTGCTCTGTTTCCGCAACTCTAGTGTGACAAATATTATGTTTAAGTATAACCAGAAAAAAAAAAAAAAAAAATTCCGAGCCTTAAAGGGAAAATGGACATTGAGGTTCCCATCCATGCTACAACATTCGAAAAATTGCATTGAATGTCGATTGATACTATTTAGTAAACGACAAAATCAGGCCCATTCTAATTTTTAAATATAAATACATTATTTTTGAAAACAGACCCTCTAATTAAACTCATAGTTTCTTTAATCTTTGAAGGTTAAAAATAACTAATTTCCAATGCACAATAACAGTTATTTGTTTCCTCGAAGCGTATTGATTGACAAACATACTCTTCTCAAGAAGGTTTCTGTTAAAATCTAAAAAAAAATGTGTTAAAGTTTACCTCTTCTATTCAATTATTGTAGAAAGTTTAAAAAAAAGGATTTTTCAGTTACTGTGACCTTTGATTTTGCGAAAATAAAATGAATTATATCATAATGCACCACATCATACAGTCAAAGATAGAAAAGTACATTGATAGAAATCATATCAAGAACAAAAAAAATTGAAAAAAGTAACTAATAGTATATATATATATATATATATATATATATATATATATATATATGAACTTTTATCCAAACTTTGGAAATAACTTTAAGCTGAAAATGATTAAAGTTCTTTCTAAGGTTTAAGGAAATCTTCTCAATTACTGGAAAACCAGGTAAAATGGGGTTTTTTCATTAAGAGTATTTCATATTTTAATAAATGGTACTTGGTACAATGGTTTAATAGGTTTAGCAGACGGAATCAACGATAGTTACAATATAAATTGTTGATAATAATAATTCCACACTATGGCTCGATATACATATTGATGAGACTACTTTTAGCTAATAATATGCATAAACAAGAAAGAACAAACCTAGTGATTCGCTGATCTGCTGTTTCATAGGCCTGAGTTACCTATAGTTAATTTTTGTACTGTAAACTCTTAGAGAGTTGCAGTCTCCGGCCCTAGAAGGCACACAGGTAAGGTCGGGTCTGAGCTGTTCTTATTACCCTATTTTTCTCCGAAATGAGAGTTGAAAACGAGTCAAGGGGACAAATGTATAGTGTACCAGCGAGTGAAAAGGTTTGAATCGCAGTGTCTTGAGCTCTCAGAACAAATGGCAAATTTGGTGAGTTTTGTAATGGAAAGAGGTCGTTAATTGTTGTATCCTTGCTGAGTTATGCCAATCGAATGGCAGTTCATATGACACCCCCCCCTCACCCCTTACATCTCCTAACTCATCATCTCATATCTGCCAAGGGTATTCGGACCTCTAGCATCATACCGCTCACATATTTATTTCTTATATTCATATTTATTTCTAATATATCCCATTGTTCATAAATATTTAAAGAAACAAAACTAATTGTCTAGCATCTGGATCTAACATTATCTTGGCCGTTTTAATTACAGATATTTTTTAATTGATTCAAACGTGAAAACGAAATAACTAAAACGTGAAGAATTAAACTTTATTAAATTAGAAGAAATACAATAATTAGAGCAACGCATTAACCAACATCTAAAAAATAATGATAATCTCATTAAACATAATATTTACCTAAAGGATAATGAGAATGTATTAGAAGAAGCCACGGCTTTTCTATGTGATTCAAGAGTAAATATTCCTGACTACATCATTCATAAAGGTTATTGATTAGTGTTGTGATTAAAAATAATATTAAAAAAAACTAAATGATTCGATTCTAGATTTAAAAACTATAAAAATTAAAAGAGCGATAATTGAACCTAGAAGTAAATTAGAAGGGAATAATGTCTCAGTGAGAAAAAATGCTTTACTCTAGTATCATTAATAAACATAAAAATATTGTCCCAGGTGTAGCTTCAAACAATTTGTGACTAAAATACTACACGACTATGCAATTTAAAAGGTAATGATTTTTCATATGAAATATGTATATCTTTTGGTATATTTCAGAGAGAAAGATTCAGTCTTAAACTTTTCATACTTTTTATATCGGACGATGACAGTCTCTTCAAATAAAAAAAAAATGAATCCTACATTGTATTTATTCCAGCGTAGTGTAAAATAATGCAGACATATTTTATATAATTCCTCTTATTAGGCTTCATTCCAATATTTAAAAAAAATCAAATATTTAAAAACAAACTCATAGCATGAGAACCACTTCTGGCATTGCCAGAGTCTTTGAATGGTATTCCAACACCTAAAGCTAGAAGTCCTGAAATAAGCCGTGAAGTACATCGATTCCTAGTGATCTTGCCAACAGGTCCAAGGCGGGGCCAATAAACGCATTAGACCATCGACATCTCTACCCGAAAAGCTGAAAAGCTAGGCTAAGCCCCGTTATATGACGTCAACAGGGAAAAGAAATAAGAATGTAAAATTGTGTATGTGTATATATATATATATATATATATATATATATATATATATATATATATATATATATATATATACTAGCTAAGGTACCCGGCTTCGCTCGGGAAATCATTTAAGGCTGAATGATGATAGTATTTTTTTTGGGCAAGGCTTCAATGTTTACAACTACACTTCCCGTCGGCGCGCATTGTTTTGCTGTGAGGGTCAGGCAGGCGACTTATAAATGAGAAATTTTATATTTGAAGAATAAATAAAAATGTGTTCCTAGTCTATCCCTTGCCACTTTTTAACTCACCTTTTTGAATACTTCAAACCATAATCATGGATAGTATTTATTACAATTAAATATCGTCTATAATGAAACTTATTTCCTGTCAAAAACCAATCAGAGCACATATAGTTTAAGCATAGTTTAGCACGTAAGGTTATATTCATAATAGTAGATCTCAGTGGTAATCACTTCCCGTAATGCCCTGCATGTCACAGGAAATTAGTAAACTCAATTTAACTCTATTAGCCTCCGTCTATTTCCGCTCTCGCATTAGAGCTATCAACACCCTTCTCCTTAAATTATTAATTTAAAATATTATTGTAATAATTTATCTACCAGATGGAATTAAATAATAGTGTTACCCTAAAAATAATTTCAATTATAATCAAAAAGCTAGACGAGGGGAAGATCTCGTAGCCGTCCCTGCAACCTAAGAAATCCTATAAACAATCATATCGAGTTTAAGAGCATTTTTGTCTTTTGCATAATGACATTAACGTTTAATTGTTATGATAGTACATATTTGTTTCAATAACATGAAGATATAGGAAATAAGATTAGTACCTATATAACCAAAATCAAAGAGTTTGATTCCCTAGTAATACCCCTATCACTCGCATTGAGGAAATATCACACGATTTTTTTTTTAAATAATACAATATACAAATTAAATAATGGAAATGCTCTTATAGTTTTAAAATTTCTATTGTAAATAGGAATAAATAAGTTATTTGTTACCCTAGGGAAAATAAATTAAATGAGGCAAGGGGAGGGGGAGTTATAATCTCACTAATCCGAATCATACTTAGTACTAAATAATCGAAATAGATAAGGCTAAAACATAACATCATTTGTCATACTATGCCTATATTAAAAACACTTAAATAAGTACTAATAAAATCGTCGACTCCCGCTATAGATTTAGCTTATATCCCGTGTCTACTTCATTTTACGACATAAGTGAATGAAACAAAAGTTGCTCTAAATAACAAAGTAAACAACTTTTGTTATGTGCACCTTTGCCGAAAAACAAATAGAAAATGAAATATCGTGAATTTTTACTTCAGGCCTCCCTTATAACTCCCACTCCCGTTCGAACCTAAAAATTTTAATATAGCTTACAATCATGGGAGAATTAATGCTAATTGACATACCTAGCTTTGTTAAGTTCGGTTCAATCGTTAGCGCCCAATAAAATAGTTGACTCCCGCTTTAGTTTATAGTATATATCTCGTTTATACTTCGTTAAAATTCAAAAATGAATATCACAAAAGTTACTCTAAATAACAAAATAAACAACTTTTGTTAGGTTTATATTTGCCGAAAAACGAACAGAAAACGAAGTATCGCTATTTTTACTTTCAGGCCTTCCTTACAACCCCCACTCCTGCCCGTCCCTTGAAATGTTGGTATGTCTTATTATCATGAAGGCGTTAGTGCTAATGCACATACCGTGTTTTATTTAGTTCGATTTAGTCTTTTGTGCCAAATAAACTTCTTCACTTCCGCAATAGGGTTTAGCGTATATCTCGTTTATAATTCGGTATACGAAAAAAATGTATATAACAAAAGTTACTCTAAATAACAAAGTGAACAACTTTTGTTATGTGCATATTTGCCGAAAAATCAATAGGAAACGAAATATCACTATTTTTAATTTCTGGCTTCCCTCATAACCCCCACTCCTGTTCGTCTCAGAGAATTTTAAAATAGCCTAAAGTCTAAGTTGGGTTAGTAGTAATGTGCATACCAAGTTTCAAAAGATTCGGTTCAGCCGTTTATGCGTGAAAAGGTAACAAACAAACAAACAGACACGAAAGAAACAAAATGTAGTTATGGCGTCTATGACATGTGAAACGAAAAGTTATCGTGAAATTTCACGATAAAAATCATTGTACAGACAGAGGTTACAATTTTATATATATATATATATATATATATATATATATATATATATATATATATATATATATATATATATACTAGCTCAGATACCCGGCTGCGCCCGCGACTTAATTTGAGGCTTTAAATGGTGATGTATTTTTTTTTTTTTTTTGGCAAGGCTTTACTTTGGACAATATTTTGACATTTCCCCGTCCCAGAGTTTAGAGTTTATTATACCTGTCGTTGCTATGGATTTGTTAATAATAAAATTAATATTTCATGTAAGACTTCACTGTCCTCCATATTGTCATATTTCCCGTCTCTTGTGCATTATGCATAGATTTGAATTATTAAGGAGAAAATATTGACATACATTTGAATTAATTTTTTCAGGTGAGGTACCTGGTAGTTCATATTGAAAAGAAGTGTTGAGCAAATTTCTCTAAATAACAAAATAAACAACTTTTGTTATGTGCATATTTGCCGAAACCCCAATAGGAAATCATTATTATTAATTTCAGGCCTCCCTTATAACCCCCACTCCCTGCTCGTCCCTAGAAATGTTAGTATGGCTTATTATAAGGAAGGCGTTAGTGCTAATACACAAACCGAGTTTGGTTTAATTCGGTTGAGTCTTTAGTGCCAAATAAAATTGTGGACTCCCGCTATAGCTTATAGCGTATAACTCATTTATGCTTCCGTATACGGCAAAAGTGCATAAACAAACGTTACTCTAAAATAACAAAATAAACAACTTTTGTTTATGTTACATATTTGCTGAAAAAGCAATAGGAAACGAAATATCGCTATTTTTAATTTCAGGCCTCCCTATATAACCCCCCACTCCTGCCCGTCCCTAGAAATGTTAGTATGGCTTCTTATAAGGAAATCGTTTAGTATTAATTCACAAAGCGAGTTTGGTTTAGTTCGGTTGAGTCTTTTGTGCCAAATAAAATTGTGGACTCCCGCTACCAGTTTTAGCGTATAACTCATTTATACTTCCGTATACGGCAAAAGTGTATATAAAACGTTACTCTAAATTAAAAAAAATAAACAACCATTGCTATGTACATATTTGCTGAAAAAGCAATAGGAAACGAAATATCGCTATTTTTAATTTCAGGCCTCCCTTATAACCCCCACTCCTGCCCGTCCCTAGAAATGTTAGTATGGCTTATTATAAGGAAACTGTTAGTATTAATTCACATAGCGAGTTTGGTTTAGTTCGGTTGAGTCTTTTGTGCCAAATAAAATTGTGGACTCCGCTATAGTTTTTTAGCGTATAACTCATTTACACTTCCGTATACGGCAAAAGTGCATATAACAAAAGTTACTTTAAATTACAAAATAAACAACTTTTGTTATGTGCATATTTGCTGAAAAAGCAATAGGAAACGAAATATAGCTATTTTTAATTTCAGGCCTCCCTTATAACCCCCACTCCTGTTCGTCTTAGAGAATATTAAAATAGCCTAAAGTCTAAGTTGGGCTAGTAGTAATATACATACCAAGTTTCATAAAATTCGGTTCAGCCGTTTATGCGTGAAAAGGTAACAAACAAACAAACAAACAAATAAACAAACAAACAAACAAACAGACACCAAAGAAACAAAATGCAGTTATGGTGTCTATGACATGTGAAACGAAAAGTTATCGTGAAATTTCGCAAAAAAAATCAATGTACAGACAGAGGTTACAATTTTATATATATATAGATATATACACACACACACACACACACACACACACACACACACACACATTTTCGGTCGGCATTGCAGACCTTTAAGATCCTTAGTCACCCCCCAGTAAGACTCGAGGGATTCGTGATCAAAGTTTTTACGTAGAGAGTGATCAACTCCACGTTCAACGCCCGTTATCCAAGGAGGACCTGGAATGTTTTCCTCATTATACTGACGGTTCCCAGTGTATCCGGAGTGTCTGTGTCCAGTTCATGCTGTCAGCCTGCCTATGGTCGGGGACTAAGAGAGTCTTAATCGTTATTCAACCCGAGACTCCCACTGATCTATAAGCCCTGCTACACTAGCGCGCTCTGTCGTGAAATCGTGAAATAATGTGGGGATTGAACCAGAACCCATTTTTCTTTCAGCTTGCTGATGTTAGTGGTAGATGTACCCACACCTTAACTCGCTCGGCCTCTAGTGCCCCCTACACACACACACACACACACACACACACACACACACACGTCTAGGTGCATCAAAAGAAAAAGCAATCATTTCATATCATCTATGGCATTACTGTATGAGTTAAAAATCGATGTATCTATTTCAAAAAGGTAAACATATAAATGAATAATGAAGTAGACAATTAATAGTCCTTAATGTGATAGATTGTGTAATTTGAACATATGCAAAGAAGGAAATGTTCCTTTAATGAAGTAGGTTCATGTTCTACTTTTTGACGTCTAAACATAGTTGAAAATTGGCGTAATTATTTCTTCCATTTAATGAGTATTTTAACTAGAACGATTTTGTTCTTTGTTTGTAATTTGATAAATTATTACAAACATTGGAATGCTAGCAAGGGATAACTGGTATTATGACAATTATATTTCCAGACTTATTAATAAGGAAAAGTGGATTATTGGGGTTTTAGTTAGTGTAGATTAACTAAACCAATTATGTTTGCGCTGATTACGATAAAAATGATTTTTTTAGTCAAAATTAATGATAGAGATTAAATGAGTACTTTATAATGAGGGAGAACGATGGTGATAATGAGTTTGATAAAAGCGTTTTAGACATAAAGAAATTTAATTTGAATCTGAAAAGATAAAAGAACGCTTAGCGCCTTTATAAGAGGATAACAATAATTCATTCACCCAATTACCGACGCAAGAAATAAATGAACCTCAGAAATGAATAGAGCTTAGGAAAGGATGCTGTTTCCTATAGCTGTAAGCTAGCTATCAATCTACTCTTAACGCCAGAGAAAATCCTTAATATATTTATGGAGCTGCAAAAATGCTACTAGAGTGAGAATCAAAAACGTAGTTCCAGAATACCTAGGAAAAGGGAGGTATCGTACCCAATAATACATTCTCACGGTTCAAAAATTCGTTCATCCTGGCCGCATATCCCCCATTAAATATTTTATTCCCCGACATGGTTTAACCACTATTCTTCGGAATAAACCCCTGTTTGTGGAGTAAGAGCATCATCAGATCAAGTTATAGAAAAACCTGCTTCATGGAAAATTTAGGTACCAACGATACTTTCACATATGATTTGGGCCCCTCCTCTTCTGAGATTTGGCCATTTAACTTGTCTCTACATTATTTTCAAATAAGGCTACCTATTTCATAGTTTCGTATAATGTGTCATTTCCCTCCTACCTCATAGTGGTTAGGTTCCTATAAAAACCCTCTTTTCACACCGAGAGATGAATCTCTTTTCGTCTTATTAGAATAAAGGCAGAGCCAATATGTTAATTTCGTATTTAAACATATCTGAATACGTCTGCTTATAAGTGAAATTTGCGGCAACTAATTATCAACGGTGTCCGAGAATCTATTTACAACTAAAACCCATACATATCTCCATTCATACCAGGCACCAATTATAGGCTTACTGATCCAGTCAGAACTGAAAATTGTCTCCGAGGAGAAGATAGCACAGAAGAAAAAGGTGAGCATGAAAATTTTGGATTTAATGAAACAGAGTGCAATCAGCCTATTAGTGAGTGTTGGACGGACTTGGTCCACTATACAGAGGAACCTCTACGAAATGTGTTAAACATAAAGATAGAACGAAGGGCTACCTCTTCACCGATCTCTCTGCAGATTAATATTGATCTATTGGCCGGACACAAGAAATGGATTGATTCTTTATAAAAACTTGTTGTGGTCACAATGGCCATCTCAAGGCTAGTAGTAGCTAATCCCAACTATGTCAACTTTATTGTCAAAAACGGCAAAGTCTGACTGTTGAAATAATAAGTCTCCTTAATTAGTAGCAAATGATTCGGCAGGACAATGCCCGTCAATGTGCAGCGGTTAAGAGTGGCAAAAGATGCCTCCTGATCAGCCCTAGTTACATTAACAGGTGGTAATATTACAATTTAAAAAAATTAAAAAAAGCTAGAATAGTTAGAAAATGAATGGACAGGGTGATTTAATGTAAGTAACGTAAAACTTTTGGTTTCTCAATCAATTTGGAACTCAATCACTTCTCACTGACTTTAAAAGGGAAACGTAATTATACTCGGATGGGGGAATTTTGACAATACTCATGGGGGCATTTATATTAATTTCCTTTGATTACGTTGACAAAAGGAAATATTCCCCACGAAAAGGGATTGAACCGCATTGTTTTTATTTAATAATAGAAAACTTGAGGGGGACGAAAGTCCCGTAAGTGTGGTAGCGACGTCTTTTATTCTTCTTCTTTATGTTTCCTCATTTAAACTGGACGGCAATGCTTAGGGCCTGTTCAAACTAAGGCCAGACCATACAGCCCACAATGCTTTAGAAAAGTTCATTCCTGACCTCAGTTTAGTTTTCATAATTGAAGGGAGTAATTACACACAGAGGCCCAGAAAGCTTGGACTTCCTTAGCCAAAGAGACCACAAAAACAAGCTCGGCACTTCTATTTCTCGTAACCACTACACAAAAAAAAAGGGCGTTTATACAGCTCCAAAGTGCCATGGAAGTTAACAAAGTCTTAACTGAGAATGTTTAATAATACAACCCATTTAACGAATATTTGAAAAAGCATTACCAATTAAAATCTTCTGATACAATCTCTTTGATGAAGTAAGCCTCGTAATAACTTTATTTATTAAAAATAAATCAACCACTATCATTTTACTCCACCAATTATTTCAATCAAACATGTGCATCGAATGTTAAACTGACGATTTCTTTCCATTCAAACCAAACACTAATTAGAAAAATCTTTAAAATTAATTATTTAAAACAATGAGCAAATCAATCAAACCTTTTAATCAATATTAGAACTAAATAATACAAAGAGATGCTAGAAACTAGACCCGACAGTTCAAGGTTTATATATATCACAGAATAATTGTAAGCACAGCCATTTAATGATCAAATACTTGATTATAAAACAATTAACGATATTGCCTAGCGAACGTAAATCATATTTTCTGAGTTAACTATAAGGAATTGCTACTTATTTACTTTATACTTGAAATTTTGTATATTTGCCAGACACACATAATCAGCTCACCGAACTTGTATTTTAAAAACGTAAGGCACATTAGTTATGAAATAGCCATATTGAGAAGGGAACCTACATCCATATTGTGGGTAGTGTGTGAGATAGGAATTCTGATAAGTGGTGGCGCCGCAGCGACGGAAATGGCGTATGACTGAGCCGAGGACTGACGTGTTACACGAATATGATAGCTCACACCATCTACTGTTACATGCAATCAAACTACAAAAATTACTCACTCCGAGAAAAACCCCTGATAATATGTTGCCAAGGAAGATATATTAAGATGCATAATTTGATTATACGCAATGGCTGCCCTTCTTACTGTTTTTTTTTTGTTTTCAATGGCAAAACATTCGAAAGTCAACATGCTTCATGTCTTCATGATATGAAAGTACCGTTATCAGGGCTATATTAAATATAAGTTCATGAATTTAAGGCTCATCGTTTAAAATAAAACAAAGACACAATCTTATTAATCATTAATGTGAAACAAAGAACTAATAGACCAATCGTTTCCATGAACTTTAATATTAAACAATATTAAGTAAGTATTCAACTCTCCTGTTTAAAGGTCTATATTAGCAAATTAATTTTAAGTAAAGCCAAACTGAGTGTTCAGTCGTCAGTTTGAATTTTAAATTTCCTGCGCTCGCGGGGTTCATAGACCCGCCACACACACATGCATATCGCCAAGGCCGTGGCTACAGCGGAAAAACACATGCAGTTCAAGAAGGCATCGGCCAGCAACAAGGATAGAGTCAGTTGCTCTCAGACGCTGGGGTCGTTCATACGGCCAGTGGGGCCTAGTCCCTCTTCCTCCTCTACAGATCACCGCTTCATAGCTAACCACTTCACAGATAACCGCTTCATAGATAACCGCTTCATAGATAACCGCTTCATAGACAACCGCAGTTGGAATTCACCCGTGATAGAGTCATTCAGTTGTTTCATCTCCCGCACGGCTGCCATCCTGTATTTATCACCGCAACAAGCGAGAAGACTCCATCATTTCAAGGAAAGTGCATGATTACCGCAAGTACCTATTTAATAATGCTAGCATTATTTACGCCAATATCGAATGAGTACTCATATATCATAGGACCGACCGCTCATTTTGTAGATATAGATATATGGCCGCCATATTAGTTCATAAAGTTACTTTCTTTTGTTTAAGTACTGCTCAAATTTCATTTTATTATAATATATTTCTATTACAGATAAGTTAATGCATAACGTAAGGTTCCTTTGTCTTGTTCAACCTCTAGATATAACGAGTAGCATATAGAGATATAATTCACTATTTCAATATACCTAATTCTTAAGAGAACTCACATAGTTGTTTTGTTTTATTTTATTTTTCCCTTATCTCTCCAGGAGAAATAACAAATGGTTCAGTCTAATTTCTCTCTTAATCTAGCTCTTAAAAAAAGCTTCCCGCCATTACATTTTGGTGCCGACATTTTCTATTATTACCGCTAAAGCTTACCGCAAGCCCCTACACTGAGGATCCTACAATATAGACGATTAGAAGGATATAGCAGAGAAAGGATGTGTACCACCCCAAAAATGTGGAAAATTCCTTTTCAATGATTTTGTAAGATCTAGACCAGGGATGAATATAGTATGAGGAGTTTAATCTAGTTTTTGTTTTCGTTTTTAGCAAATTTCTCTTAAGGAAAATCGGCTATTGAGGTAGTTCAAATACCTTGAAAATTGAATCGAACCGACCTAGAAGACGGCAAAAATAAAACAGACCATTCAAATTCCTATATTCGTCGTAATTAGCAGACTTCAAAAATCAAGTTCTCTGACGGCTGAAATTGGCACAGAAATAATGGGAGTGGGAATAAAAAAATCAAGATATCTCCGTTATTATGAGTCGATTAAAAAAAAAGTCACATAACCAATCTTGTTGAAAATTTAATTTATATTTGTTAAATACCTTTCAGTAATCCCCACTTCAAATCATTTCACATTAGTAATTAGCCAATGTCTCACGAAATGTAATATTTCCTTTTTAAAAACTAAGTATTGTGTTCGTCGGATTGTTATTATGACTGATACAAGAATAAATGTTCGCCGTCATTAATGAACATCTTAGCTCGTCAGACCCCAATTTTTATTTAATGAATACCGTAATTACCATTTCATGCAAGAACTAAACATTCGGCTTGTTCTAATACTATTTTCACTTAATCTCAAGTCAAATAATCTCTCATTCAGCTTATATATCAAGCCATGTTTACATAGGATTCTTATTACGAGAGATTAGGAAATAGAATGAGTGATGTCATCAGTCTTATATAGAGCAGTTGAGAAATAGCTTAGTTTTGGCAGCACCTGGCAGACGACTTTTCTACCGTTCAGGCCCTACAACAGGAATGTTTCGAAGTAACGAGAATTACTCAGGAACGATTATCATAGTCAGTCAGTCAACAGCTCCAATGGATAATTTTCCAAGAACGTAAAGATTTGTTATATATCACTCCGTAACACGGAATACGACTATTAAGAGCGAAGAATAGCAATAAAACAGTTTAGTCACACATAGCTGGTCTCAAATATCCAGTTAAGCTATGCAACAGTTAAGCTAGCAAAGAGGAAAACTGGTTTCCTCGTATTTAAGAGCCTATTTACAAATTTAATTTATTAACGTCCATTTGTTTGCAACTTATTCTAAAAATACGGACGGGTTATCTAAAAAAGCCCGTCACGAAGGGGCTGCGTAAACTAAGCAGATTTCCCACGTGAAGTTTTACAATAGAGAAAATTCAGAATAGAGAGTCAAACAGTTACGGGAAAGGTCAACGCTTTGACGGAAACTCACGACTAGACCCGAAGTTAGCCGATCTCATCTCAAAAGCTGAAAACAGAAAAATGCAAATATCTCGGTTAATATTCAAGATACAGAATAAATGTATATAACATTATTTATAATAAATTAAATTTGCAATAAGATTGATTCTATATAATTTTTCGATACGACGTATAGTAACGGAGATATTTCGAATTTTCGTTACGCTCGGAGAAGTAAAACGCAAATTACTAGCCCCAGGGCGATTTTACAAAAAAATAAATCACGTTTTTCGACAAGAACATTTTATTAAAAAAAATAGGCGACACATGATCTGATGTAACAATTTACTGTTCAATGATATTAAAATTAAAAACGGGTTTGTATGACAGTTAGAAAGGAGTGAGCAATGGTTGGATGGAGGCCAGGCCACATGGATTAGTAGGAAAACAACCATCGCAACCCAAAAATGTAAAAGTGGCAGATTGATGGGCTCATAACAGGTAATCTATTAAAGTCAGCCTGATAATGTCACTGTTACAAGACCTATTGCTCACGTAAAGACAATTTAAAAAAAAAACAAAAAAAAACCGGAATTCCAGGGGAATTTCTGTGCATGGTATCAATTAACAGTTAACGTTGGCATTTCGTTTGCACTTCTTCCTAGGGAAAACTCTATATTTTATTGATTTTTAAGGACGATATATTATTATTGTCCCCATATTATCTGGGGGTTTCCAAAGACTGATAATTCTGTAGTTTGATTGCAGGCAACGTTAAATTATTGGTAGTCTTCTAATCAGTAATTTCCCATTTCCGGGGATTAAGAGAGTCATAACCATTAATCATCCCAAAGGGCTGTCAGACGTGTAAACACGTTAGACTCCAGCTGACCACAAGCACTGCGACACTAGAGTGCTCTGGTAGTCTCCCTTAATGGGAATCGAACCTGCACCTATTTTACCTTCAGTCTACTGCCGGGAGTGGTAGATGTACTCACGCCTTAACCCGCACGGCCACATTCTATAAATAAAGAAAAAAATATACCGAGGTTGTCAACCACATATATTGTGAAACGTATATTGAACAATTTATTTAAATACTCACCAATTCCTTCAGGTCTATTTTCTCCTTATGGAATATTTATAGTAGACATACTATTAATGAGTCCGTGGCATCATCTTTTATGTATGCAAATGCAATTTTATATTCTTATTCTCTTACATATTTGGACGTTTACATCCCATGAAAAGACAATTCTATATTTTTCAACTATAGTCATAGTCATATATATATATATATATATATATATATATATATATATATATATATATATATATATATAAAATGTACCTAATGTATTATTCTCTCAGCAATAATAAATAAATAATTATTACAAGTTTATTAGACAATATTATTTCATAAACAATAACAAAAAATTCCGTTTAAAAAATAGTGTTTATTTAACCAATCGTCCTTAAGCTTTACATTTAGGGATATTTATTTATTCTTAAAAAAAATAGAGCCAATAATTTGAACATAATATTAACTGAAGTTTAGAAATATGATTTATAGCTTGTTATTTTATTTCAATATTGATTAAAATGTGCCCTACTGTTTTTATTTTTTCTACAAAGTAAAGGAAGAAACGTAATCGTGAAAGATTTTAGGTATTAGATTTCAACTTAATTGTCTGTTTTGACCAACCCATCTTGACTATTTTGGACGTTGTTTGTACGTTACGCGTCTCATTCGTAAACGATTAAACTTAGAATGTTTGAATTTCAAATTAGGACTGTTATAACTTCTAGTTGTGCACCTCTGAAATTAATTAAATAAAAAAAGGGAAAATGAAAGTTTCTTATTTCTGCTTACGCATTTGAGATGCGAGGAGTACACGTCTGATTTTTTTATAGTCTCATCTATTTATAGTTTTTAGACCACATGAAGTAATCTATTTTTTCATTTGTATTATGGGCCAATTACAGATTTTACTAGATTTTAACATGAAATAGAAAGCCGAAAGCAATTCATATCCACTCTAAAACAGAATTTCCAAGAATAATCCACAAATATTAATGTGAAATTTCTCATGGATGCCAGAGGCATACCTTAAATACAACTAAATTGTAATTTCTAGCCCAAAAATGTTATGTAGGGTCCAGATAATTCATAATCCTGATATTTATGTGCTTATATGGAGTATGTGTTATGTACTCCATTCTTCACTAACATCCATCCACAGACACATATGAATACGAAGCGTAAAAACTATAACTAAAATACGAAAACAGTTACAAACAAAATAAGGGAATAAATTAATAGAATATGTGAAGACTAGAACAGCCAACAGAGATATTATCTGCAATGGGAAACGAAACTTCTTCAAATTAGGGCCAGCTTAAGGCATCAAGATCCATTTACTTAAATCTGTCTACAATTTTAAATAAGAAAACCTTCCTACGGAGAATGACTGTAGGGATCAGAGATAATTCCTAAGAAATTTTATATTAGCAACTGTTGTAGAAAGGGATATCATCGGGCCATTGAATATTGAAAGAACGTTTTTGTGTGTGTGTGTGTGTGTGAATATAATTATCACCAATTAATTTGTTTAATCATTTTTATTTTATTTTCCCCTTGTCTTTATATGTTTTTGGTTAATTTTCCTTTCAATAGTCTGTTTAGTGTTTCACAATATTTTTATTTTGTATTTAATTGGTTATTATTTATTGACTTAATTTATTGCATTTGATTTAAAGAGTAAATCGTCATCCTAACGGATTTCATGTAAATATATGTTCATTTCTCCAATATGAAAAATTAAATATCCAGTGTTATGAATAAAATAAAATGTTGTCATTCGCGCGTTGACAGGCAAATGTGTGTACTTGATATGTATTTTATATTTCTTCTATTTATTCAGGGCTACTACTTTTGTTATTCTATTAAACAAGGGGTTCGTTCGATATTTTCAGACCCCGCCCCTTTCAACTTGAAAACTAATTAATTTTCTCTTTTTCTTCATATTCTTTTTGTAACTTTTCTTCTGTATTTCCTAATTGGGAGAAGGTGTATACTGCAATGCCGTTTACATTAGTTTGCCCTTGAAGATGTACTTTCAGTCTAACATTTCAAACATTAGGATTATGACAGACCCTAATCCTAGTGCCATTTTCATAAAACCAAGCATAAATTTATTTTTTTATAAATAATTGGTGGATTGACCGGTGTGATTGGTCGCTGAAAATTATAAATCATTACCTTTATTAAACATGAATATCTAGTCATGTTATTTTATATGTTCGCTGTTTCTACTGGTAGCTTTTATGAGTGTTTTTCACCTACCTGCCCTCTCCCTAAGTATACTTGTCCATTTCTGGGAGAGAAGTGGGTTCTCGATGTTCCTTCAGCTTCCACGGTATTAATTATCTATCTTTTAGAGCTAACAGATGGTCACAGTTAGTTGGGATTGTAACCGTCATTTGTTAGGAGATGTTGCAGTTTCAATAGCTTCTCTGATAGTTCGTTACCTGAACCAATATTACTTTTTTTTGTGAAATTTTACCTCGTGATTCGACTTTTAGAAATGACTTAAGCGATTTAGGTACTTCTAATTACTTTTGATATTTTAAGTGCTCAGACAGTCTTCTAAAATGGGGAAGTTTATCCCATATACTCTTTTTCAAACACACACTCCTGATATCTCAGGAGCTCTTAACTGCAGGCCGTCTTTTGTACCTGGTGCCATCAGACTGTTTAGATGCAGAGAAAATATTATTTTTAATACTCATACCACATCTACTTCACAAGTGAGTTACTATAGCACTAAGCAACCAGTAAGTAAGTATGAATTAGGGGTTTATTTCTGACAAGTTCATAAGTCCATTAACCTAGTAGTATCTCGGAGACTCCAAGTACTCACGGCTGGAACAGAAGTCCTTTGGCTCGAAATCAAGTTGTTTAAAGCATTTTTAGCGCAATAATAACTCCATATTTTCGCGTCTCCAGACTCCAAGGTGATAAATATATCCACAACAACCACTCGCTTCTAAATCTTCCTACTTTTCTCTACTCCACTCAGGCATTAAATCGCCTTTTTCAGGCATAGTGCTAATAATTTTTAATTTTATGTTGTAGCTCATTTTTCTTAGAACACAGTATGTATTTTCTGAATCGCCTACATGACTTATTATTTTGATGAAAAAAAAACACTATGTCTTCAAATATGTTCATAGATAGAAAGATATAAATGCGTGATTTTCAATTGGCGAGGTAACTTGTGAAAGGAATTTCCAATATCTATGAAGCTCTGATCACTTCAATAATGCATCAATGTTACCCAGCATATCAATAAAACGTTCTGCATATGTAGACAAGGAGAAAGATTTGAAACAAGGCTTTCTCTGTAGGAATTAACTTTTTGTTAATTTTTTAATAGGCCCAAATAACAAGAAGTGTTGACTGTGTAGGCTTACTAGAAAGAGGCTAGTGCAGTTTGATGATGGTTTTGCACAGAACGTTAGAGTAAATATCGTTAACAGTACGTTTACTGACACAGAAATAAATTTCAGCGCTTCAAAAGCTCAAAGTTGACTAAGATGGACACTGAACTGATGATTGTCTTCTATACTTTTAGCCACATGTTCGAATACGTGGAGACCAAAACGGTAATTGAAAAAAATTATTTCCCAGAACAATAATTTCCCAGATAGCCTGTATGGATGATGACAGATTGAACTGACATTAATACCAGTTATTCTCTTTCACTAGTAGTCAGAGCTTCCCTTGTTTACCAGTAAATTATTCATGCTTTATCCTTGAGGGGCGAGTAACCATACAATGCTGTTATTGAATTAGATGACCAAACTAATCATCAAGAACATGCAAGGTTCTGCAATATAGATTCTACATTTCATACAAATCCCCTTTTTCAATATGTACAAACTTCCATCGTTATTTACTGAAATAGTTTTGATTAATCGTAGGGGTTTAGAAACATAAAACTAAAACCCAATAGTATAAGCAAAGGTTCTTTCACTTGGGGACCCCTTCACATCTCCTACCTAATAGTTTAGAGCATGGTTATTTGTTCAGAAGCAATCATTTTCTTTTCTTTTTTCAATTCAGTTCCAATTGAAACTTTTAAGTGTTAGTTATCCGCATTGGTCAACTAGGGCTAAACAGACTACTAAGTCCGGGAGATCGTATCTGGGTAGACGGCCATGAGCCTCGACCATGAAGGAAGAAGTGGTATCGGAGACCTCCTCCGGCATTAGAGGAAAACTGACATTGTGAGAGATGTTAGGTGATAGGATTTATGCCCTGCCCTACTATAAGGCAATGATGGGATAGGAAAGATCAGTGACAGTCTCACTGCTAGATATCCGATAGCTCCTTAACTAACACAAACAAGCCTTTATGTTCTGAGTATCTAAAGACCCATACAGCTAGTTGAAACATTAGGAGATAACCAAGTAATATGATTTTGTTTCATTTATGCGTTTTCTTCTTTTGTTATAAAGCTTCCTGTCATGATCTTGTCCAAGTGGTTCTACGCAACTTACCAAGTATCATTTAATACTTCCAGTCATCCGAAAACCTTTTAAAACTAGATCGTAGTAGATTCCAATGAACTAGTAGTACATGGAGTAATGTGAAGTCTAATTTATTTTCTTAATTATTAATCTAAAAAGTGTAAATGTTAAAACTGTTAAAAATTATACTTCAAAAATGAAACATAAGCCAATATATTGTTTAAATTTCATATCAACTGTGAATCTTCCTGCTTAGCTATCATGGAAAACAAATCTGCCACGATTAATAATCTTTCAGTATATACAGTAATATAGAAATGTACTGCAGCAACATTATCCTCACAAACGATAATAATGTACTTTACTTAATGTTTTAGTTCTCACTACTAGCATTCAAGAGCTCGATTAACGAGATTTTGAGTTTTGTTTCCTGAATGTTAAAGAAGTCAGAGGTTAAAATAAAAAAAAGACCTGGGAAAAACAGTCCCTAATGGTCTAGAGTGGTTACTCAGAAAGTTGCGGTGGTGAAGTTGAATTTATTTGCATAATTACTCCTTAACTGCCCTGAGTCTATAACTTCTCACCCTACCACCCATTTAATAACCTTGATATAGTGTTACAAAACTTTCCTATTTTTCTGTTACGTCAGCCATCGTGGACACCCACAGTACTAGGAATTCTCTCATGCGTTACAAAACAGTTTTTCAACATTTTAAAAGTATTAATCACTTATTTGTATAAAACATGATTCTATGAATTATATAACATTGTCCGTTAACAGTTGGATATACTTCATATGTAAAGAAGTTTTAAATGTAACTTAGAAATGAGTTTTTGAACTGTTGTTTTTATTGTTGTTATTATTATTATTTTTTTTTTAGAGTTTCAGCCACTTGGGATAATTTGGAAGGGCTGTTACTTTAGAGAGTAAGAAAATTAATATGTATTACTTATACCCACTCACTTTCAAAATCTCCCTAGGAGTAAACGTTTCTCATGAGGTCATAATAATTTAAGCATAACTCTCAAAAGTCAAATTAAAACAATAAAACTGATACAATCACTATAAAAATTAATTCAAAGTTACTGTAAATTAATTACACTGATCAACAAAAAAATATATATTTGATTTATTCCTTTGATTTTTTTTTTGTTTCTAGGCAGTATTTTTCGAAAATGCCAACACTTTTTCTGTAACAGTTTTTGTTTTTGTGTTGTAGCTAACTACTCTCATTTGCTAATTTTGATTAGATTATAATGTTTTGACGGACACTAAAGTATATTTTGTTGTTTGAGATATGACTTTATCAAGAAGATATTGTTTGTATAGCCCAGATAGTTTTTATCTAAATATATTGCGAATATTTGGGGCTCAGGTTAGCCATGTGGGTTAAAGCGTTGACCTTTGTCTCACATGGTAAACCTAGAGTGGCGAGTTCAATTCTCGCCTGGGCAAAGGAAATTATTTAGTGACGAAATTCATTAAATAACGTCCTAAAATCCTACCCTGGCTAGAAAAGGGTGGTAACCTGTAGATAACCCGTCCCGATTAGCCTAAGTTGCAAAAAGTGGACGTTAATAAATAATATATATTGCGAATATACCTTTAAAAAATATCTAAAACCTACATCAGACAGTGTAATAACTGCAAATCTTCAGTACTTTAAAATAACATTGTGTAATCAATAAAAACCCATGGGCACCTCATATTGAGAGCCTGTGTTGTGTGTCTGGTTCTTTGAAAAAAATATTTCAACAAGGTTGAAACACCCATGATTTGGCGACAACCTCAAAACCACCCAACGATCGCCACTTCTGTTTTGTAAAAATAAACTGAATTAATCCTGGAAATCGAAGTAAGTAGTCATATCCTACCTTATCTTCTCTTGTGCAACCTCAATTAAATCGTGTGAGGCATAACCCAGCAAAGCTAAATCCTCTAATGATAAAATACCTCCATGAAACCGAGCAAAATACATCAAGTGAAGACTCTGGAATTGACTATTTATTTCGCCAATCAGAACCTCAACCATTTAATCAAAACGAACAAACTTAGTAAGAGATCTTACCAAAGGAAGCTTCTGAAATTTTAGCATCTCGATTAAAAGAAAAGAATTTCCTTACTTCGGACACCAATATTACTTTTTGTCCTAGGAGAAAAGGAGTCCTTACCATACTGTTCTGTAGAGAAGGACTGTCTTTTGTAATGATTTTAAATGTATGTTTTTTTTTTTTTTGATAGGTTTAAAAAAATACAACCTAGTTTTTGGCGTATTGGCGTATTTTTGTAGACAGTAGCAAAAGAAGCTTAAAGTGTTTTTTGCGTCATAGCGGGAATAAATATGTATCTATGCCTATTGCACATTCGACGACATTGAAAGAATAGTACTAAAATATTTATAAACTGTTGGAAAAAATTAAGTATCAAGACCACAACTGGGCCTAAAGTAAAAGATGCATTAAGTATATTCAGGGCAGCTGCCTTATATGTTAATAAAAATAAATTAATTGCTCTACATTTTATTTATAGTGATTTAATGGCGGAATAAAAATAATAATTAGGTTTTATTACATTTTTCATTATTTAGTTATTATATAATTATTGTACATGGTAGAAATGCCATTTATGTTGACATGAAAATGGTTTCTTCCTTCAAAGTCAACAAGGTGGATACACAAAGTTCCCTTGTTTTCAAGTCGAGACTAGGAACGCCATTGGTCACCAAAAGTTTACCTGGTGCGAGAGGAGCTGAAAGTTTGGCACAAAAAATGTTATAATGTGCCTTTATTTCCACCACTAAATATTAAACTCGGCATAATGAAACAGTTTGTGTAGGTCCTTGACAAATTGGGCAAATGTTTTCATTTTCTCTCGCACACGTTTCCAGGATTAAGAGGCGAGAAGTTGAAAGTAGTTACACTTGATGGACCACGAATTGGGCAACTCGTATGAGATCACAATTTTTTCAAAGTCAAATGCTTTAATTTGCTTCAGTAATTAGTAACTTTCTTGGGAACAAGAAGTCTGATAACTAAATCGAGCTTGTTGAGTGTATGCAACATATGAATAAAAACCATTTCTTATATTCACATTTAGATCGCTTCACAAAAAATCTGGGCGATTTTAATGAAAGATTTCACCAAGATATTAGGAAAATGGAAGAACGTTAACAAAAATGTGTGACTTCCATATGATGACCGACCACTATTAAAGCTTGCAACGAGATCGACCTTAAGTCATTCATTTAAGGAAATCATATAAAACATCATTTGACAGTGTTCAATAGAAATTTTACTTTAATGTGTAGTAATTCTCTTGAATGTTTAGTCGAAATAGTAGATTTCAAAAAATTAAAGCTGTAGTAATCATCAAATTTTATTTTATTAATCAGAAAAAGTCTTAGAAATACTCAATAACAATAAAAACATTCGAGGAAAAAGAAGCGTTGACCAGTGTAATTTTACGCAAATAAAAAGTAAGTAAACGCCCACGAAATATAAATTATGAGCAAAATCTGTCTCTCTTTTTAAAAACATTCAAAAATAAAAATAATTTATTTAACTTAAGATACACATATATGCGCGCGCAGTAGGCCTTTTGTTGATCCCTTTTGAGTAACCAAGGTTGAGGGGTTGTAACTAGGTGTAGCGGAGGATCCAAAGCCAACAAGTGGATGTATTGAGGAGAGTGGAGTCCACTCACTCAATCTTAGGCTAGTTATGGCCTCTCTTGTAATGCCTTCTCCATTTCAACAGATCCCTCCTATTTTATCAATCTCTAAGATTTCATAACTCATTATTTTTTTTAAATAATTTCAATAACTTTGATCCAGGTATTTTTTCTCCCGTTTTTATAAAATGATTAATTGAGTGGCATTTATTTCACAGGAAGGGATTCCAGGTGCCTCAATTATTTTTTTTTTGTTAATTGAAACTGAGTCGGGAAGACAAGAAACAGTAGAATACACATAAGTAATTATGTACCGATTGATTTATCTTGATGGGTGATACCTTTTTATTTATATGATCGTTGTTCGTTTTTTGGTGTTATATCAATTAGAGTCATTCATCAAAGAACTGATACAAACTTTATCACTAAATCTAACTTCTTCATACTTTTTTTCTTCTTTATCATGTTTCATTACTCTTTAAAACCCAGTTAATCATATTCGTCTGGTATCAAACCGTAAAATACAGCCTCTACCTCCCCAAAATGAAAAATATAAGTGTTAAGGCCTCATTTAACATTGTACATCGTAGATGAGTTTCATACAAACGCTGAAAAGAATGTCTGATTTCCCCCCAAAATATGTACTAAATATATTCAGGACAGCTGCCTCATATGTTAATAAAAATAAATTAATAGCTCTACATTTTCGTTATAGTGATTTAATGGCGGAAAAAAATAATAATTAGGTTTTATTACATTTTTCATTATTTAGTTATTATATAATTATTGTACATGGTAGAAATGCCAAGCGCCCCGAGAACTTAGCTCAGAGAGAAGAATCTTTCGTACTTATAGCTCAGTTAGATGAGTACTGGAGCCAAGCTATTCTATATGTCTGGTGTTAAGTCCAGACAGATGCTAAATATTTGTTTCTCAAATAAAAATGTTTTAATTATTAATAAATTATTATTAAATTTATTTAGTAGATTTCAAAATATGAAAGCACTTGGTTTTAAGGAAGATGGCTGTACGTTAATTTAAGAAGCAAGAGGTGTCTCATTCATTCCCGAAAAAGACAATCTCCATTTTTCCTTGAAGAGTTATTCAATAGTTGTTGATACTTGGGTAGATTTCAGTGATTGATAACCTTTATTTTCACATTTTCATAATTTCTAATATTGGTCCTATTAAATAATTATATTACTTAGGTACATTTTCTATAATACTAAACTTAGCCTATTATTATGGTAGCATTTCAACTCCTACGTTTTACAGCTTTTAGTTTACGAAAAAACTAAGCCAAACGAAAAAAAAATCCCCACTATTGAAAATAAACAAGAAATTTACTCTAGTATAAAATAATGATTTAATTTTGAAATAAACAAACAAATGTACCAGAGCACAAAATCTACTTCAGTTGATGTCAACGCAGCTACCAAATAAAACAGATGGTTCTCAAAGATCGACCATTAATGGAGGGCTATTTCAGTATGCTGTCCTCTACCAATTAATAATGTCCCTTGAAAATTAATTTCAAAATACTGAGAAAGGATTGATAAAATCTTCCGAGATTCTTTATCGTTTTGCTTCATTCATACGACACTAGGGCCGGTATGAAGGATGCCATAATTGAGTTAAAATACCTCAAATTCATTTTACGAAAGGTATATTAACGGTAAAATTATCAAGTACAGCTAAGAGCAGCAATATGTATTTTTGCGCCGAAAAGCAATCAATGGACCCATGGCTCTTGGAAAATTCTTGAAATCACGCTGCCTAAAACCTTTTGAGACCATTAGCAGCTCGCAAGTCTTGGACACTGGTAGCTTTGAAGAACTCAGTAAGTGTGACTTTAATAAGACATACCATACAGTCAGTAGCAATTCAATCAGATCAGCATAATTCTTGGTGTTTATATTATTAATTAACAACTTATACACTTTTACAGGTAACAACGAAATACTTACTTCATTTTTTCAGTAAACATAAATAGTATTAAGTTAAACTTAAATGTTTAAAAGAAATGTTTATTAAACGTTTATTAGGATGGCAATTTATTTTCTGAAACACTTCTGAATTCTACGTAGCACGAGTTCCTCAAGCTATTCCGTACCATATAAGACTAAATATAGGTAAAGTTTAATTAGTTTGAAGTTTAATTAGATTCCCATTTCTGAGAGTCCTTTTGACAATTTCATTTTGTTTGAGAAGTTCTGCTTTTCATAATTGACTATATTCACTGTCATTTAATGTTTGGCTATCGTTCTATAAGGAGTTTTATCGCTTTGGTTTTCACATAAAATGGCTGCAGACATTTTCACATAAAATGGCTGCGCCACCATATTAGTTTCCTGAACTTGTAGCAAATACAGGTGTTACGGATCCAAAAGAAGAAAGTGGAATGAAATGGTAAATTAAATAATATGAAAGTAAAGCTAACTATACATTTTTTGACACTTTTATTGCATGTACTTTTTCCTTCAATAATTACTATGCCGCTTAGATATTTATACAGTAGCAATCACCATTAGCACTTAGGAATAATGAATAAATTCAAATAATAAAACACAACTTTCTTATATTAATTAAATTTTTAATTATCCTATTTATAATGCATAACTTTAATAAAAACTGATTACACGTTTACAAGTATATATTAAGGTAAAACCTAACACTCTTAAAACAATTAAAAGGGGGAAAGTATGAAAACCATTATATATTTTATGCTTCGTTTTAATATTTATATTTATAGCCTTTAGGTCCTTAACACCAAGCTTAATGTTTTATTCAGAGATTCCAGAATTGCTTTTCGGCTCCCTTTACTGAATTTAATTAAAACGACTCGTTACCATCTCAAAGTTTTCCACAATGCATTTTTACATTTAAATGTCAAAAGCTGCCTATCGATTGTTTCTTTTTTTTTTAGCTTTCATTTTTGTGGGCAAGGAGAAAGCTGATTTCACTCTTTTGTACCTTTTCAAAATATCTCTTCTCCATTATAGAAATTCGTTCACATGATCATTTCTATAAGGTCATAATTAATAGAAAGCAATTAGAACGAATCCTCAGATCTCTCCGAAGTCTCATTCCCAGAAAAGGTACAGGAGTCCTCAGACAATTATTGAATGTCTTCGTCTGTGTGGTAATTGCCAATTATAGCCATTCAACTATACCTAATTACTGAAAATATTTTCAGTCGCCATTTACAGTTTATATTTTGTTGACTTTTAGGAAGAAATAAATAACTAATAAATTAACTATTGGTTATTTAAAAGAAACAAACATAACTACTGGCCCTTAAATAAGTCTTTTGTGCAAATTTTGTTGCCAATGACACGCTGAAAATTAGTTTATCTTATATTATTTTAGTTTAATAATAACATTAATGCATTTTTAAAACACATCTTATAAGAAACATCTTTATAATATTGTAAAATGAATGTACTTTTAATTTTTTATGACAATTTGTCTATTTCTGAACCATTTCAGGTAATAATTGCAGGCTCAAAATACTATACGATGAGTTATCAGTGACACCATCGACTACATAATCACAGTTACAGAATTAGTTGGACACACTCATTCTTACAACTCTCTACACAAATGCTTATCCAAGATATTTCGATGTAACAAGTATATTTACGATTAGATATTTTAATGTTTTGACCTCATCTTATCATCCGTTTCCGGCTGACTATAAATTAGACCGTTATTTTTGCGTGTAAAATTTAAATTTCGAGTTTGGTAACACTCAAATAACAATATGACCAATGGGGTGTTAGGTAACTAAAACTTTTATAAATGATCCCATATATCGATTTCTGATCTCTGTTTCTATTTAAGCAAGAACTCTCTGCTACGCCGGACTAGAAATTTAGCCGAGCATGTTATCTCATAGAATAAGGCAATATACGATAGAATAGGATTGAGGGTTATCTGAAGACTACTGAACTAAAATTACAATTTTCCTTCAATTTTCGAGTTACAGAAAAGTTCAACAAGCTAGTATACAGTTTTTTAATCGTTAAGAACTCATAAAAAAGGAAGTTTAATGATTTTACTTTTTAACCATTTCTAAACCTAGCTCTAACCAATAACAAAATTTATTTTGGGATGTATGAAATTTATTGGGAGATGTATATATATATATATATATATATATATATATATATATATATATATGTGTGTGTGTGTATATATATATATATATAGATAGATAGATAGATAGATAGATAGATAGATAGAAAGATAGATAGATAGATAGATAGATAAATAGATAAAGTTTTGAACGGACCTCATTTTCGTCATCTACTAGGTAGGATCGATGGACATTTGAAGAAAAATTTCGAAAATCGCGTCATGAGTACGACCTCAATAGCTGATTTCCCTTAGGGGAAATCTGCTAATAACACGCGCAGAAATATTCACGCTCATAGACGCAAACACACATTTGGTTGAACCTCATTTTCTTTCATCTACTGTGTTCCGTTAAATGGCATTTGAAGAAAGCATTATGAGGACAGCACCAATAGTTAATTTAGGTCTCAATATATGCCAAATCAGCTCCTTAACAGCTAATTATTTCTACATGATGTAGTACGGGAATATACAATATTTTATATTAGTTATAATGCACAGTATGTTTTGAAATTCCACTTACTAATTAATGATAATTACTTGGCCATGTTGAAAGTATGACAAATGCTTTAAGAATTACTCACTAAAACTAAAAAAATAAGGCCACTGAAGCTTTTCTATAGTTCATCGCTGTTATGAATCATATTACCGGTTTCGTGCTAGCATGTCACCAGTTTTCCCCTTCATGCAAGGAATAAAAACCCTAGAAGAAAAATATTCCAGTTAAATAATATAACTTTTGGTTTTCAACATAATAGGTAACTTTAAATTGCATTTAAAAATTCTTCGTTTATTCACGAACGTTTAAGAGCTTCTTCTTATTGCAATAAATGAATGTCTTCTAAATGTGTAAAATATTACTGCTTTTTTTCTACTGCTTTAACACGAAAAAACGACCTAACAAATAAAATTTCCATATATATGTAATGTAATATATAAGAATATTTAAATTATTTACGTTCAATTAGTCTCTCGTGTAGCTATTCCCAGAAATTTAATGAGACCAATTACTTTTATCTTATTTATTTCGAGGGCTTAGGTTAGCCATGTCAGTTAAAGCGTTGGCCTTAATCTCACATGGTAAAGCTAGTGGTAAGTTCGATTCTCGCCTGGGCAATAGGAATTTGTTTAGTGACGAACTCAGTAAATAAAATCCTTCGTCCCTACATAGCTTGAAAAGGATGGTAACCTGTAGATAACCCGACCCAATAAACCTCAGTAGCACAAAGTGGACGTTAATAACTAAAAATAATGTTATTTATTTCTTCTCATCAGTGACGATTGTAACAATAAATATTTATTAATTTATCACAAGGTGGATTGGCATTGCTATTGAGATATTCTATCTATATATGAAGTTGGATTCTGATAGTAAATGATGGCAGGGAGGATGTGTACAATTTTAGATAATAATGTAAAGTTGAACATAAATATTTCATTTTTGTAAGAAATGTATCTTATTGGTTTCTTAGATGAATTACATTTTTTTGACCCTGTTACTTATATTCACCCAGACACAAACGCACGCACTCACATGTGCATATAACTTTTAAAGATCTATATTGAATTTATTTGAAAATAAATAAGAATTCGATACTTTGGAGTATTGGATGTACCTTAATCTGCTTTGCGTATATGCATAGTGTGTGAATGTGTTTGCTGTCATCGATTTATAAGCCTAATAAACAGAGTAATAATAATGGTGTCTAATAAATGAAGTTTTATAACATTTTACAACGTATATTCTTTTAATAATTTATGAAAAATAAATATTACGGTTGCAGTTTTAAGTTAGAATTCTAAGTTGAAGTATTTTTTAGGTTTTAATAACATTTGTAACAAATGTAAGCTCTGGCAATACTATCATCAGAACAGAAAATATTTGTTATTGAATAACCTAACATATTTACTCTAAATTTTATTTTATTAGGGTCACATTAACCATGTTAAGCATTGGTCTTAATCGTACATGGCACAACTAGAGTGGAGGTTAACACCTTAGCAAATGGAATTTATTTAGTAACGAACTCATTAATTAAAATCCTTAGTCCCATGATGGCTGTAAAAGGGTGGGAACCTGAAGATAACCCACCCAATTAGCCAAGTTACAATAAGTAGACATAATAATACCAACATGGATTGTAAAGAAGAATAGAACAACAAATTAAATTCTTGAAGTTAAAAGTAGAAACAAGGAAAGTTATAGAAATAGGGTTCAAAACAGATTAATATAGAATATATTAACTAACTAATGAACTTATCCCGCTTCATTTGTAGAGAAAAAGGAAAAGAGTTATAAATTAGGAAAGTCGGTGGCTCAAGGGATCGCCTTTTGCACTACATTTAAACACCGTAATTGCTTGGCTTTGGCAGAGCAACATATGAAGTTAAGTTGAGCAGTACTAAACAACTAAATACTAAAGCGGAATTGAAAGAGGAATTCCAAGAATAGCTTCCTGCTGAGTTTTATACTCTCGTTGCAACCACATTTGCTGAATGTGCCGGGGATTGAATAAGTCTGACTCAATGGAATAGACAAAATAAGGACGCTATGCTTTGTCCATCTTGAAGAGACTATAACTAAAAAAAAAAAGCCTTGAAGCTTTTGAGACACAGTGCTAAATACTCAACTGCACTCTGGCGGACGTCCTGGCCACTGTTGTAAAGCCAAGGTTCGACGTTTTTTTTTCTGCCCTACAAAATGTTTACAGATAAATGTACTGGCAATGCCCAGCAGAGGGCCCCATAGCTAGAAAGATTGACCTTATAATGCCACCTACAACTGTATTATCCGCAGTAAATAGACCTCGGTAATGTATGATTATTTAGTCAGTAAAGGAAACCTATTTAACAATAAATGTTTTTTTTTAAAAAAACAAAAACACTGTTATCCATTACAAAAGGAAATCCTTACTACCATTAAAGAGGAGTACGTTTTCATTAAAAAGGAAGCCATGCAATTCCAATTGTATTGAACATAAGGTCTTTCAATTCAATTCCCTTGTAAGAGGTGTTCTTAAGACGAGACCCACAATCTTGTCCTTGTAAAGGGCTATTTTAAGAGGTATTGTCTGTGTTCACAAAATGCATCCTTTATTGTGTGTGTTTTATAAATACGAAAGTGTTACTAAATATAAATATATTTATATAATACATTCTTATTAAACATAAATTGTTCACAAACGCATATTAGACACTAATAAAGATTACAAACAGATTTTCAAAGATAACTTAAGAGATAATGAAAAAATATGGTGCCAAAGAAAATAACTATTATTTGATAGAACTCAGAGCAAATAGTTCTCAATAAGGAGAAAATATAAGAAAAAATGGATAAATGCATGTTACCTATTGCAGATCCTGGAGATAAAAGAATTAGATGTATAAAAGGAAAGGTATTAGGTATAAAAAGCGAAGTTTTCGATATACCCGATACATAGAAAAAGTCCGTCACGCAGGGGCTGCATTAACTAAGCAGATTTCCCACTGGTGACACGTATTTTCATTTATCTCATATTTTCATTTATCTCTTCAAATAAAGTGCTTCATTATATAATAGCATATTGTTAGTATTAGATTAGTATGAGTGGGGGTTTACTAAAGATCAAAAACTAAAAAATGCAATTATCTCGATTAATAATCAAGAAAAAGTGAAAAAATGTACGAAACCCCATTTATAGAACGTTACATTTGCAATAAGATTGTTTCTATACAATTGTTCGACCCATAATAACGGAGATATTAAGAATTTTCAAATTATCCCCCTCTTAAACCACCCCTCCCCCTTGTCCAATTTCAGCCGTTAAGGAACTCGATCTTTCTTTTTATATAAAACGATTATATATCAAGTTAGGTAACCATAAGACATAAATTGCAACCGCTAGAGCGGCAACAGACAAATATATAGATCTCTCTCTCTCTCTCTCTCTCTCTCTCTCTCTCTCTCTCTCTCTCTCTCTCTCTCTCTCTCTCTCTCTCTCTCTCTCTCTCTCTCTCTCTCTCTCTCTCTCTCTCTCTCTCTCTCTCTCTCTCTCTCTCTCTCTCTCTGTCTCTCTCTCTCTCTCTCTCTCTCTCTCTCTCTCTCTCTCTCTCTGTCTGTCTGTCTCTCTCTCTCTCTCTCTCTCTCTCTCTCTCTCTCTCTCTCTCTCTATATATATATATATATATATATATATATATATATATACGGACTTCATATTCTTAGTTAGGATCGATGAATATTTGAAAAAAAAAATCGAAAATCGCGTCATGAGTACGACCTCAATAACAAAACACAATCTTCATTGTACTAGAAAATAAATGAAGAAAAAATCTCAGTATAATTTGATCATAAAACAGATATATGGAAAACACGGGTAGTCTCTAGCAGACCACACATGCCTAATTTATGTACGAAAATAAGTACCACCCTGACAGGGGATGCTTGGATGTTACTGTCCTCTAGAGTCCGTAACTTTTGGCAGGAACTCAGTCCAGTTCTGGGGTTGGCGGGATGAAATTCAATTTCAAAGTATTGTGTATAAATTAATTTATGGTAACTATATTGTATATATATATATATATATATTAATTTTAGATAGATAGATAAATTTATATTTATAAATCTATTTATTTAAATAGATAAATTTTGGTAACTACATATTAACGTCCACTTTCTGCTACTATGACTAATTCGGACGGGAAAACTATACGTCACAAAACCTTTCAATCCAGGGTGGGTTTGATTTAATGAGTTCGTCACTAAATAAATTTCTACTACCTAAATGAGAATCGAACCTAACACAATATATTACTAACATTTTCAAATTTCCAAATAGATATAAACACCTGTAATTAAATCTATCTACATTCTTCATCTTTATACAGGCCTTTGTTGTACCGATAAACCAACGTTATAATTATTCCAGGTAAAGTACCTAATACATAAATGAGCTTTATTTCACTTTATTCAATAGATGATCATTTTTATATATATTAAATTAATTTTATATTTATTTGAAGTAATTTCATGTGTTAATCTAAAGTAAAAAAAATTAAATTAAATCTTTTCTCCTCCTCGTTGAAGGACTTACATTAAAAGAAGCTAATCGCCAGTCATGTAAAGCATTGAGTAATAAGTACTATAAATAAATGTCTAGATTGACACCGAAAGCCACTAAAAGTAGGCCTTTCTGTAATGTTGGGATATCAAGGACAAATTAACTTGATTTTTTGGCTCCAAGTCGTCTGAGTTGTGTAAATTTATGAACTTTGCATTCATTAAAAATACCTTCGTTAGTACGAGATCATACATCACTGGCTGATTTATTACATTCTGTGGAGTAACAGTTATTAAGTCGTAAAACATTTTCCTTAAGAATTTTGGTGGCAATTCTGCACTCATCATTTCGTATTTTGTTAACAGAAATTTGTGTAAAAAATGCAGAATAAATATATTAACTTGAAATGGGTTTATATTATTATTTTTTCCATACCTTCTATTTTCACAGTTAATTGGAGCTCTAACCTCCAGGGTTGATGACATTCTACTTAAACCACGGTTTTGTTTTTAGAGTACGATAACAAGTTTTTAAATGGAAGTTATCAGCCCTTTGAATATTGTATGTGCTTAGTGCCGAAATGTTCTAATTTTCGGAAGAGAAATATTATTATTTGTTCCTGTGCCTTTGATTATATTCCTTTACATCTAAGAAATTCCACAATCAGTATATCTCTTTCTTTCTCACATGAGGAACTTTGCTTCTTATATAAACATTCTACCACTATGATTCTACATTAAACATTCTACCTTGATCCTATATTTTTTCAACAATTGTTAAATTTCGTATGTGTTAATATTTGTTGTTTCTCTTTTATACAATTCTGAGTTGTCATAAACAACACTTTTTTTTCTGACCTTACCGTTTTGTATTAAGAGCAACATCGATTTCTTTGCGAAGCTCAAATAAAGAAATAAATATTTAGGAAAGGATTATATATGTCTTTTATTAAACATGCATAATAATTCTTATTAGTTATCATATTATGCAAATTAAAGAAGTATATTACTTATTTCAATTCCAAAAAAAACAATTCAGCTTACAACAAGATTTGTATTTCACTGTCACATATACAGAGTGGGGATAAAGTTTTCATGGAGGAAAATATTTGTAAGAAGATCAGTTGAATTCAACAAGCAGCAATTTCCCTAACACGGAAACTATTTGAGTGGAAAAACATTCCATTTATGGTCGTGGAGACCTCAGATATAGGAGAATGATTTATTTTGGATATACATTTTCTTATCGGATCCCACGCGTGCTACTTTTATACAAACCATTACACAATTTTATTCGTTTACTACAGTTTAGGAAACTATATATTATAGAGTATTTATAGGGCTGTAATATGGAGAAAAGTTTCTCTTGATCGCGGAATGTACAAAATAATGGAAATAGGAGCGAATTAACATTTAATGGTGGAACAATTAAAAAACAATATACATCGTGATAAGGGTTGGATGCCTAAATATTTAAAAATTAAATAAGGAAATATTAGAATGGAAAAACTTCAAGCTGAAGCGAATCTGTAGTCCAAATATGTCCCTCAATTCTGTGCCTTTATAATCGATGTACCAGGCTTCATTTCATGTATTTGTGTTTTCTTATTGTATTGTATTCGTGCACCATTTAAGTTCTGATTCCGTCTGTCACAAGTCTGAATCCAATTTCAACCACCAGATATAATCTTTAGTTTTATATGAAATGTTTAATGACTGGTTTGGTGACGATGAAGCAAAAATTAGAACCACTATAAACATACATGTGTGTGTATATATATATATATATATATATATATATATATATATATATATATATATATATATACTTTAAGAAATCATACAACGTAAAAACTTCAGGTTTTTGTTGCAAAATCATTGTTTTTCAATTAGCAAAGAAAGAAAATTTCTTAATCACCCTCATATCTCTCCTATTTATCTTTACATCCATCAAGAGGTGTTATCTAACGATGCAGACCTATAATTTTTAAAGCAATCGATTAAGCAAACCCCTAAAGCTATATTAACAACTAAGAAATGTTTATGATCTCTGTATATGTAAATAAATCAGACAAGCCCTTTTTTGAGTGTAAATATTACTTACTTACCCAACATCAATATTTCATTCATAGCATTCCATTACGCTATCGCAAACACAAATATACTTTATACAAATATTTGACTTCTTACAAACCTCACTTATGAATCCCTGAAACAGAATATTCATTCATTGTCATCTTCTAAATTTTAATGTGATCTCCTTAAACAGCCAATTTTTAAGTTATTTCTTTTGCTTGAGCGAAAAAAATAATGTGCACGACCTCAGTGTTGCGTGAGTCATGAAAGCTTATTCACTGGGAAATTTAAAGTCATCCTATAGGCATCTGTAGCACTGCTTACAAAAATTGAAGGAAGTCCGTTGTATATTATTCATTTTATTCAAGAAAGTTCATTCCATGTTAACAAAAAACTAAAGTGGCAATATTTTAATGGCATTAAATAAATGATTTGTCAATATTTTTGTTACCTTTTTAATGATATTCCATTCATGTTCATCTTTGAAACAACCCTTCTTTAAGGAATCCCATGAACTCCCTTAGGAGATCCATGTAGCACGTCTTGAGGTCACAATCCGTCATATAGGTTTCAAAAACATTAAGTACGGTGTTGAATTTAAGTATGTCTGAATGGCTTAAATTTCTGCAACACGATTTTCTCCTAAATGTTAAATCCTGGCTTTATAATAATATTTCTGAAATATAACAGTATTGAATGTTTTGCATGCAGAGGGAAGTGGTCTGAGTGCGCAGGTTTGCATCTCTGGCATTTTATTATAGTGGGAGTAAATTCTGATATTACTCCCGAGTTTCTCATTCGATATACTCCACATATTTGTCTGTCTATGCGCTCAATGATGAATGAATCCTCTACTACAGTAAAAGTATTAATTACAGTGACAAGAATTTCGAACTGATAACACTCTTTCCAAGAGAATGCGATAGAGGATAGTCATGCAGTGGAGATAAAAGCAGAGGGATAGAAATTATATATAAGGATAAAAACTATCCACTTGTATCGAGATAAGAATCCTAACCTAAGTTTCCATATTCCTAAATTCGTAAGTAACTAAAAATCTGCAGTTCACAGATTTAATTCAGAATTATAATACTCATTTTTAGCAGACTGGGCATTCCATCGGGTTATGTGGGTTTAAGGCATTGGACTTAATACAGCTATTGAGGCTGTACTCATGGCGCGATATAACATTCGATAATATTTCTTCCTAAACGTCCATCGATCCTAACCAGGGAAATGAAGTCCGAAAATGAGTAGCTGCGACTCCGTCTATTCAAAGAAGTGGCAGCAAGAGCCTAACTATAGCCTATATATATATATATATATATATATATATACATATAATTTACAAATAAATTCAATTTTACTTGTCTTTCTACCTTTTGGGCAATGTCCTGAAGGCTGAAAATCTACCAGCGTTTTGTTTTATCGTTACCAAACTTGATATATAATTGTTTTAAACAAAAATAAAGATCGAGTTCGTTAATGGCTGAAATCGGACCAGGAGGAGGGGGGGGGTTTAGAGGGGGAGATTAATTGATTTAGATATTTGATTTTTTTTTAGATTTCGGTCTTCAGTAAGCCCCAATCACCTGCAATTCATCGCTCGAAAATGTCCGATATTTACAAAGAGCTCTTCTTTGGGCTTGGCATAGAAGGTTTTTGGTCACTTTACATCTTGAAACTTAAATACCAAATATTGTTCTCATTGAGCTTTGAAGTTTTGAGATTAGAATTGATTCGCACAATACGAGGCGCACGTGGGAAATATGAATTTATTTAGTTAAAAATTCACTAAATGAAATCCTTCCACTCTTATTAGAAAGGGGTGATAATCTAAAGACATCCCGTCCCGATAATCCAGAGTAACATAAAGTGGTCATAAATGAATAATTTAAATTAAATGGTATGTATCAATAGCTTGGCTCTAGCGGTCTCGCCTCCCAATTAATAATTGTAAATGTTTGTCAGCTTAGCAGCTGCCTTTCTCGGGCACATGATTGTAACTTTTCTTGAATATTAGTCGTTAAAAATATAAAAAGGTGGCCTGAGACTTCCCTAACATTTGTATGGAGTTGAAACTCCTGAAGCGAAGATACCACAATTGATTATCAATTTTGATTGACGATTCTTCAAAGCAGAGACCCATTTGCTTATTAGCAGTTTAGGATGGACATTTGGGCACCTGAAGAGGTGATGGCACATTAGCCACGAAACACTTAGGGCAACAAACAATAAATGTGAAGAGAAAAATGATTACAGACCTTACCAACAAATTAAGAGGTTTTTCTTATTTGGTTTTCACAACAATACATACAATTCGAGTAATAATTTGGACATTGTCTCATGCTGGAGACTACTTGGATGGTTTTTACGCTGCCCATTTATTCCATAGATGTTTATTCATCCTGACATGTCTTGCCACAATAGCACTAGTTCGTTGACAGCTCTGTCGATATAATTTAACAAAGCTTAAATAAACAAGACAAAATGTAAGGAATAACTTGCTACATTAGTTCAAGGCTTCCGTTCTCAGCACAGACAACATACACTTTGTATTTGACTATTCAACTACAACACTGAGATGAAGGACGAGAAGTAAAAGTGGAATTAGAAATGTCGACAAAATTGGTCAATATATAAATAAAGGTTCATATTAATTGTTGAACAACATACTCAATACTGCAAGAATTTTCGAAAAGGAAAACTGTACGGCTTAGTCCGACATAGACTTCTCTTTCGGTACTTTATTATATTTGACATAATACATTTTAGAACCTTTCAGAAAAATCTCTCCGAGGATATTTAGAATGCAATAATGATTGTATTTTGTCTTCAATACTCTAACGAAGAAGATAACGAGAATATATTTATACTTTCTAATGAAAGGTTGATCTCAATATTATTGTTATTAATTTGAAAGAAGAGAATTATGTTGAAATAATAGGAGCCAAGGTATAGGTGCATGAATAAAGAGGAGAATGGAAGAGAGAGCATAAAATAAAATGGCCAGACCTGCCCCAATTAGCACAACCATACCTCTCTACTCCTATTTCTCTTTTTCACCCTCAATCACTTTTACATTCAATTCTTTACCCCTACCTATGAGCTCGCTCTCATATTTTTTTTTCGTCCTACCACCCTATCTCTTCCGTACTAGCACCTTGCTTTCTTTTTTTGCTATTACCAGGTATTTCTCACTCTCCTTATCATAACTGTATTTCACCCTTAAAAATACAATATGCTCTCCCCCTTCAACAGCTGAGAAAATAAAGTAAAATAAATTCATGTTTCATAGAAAGATATCATACTATGTTATTATTTTCTGTATAACGATTGAAGATAGAACTAAATGAGACTTATCTTATGTATATATTTTATAACTAATATATAAAGTTGAAGTGAAGTAATTTATCTAAATATATGTTCACATATGTTAAGTACAGCATAGAAGAAATATTAACCTAATTCATTCATATTGTGCACGAATACTAAGCAGTGAAATGTTTGAGAATTTTACATTTAAACTTTCTACCACTGATACTGTTAAACTTGACGCAGATCCGAGACTTCTATTATTGCTTTTCGACCCCTTATTAATTAACTCACATCTGCGAAGTTAAACACAATTCTGTTCACACCAGCGGAGTTCTTGCTAAGCCACAATATCAACCTGATATTCTCCAAGAGTAGATCTCATTGTTATACTTGTCCCAGTAATGGAAGGGTTCCTCTGGAGACACTGCTTATTAACTCTCCAGATTCTTGTACCTTATTCTTCCTTCGCTTCTACAGGGTGCTTCAAAATCGTATTACAAAGTATTATTTTCTCCAAACTATGGATCGCTGCACTTCGGCTCGGCTATTGGAGAAACGAATAGACAGTCCAGTTTACACTACAGCCACTAGATATCAGTTGTCTTCTGTTTTGCTTGGTGCTTTGCTTTCTGAAACACCCTGTATGTAGTTTCTTGAGTAGTAGGCCAACATCCAAAAAAAAATGGTTCTGTCAATTATAGAGTACATCAGACACAATAGAATAGGTATTGCAGCAAATAAGTACATAAATAACATTAGTAATGCTAAATTTTTCTGGATTAATAAATCATGGTATGAAGTACCCAATTTTTGATATATCTAAAACCTAAAAACGGGTATAGTGCTTTCCAAAGTACTGTACTTCTCTTCTTCTGGTCCCTTTTTCATTGCTTCTTGTCACCTATGTAGAAGGACAAGTGAGTTTTCAATTTCAATAGCTGATTTGCCTCATGTAAAATTACTAATAATATTCAAATTAAAATGGGTTAAAAAATAGAATATAAGAATGGTTTGAATTTAAATTAAAGCTGTTTGAAGATTTCCTGAAATTGGCTGAGAACTCCAATAGTTCATTAGATTAAAGCTCTACTGAATATGGAAAAAAAAACGTCCAGCTTATCTGGGATATGTTTTCTTCCTGTCAGTGGTAAAATCTTGTTATGGAGGGGTTTAGACTGCCTACATAACAGGACTTTGCGGTCTGAAACCTGGGGAAGGTCGTATCTCAAAGGCTGATCCTACGTGACGTCTAGTGTGTCCTCAGCCACCTTGCTGCGCCCCGGGTCACGTTCACCTGCCAAGAATCTTATGATGCCTGGAGTCGGCTCCTGGCTTAGAAAGGAGACAACTAACTATCGGTCTAAGTCATCAACCGTCTCCGAAGAGCCATGGCCAAAAAATATGTACGAGATCCCTGGTAAATAAAGTCCGTCACACAGGAGCTGGGTTGCATTTATCTAACGTAAGGGTTCAATGAGAACAATATTTGGTATTTTGGCTTCAAATGAAGTGCTTCATAATATACCAGCTTATTGTTAATATAACATGAGTCGTAGTGGGGTTTACTGAAGGCCGAAAACTACTAAATCCAAATATCTCGGCAAATAATCAAGATAATGAAAAAACGTACATAACAACATTTATAAAACATTACATTTTTAATAAGACCGTTTCTATACAATCTTTGGATCCTACTTATAACAACGGTGATATTTCGAGTTTTTGAAATTCACCCTCTCTAAGGTCAGGTTTACTGAGTAGCAGTAACTATTAATTATTTACTTTTTTGTAAACGAACACTTTTGGACGCCACAGACTAATTTAGTCGTTGTAGCGACAATTAAAAACAACTCCACATTGGGACACCTGCATAGTTGGATTATGTAAAGGAGGTAATGCCAATAAAGGCTACGTGATAAAAAGTAATATAATTTATTGCATTTATTTTAGAATTCCATACATAGCAGTGGTGTGAAAATGTTTATCAGGATAACTCCAGAGCAATTAAAGGAAATAGCAAAGTAATCCTCAGCAATTATCGTGGATAAGGAGTAGCACAATCCTCACAAATAATTTCGATTTTCAGAGCCCAGCTTCTTGAGAATATATAACACCTTTCGTAGTGAGTTAGTAAAACTGAGGTATAATAAATAAATATACTGGTTTACTAAATATGCTATGAAACAAAGGAGTTCATACCATATCAAAGATTAGGACGATACCGTGAGTAGGTTTGAGAATGATTTTCTTCGTAAGAGGAATAATTTTTATCGCAGAGCTTTATTTATGCAATATAACCAAAATCCAGAAAATATGGTAGATAACTTTATTAAAGAACTGCATAAGATGAATGATCATTGAGCGTATGTCCGTCTAACATTGCCATGTTCAAATAATAATAACAATGCTCTTAACATGCCTGTGCAATTTATTTCTGTCTAAAACATTGTAGTTGCGAAGAGGGTCTTTGATGAGGAATAATGATTTTTTTTAATAATTAGATGTTCTGCCTAAGCAAATGTTCAACTTAGATGTTTTGACTACATCAAAAGCCAGAACAAGATGAAACTAGTATTAATTGGACTTCCTAGGTGAGTTAGGCACGCCGTGCCTTCAAACTTTCCGTTAACTCCGACTTCAAAGTTTCTGTAGTTTGATAAACTATCTTCGAAAAGTTCTGTTGAAACCAGCCTTTCTTGGAAACCCAGTAATGAAGCTCATTATGTCATAATAGACACAATTTATATATGGCATTCTAAATGGCTTTTACTTACTGTTATATTATGAATATAGGAATATAAAAATGAAAACTATGTTGTTCATTGGTTATTACTCGTATCATTAGTTCTAAGAATTTGAGATATGCTGTTTTCAAAGTCAACAATCTCACTACAGTAATTTTTATTCATGGAAAAATTGAATAAAAACTATTTGAGGAGCTGTATGGCATATAGCTTCTTTAATTTACTGATCATCTTAGCTTCAAATCCTATTATGTTTGGAATTAGAGCACCAGGCTCCAAATGTGTAAGTAGCAACCTGTATAACAGATTATATTTTATTTAGCTAGTGCTAAAATTTGAAATATAGAGACAGTTATTAGAAGCACTATTTTTTGGTAACAGAAATGCGTTTTAGAAACGCTTGGTGTTCTCTGTTAAAGAAAAATTAACTTCAATAGCAACTCGATAAGTCCGTGCTGCAAGCCGAGTCACTAACAAAGGTGAAAGCAATTATATGTAAATTAACCAAAATCTCTTGAAAACCTTTCTTGTTGTATGAGCATAACCTACAACATGAATTCGCCCCATGTAAAATAAATCCCGTCCCTCTAATGGTGACGACAGACGGTATCATCAAGACACAAACATCTCTTCAAAGAAGTTATAATTAGATAAGCAAGAGTGGAGGACCGTATCAATATCAAGTAACAGCGATAATAACTGTGTAAGTGAATAAATAGTGTACATATATATATATATATATATATATATATATATATATATATATATATATATATCTGTTAACGCTCTAGCGGTCACAATTTTAGTTTTATCGTTACGAAATTTAAACGTTTTATGTAAAAAAGACAGATCAAGTTCGTTAATGGCTGACATCGGACCAGTGGGAGGGGGGGGGGTTAAAGAGAGGGATATTCGAAATATCTCCGTCAGAACAAATAATTGTATAGAACCAATCGTATTGTAAATTAAATTTACTATAAATATTGTTCTGTACGTTTATTCTCTATCATGAATATTAACCGAGATATTCGCATTTTTTAGATACCACTTCCTTCTCTGTTATGTAATAAACCACATTATTCGACGCTTAAATACCATAAATGTTTTCAAGAGACCTTTATTTTTTTTCATAAGAACAGTATCAATTTCAAGTAACAGCGATAATAAATCTGTAAGTGAATAAATAGTATAGGTTTAATGAAGGCAGTGGTAGCTCCGATTTTTATCATACAAATGGTTCATTCTAGAGTCATTGGTAAATATGGTATGCTTCCTATGTGTTCTAACTGATGTCAATGCCTTGAGTAATTATAGGCTGCCTGAACAGATCTGCCGGAAGTCAATAAAGATGAGTATTTGTCTATACATTATACTCACTCATAGGTACTTTAAAGCATATGTCTAATATTGATGTTACTCGGGATTAGGGCTGGATGGTGGAGGTCCGTCATCAACGGAAGGATAATAAGGTCAAAGCACCTCCACTCTTAATACTTCATTTGTTAAATGCAGAGTACTTTCGGGGTGAACCGTCCCATCTTCATTGCTCTAGAGCTGGCCACTATTAAGCTAGACCCCCAGGGAGTCTCGCCGGAGATGTCGGCTTAATAGGGACCAGCTCTAAACTACTGAAGATGGGACGGCACACTCCGAAAGTACTATGCATTTAATAAATGAAGTATTAAGAGTGGAGGTGTTTTGACCTTATTATCCTTCCGTTGATTGAAGTTACATCGTAACAATGATAATATTTAACTAAATGGAAAAATGGATGATTTAGATAAATCGTTTAAGAAAAGATTGCTAATCTATTTCATTGTATCTAAAATTATTGAAGCGACACTTTATACTCCTCAAGATAATATAAACCATGAGAATAAAACTAAATAAATAAGCTCTTCTTAATTGATGGAATGTTTTATTTGTACAGATGGTTAGTAATATAGTCTTATATGATTGACAATATCCTGTAAAATTAATCACCCAAAATAAAATTTAAGCTGCTTCTTTCACTCAAATGATATCATTGTTCATTTAAATGGTTTAATAAAAGTAATTCACCCGACATCAGTAATTTCATTGAAATCTACTGATCCTCAGTGTATGCTGTGATTAATTGTTTTACTCCACTCTCCTTCCAAAACACTTCCTAGTCAGTGTTAATGTTTTAATTGATGGGCTACCAAAATATATGAAGTATATTGTGTGTGTGTGTGAAAAATACAAGGCACTCAATATTCTGATTCTCATGCACTTAACTTAGTGAAATAAAATACTCGAGTTCGAAGAAATGTGTCGATAGTCCAATAATCGTTGAAGGGGAAATGGTGGATGAGAACCAATGAAATATCTTTGGCCTATTTATTTCTTCACTCAACTTGTTTCACATCCTTATTTACGTCTCTACAGGAATTGAACATATATTATAAAATTGTTTAGTCTTACCACCGAGTCAGTAAGGCCGTGAAACGTGTAGAGTGAGTAATAGGAAAAATGAGATATTTCACTGTTTTTCATCGATTGGCATTTGGCCATTTTGCCTTGAAATGCGGTGGTATTCCTGACTGAAACCATCAGAAGTCTTCAATAGTATTCAGTAAATGTGGAGTCCATTAAGCCGTTAGAACAAAGAGCTATTCATATTTTGGTATGAAGTGTTCTCGGGTGCTTACGACAAAACAGGCTAAATGGAAGGGAAGGTATAATTGATGAGGCTATAGAGAAGCATTCCAACAGTAGAGACGGAGAAGGGACAAAGCCTGTAAAATAACATCTATTAAGAGAGGCAGGCCCGGGTGGGATTCCACAACCGGCAACAGGCTGTCTTTATTCCAATCTACTGCTTCATTCCTCCATCTATGTAATATAGCCATTAATATCTCAAACATGTGACTTATTTACTTTCCGTTAATTCCAACTTCAATGTATCTGTAGTTTGATGAACTATCTTCGAAAGGTTCTGGGTAACCCAGTAATGAAGCTCCTTATATCATTATTGACACAATTTATATATGACATTCTAATCGCGTATACACACTCACAATAAATAATTGCATTAATTACAATTTAAATGATTTTTAACTTATAATTTATGGTCTCTATGTACTATACATACATGATTATTACCTTCCCAATGTACGTATACATTCGTCATTGGTAACGCAATAAAGCTCTAGCAAAATTACATACAACGAAGTTTCTAAATAATTCAAAACAATCTAACAACTTTTAACGACAAACAAGCCCATTATGCATTAACAATCTTGACCTTTTCTTTTTTTTTTTTTTTATAAAACGATTAAATATCAACTTTGGTAATGACAAAACATTGTGACCGATAGAGCGCTAACAGACATATATATATAGTTTTGAATGGACAACATCTTCTTCATCTCCTTGGTAGGATTCATAGACATTTGAGGACATTTTTCGAAAATCACGTCAAGAGTACAACCTCAATCAACCTTCAGGGAAATCTAGTAAAAAGCTGATAGAAAATAGAGAATGTATGAACATGTGATCTATACACCTGATGAAAGGCTTTTTAAGAAATACTGATTAAAAAAATCATGGAATCCATTTCTAAAAAGGACACGAGGAAAATTTTATCCGACAGACATGGAGACGAACTGGAGCTGAGAAGCTTTGGGAAACAACAGTAGAGTGCCCCCCAGAGCCCATGGCTTACTTTATCTAAAATAGCGAGAGAACTGTCGTGAACTTTCGTGGAACCACCAATTTTAATTAAAAATATTCTATTATTATTATTATTTATTAACTTCCACTTTTTTCAACTAAGGCTAATTGGGACTGGCTCTCTACAGGTTACCATCCTTTTCTAGTCAGGGTTGGACTTAGAATGTTATTCAATGAATTCCGTCCTTTGCCCAGGCGAGGAAAATAGTAGTATTCATCAAATAAAATCATTAATGATGACGCCACATCGAACATATTTGCATATAACTCACATGAAAAGGGACAGTCAAAAGTCCAATGTAGACAATTTTTGGTATTTATGCTTGGAATAAAGAGGTTAAAGCTGAATTATTTTATTGTCAATATAAGATGAATACATAGGGGTGTTTGCCGATGGGGTAAAAGACAAAACGAAGAAAATAGTAAGAAAACAATTAACAGAACAAAACTAAATAAACTATCTCAATAATATCACACATTTATTATTATTTTAATTTTCTTGTCTATTCAAAATGAGCTTATACCCGAATACGGGCCAAGATTTTACATTGGGTTGGCACTAGACCATTTGAAATATGTTAAACCAAAGATTTTGTTTTTAAAAGATATAATATATAATCATACATGGTATTGTGTGAACATAACCAGCCTCGTAGAAGTAATATATTTACATATTGCACCTAAGAAATCCCATCTACTAATTATTACATATTACAACATGATGAATAAAATATTTTAACAAAAAATGTAACTACATTATAAATCACGGAGAAGAAACAGCAAACTGAGTGAAAAATGTTAAGAGAAAATCAATTCAGAGTGCGTGACTATACACGTTTTAGGAATTGCCCCCAAAACACTGGTCCCTTACCCCCGTCAATAGTCTGTCTCGCCTCCTCACAAATAACCAACAAACCTTAATACACTTACTAGAATATTCTATTGCTGCCAATTCTTTGCTCACTTCTTGATGTCTCACTCAAAACACATTTTTGACATGAGAATTGTTATTTTCAATTACACATCACGATGTAAAGTCAATTGCTTTTAGAAGTTATGCATGCTGTTTGAGGACAAAAACGTGAGCTATGAAACAATAGTAACGGCATAAAAGACTAAAATGAAAGGAATATAAAATGAGGAAGAAAACTGAGAAAAATTCACGAAAAAATCATTAAAAATGAAGGGTGGAACTAAACTTTTTTAGTAAATTATTTATCCTTAAGACATTTGTTCGTCAAATAAGATATTTAAAAACATTTTGTTTCAGGGTTTTTTTCATCGTATATGTAGTACAATTTTTAATATTTACCGAGCAAATTGTTGGATTTTTTTTTTACTTTCTATAATATACAGTAATAAAGTGATTTCAGAATCGCCTGAATAATATTTTGTGAAAAAATGTTCTCAGTTGTTTGACTTTAGTCGGTGTTAGTTTTTGTACTCCGCTAATCGCCAAAGATATGACAATTCAGACACACTGAGGCTTGGTTAATTAGCAGATTTCCCTCGTACTGAACTGAAACAGTGATGATTTCTAATTTCTCATACAAGCAACTATGAAATAATGCACACATTCTATTCCGAATCATTCTCTTTCTAAGAACATGATGTACAAATAGCTTGAAATTAAGCTGATCATGGATGGAACCTGCAGAAGCTGTGAAATAATAGCTTTGCTCAAACTTTCATTAGTAGGAGTAACGGTTTACTCACGTACTACTAATATACTAACATGGTTTATGTGCAGTACTCTCCTAGTGTTTGTCAAGTTATATGGTATTACCGTTAATATGAGCGATGATTATTGTAGTCCTACTTTGATTATGACAAAATTGATGCGATCTTTGTGGATATCAGTTACTACTTGTGAATTAGTTAGAAGTATATTTAGAAGGAGTGTTGGTTTCTTCATTATAAAAAGTACATATAACAAACGGCCCTTAGACACCTCTGGTTAGATTTTACAATTTTTTGTGAGCATTAATGTGGAAACGAAAATCAGATCCTAATCCCTCAATCGTGAATTCAACATTTTTAAAGACCATGAAAAATGTCCACCCTATCCAAACAATACCATAATAAAAGAAACAAACACGTATATAAAAAGTTACTCTAAATAACAAAATGAATAACTTCTGTAAAGTATGTCTTTGCCAAGAAAGCGTATAGAAAAGGGAAAGTAAGAAATTTTTCCATTTCTATCCATCTGTTAGAATAATAATATAGTTTATAATCTAGGAGTAGTTATAGCTAATTTAATTTAATAAAAATTTAAGTTAATGTATCAATCTAGAATTTAGCATATACATTCTAATCTCTATCTGGACATTAAATATGGTCAACAATTTCACTTTACTTTTTCGCTTCACATAATATTAAAATGAGTTCAATAATATTTGTCCTTGGTGTCTGTTACGTTGTTCTATTTAAAACACAAGTCTTGTTTCTCATATATTTGAACATACTTCAGTTCCATTTAATTGGAAAGTTAGGTGGACATGACAAGAATTTTTATATAGTCACATCAGGAGTAAACGACTTGCCTCAATGGATAAAAAGAAACATTGAGAGAATAATAAAATGTTATATCCAATAGAGAGAATGTCTCTGGTAAGTACCCACTTTCCGAAGATAGCCAACTATTGGAGGGAGCATTGGAGGTTTCTCTGATCGAGGTGGTTGGCCATCATTGGCCTATTACCATATGGAACTCTTTTCTTCGAGCAACTTATAAGAGAAATATAAAATTATATACTTTAGGTTTAGTACAGCGACGAAAAGCTAAGATAACAGTCAGATTCTCATTCATACTAAAACTTGAATAACTCAAGATGGCTTAAGTTCAATTATTCAGATCATTTTCTACTCGTCTTTTGTAAAATGGCCTCTGTGAAAACATTTAGTTTACCACCATCGGGGTTTGTCTCTCGAATTTAAACTCATTCTTCAGAGTTGTATTGCCGGATTGAAACATAGAGAAACGCTGAAAACTGATTATGTACACTCCCTCACAAACAGCCACATTCATGTTCAGAAAAAACTGAAACTACTAAACCGCTGGTCAAACTCAAATAAGAATATATTTCTAAAATTCCATCAAGAGCGAATAATTTCTCACAAACACATATTTCATAAAGAAAGAAAACGAAGTATCTGCCAATTAATTTAGTACTTATTGTATTAATACTTTTGTAAACAAGTGATTTGTTTTAGACATTTTATCGAAATTTAAAAAATATATATAGATTCGTACTTTAATCATCTCTTCAAACTAAATAATTCTACCATTTCAGTCATTCCAACCAAATAGATTGTTTTAGACATCCTCCATTGTTGCTTTAAACGAGCTGTTGAATAACCTACATAACAGAATAATTTTGAAACCGCTTCTTGGAAAATAGATCTCAAACATTCTTCAGTATTAAATAACCTCATATAATACGGTTTGTATATAGTCTTAAATGCGTATAATTTCATACTTATTTCCTTCTAAATGTATATATACACAAAAATCTCGTAAAACTGAACCGTAAAACAATAAACATCTACATTATTAACTATGCCCAAGGTTCTAAAAGAAAACGGACATCACCTTATTATTCTTAAGTGTTACCCTCATAGCACATATTACATATATATATATATATATATATATATATATATATATATATATTACATTATGAATTGTTCCTAGTAAATTTTAATATATTTTTATAAAAAGACCTACCTTCTACGAGTGAGTTCAAAGAATTTCCTGAAAGTTTGCTGGTCTCTTTGCTTTTGTTTGAAGATTATATATGAATTTAGAAAGAAGTTATACTTCTTATCTGAAAATAAAGTACCACAGAGTAAACTTCCCTTCTTTCATATTCCTTCTAAGCTACTAAAAAGAATTTATAATGGAATATATTATTCTTAAGATACGTCCCGGGACTTATTTGTAAATATTTATAAAAAGTAGGTAGAATATTATATTTATACACATTCTGAATAAAGTTATTGGATTAATACAATCGTTTACAAAGGAGTGAATATTCTTTGGCCATGCGGCCAATACGAATTTTTCATTTTAGTGAGACTAAATAACATTTATGTTCTACTCGAGCAAGAAGGGTGATATGATTAGTTGTAGCAGCATAAAATGGAGGATGATAAGCAAAATTTTAACTCACACAGATGTTGTACTAATTGCTAGATATTCTAAAAATGTCTTCAAATGTCCATCAGTCCTACCTAAGAAGGAACTAGGTTCATTCAAATTTACACATAAATCAAAAGTTAGGAGATATGTATGATTTATGAGTTGGATATAAAAATTATATAGAATCAACCCTGTTGATAAAGTAATATGTGGATGTTATTTGGATTTTTTTCAATTCCTCTAAACTCTAGTCACACTCATGCGATTTTAACATTTACCTATTAAACATCTCATGCCCCTCTTAAATACCATGTATTGTTGTCATAAGACCTTTAGTCTGTAAAACACATGAATAAATATGACAATTTTCATTTGATCTGTACTATACTGTATATTTGACCGTTTTATGTGAAACTAAAGATTTAGTTAGATAATGGCTTACATACGACTAGAAGGAGTGATGGTTCAGAGAAAAAATAAAATACTAAATCATTTATATGTCCATGTGAATCAGAGTAAACTTCATGGCCACATTAAATTTTGTCATGTTTACATGCGCTTCTTAATTCAGAACTAACAGAGAATAGAACGTAACGCGGCATTACTATCATGTCTTTCTAACACATAGGAAATCTCCTTACTTTCCGCAACACCAACGTGATGGATTTTTAAAATCATAATCTCAATTTATTTTTATTCCTTTTGTGTGTTACGCTAATGTTATGTATGTTTATGAAATTAATTTTCGTACTAGCTTTTATTGGCATTACAAGTCCATAAATAGACATTAAAGTTTTATTCAGTGATATTTAAAACATGTGATCGATGTTTATTTCTTTCAAACAAAAAACTGTATTGGAGACATTTCAAAAACAGTAGAATAAGGGAAGGTACCCTTAGAATAATATAAAACCTCACGTCACTATTCGAAGATTGTAAAAGTTATTTACAATGTTTCCAGGCTTCTTCTGGAAAAAAAAAGAAAAAAAAAGAATCATCCCTCCAAGCAGGAATATGCAATTAAAGATATTAATTCAATGCAACTGCTGTTTTTGTTTCACCGTTCTTTCACGTAATTCTTGTGAGCACAGAGTTATTTTTTTCAATTTACTAATATTTTATACTTTATAATATAAAGCATCACACAAAAATAGCTAAATAATATTAAAAAATTGAATGCCATGAATTAAGAAAAAGGATAATATTAAAATACCCATAATGTTAACAATGTTTTATTGTGTCTTATCATTTCTCCATTAGAGTTGGAGTACAGCATTTTAAAAGTTTTGTATTAACAACATTGTTTACAATTAAAGTGGTAACGCTTGTTTTATAAAACATGTATTTCGGGTAAACAATATAACGAAAAATTAAATGAGCCATTAAATATCAATTTCCAATTTCTAGAGGCACTGTTGATGTAGAACCTCCCAAGATTGATGGTGACTGTTCGTGAGCGACATTGACAAGAAGAGTGACCAAACAAGGTCTTCGATCCTAGCGGTGCCGCCATAGTATCCTAATGCAAAATTAATGCAAGTTTGAAGATGGGTGTAATTAATCGACGTCACCTCTATTGGTGTAGCTATGTAAATGTGTGTGTGGCAAGCTGAGGGAGGTGCTGACACAACAGTGCCTCTTTATTATTCATTGTTTGCTATGGCAAATACTGACAAGCCTTCCCTCTAAGCCCGGCTTTCTACTCACATCGCTTTTCATAAATGCTTTCCGCTCAATTTCATCCAGGACATAATTGGGTTTTGAGCTTCAATATGCTGTCTCGCAAAGGATCCAGCCTAAATGCTGAAATGGTAGGATTTAAACGAAGATGTATAAGAATCAGTATAGATAATTATTCTTAATAAAATATTCAAAACATGAATACCTGCTGGGCGTCTCTGTCACAACTTTAAACCATTTCACTCTGTGTTCATTAACCCCTTCCTGAGTTCTCTCCTCCTTCTCGCTTTGCCTTGTGAACCATTCAATTAAGCTCCTTTCTCGTTAAGGTTTTACCTATCAATTTGGCAAGTACACATATACTGTAGGTACCTTAAAATTCGGTGGTACTTATTGTTAGTATTTGCTGTAGCTTAGTATATTACAGCTTTTACTGTTACTCTCAGTCATTACTGAAGACTACTCCTGTATAGACATTACGAAAAATACCTTCAAATGCCATTCTCATCGGTGTTGTAATCACTTACAACTGACTGTAATCCAAAACTATTGACTGTCCTAGACCTGAAGATAGTTAATGAAGGGGTTATATAAATTCTACTCATAAGCTTCCAAGCATTTTTCTAAATGAGGAGATCTGGGCGCATTCCGCAATGGTACTCTCCTTTTTGAGAGTTTTCTGTTGAAAAACGAGATATTTAAGTTTCTCACATGACAAAATTAAGTAAATATTAAGTAATCATAGTAAATGAGTACCAAATACTACATTAGTTTGAATTTCGAAATTCGTCTCTCTCTCTCTCTCTCTCTCTCTCTCTCTATATATATATATATATATATATATAGAGAGAGAGAGAGAGAGAGAGAGAGAGAGAGACAGAGACAGAGAGACAGAGACAGACAAACAGAGATTCATTGCTCTATAACGGCCGTAAATATCGAGATATTGAAACCAAACTCTATAATTAAACTTTTATCCGGATAAGAAAGATCGAGTTCGTTAACAAAAACATTTAGCCCAGTGCGAGGAGGGAGGTTAGATTGGTAAAAGCAAAAATTCAAAAAATATTTATAGTCTGATCAAAAAAATGTTAGATGACCCATCTTGTTTCAAATTAAATGTACTACAGCTTTTGCTTTGTACAAAATTTTCGTACGGCCAACGGATAATGAGATTTGGGTTTTTAATGATTTTCCTTGCAAAAAAACGTGCACAAAATTCCGCAACAATTCTTTCGAATCTTCTCTACATGACTGCAGACCGTTAAGCTCACTAAGAAAGTACTGATGATGATAGTTCTCCTCTTCCTAAACTGGGAGTTCTATTTTAATGGAGTTTTGTTTGGTATAAGGGTGGTGATATTTATAGGGAGGGTAGGAATCTCCAGGGAATATTAGGAGGGCCGGCGTCTCCAACAGTTCCAAATCTGTGAACTCGTGACAATGTCTGCAAAAATTCCAAGTTGTAAATAAGTGTTGGAAACTGGGTTCTTTTTTATTTAATTTATAAAAAAGTCCGTCACGTCGTTAACAACCTTAAATAAAAGTCCGTCACGCAGGGGCTGCGTAAACTAAGCAGATTTCCCCTGTGAAGTTTTACAATAGAGAAATCTGCAAACTGGTAACACAATACCACCGTGATTAGATAATGAGAAATCTTTCAGTTAATTTTAATAAATTCCCAACGGCTTCTGAATTGTAAGAATAATTTATATTTTAATAACTCAAATTTTAGTAGTCCAAGAACTAAAGAAGGGGGGGGGGGCAGATGAACAGAACGTATTTGTCTTTGCATAAATCTCACAAAGTAAAGAAGGTAAGGTAAGGTTAAAAAACGACAGGTTAGAAGAAGCTTCCGCCTGAGCCGAGAAATAACGAAGATGGCCGACGTAATCCGAACTATACCCGACCACAGACTTCATAAAAAAACAAATATCTCGGTTAATATTCAAGATAGAGAATAAATGTATATAAATGTATATAACAATATTTATAGTAAATTTAATTTGCAATAAGATTGGTTCTGTACAATTCTTCGATCCGATGTTTAATAACGGAGATATTTTGACTTTTCAAAAATCCCCCCTCTAAACCTTTCAGCCATTAACGAACTTGATCTGTCTTTTTACATAAAGCGGTTAAATATCGAGTTTCGTAATGATCAAACAAAAATTGCGACCTATATATAAAATTTGCGCAAAAATTTGCGATATATATATATATATATATATATATATATATATATATATATATATATATATACATAATTTTGAGCGGACCTCATTTTCGTCATCTCCCGGGTAGGATCGATGGACATTTGAAGAAAATTTTCGAAAATCGCGTCATGAGTACGACCTCAATAGCTGATTTCCCTCACGGGAATAAGCGAACTTTTCGTGGTTTAATGTTTTTTTACTATTACTCCGTGATAATAGTAATCATAATTCCTGCATCTTATGATCTTCCGTAAAAATTGTTTTAATTTAAACAGATAACTTTCGAACTTGCCTCGGCCGAAAAATAATTGAATGCACCAATGATCTGGTGTCAGCTATTCACAGGCCATTCTCGATTCGACATTCTTATAGACTTTTTTCATTGCTAAGCCCTTTTCGGTAGTCTGTCATTTCCTGGACGAGTAGTATGCTGCTGCCTTCACCTGATGATGGAACCTTACGAATTTTATGTTAATGGTTGGGGACAGGCTGCCAAGGATTGAACTGGGCATTTGCCATTTATGTAATTTGTAAGTTATTATAGCTATCATGACCAGGAGAACACGGTCTAAGGAAGCTGCGGCGGCTCCTTTGCCGACATGCTTGCATGTATTATTAGTAATAACGCTAAATTAATATTAGCCTTCGTAGAAATAGGCGTTAAATTTAGTCACAGCAGTCATAGGCCTTTTTAGCAGATTTCCCTTAAGGTAAATCAGCTATTGAGGTTGTACTCATGAGGCGTAGAAAAATGTCCTCATATATCCATCGATTCTACACAGATGACTATATATTAGTCTGTTAACGCTCTAGTGGTCGTAATTTTTGTTTGATCCGTGTTATGTAAAAATAAACAAACATCAATTTCGTTAACGACTGAAATCGGACGAGTCTAAACTAGACTTACACATAGTGATTTATGGGGTAAATAGAAACCCCATCAATATTTCACGACTGTGTTGTCTAAAAATCAGTAATGTAAAACACATCCTGGCGGAAAATGAAATATTCAAAATTCTAATGAAAAATATGTGAAATAAATGATAGTCTCGACAACATTTTTATTTTTGCTAGAAACAAAATTATGTAATATATAAAATACCACAGTATGTATGTTACTCAGGTTAGCCATGTGAGCTAAAGCGTTGCCTTTAATCTCACACGGTAAACCTAGAGTGGTGAGGTCGATTCCCTCCACCAGGGAAATAGGGCATTTAGGAACGAACTCATTAAATAACATCCTTAGTCCCACCCTGGCAAGAAAAGGGTGGTAGATTGAAGAAATCTGCTAAAACCGTGGTCCATTCTGTTTATAACTGGTTATATCTTTCTGATATCTGTTTTTAGCAGATTTCCCTCAAGGAAAATCAGCTATTGAAGTCGTGCTCATGACGCGATTTCCGAAAAATTTCTTCAAATGTCCATTGATCTCCTACCCAGGAGATGACGAAAATGAGGTCCGTTCAAAATTATATATATATATATATATATATATATATATATATATATATATATATAAAACTGTAAGGTTTGTCTGATTTTCTATTTACATTGGGCAGGAATGCGTTTTTCCACGTTTCTGAATTCCACAATTCTATGAACCAAGATATTTGCGTTTTTAGCAGATTTCCCTTAAGGGAAATCAGCTATTGAGGTTGTACTCATGACGCGATTTTCAAATTTGTCCATCGATCTTACCCAGGAGATGACGAAAATGAGGACCGTTCAAAATTATATATATATATATATATTTGTCTATTAACGCTCTAGCGGTTGCAATTTTGGTTTGATCGTTACCAAACTCGAAATTTAATATTTTTATGTAAAAGGAAATATCAAGTTCATTAATGGCTAAAATCGGACCAGTGGGAGGGGGGGGGGTTTAGAGGGGGGATTTCTGAAAATTCAAAATATCTCCGTTATTATGCGTCGGATCGAAAAATTATATAAATCAATCTTGTTGCAAATTTAATTTACAATAAATATTGTCCTATACATTTATTCTGTATCTTGAATATTAACCAAGATATTTGCATTTGTATTGTGTGTGGTCGGCTGTTCGGGACGTTCCGCCGAGAGCTAGGGCGGCCATTTCCGTAACTACTGCCGTCCTTACTACTACTGCCGTTATTAGTAGGCAGATTTCTCTATTGTAAAACGTCACGTGGGAAATCTACTTAGTTTACGCAGCCCCTGCGTGACGGACTTTTTAAACTAGACATAAGCCACTATTCATGGATGAATAATTTATTTATTTATTCCAAATTGTCATAGAGGAACGATATAACTTATTTATTTATTATTCCTTATTCATATTTCTATGATGTGTCAATCAGTATTGTTCCCTTGAATGACTGTTCAACCTGCGGGTATATCAGTGCTCTATTTGTAATTATGTTCTAAGTAAAATTAAATGAGATGCAGAGTACGTTATACAGTTTGTGAGAATAATTTGGCTTATATGTTACATGCTGAGGGGTGGCGAGAAGGCGTACAGATTGTTAGTTGGTCGCAGTGATGCCTCGAGAGGCTGCATAATGAAGAGCCCAACGGCTAGGGCTTTAATTAAGAGTTGAACCATTTGAGGACCTTGTTTACACTCTAAGTTGTTCGAGTTCTAGTTCCTCTTGGCTACTACCTAATTATGCTTCCATAAATAAATGACAACAATT